>LR990985.1:1245000-2490000 GCA_905163465.1 Craniophora ligustri | reverse complement strand
CACATGACGCGACGCGAGATACCGGACGGACGGACGTACGGACGCGAACAACACGCGTTGTGTCGTGTAACGCCGTACGCAGTACGTCGGTACCTCTGGACGCGGCCGACACGCGAGACTCGCGCCTCGCGCGTCGACGCACGCCGTGGTGGTGGTAGATATCTATTAATCGTCTTTGGCAAACGTTAATGATCCTTCCGCAGGTTCCCCTACGGAAACCTTGTTACGACTTTTACTTCCTCTAAATGATCAAGTTTGGTCAACTTCCCAGCAACGCCGACGGCCGTGAAGCCACCGCGTGTCGGTCCGAAGACCTCACTAAATCATTCAATCGGTAGTAGCGACGGGCGGTGTGTACAAAGGGCAGGGACGTAATCAACGCGAGCTTATGACTCGCGCTTACTAGGAATTCCTCGTTTATGGGGGATAATTGCAAACCCCAATCCCCAGCACGAAGGAGTTTCAGCGGGTTGCCCGGGCCTCTAGGCCAGGGAGAACATGCTGATTCCTTCAGTGTAGCGCGCGTGCGGCCCAGGACATCTAAGGGCATCACAGACCTGTTATTGCTCAATCTCGTGCGGCTCGAAGCCGCCGGTCCCTCTAAGAAGAATTTTAATACGTCGCCAGTGAGTTGCGTGACGGAGCCACGCACACCTAAATGACGACGCCTATTTAGCAGGCTAGAGTCTCGTTCGTTACCGGAATTAACCAGACAAATCGCTCCACCAACTAAGAACGGCCATGCACCACCACCCACCGAATCAAGAAAGAGCTGTTAATCTGTCAATCCTTCCGGTGTCCGGGCCTGGTGAGATTTCCCGTGTTGAGTCAAATTAAGCCGCAGGCTCCACTCCTGGTGGTGCCCTTCCGTCAATTCCTTTAAGTTTCAGCTTTGCAACCATACTCCCCCCGGAGTCCAAAATCTTTGGTTTCCCGGAAGCTGCCCGCCGAGCCATTGTAGTAACGTCGGCGGATCGCTAGATGACATATTTACGGTTAGAACTAGGGCGGTATCTAATCGCCTTCGAACCTCTAACTTTCGTTCTTGATTGATGAAAACACCTTTGGCAAATGCTTTCGCTGATGTTCGTCTTGCGACGATCCAAGAATTTCACCTCTAACGTCGCAATACGAATGCCCCCAGTTATCCCTATTAATCATTACCTCGGAGTTCTGAAAACCAACAAAATAGAACCGAGATCATATTCTATTATTCCATGCACGAAATATTCAAGCAGCATTTTGAGCCCGCTTTGAGCACTCTAATTTGTTCAAAGTAAAATTGTCGGCCCACCTCGACACTCACCGAAGAGCACCGCGATAGGATTTTGATATTGAACCGGCGTATTACCGCCGGCTCACCGACGATATGCTCCGCAGACGTGTCAGTATCACCGCGGATGCGGTGCACCGACAGCGCGGCGCACAAATGCAACTACGAGCTTTTTAACCGCAACAATTTTAGTATACGCTATTGGAGCTGGAATTACCGCGGCTGCTGGCACCAGACTTGCCCTCCAATTGTTCCTCGTTAAAATATTTAAAGTGTACTCATTCCGATTACGAGGCCTCGTAAGAGTCCCGTATCGTTATTTTTCGTCACTACCTCCCCGTGCCGGGAGTGGGTAATTTGCGCGCCTGCTGCCTTCCTTGGATGTGGTAGCCGTTTCTCAGGCTCCCTCTCCGGAATCGAACCCTGATTCCCCGTTACCCGTGACAACCATGGTAGTCGCAGAAACTACCATCGAAAGTTGATAAGGCAGACATTTGAAAGATGCGTCGCCGGTACTGGACCATGCGATCGGCAAAAGTTATCCAGATTCATCAAAATTAACGACTTCGGACGCGAGGCCCTCCGTCGATTGGTTTTGATCTAATAAAAGCACTCATCCCATCACTGGTCAGAGTTCTGATTGCATGTATTAGCTCTAGAATTACCACAGTTATCCAAGTAACCGAGTAAGATCTAAGGAACCAAAACTGATATATTGAGCCATTCGCGGTATCGCCTTAATACGGCTTGCACTGAGACATGCATGGCTTAATCTTTGAGACAAGCATATAACTACTGGCAGGATCAACCAGGGAGCTTCTTGATTTATGTGTGCACATATATACATTGCGTGTGCGGCGCGGGGCGGCGCACACACAAAGAACACGCACAACACAAACACCGCGGACGTTCACGATCGCAATGACGCGAAACGAAACCGGGCGAATCTGAGACAGCTCTAGCGAAACGTCGTATACCCGCCGTCGCAAGCAACGACGGGATCAACAGACGAATCGCAATGATATCGATGCGCGCGCGCGGGTACGCACGTGAAACGTACCGATTTCACTCGGACACGTCTCACGTCGTGCGCCCTCTGCGCGACGCGCACACATAACACAGAGGGCATCATTCCGGCCGCGAGCGACCGAAAAGTGCCCCATATGGGAACGTTCGTATCGAGACGGGTCCACATATATATAATTTCGGTTAACATATACGACAGTATACATACACGATTCCGCCCGGAACATGTAGAGCGCCCCACTGTAAAATATTAAAAGCGAATATGCACACACACGTGAACATATCGCAGCATCGTTCACATATCATAACGACCGTTCATCTATTAACACTTTCAGATGATTCTGGTGTAACGGACACGCACATGTATGCGTTCCGTCGGTCGACACAGTTAAACAAGTCTCTTGATCACAGCGAGTCGGAGAGCTACAGACGGGGACGTGTGTCGAGACGGTGCGTCGTGCATGTATAAAACGTCGTAGACTGCAGGGGTCACAACAAACAACCTTACAAACTAACTCGTCGCATACATAACACAACCAACGCACAGAGCAACATCACACACCCCGGTAAGTGAACAACACACAAACGCCGCTGTTATCAGAGAGAACACGCAATTTTTGAACACATCGCACAACACGCAAACACTCTCTCGACACACACTAACGACAACAACAACACGGCGACGACGACACAACAAACAAACACCAGACACACTGTTTATTATTCATATACAATAATATTGATAACACATATATCCGATGATGTTTTGCGCCGCCGCCGCCGCCGCCGAAGCCGAAGCCCGTGGAGAGAGAGCAGCTCTGTGTACAACAGAGAGAGTTCGGGCCGCCGCGCGCCGCGCGCGCCTTCGCCCCGACGACAATCGTCGGTTCGTTCGGACGCCGCGTCTCACGACAGCAGAGCGTACGCGCGCGTCGACACCTTCGGGCGGCTACTACCGGCGGCTACTAAGTATGCACCTCATATGTGTTACCATACGATGTACCCTTGCGACGACCGACACCAAAGGCACCGGCCCGGCCCGACCGTCACCACCGCCCCACCATAGTAAACATCACCTTTATTAACCCCCAGCCTCCCCGTCACTAACCTCCCCTCCCCCTCCCCCCGTTATGTGTTTATGCCGTACGGAGAGTGTGGACGTGTGGTGGTGAGTTGCACACCCCATGTGTGCACGTACGCTATGTGGGTGGTGAAAGGGGTAGGGTGAGGGGGGTGGGTGACGCTAGCTACCGTGGTGAAAGGGGGGAGGGGTGCGGTCAGCGTGGTTGAGCGGAGTACGGTGTGTGTGTGTGTGTGTGTGTGTGTGTGTCGGTGGTGCTTGGCTTGGTGGTGTCGTCGGTGTGGATGACGGCCTGGACGGGGGGAGGGGGTTGCTAATTTGGCGACGGGGGGGGGGGGGGGGGGGCGCTTGGCGTCGTGTGGTGTTGGCTCCGGGCGTGGGAGGGTGGATGGGCCGAACGGCGGGGGGAGGGGGAGATTGGGGCCAGTCGGGGCGGGGGAGGAAGAGGAGGAGGACGAGGGGGGGGGGGGGGGTCGAGGAAAGGGAATCGCGGACGGGGCGGAACGCGGCTTACGGCTTACTCGTTCGTGTATTAAAAACGCGTGCCGGTTCGTGTATTAAAACGAAACCCGCGAAGCGGCACCACCTCCCGGCGACCGACCGCACAACGTGAATGCATACTTTTTTTTTTTTTTTTTTTTGCTTGCCCTTGCCAATGAATTTGATCTCGAACACATCAGTTCGTGTAATCGCGACATTCGGACGCGTTCACACTGACATGTGTACGTGTATGTATATGTATATACACCACTACATATCATATACATGTAGCGTATACACACACCACCGTCGTACATTTCCAACGTTGCCAACAGCAGCACACCGCGCTGCCGCGGCCGCAGAGTCATCGTCCTCGGACGAATCACCTGGCGTAGGGCTGAGTCTCAACAGATCGCAGCACGACGCTGCTCTACCGAGCACAACACCCCGCCAGGAACGGAAGTCGTCTACAGACTATTCCGAGCCCCGACATCGAACTGAGGTAAATTCGGACCTTCGGAGCCGTGATGCACGCGTTAAGCGGACAGCATCGATCTCCGCGATCCAAATGGGCTTCGACGTCGCACCTCACGTGGTGAAGCGCGACTAGTAAAGTCACATTGTTTAGAGCCTCCCGACTCTCGGGGCTCCACAGTGAGCATATCCTTGCCGGATTCGGCTAGGCTGGCTTCGGCCTTAGAGGCGTTCAGGCATAATCCCGCGGATGGTAGCTTCGCACCACCGGCCGCTCGGCCGAGTGCATGAACCAAATGTCCGAAACTGCGGTTCCTCTCGTACTGAGCAGTATTACTATCGCAACGACGAGCCATCAGTAGGGTAAAACTAACCTGTCTCACGACGGTCTAAACCCAGCTCACGTTCCCTTTTGATGGGTGAACAATCCAACGCTTGGCGAATTTTGCTTCGCAATGATAGGAAGAGCCGACATCGAAGGATCAAAAAGCAACGTCGCTATGAACGCTTGGCTGCCACAAGCCAGTTATCCCTGTGGTAACTTTTCTGGCACCTCTTGCTAAAAACTCTTTATACTAAAGGATCGATAGGCCGTGCTTTCGCAGTCCCTATGCGTACTGAACATCTGGATCAAGCCAGCTTTTGCCCTTTTGCTCCACGCGAGGTTTCTGTCCTCGCTGAGCTGGCCTTAGGACACCTGCGTTATTCTTTGACAGATGTACCGCCCCAGTCAAACTACCCGCCTGGCAGTGTCCTCGAACCGGATCACGCGGGAGTTGTACGGCGACGAGCGTTTCCGCCACGTCGCCACTCTGCACGCTTGGAACGAAACACCGTGCGCCCGCCGATTGTTATCGACCGCGCACCGCTTCCGCCCAACCGAGTAAGTAATGAAACAATGAAAGTAGTGGTTTTTCAGCGACGATCGCGCGAACGATCTCCCACTTATGCTACACCTCTCATGTCTCCTTACAATGCCAGACTAGAGTCAAGCTCAACAGGGTCTTCTTTCCCCGCTGATTCTCCCAAGCCCGTTCCCTTGGCTGTGGTTTCGCTAGATAGTAGATAGGGACACTCCCTCCAACCTTCCCATGGCCCGACCAACTTGCGTTATACGGGCCGAAACACGGGGCGGCTGCGGACATAGCACCCTTGGATATCTATTGGGTCCGCAGGCGCTTCTTGATCCCTTACAAATAGCCATGTGTCCCTTGGCACTCTCCCAAAATTGGGCTGTCAACAATCACGTTCTTGTAGACTTCGTCGCCTTGCAAATATTATCTATGTGTTCTCCATGTGTTGGCTGTAGTCGCCTGGTTGGTTCCCCCGACGCTCCAGTGCACTCCGGGTGGCATGCCATTCGTGCGCGAAACCTCGCAGCTTGGTGTAGTTCACCGGTGAGCTAACAAGATCCTGGTAATAGATCGCACCAACCTCCATGCAGCTAATCCCATCCATCATCTTTCGCCTAGCTTCCTCGTACAGGGGGCAAACCCACAGCGCATGGTGCAGGTCTTCATCTTCCATACCACAATAGCACATGCTTACCTCACAGAGCTTCATATCATATTGCCTTTTCCTGAAGCACCCATGTCCCGTGAGAATCTGGGAGAGCTGATAATCTGGCTCAACCCAAGTACACTTGAGCCGAGCAGCCACGTCCGGGAAGAAACGGTACAGTTCCCGTCCTTTCTCCTCATTCGTCCATCTTTCTTGCCACGTATCCATCGTCTCACTCCAGATCACTTGCTTACATCGCGCCAGCTCCCGCCTGCCCTCTGCCACTTCTACCCGTGCTTCGGCCGCGGCCTGGCGCTGCTCATCGAACCTACCAGCACGGATCACCTCCAAGTCGGCCGGGAGAACACCACCCAAGACCACCAACGCAGCCGTACTGGTAGACCTGTACGCCTTCGTCAACAGAATCAGGCTTGGTCTCTGGGACCGGAGCAGCGCGCTGCGAACAGCGTGGAGTGTCGCTCGTTTGTACCAGCAAGCAGCAGCATACATTAACGTGGCGACGAATGTGCCTCTATAAAGGACGCGCAGTCCGGGATATCGGATGCCCCAGGATCATGCCGACACTCGTGACATCTTACCAAAGCACCTGGCCGCGCGCTCCCCTATCGATAACGCATGCTGCGCGAAGGACAGACTCGCATCAAGTACCACACCCAGCACCATCGTCGAGGCGACGTTCCTGATCGAGTCCCCGGCAAGCCTTACAGTGGGGGCTCGTTGGAATTTTCCCCTCATCGTCATCATAGCTGACTTTGCAGGGGAGAATCCCAACCGCCAACGCGCCAACGCCGCGATCATGTCCAGCGACTCCTTTGCTGCAGTCTCGATCCCTGCGCGAGACCGGGACTCGATCAGAATCGTCACATCGTCCGCATAGGCCACCATGCTGACGCCGCATGGGAGCGGCAGCCGAAGCAAGTCGTCCATCAGCAGGTTCCACAAAGACGGACCAAGGGCAGAGCCCTGCGGGCAACCCATGGTGGACACCTTCCACACAACCCGGTCGCCGACGAACAGGCCAACACGTCGGCGGGCGAAGTAGCCCGTCAGCATCGCAAAGATGTTCGGTGGACACCCCCCCCCCGCTTGACTTTCGTCAAGATCATCGGCCACCAAGCGTTGTCGAAGACGCCCGATATGTCCAGGAATATGGCCTGCACGTACTTGCAGCCCTCCGTCTCCGTCTCCGTGACGGTTGACTTACCCGGAGAAAAGCCATGCTGGGCAGCCGAGATCTGATTGCCGATCGTAGGAGCGCACTTTAAAATTATGCGTTCTAAAATCTTCCCAAGCACGGGTAGAAGCGTGATTGGCCTGTAGGCCTTAGGGTCCGTTGGTGGCTTACCGTTGCCTTTCGGCAGGAGAAGGAGCCGACCCACCTTCCATACATCCGGAAACACTCCTTCAGAGACACACCTGCCGTACACCGCGGTGACTTCCGCGGGGACGGCTTCCCAGACATGCCTTACAATGCGCGCACTGATTCCGTCTAAACCCGGGGCCGTGTTGGGCAGACTCACACCATTCATACCCCGCGTCCTTTGGTGACCCTTTCACACCCAAGCACAGGCACGCTGTGTCTACAATAACTTTCGTGAACTCCTTGCAGACAAAGGACGCTGGCTTGTCAAAGTCAAGCCTACCCATTCGCCCATGGATAGCTTGCTGAAAGCGTGGCCAGTCCACCCCCTGGTCCCGAAAGCGCACCGGCTCCCTACCCAATGCAGCGCTGCGGCAGACTCCTGCTCCTCCTCCTCCTCTATTTTCCAACTGGAATGTGATTAAGCGGTGGTCACTGCTGCTGGCGCCCTTATGGACGGTCCACTGTTTAATGTTGACACTCCTGGTGGACAGCGTGAGGTCAATATTAGACTCCCCGTTCGGTCCACCAAAAGTGAATGGCTGGCCCTCCAGATTGTGGACTGTCAGTCCATGGGCAGCAATAAAGGCCTCCATCGACACCCGTCTGTGCTCCGCATCGTGGTTCCGGCCGATGTAATGTCGCGGCTCACTGTGCCGCACAGGCGAGTGGGTGTTGGCATCCACGCACACAATTACACGCCTCCCCTTTAGTGCCTCCATCACTACTTCCAGGTGGTGCAGGTGCCTATCAATCTCTTCACCATACTGGAAGTAGGCAGAGACCACGTGCAGGTCATATTTATCTAAGTGCGCCACTATGCAGTGACCCGTGATCAGGTGCTGCAGCATAGCACAGGCCGTGTTGGTATTATGTAAGTACATCCCTGCTTTGGCTGTACTTACGCACTCCAGTATGTACCCTGTCTGTAAGTACTGCTCCTGAAGGAGCACTATGTCTAGCTTATGTTCGCGGCACACCACAGGAAGCTCCTTTGTGGCAATCATCGAGCCGGCGAGATTCACCTGACCAATCCCTAGAGGCGGTACTGTGTCCGGCCCTTTCCCCCCCCCCCTTTTTCCCAAGCCGCTTGCACGTCGTACAGCAAGACGACGCCACTCTACACTCCTGACTGCGATGGCCGGTCTCCCCGCAGCGTGGGCACGTGGTCTCCTTCGACCTGCAGTACCTCTCCGGGTGCCCCCACTGCTGACATTTGTTGCAGCAGGTCACGTCCAAATAGTCTGTGACCTCCACCGCTTGCCACCCCACATAGACCCGTCCCTTGGTTAGCAGCGCCTCCCTCAGCTCCGTTGTGCAGGCAAAAATGGCTGCAGTCGCCGGCGCCGCACCGCGCGACCTTTTCTTTTTGAAAGCGCCAATAGCCTCCTTCTGCCCTAACTCTCTCCAGTGGCCACTGAGGGTCCACCCTGAAGTTCTGCTCATGCAACGCTAGCAGGATCTCCTCAAACGAGGGGTCGCCGTCTAATGTAGATAGGGACAAACCCACCTTCCACCTCAAAGTCCTTCCCGCCTTTCGGCATACGGACCTATAATTGACTGGCAGTGTCTTTTTCTATACAAAATAATTGTTTTTTATAATCAAGAAAAAATCGCAGTCAATTTTAAAGCAAAATTTTATAATCTTATTTTTACAAAACAAAAACGAAATCAGTAATCAAAATTTGACAATGCAAAAAAATATATAAAATCACAATGACAAACTAAAAAGTATTTAATAAATTTATACATGTCGTGGACATTCTCCCCTTTTTTTATAAAAGAACGATCTTTCTCACGGGTCGCCTCAAAGTGCCCCCTGGGGTCCTTACATCAACTACACGAACCACGCCATCACGCCCCGGGTACAGAGCTGCAATCACGCCTCGTGGCCAGGTGCCCCTTGGTAAGTCCCCGTCTCCAATGAGCACCGGTTCGCCAACCTTGACCGCAACGTCTGTTCCCGGTACGCGTCGCGGAGCTAAGGTTGGTAAATACTCAGTGACCCAGCGGCGCCAAAAGTGATCTGCGAGTCGCAGTGCCTTTCGCCAACTGCTTTTGCCAACCAACGCAGCATCTGTCAAGGCTTCGCTTGGAAAGGAACGTCCTGATGAATCGCCCAACAAAAAATGATTGGGAGTGAGTGCTTCAGGATAGTCAGCGTCGGGTGAAACGTGGGTCAGTGGTCGTGCAATTTGACAATACAAAAAAAATATATAAAATGACAATGACAAACTAAAAGTATTTAATAAATTTATACATGTCGTGGACAGGACCTAATCATGAAGACGCACCTGGTACTTGCGAGTGCTCTTCCCCAGGTTGCGTTTCTTGACTCCTACAAGATTCTATTTCCTGTCCCTTTTCAATTCCCACTCTCCCCTTTTTGGGGCCTGTTACAGCACATAACGGTACTTCGCGTCCGAACAGTTCCTATTACTGATCCTCCATTTCCTTTCGCCTTCTGTGCCATTTGTGAGCGAAAGCCCTCAGCCGTACGTAACCTTCCTTGCTTGACACCAACTGATGGTGATGCACTGCGCCTGCTTCTGGCCTAAGCCAGTCTTCTAGCATCTCGTGCCGTTCCTCCTCATACAGCTCGCACTCCCACAGGACATGGTCCAGAGTCTCATCCGCCTGACCACAAAAACAAAGTGTACGACCGACGACCGCCGCTCTGACCTCTCTCTTCCTGGCTCCGCGTTCCCTATTCTCGAGTTCCGAACTCTCCTGCACGATTCGTCCTGCACGAACGACCTCTAGATCGGCCGGTAAAACCCCCGCCAGCACAGGTAACGCTGCGGTGCTAACCGATCTGTAGGCCTTCGTAAGCAGCACCAGGGCCGGGCGTTGTGTCCGGAGAAGTGCACTCCTCACGGCATAATGGGACGAGCGTCGCCACCATACGGCAGCAGCGTAGGTGAGTGTTGCCACATAGGTCCCTGAAAACAGGACTCTAAGGGCGCGGTATCTGATGCCCCAGGTCGATGCCGATACTCTCGACACCTTCCCGAAGCAGTTCGCGGCTTTCTGGCCGGTAAAAATTGCATGCTGCACGTAGGAGCTAGCCTCGTCGATCACAACCCCTAGCAGTCTGGCGTGCGTGACGTGCGCAATTGAGACGCCATCCATGTGGATGGTAGGGGGACGTTTGAATTTACCCCTCATAGTGAGGGTCTGCGACTTGGCAGCTGAAAAACTAAGACGGTAACGCTTCCCCCAAGCGGACACCGCCTCGAGCGCCGATTGTGCTTTACGCTCAATTGCCGCTCTTGATGACGTCTCAATCACGATCGTCACATCGTCTGCGTAGGCTACCATACTGACACCGTCTGGCATCGGCAGCCTGAGGATGTCGTCGAGCAGGAGGTTCCAGAGCGTCGGCCCAAGAACAGATCCCTGGGGGCCGCCCATAGTGGACGTTTTCCACACCACATGGTCGCCCATGAATAACCCGACCCGTCTCCTGGTGAAGTAACTCACCAGGATCCTGTAAATGTTAGGCGGACAGCCGCACTGTTTTACTTTGGTCAGGACCATGGGCCACCATGCGTTGTCAAAGGCCCCCGAGATGTCTAACAAAATCAGCTGAACGTAGCTCACGGGTACTCGCGACTCGGTTCATAACTGCGTTTAACGCTGAAACCGTAGACTTACCACGAGTGAAGCCATGCTGTGCCGGCGAAATAACCCGATAGAGACAAGGCGCGCAAGCTATTATCAAACGTTCCAGTATCTTACCTAAAATCGGCAATAAAGTGACCGGTCTATACGCTTTAGGGTCCGAGAGCGGGCGGTCGTTGCCCTTTGGCAGAACGACAAGCTTACCCTCCTTCCAGATATCCGGAAACACGCCCTCACTCAAACACGCGGAGTAAATCAGTAGCATCTCCCTTCCGCTAACTCTCCACGCGTGCTTGATGATCTTGGCTGTGAGTCCGTCAAGTCCTGGGGCTGTACTGGGCAGTGCTCTCACGATGCGGTCCAATGTCCCTCCGCTAGGTGGATCCGAATTGCTCCCTGTCGGGGCGCATGCACTAAGGATTCTTACCTGCCGGTGGTACGAATCATCCTTGCTGGGGTCGTCATCGGGGCATAGCGTCATCAGGAGGTCAACCATGGTCTCCTCCGCTGTGGTGGTGTGCCCCTCGATTAGCCGGACCCCGTGCATAATGTTCGAAGGAGGTGTTCTGCCGGATGCGGCACGATACGCCAACCCCCACGGGTCATCGTTCCCAGACTCAGCAATCTTGCGGTAGTAGGCGACTTCCGTGTCCTTCATTGCTGCTTTATACCGGCATCTCGCTTGACGCAGAGATGCTAGCAGCTTGACCTCACGATCCCCGCCTGACTTCCGAGACTGCTGCCAGTCCCGACGGGCATTATACACGGTGCGGCGCATCGCGTCTAACTCAGACGACCACCATTCGTAACCACCGGTATCCTTCTTCTTGTATTTGCCCAGAGTGTCATCTGCTGTGTGAGTGAGTATGTCGGTGTACTCGACACACATCTCCGATGCTGTTCTCCAGGTCCTCAGCTTCCCCATCCGGTGGTGTAGCGTGTTACAGAACCGTGACCAGTCTACACCACGCTCGCGGTAATGCATCATGGTCACGGCCTGCGCCTCAGCAGTATCTGCCGCCCGCACTCCGTCTATGCCAATCTTGAAGGTGATCAGCTGGTGGTCGCTAACACTAACGCCTCCGTGCACTGTCCAATGTGACACACTAATCCCACGAGTGGATAGTGTAAGATGTGGATAGAGTAGCCGTTTCGCCCATGAAATGTTGGCGGCTGACATTCTACATTGTGGACAGCGAGACTTCGACCCAAGATGAAGTTCTCCATCTGGGTCTTCCTGTAGTCGGTGTCCTGTCCTCTGCCAACATACTGACGGCGCTTACAAAACTATAAAGGCGAGTGTGCGTTGCTGTCTATGCCTATAACGATCCGTTGCCCTGCCAGTTTATCCAGAACATGCGTAAGGTGTTCTAAGTGCATGGCAATATCGTGGCTATACTGACAGTATACGGATACGACATATAAGTTCCTGTCCCAGATTTGACATCTGACGTGCGCTACTGCGCAATGGTCATTGCTGAGGTGGCCTAAAAAGGTTACACCTAGGTCTGCACTTGCTACCAATATGCCCGCCTTGGAGCTGGGACCACACTGGATGATCCTGGTATGGCAATACTGCTCCTGGACAAGTGCAATGTCCAGCTCCAGCGATCTTGCGATTATTGGTAGCTCTGTCGTGGCAGACGCCGATCCTTTGAGGTTCAACTGTCCTACACGAAGCCTAGGACGCCTATCCATATTGCGTCATGTTTATCGACTGCTGCTCGGCGTAAACCCTCGCGGGGCAGTCAATCGCTGACGTCTTGTGGCTGGCCGCCTCTGGGCGTTTAAAACACTTACAGGTCGCACAGCGCTGTGTGGCAGACTGGCACTCAGCTGCCTTGTGGCCGCTTTCGCCGCACTTGCCACACTCCATTACCGGCGATCTGCAATGTTTGTCTGGGTGGCCGTATTGCTGGCACTTGGCGCGAACATAGTCGCAGACGTCTGCTACCTCCCAGCCCACATTAACCTTACCCAGACCGACCAGCTTGTCTCGGAGCGCAGACGTGCACTCGAGGACCACTGTGGTACGGGTCCCATTTCGCCGTCCTTTCTTGAAGGCCAGTTTGCACTGTCCTTCTAACTTGGCAATTGGCCAGTCCGGATCGTCACTCAGGTTCACCCTGTGGAGATCCCCCAGCAACTCTTCGAACTTGGGATCCGACCTGAGGTTCCTAATTTGAACGAGCGGTCTGCGCACCTTAGGGTCCGCCATTCTCAGTGTAGGCGGCACTGCTTCCTCGAGCTTCCTAGCCACCTCAACTGTAGCAGTCTGAACCACCATGCGTGCGTTCCCAACTTTCCTGACTGCTTCCTGATTTTCGTAATTTTATGCTCTGCCTCTGCAAGGCTCAGGTTTAGGGTCGCAACAATAGCTAAAATGTCTTGACTGTAGCCTGCTATGGTTCCTTTATCTATACAGGGTGACTTTGAAAACTTGCGACAAAATTAAATATATAATTCTACGTGGAACCAAGAAAATTTTGAGCGTGATAATATGAGAAATGAATAAGTACTTTTTGACCCTGCAAAAAACGTAAAAGTGGCGAAAGTATCAAGATTATAATTCCGCGTATACCCTATAGCTTTAATGCGTGTGCGATAAACCTATGAATGAATCGTGACCTCTTCAGCAAGTTGCCGAGCGACTGTCAAATCAAAACAAATCAAATTTCATTTGTTTACGTTATTCGCGGACAGGCCGGCAAGGACAAAGCGATGCGTAAGATGAGCCGAACGGTTTGGCAACATCGCGCGTCATTACCTATTTTCTCAATGAAATTGTTAAAAATATTAAATACAATGCGTTGCCATACTTCACGTAGTATGTTCCTGTGGAATAGATAAATGATAGTCTACTCGGCGCGGTTGAATTGATACTTGAAATTTATAATTATTTTATTAAAGTTTATAATTACTTTTATTTAATTTTTAAAAGCTGATTAATCATGTTTTTTTTATAAGATAACTTAGTCTACACCATTTAAAACCAAAAACAAATTTACGTCCTTGACAATTTAGAGTCGTAAAAATACATTTTAAAATTAATGGGTAATCGTTCCTGAACCTCCCATTTTGATTTGTCACATTCTTTCAAAGTCACCCTGTATATATAAAAGGAGAAGCTGACTGACTGAATGACTGACTGACTGACTGACATATCCACGCAGGGCCTAAACTATAAGGGTTAGAAACTTGAAATTTTGCACAGGGATTCCTTTTATAACGTAGGGGAGCACTAAGAAAGGAATTTTGAAAATTCACCCCCTAAGTGGGTAAAACGGGGGTGTAAGGTTCGTTGTAACTTTACTGTTTTTGAAGTTATTCAATTGAATTCGGTTTGAAGGTTTTTCATTGAATATTAAGAAACACGTGTAAAATATTTGTTCAAAAATCATCCTTTAAAGGGGTAAAATGGGGGTGCAAAGTTAATATGAAATTTCTTTGATTTTCAAAGTTATATCAATAAAATGTTATATTTGGGTTATAAGATCCTAATCATGATTATTTCCGACATCCCTTTTTGAAATTCATCCCTTAAGGGGGTAAAAGGGGGTGCAAAGTTAGTATGAAAGTTCTCTAATTTTTTAATGAAACTTGGCGGGTGTAGTCTTTGTATGACGTAGGCATCCGATAAGAAAGGATTTTCCGAAATTTTGCCCATAAGAGGGGGGGGGGGGTTAGGGGGACCAAGTCTGTACGAGACAACGTGATTCCTTGGTCCAATCTACTTCAAATTTTGCATAAACATTCTTTAACAGAATTGATGGAAGACGTATATCGTATTTTATCGAAATTCAATCCCTGACGGGACTAAAAAGAGATAGAGAATTATGTTGGAGGTGATATCAATACTCCTTAGTGTTTTTGATTTAAATTACTTTTTATTTTGACATATGCTTGAAAACTCAATCCGATTTTATTCAAAAGAGGTTGAACTCACATAAAAGCTTGATGCAATACAAATATTTTATACTCCTTAGGATTGGAATTTCTATTTGTAATTACATATATAAAAGTATATACAGGATCACTTTTTATTCAGTGCGCAAACTTTGACAATTGAAACTTAAACGACTTTTATTAAACACTATTTTTTTATTTTGATATGTCTTAGTACAAATTATCAAAGTTATTGGTAATGAAAGATGTCTACTTTGAAATAGATTTTATGGTTACTCGCTAGCGCACGGCAAAGCGCGCGCGCCTAAGTATACCTACATCAGCTGTGCGCTAGTTCGATGCGCCCGCGTAGGTAGGTATGGAGCGCGGCGCTAGATACAATGTACGATTGGTCTTGGCAAGCATAACAAGCTTCCTCAATCTGTCTAATTTCTATGATAGATTTTCAACTTGAATACAAAGTAATAAAGTTCATGTTTAATTAGAAAAAAATGCATGCGTCTGTACGACCAGTACATTGAAAACATTTTTAAGTAATTCCAATTTTTCCTTCATACTTTCATGGGCTTAGGACCATCAAAATACAGAAAATGAATCATTATGATCACGTAATACAGAATGTGAAGGCAACATTTGACCTGGCGGGTGGGAGTCGCGGGGGCATAGTGGTCGTAGCGTTTGGCGTACCTCACTGTAAGATGCGCCGGTTCAAATCCTGCCCGAGGTTAATGTTTTTCTTCACTAAAATAACTCATGATCATTCATGATCATTATGGCAATTTAAAAACATACCAAAATAAATTAAAATTGACATTACTCTTAATGTATGCATTAGTAATTCTGCATTAAGGCGTATTTAAACAATTGGAATCAACTTGGTATTTACAATATTATTTTGCTACTATTTTGCTTGGCGATTTCAATATTAACGTCCTAAACCCCACTGACAATTAAACCAAATTATTAAAAAACTTTCTACTTTACTGCAAGCTCAATCAAATTGTTACTGAGCCAACCCATTATACAGATCATAGCCAAACCCTAATCGATGTAGTGTGCACTGATGCCCGGGTGTGTGGGGTATCAGTATCTCACACACCCGAGCTCGGCAATCACGCCATCGTCTCAGTTGAATTAAAAATTAAATTAGAGAAACCATCCCCTAAATGGATTATATATAGGCCGCTTAAAGACATCTTACCAGACTACTTTAATATTGACTTAAATAATATGGATTGGGAATATATTGAAAGCCTAGAAGATGTGAACACAATGGTAATGACATTTAATCAATATATTCTCAAACTATTTGATTTACACGCTCCTCTTAAAAAAGTTTTAATAAAAGAACAGTCTTGCCCTTGGATAACCGACACTGTCAAGGAGATGGTGAAGTTGCGAGACAAATGTCATAATAAGTCTAAAATTTCTAGATCTGAGTGTCACATAAAGTCCTATAAAGAATTAAAATACATTGTCAGAGCTGCAATAGAGAGTGAAAAATGTGCATATTTCAAAACATACATTAATAACAACATTAAACAGCCTAAGAAATTATGGAAACATTTAAAATCAACGGTAAACATTTCAAATAAATCAGAGCACACACTACCTCATTTTTGTAATGACCCGGAATTAATTAACAAACACTTTTTGGATGTACCTGGTAGTGATGTAACAATGGCCGACTTGACATACTTTGAGCAAAATAGTTATAATAGTGGTTGTTTTAAGTTAGAAACTGTCTCTGAGGACGTGGTGATGAAGTTTTTACGTGGTCTGAAGTCGAATGCTCAAGGTTCAGATCACGTCTCTCTTGATATGATTTTGTTGACACTTCCGCGTACACTTGCAGCTATTACAGCCATCATAAACAAATCTATTGCTACCTCTGTCTTTCCGGATCTGTGGAAAAGGGCAATAGTTAGACCCATCCCAAAAGTACCTAATCCAACAAGTATAAATGATCTTCGTCCTATTAGTCTTCTGCCCTGTTTGTCTAAAATACTGGAAAAGGTGGTGTCTGAGCAATTTAGGGCATATCTTGAGCAGAACAGTGTCTTGCCGGTAGTTCAATCGGGTTTTCGCAAGGGCCACAGTACAGCAACAGCACTACTTGATGTGGTTGGAAATGTTCTTGAAGCCAGAGATCAGGGCTTGGGAACTCTGCTTGTTCTGCTAGACTTTTCCCGTGCCTTTGACTCTATTAATACCGCTCTACTTCTTTCAAAGCTGTCTTATTACGGATGTGACACACAAACAACCCAATGGTTTCTAAGTTATCTTAGTAACCGTTCGCAGTTTGTGCAGCTGACGAGTGATAGTGATAGTGGTACTTTGTCTTCCAGCCCCAGGTTCGTGAACAGGGGGGGTGCCACAGGGATCCATTCTAGGCCCGCTTCTTTTTGTTCTGTACAGTGCTGACATCACTAACTGTCTTGTCAATACTAAGTTCCACCTTTATGCCGATGACCTCCAAATTTACCTCCCGTTTCAATCCCAGAAGGCTGTCGACACTGTAAACAGAATAAATGAAGATTTAGAGATGGTCTCTGCTTGGTCTAAAAGAAACTCCCTGGTCCTTAACCCCAGTAAGTCCAAATACATTGTTTTAGGATCCAGAGACTTCATAAGGAGGACGGCTAGTTATAATTTGGATTTAAAAGTTGATGGTTGTAGTTTGGTACAAGTTCAAGAGGCTCGTAATCTGGGGGTAGTTTTTGACAGTCAACTGCATTTTGAAGCACACATCCTAGAAGCTGTGCGTAACTGCTTCTACCGACTCAAACTCCTGTATCGTGTCCGTCCCTACATAAGTGTGGATATGCGTGTCATGCTATGTGAGTCACTTGTTTTATCCAAGCTGAACTACGCTGACACTGTGTATGGGACATGCATTCTCGGTAGGAGCGAGAAACTCATCCAGCGAGTACAGAATGCATGTGCTAGATTCTGTTTTAACATTCCCCCCCGATCACACATAACTCCTTTTCTAAATGAGGGTAATCTGATGAGAATGTCAGCACGGAGGTAACTCCATCTGGCTACCCTGCTATTCGGCATAATTCTCACAAAAAAACCAGATTACCTATATAAAAAACTATCTTGGTCGCGTGATGTCAATAAAGTTAAAACCAGAGCATCTGCCTACCTCTTGTTGACCCCAACGCACAGAACTGCTGCTTTCCGTGGTAGTTTTAAATTCGCTGCCACTCGCTGCTGGAACGACTTGCCACCTCCTTTTCGTGCTATAAGGACAGTTAGTGCTTTTAGTATTAACTATAAAAAACATTTATTACGTCAACAAAAGAACATTATGTAATACAAATTACCTTGGTATGCACGCAGCTGGCAAAGATGGCCCCATTGGCTTGTGGCGCGGAGTGTTTGCAGCATAGTTTTACATAATTATGATTTAATTAAAAATTTTATTTATCATCAACAATATCACGAATACTAATGTCACAGCACTTCTTGTATATTTCTTCTTATATTACATATATTTTGCACTGTCTCTTACTTTAAATGTACTGATCCAGATATACACAATAATACACATATTTTAATTAACACACAATTACATAATTAGGTAGTATAATATATATATTTTTATCACATTCATTTATTTACAATGAATAATAATAGTTTCATGGCGGCGGTGCGGCGCCTGCGTTCCATTGCTTGTCACAGATTATGCTATGGCTATATTAACCGTTGCATAGATAAGCAATGTGGTAACGCTTGGCCCTGTCTGATCGACGCAATAATAATTAAAAAAGCTTTCTCACATAAAAATATACTTTTATATATTATTATTACTTAATATATTTTGGTTTCTATGTATATATGTATTTACAGTTATTATATTCATACGTAGCGAGTTCCGTGGCCGCCCGTGGCATCTCTGTTGGGCCCTATCAGAATACCAGCGCTGCGACATATAATGTCGTAGCATTATGCTGAGATAGGGGCCTTTTTGGTCTCGTACAGGTTCTTAATATTATCATTTTATTTTATTTTTTGTTTGTTTACTGTGAATGTTCTGTACGAGTCACAAATAAATATTGTTTCTTTCTTTCTCTTTCTTTTCCCTCAAGGATCAATTTTGGGCCCTCTACTCTTTATTTTGTACAGTGCTGACATCACCAGCTGTCTGATTAATTCTAAGTTTCACCTTTATGCCGATGACCTCCAGCTGTACATGTCTTTCCATCCCCAGGATACAGTTGAAGCTGTAAGTAAAATAAATGGAGATTTGAATAGGATCTCGGCATGGTCAGCAAGAAATTCCCTGGTTCTGAACCCTGATAAATCCAAATATATAGTTATAGGGTCAAGGGATTCTATTTCTAAAACTTTAAAATATAACTTTGATCTAAAAATTAATAGCTGTCCTATTGAACAAGTCAAAGAAGCTCGCAACCTCGGAGTTGTATTTGATGGTCTTTTACAATTTGAAACCCATATCTTGGAAGCAGTACGCAACTCCTTCTACCGGCTCAAGCTTCTATACCGAATCCGTCCCTACATAAGTGTGGATATGCGTATCATGCTATGTGAGTCACTTGTTTTATCCAAGCTGAACTACGCAGACACTGTGTATGGGACCTGTATTCTTGGTAGAACTGAGAAAATGATCCAAAGGGTACAAAATGCATGTGCGAGATTTTGTTTCAATGTCCCTCCGCGATCACATATCACACCCTTCTTAAACCAGGGGAATCTGATGAAGATGTCTGCACGCAGAAAACTTCATTTGGCTTCCCTGCTCTTTGATGTTATTTTAACTAAAAAACCAGAATACTTATATAGTAAACTCTCTTGGTCGCGTGATTTCAATAAAAAATACACAATAAATCTGCTTACCTTTTATCAACTCCTAGACACAAAACTGTTGCATTCCGGGGAAGTTTTAAGTTTGCTGCTACTCGATGCTGGAATGACCTACCACCTCCTTTCCGTGCTATAAAAACGGTAAACTCGTTTAAAATTAAGTATAAGCAACACTTACTGTGTGCACAAAAACAAAAATAACAGGTAAACCAATAAACTTACCCACGATTACACAGTATCAGAATCCCTGCCAGACCGAAAGATAGCAGCGAAGCTCTCAATTCGATACAAGTTTATTGCTGACATATAATTCAGTTCAGAGACAATAGTTTTAAGAATAAATATTTACTTTTACTTTTATACTTTTACATTTATACAATTTTACACACATTTATTTCTTTAATATACAAACATTAACTTGGTTCATAATTCAATTATTTGTACATTAGCTAGCTTGTACTTGTATTGATTGTAGGTAGCCGAACCGTAAGTAAAATATCGATCATTATAGTTCGATTCGATATTAATTTGGATCGATGACATCGCATGACACTGACACAATGTTGACATATCCCAACCGCACAGCGTCTAAATTGCAGTATATGAGGCTACGTTCGCTCCCTTCACTTGTCAGTGGTTGGCATAATGTTTCCACTATTTTATTATTACTATTATTATTTATATATTTATGTTACAGACAAATGATGTGGAGGCGATGGCCGGTAAATTAAATCAATAAATTTATCAATTGACTGTGGCTCATAAATACACAACACACGTGTAAACTATGCACCTGTTTCTTTATATTTATGTACTTATTTTCTATTATTTTCTTCGTGTACCTATTTGTATATTTTTATATTTTTTATGTATTTTCAATTATTTAGGTATTTATATATTTACTTATACTTCAATGTCGTAGTCGTTCCTGCCCGTGATATCACAGAACGGTCCTATCTGAAAGCCAGCGCAGTGGCATTGTGATTTGAACATAGATGTCACTGCATTAAGCTGAGATAGGTACCTTTTTTGGCCTCGCACAGGGTTGCTTAGTTACAGGACCTTAGTTTTATTTTTATATTATTAATATTATTTTTTTCTTTAATTTAAATTTCATATTGTATCATTACTGTTCTTTTCTTTTTCTTTTTCTTTTTGTTCTTTAAATATTTATATGTGTTTGCGAGACCAAAATAAAAAGTTTTCTTTCTTTCTTTAAAAACGCGGGAGCTGACCAATGCATGAATATGAACATTAAATTTTTCGTTAAATTTCACGCGGACGAAGTCGCGGGTAACAGCTAGTCAGCTATATTGAGCTTGTTGGGCGCGTAAGCCACCGCTTCTATGGCCTTAACTGCGCGATGGACGCGATCCATTAACTGGATCTTGTCCACCGAATCTAGGCCATCCGCTGATGCCGTCTCTTGCAAATATAGGTATTTATTGACGTTATAATTCAAAATACAGCACAGTACCTTTGTTAAGTGTCCTGGTCCCGGAAAACCGGCGGGATGCTGTATATAAACCCGTACCGCGAGCCCGCGGCACGATAGTAATTCACCGTGCACTGTGTCCTTTCACCACACGATAACCACTTAAATAAAATAAAAACACACACAATAAATAGTATATATCACGATCACTATACGTTCGCGTATTAATTTTCTGAATTTCAGGAAATATTAAATTAAATTTACAATATTTCAAGAGCACTCTCGCACGTCTGTCCACTAGCGCGGTCGGGCGCGAAGTCTATCCTGTAGATAGGGACACTCCCTCCAACCTTCCCATGGCCCTGCCAACGTAAACGTTATACGGGCCGAATCGTGGGGCGGCTGCAGACATGGCGCCCTTGGCAATCTTTGCAGTCCGCAGGCGCTTCTTGACCCTTACAAATAGCCATGTGTGTCCCTGCTACACTCTCCCAACTGGGCTTGACTAACACGAAAAACGGAGACTCCGTCGCCGGCGCACCTGTGAGTAATGTATATAAAGAAAGAAAAAAGAAAGAAAGAAAAATCGTTTATTTGGTGCCAAAAAACACACACATACAATATTAAAAATAAAAATAAAAGAAGTAAATTTAAACATGCACAGTTAAGTGTGTGCCCAATCGCACCAAACAGGAGTCCAGCTCAGCATGTGCCAGGATATAATATCCTGACGCTGATATTCTGCTGGATCCTTATGACATAGGGATGTCGAGCAAACAACGGCAATTTGAGGTACTGTTAAGTGTTATCTAAATGTAATTGTAGATAATTATATATTTTAAATACTTATGCGATACTTACAAACACAAATATAAATATGTAAATAAAATAAATTAATAAAGTTGACCTATATCTAGCATTCCGAACAGGTTTGTAAAGGTGTTGCGTATAGGTAGGTACAATTATAGCGGCGACAAATCGGCCATTTTCTGCGCGCGCCGCTCGTTCCCATCATTTAATTTAATATGGCGTTAGCCACGGAAAGCGCCTGCCGTACGCGACAGCGCGCGAGCGCTTGCCCATTTTTATTTCAAATAACGTGCAATCAAACCGGTCACACATTTGATTTCACATTATGATTCCGAACATGTAGTGTTTTGCGTCGGCGTGGGAAATACATGGAAAATGAAAAAATACCCACAGATGTAATGAGACATCGGTCAGAATATCCTGTGTACCGCGTTGCGTCGCCGCAAGTTCCAAGTGAAACCATTGCGCGCCAGAATAGCCAGATCAGTAAGGTAAGCATAAATTAGTTTTTTTGTTCACCGAAAGTTAAGTAGGTACGTCATAATTTTCGTGTACCGAGACAACCATTTATACATCCTCGTACATCACGCCCGTCGTCCGCGAAGGGTAAGGCAGAGGTGCACCAGTGTACTCCCACGTTTCGCCGGCATGTTTCAGGTCGCATGCAATAGGGGGGCGAGCCTACTGCCATCAACCGGGCACAAATCCAAACTCCGTGCTGCCACTGAGAATTTCATAGGAAAAAACCAAATAACACTTTGCTCGACCTGAAATCCGAACCCCAAGACCTCTGGCTCGGCAGTCAGACTGCACGACCACTAGACCAACGAGGCAGTCAATATAAAAATTATTTGTGTGTGTAGAAATGAATGATTACGATTATTATGATTAATATTATTCTTATTATTATTATAATTATAATGTAATTAGTGTAATTATTAATTATGTAATTTACGGATTAAAAGTAATAATTAAAATAAAATTACAAACAAACGCATATAATTATTAAAAGATAGGTATATTATTATGATTATATTATATAATAGATTTTTATTTTGTTATTTACAGGTTATTAACAACCAATTGTTGTCGGAGCGAGCCACGCAGACACCGAGGCGGAGAAAACAAAAAGTGACTGCGGCAAAAGGAGTCAACAACAGAAACTGCGCAATTATATAATGGAAGTGCGGGTATTTATAAGGTTAAGTTCTTTTTGCTTATCCATGAGGTATTGCCTCAATCGAATTTTAAACAAGCCCAGGGTCTTAACGTTTCTGATTGGTGGCGGAAGGTTGTTCCAGCATTTGGATGCCGCGTAACGGAAACTGCCCCTGAATCGTGCTGATTTATGATGCTCTATAGATAGCTGTTGAGAACACATTCTAACCGCACACTCTCTCCTACTGGTGGTCCAGCCCAATTTACCATAAAGATATGCCGGCTGTTTTAGTCTTATGACTTCAAAAAGAAGGCACGCCAGGTGTAGCTTGCGTCTCGATTTCATTTTCAGAATAGAATGTTGGTTTAAGAATGGCGTGACATGACTCCTTGATGGGATTGAGAAACAGAATCGGGCACACGCATTTTGAACCCTCTGAATCAATCGATCAGTTCTTGCTAAAAGCCGTGGGCCATAGACTGTGTCCGCGTAATTTAGCTTCGAGAGAACTAACGATTCCACCAGCTGTTTTCTTAAGTCTTCGGACAAATAAGGTCTCATTTTATAAAGGATCTTAAGTCGGTAGAAACAGTTGCGCACCGACTCTGCCACATGATTCTCAAACCTCATCTCAGTATCCATGTTTAGCCCAAGGTTACGCGCCTCACCAACCTTATTAACCAACTCTCCCATCAGTAATATGTTGAGTGTTGTAGGCAGTGTACTAGTCTGGCACTTTGTTCCGAATAGCATGTATTTCGTTTTAGATGGATTAAGTACCAAACCGTTGCTTTCCGCCCATTGTACCACCCTATCAAGTTCTTCGTTTAGATTCCTTAACGCATCGCTGTAGTCCTTTGGTTTGAAGGATATATAAACCTGAACATCATCTGCGTAAATATGATATCTACATTTCTCGAAACATTTGACAATATCCGCACAATACAGTATGAACAGAACCGGGCCCAGTATTGAACCCTGTGGGACTCCCCTGGTTACAGCTGTAGTTGGCGAAGCAAGAGTAGACCCATCGTTTAATTGTATTACTACCTGCTGGTTGCGGTTTGAAAGGTAGCTGTTAAACCAATGCAGAGTTTTGTCACTAAAACCATAAAATCTTAATTTAGACACGAGTAAAGCAGTATTTATGCAGTCAAACGCACGCGAAAAATCCAATAGGACAAGGATCGTACAGAGGCCTTTATCTTGAGATGTCAAAATGTTATCAGTCACGTCCAAAAGGGCTGTTGACGTACCACGCTGCTTGCGAAATCCTGACTGGAGCTCCGGTAGCATACCGTTCCTCTCGAGATATTGCGTCAGCTGCTGACATACAGCTTTTTCCGCAATTTTGGAGAGGCAAGGTAGGATGCTAATAGGCCGCAAGTCTTTTATTTCAGTAGGGTTCGGAGTCTTAGGTAGCGGTCTAATGATTGCTGTCTTCCAAATATCAGGGAACACACCAGTCATGAGTGAGCAGTTCACAATATTTGAGATGGTTTCCAGAGTGTATGGGATTGTAAGATTCAGCATGTCCAATGTTATTCCATCACTTCCCTTAGCATTCGATTTGAGTTGAGCAATATATCGGAAAACAAGATCCGAACTCACGGGTGTTAGATCAAAGACCACATCGCCAAATCGGTGATGTTCAAAAAATGTTAGTCGCGACAGACTACACAACGAGTGTCCAGGAACCCTCAAAAAGTGATCATTAATTTTAATTGGATCTCTGATGTGTGCAGGGAGGTCATTATTTTGTTTATTAGGTAGTAAGGTACTTTTTAAGTTTTTCCATAGCGCCTTGGGATTTTTAATGTTATTATTAATGTTATATTTAAAATATGCAACCTTTTCCCTGTATAAAGAACCTGTCACCAGAGTTTTTAATTCCTTGTAATATTTTTTTTTGGAGTTAGTTTTTAATCTACGATACGAAGACAAAGCATTGTTACGCAACTGCATCATTAATTTTATCGTGTCAGTAATCCATGGGTATGAGGGTTCCTTTATTATAACAGATCTAACTGGGGCGTATATATCATATAGGTTTAATAAGGTTTGGTTAAATTGTAGAACCATGTCATTTACGTCCTGCATGCTACACATGATATTGTCCCAATTAATGCAGCTTAAGTGGTTATGAAAATTATCTTTGTCGATGTCTTTTATGGGCCTGAAAGTAATATGATGCGGTTTGTATTTACTTCGCTTGATGTTGAACATACAAGTGATTAGGGAATGGCCATTAATCGATCCGCTTGGTTCCACCGATACACTTCTGGGTTTAAGATCAGTACATACCAAATCAATCAGTGTTTCACTGTGATTAGTGAAATGAGTGGGAGTAGTTACCAATTGGTTTAAACTCAGGCTATTTAAGCACTCTTTTAGTTTTCGGGTTTTTCCGTCGTTAGCATTCATTAAATTCACATTAAAATCACCAAGCAGTATGTAGTGGTCGCAATTAGATATTGAGCTTATAGACTCTGTAATACTATCTAGAAAGGTGTCAACTTCAAAACGCGGGGGGCGGTAAGCGGTGCCGATCGCAAGTCGTATTCTGTTTAGGGTAAGGATTATCCACATTTGTTCGACATGCCCGTACCTACTATCAGTGGGTGTCAACCATGTACGGGCATTTAAGCCACGTTTAATATAAAACCCCACTCCGCCGCCCCTACCACCATGCACATGAAGAGGACGGGGTTTATGTCGCAAAAGGTAGCCGGGCACAACCGGTGCTCGGCCTTCCTCCCCAGGGCGAAGCCATGTCTCGTTCACGGCCATGACATCAAGTGAATGTCTCAGTACCAATGCCACAAATTCATCATGGTTAGTTCCGAGTGAGCCTACGTTCAATAGTCCAACTCTAAAGTATGTATCAGTCATATTTAGTTGAAGATATACTCATTACGGAAAAACAAAAATTATACAGAACGATAAAAGCATCAGTTTTATGTAGGGGGCTGGAATATAATAATAGTAATTGATTTTCATATTTATAAATATTTGCTAAACTAATAATTATAATAATAAGGTATGTTTTTGCTAATGATGAAACTATATAATTGTAAATAAATTGATGATAATTGTAAATATTGTTCATTGTCTGACAAATATTTGTGTAGTGTTTATGACTGTATATATTATGATGTATTTGATTGAAAGTCCTGTAGTGTGTAGTATGTGTTGTGTAATATGTTATGTATGATTGTGTCTGGTGTAGCTGTAAGCAAGACAGTCCGTTCGATTTCCCATTTGGTACCATTAGGCAAACACGGCGCAATTTATTAACTTTATGCATATAATGACATAATAGTAATACGTAATTATTCATAACACCTAGAGTAATGTATATAACACCTAGAGCAATGTATATAACAATGTGTATAACACCTCTGCACCTTCTCCCGCCATCAGGGCTCAACATCCGTCTCTATCACTCCAACCTCAACCTCCTCCGGGCGGCATGCCACACGTGCGCGAACTCCTTGAGCCGGTTAAAGTTCGCCGGCGTACTCACGAGATCGCCGTAGTAGATCGGGCCGACCTCCACGCGGCTGATCCCATCCATCATCTTACACCTAGCTTCCTCATACAGGGGGCAGACCCACAGCACATAACTTCATATCGCTCAACCTCTTCCTAAAACACCCATGTCCCGTGAGAATCTGGGACAGCTGGTGGTCTGGCACGACCCAGTGTGACCTGAAACGCGCCGCCACGTCCGGGAAGAAACGGAACAGCTCCCGTCCTTTCTCCTCACTCACCCATCGTTTCTGCCATGCATCCATCGTCTCATCCCAAATCTCACGCCTGCGTCGGGCCAGCACCTGTCTCCGCAAGCCTAGCTCGACCTGTGCCTCAGCCGCGGTCTGGCGCTCCTCATCAAACTGCCCTGCACGGATTACCTCCAGGTCCGCCGGGAGAACGCCAGCCAACACTGCCAGCGCAGGCGTACTGGTAGACCTGTAAGCCTTCGTCAGCAGTATCAGGCTCGTTCTCTGACACCTAAGCAACGCGCTGCGAACAACGTGGAGTGCCGCTCTCTGGTACCAACAAGCAGCAGCATACGTTATCGTGGCGACGAAAGTGCCCCTGTAGAGGACGCGCAGTCCGGGATATTGAATTCCCCAGGAAGATGCCGACACTCTTGACATCTTCCCAAAACATTTGGCCGCGCGCTCCCCTATCGATACCGCATGCTGCGCGAACGACTGACTTGCATCGAGCACCACGCCCAACACCGTCGCCGAGGTGACACTCCTGACCGAGTCCCCAGACAATTTGACTGTGGGGGCCCGCTGGAATTTTCCCCTGATCGTCATCATTGATGACTTTGCAGGGGAGAATCCATGTGCGTGTGGTGTGAGGGCCACTTCGTCAAATCTTTTTGAAATTTGCCTAGGATTTAGTGAACATTCCAAAACAATTGTGAAAGTTGGAATCAGAATTTGTGAAAGTCTAATAAGCGAGTTATAGCCTGTAATGTTGGGCCCTCAATCCTCACATAGAGGATTGAGGGCCCACCCGTGTGGATAAACTATGGACACTACAGAAAATGTGTTTATGGCAAAATCTAAGCTAATGCCAAACAAAATTTGTGAAAACAAGATATTATCGTAAAACACTATCCTACTTTATATATCTTCGTTCAAAATGGGCCCTCAATTCTCACAAACGCAAAAGTTTAAACACAAATAAAATTAAAACCATTAACTTACAGCTGCTGTTTGATGTCTTATACGCTACTAAATAATTTGTGAAAATTTGTGAAAACAAGAACAGGTCACCACGTCTTGTGGTTTAAAAGTTGTGAGCTTCACAAAATTTGGGCCCTCAATCCTCCACTTTTTTTGGTCTTCTCGTTATTACGCTTATCATATTAAAGATAAAGGAAATCCAAAATAGTCATTAATTGTGAAAAAAATTGTGCAACAAATCCAATACCAGAAAGATATTAAAATACCTTTTTTTGTGTAAAAAAACCATGTTTAATTTTATTGGGTAAATTTCAAAATAGGGTGACCACAAAAAGTCTCCACGGGATAAACAACGAAGATCAGTTTTTGTAAAACTGACCGTTTAATGGCATCTATTGGCTTATAGGCGTATTACTTATAACCATAACTTAATCAGAATAAATTGGGTAAAACTATCCTATAATATATGTTGTAATAGCTCTAGCAAAACACGAAACGTTTTTAAACGTAATTAGAATTAAGGTGAAAACATGATTTAAAAGTTCGTTTCATTCTTTCTTTCCTAGTTATAATGCAACAATTATAACTTTTACCAATTCGCATGCCTTCCAAAGGCGAATGTGTTGAACTTAAATATCATCTATTAATAACATTTTTACCATATTCTGAGTGAATAAATATTAATTTCTCACACTTACAAACAAATATTATCTTAAAACGTCAAAAACTTGAAACCGTCGCCGTCAATTTGGCAGTTGTGCTCACAATGAAAGTTTTTCTAACCTTGCAATTTATGAAGTGAAGTCCTTGTTATCGTATTTATCGTAATCTATCATACTTAATTGTTTAATATGCAATGTTGAGCAGTGATGAACATACGCACATCAAATCACCTGAGCGGAAAATATACAGAAAGCCTTTAATTTGTCATTTTAAACAATTACAAACGGTAAGTGAACAAAATAATTAGCATCCATGGTGACAGTGAATCTTATACAGTAACGACGCTATACCGATATTTTGTGCCATATTTAAGTGTACCTACCAGCACACTATCCTGGGTAGCAAATCGTGTTTATTTTACAAAAGCACTATTTGCTTTATTTTTAGTATTTACTCATCCTTTTATCATCAATCTTGCCAATCTTGCCATCCCTAGTAAACAGACATCCCAAATAATCAAAATCGTCACTAATAAAATATATAAAATGAATTAAATCAAATCAAAAGGTTTTTATTTCATATACTTAAACTTTTTCAAGCATTTAAAAAACTTATGACTCTAGTGCACGGTTTCAAGAAGGTGATCTCATGGAGAAGAACCGGCCAGAAACTCCATAGACACTCTTTAAAATAAGGTATTTTATGTTATTATTCTGGTAAGACTTTTTGGCGGGAAAGTGAAGCGTCACATTAAAATTCATCGAAACATGTTTAGCAGTAGTGTTTTATTTTCTAAAATTTGTGTTTCGATGAATTATTAAACGTTAAGATCCACATCTTTTTTGAAACTAGAAAAAAAATCATTTATCATCCTTCATAAACCATTAATTCACCAAATCATCAACCATTATCATGTATCATCCATCTTAAATACATCATAAAAAATACTGAAGGAATCTTGTCCATACAGCCAAGGCTGTATAGATAAGATACCTTTGAGTTATCCCGGAAGGGAAGAATAAGAAAAAAAAAACTGGTAATATGTATGCGAGAGCAATTTAAAAAATGTAATGTCATAAGACGTCAATAGTTAAATTATAAAATTATTGTCACCCTACACACATACACAATAAAAAAATAGTCGATTTCGGTAATTTTCAAGATATTTAATTTTATTGTAATTGTAATTGGTAACAAATAACAACAATTTGTTGCACAAATTTTTTCACAATTAATGACTATTTTGTATTTCCTTTATCTTTAATATGATAAGCGTAATAACGAGAAGACCAAAAAAAGTGGAGGATTGAGGGCCCAAATTTTGTGAAGCTCACAACTTTTAAACCACAAGACGTGGTGTCCTGTTCTTGTTTTCACAAATTTTCACAAATTATTTAGTAGCGTATAAGACATCAAACAGCAGCTGTAAGTTAATGGTTTTAATTTTATTTGTGTTTAAACTTTTGCGTTTGTGAGAATTGAGGGCCCATTTTGAACGAAGATATATAAAGTAGGATAGTGTTTTACGATAATATCTTGTTTTCACAAATTTTGTTTGGAATTAGCTTAGATTTTGCCATAAACACATTTTCTGTAGTGTCCATAGTTTATCCACACGGGTGGGCCCTCAATCCTCTATGTGAGGATTGAGGGCCCAACATTACAGGCTATAACTCGCTTATTAGACTTTCACAAATTCTGATTCTAACTTTCACAATTGTTTTGGAATGTTCACTAAATCCTAGGCAAATTTCAAAAAGATTTGACGAAGTGGCCCTCACACCACACGCACATGAGAATCCCAGCCTGTTCCTGACTCCCCAAGCCGCGACCAAGTCCAGCGTTATCTTGGCCGCCGCCTCAATCCCAGAGCGGGATTGAGACTCGATCAGGATGGTCACATCGTCCGCGTACGCGACCATGCGGACGCCGCCAGGCAGTGGCAGCCGAAGCAAGTCGTCCAGGACAGACCCCTGAGGGCAACCCATAGTGGACACCTTCCACTCCACCCGGTCCCCGATAAAAAGCCCGACTCGCCGGCGGGCAAAGTAGTCCGCCAGCATCTCGAAGATGTTGGGCGGACACGCCCCCCGCTTGACTTTCGTCAGGATCATCGGCCACCAGGCGTTGTCAAAGGCGCCCGCAATGTCCAGAAATATGGCCTGCACGTACTTGCCCGAGCCCTCCCTCGCGGCACGCAGGATATCTTTGAGTGCCGTGACGGTGGACTTACCCATAGAGAACCCGTGCTGGGATGCAGAGATCTGGTTGCCGATCGTGGGAGCGCACTTTAAAATTACACGCTCCAAAATTTTGCCGAGCACAGGTAGCATCGTGATCGGCCTGTAGGCCTTGGGGTCTGTGAGCGGCTTACCATTGCCCTTTGGTAGGACAAGCAGCCGGCCCTCCTTCCACACATCCGGAAACACACCATCTGACACACACTTGGCGTACACCGCGGTGAATTCCGCGGGCACGACGCTCCAGACATTCCTCACAATTCTCGCACTGATTCCGTCTAGTCCCGGTGCTGTGTTGGGCAAGCTCCTGATAATGCCCCCCAGACTGTCACGTGACAGAGGAGGCGCAGCCTGGCCTGACGGGGTGAGCGAGGCAGCGACGCGTATCTGCCCGTGATACGGTGTGTCCCTGGATGGATCATCGTCCGGACACAGCGCACGCAGGAGACCCGTCGCCGCGTCGCCCACAGTGCACGCGAAGCCCTCAGCCAGTTTGGTGCCGTTAATGACCCGGGATGGTGGCCTGAGCCTACCGCTAGCGGCGCGGTACGCCAGCCCCCACGGGTCCGCGTTGCCGGCCTCGGCGATCCTCTTAAAGTGCTCAAGCTCCGCCCCCTCCATTGCCTCTCGGTATCTCGCTCGCACACAATGGAATTCCGCTCTCAGTCTCTCTTCTCTTAAGCCTTCGCCCTTTCGCGAACCCTGCCATTTACATCTAGCCCTGCCATTCTCTTTCCGAAGCTTCTCGACCCTCGGATTCCACCATTCATAGCCCGCGTCCTTTGGCGGCCCTTTCACTCCCAGAGACTGGCACGCCGTATCCACTATCACCCTTGTGAATTCCTCACAAACAAAAGACACAGGCTTGCTAAAATTCAGCCTTCCCATTTTCTCCTGGATAGCCTGCTGAAAGCGCGGCCAGTCCACCCCTTGATCCTGGTTGCATTCACCTGGAAGGTAATTAGGCGGTGGTCGCTGGTACTCGCCTCCTCGTGTACTTTCCAGCGCTCTGTGCTGACGCTCCTGGTTGTTAGTGTTATGTCGATGTTGGACTCACCGTTTGGGCCGCTGAAGGTGAATGGTTGGCCCTCCAAGTTTTCAACGGTGAGCCCGTATGTGGCGATGAAGGCCTCCAGTGCGACTCGCCTGCGCTCCGCACCATGGCCACGGCCAGTGTAGTGACGGGGCGCACTATGCCACATCGGCGAATGGGTGTTCACGTCAGCACAGATGGGCACTCGTTTACCGCGCAGTGCATTCATAATACCCTCCAGGTGATGCAGATGTCCGTCGATCTCCTCCGCAAACTGAAAGTACGCCGAGATCACGTGCAGGTCGCACTCCTCCATGTGGACCACGAGACAGTGGTCGGTGGACAGGTGCTGTAGCACCGCGCAGGCCGTACGTTGCCGATGTATGTAGATGCCTTAGCGGACGGGCCATGCTGTAAGATGTTGATGTCGGCCTGCGCGTACAGTTCCTGGAGGAGGACGACGTCGACTTTCAGTTGGCAGCACACCGCGGGGAGTTCTTTTGTCGCTAGCGCCGAACCGGCGAGGTTGAGCTGTCCGAATGTCATGGAGCATCTACTGGCCATATTGTGTCATGGCCACGCTCCGCTGTTCGGCATGCTGTCTCGCCGGGCAGTCCCTGGAGGCGGTCCTGTGATCCACCGCCCCCTTCTTCCCGAGACGCTTGCAGGTAGCGCAACAGGTTTCCTCGTTCTTGCAATCATCGCCACGGTGGCCCGTTGCTCCGCAGCGTCCGCACGTGACCTCAGCCAACCGGCACAGGCGCTCAGGGTGTCCGTATTGCTGGCACTTGTTGCAGCAGGTGACGCCGATATAGTCGGTCACCTCGACCGCTTCCCAGCCAATATATACCCGCCCTTTCCCCAATAGAGACTCTCTAAGCGCCGCCGAACACTCAAAAATGGCAGACGTTGCCCGGCAGGCGACCGGCTCTTTTTGAAGGCGCCAGTTGCCTCCTTCTGCAGGCGCTCCAGTGGCCATAGTGGGTCCTCCCTGTAATTTTGCTCGTGGAGAGCCTCTATTATTTCCCCAAAGGACGGGTAGCCTATATATAGGCTGGACGGGGAGCCTATTCAGACACACTAATGGCCGCCGCATTCTAGGCGCTGACACCCTGAGCGTTGATGGCATCGCCGCCCGAAGCCTTGTCGCCGCCTCATCCATCGTCGTCTGGACTATGACCCCTGCGTTGCCCACCTTCCGCACCCGGCTTACTTGGACCCACAGTTTGGACGGGTCCACAGCCTTTTTCAGCTCCTGTTTGGTTTCCTCCGCCGTCTTAATCCCGCCGTTATCCGCTGGGTAGACCGCCAATGATGGGCCGGGGGTGTTCCTGATGGCTACGGGCGCTGTGTGCCGAGGTAGGCGTAGGTAAAATTACTGCACAGTACCTTTAATTATGGTCCTTGTCCCGGAAAAACCGGCGGGATGCCGTGTACAATAGCTATACCGCGTGCCCGCGGTACGGCTACAGTAAACCGTGCACTGCGTCCTTTGACAACACGTTTATCACAAAATACACAATAAATGAATAATAACACACACCATATATAATAAAGAATACGACCACAATAAATTTTACACTATTCGAGAGCGCTCTCGCACGTCCGTCCTCTAGCGCGGTCGGACGCGAAGTCGTCGCCGTCGTGGACAAGAGTAGGCCACCTACTGGTGGCACGTCGGCGCCCAGCTACCCCCGCTTTGCCGCCGGTCCCAGGCGACGCCGCATCACCTCCTGAACCTCCTCAGGGGAGGTTAGGGAGCGTTTCTCGCTGGCCCGGAGTGCAGGTGGGGTCGCCAGGTCAGCCATCTCCATCGCCGTCGAGGTGCTAAAACCGTGCGGTGCGGCGGAGTGCGCGAAAGGGTAGCCCTAGGGGTGAACCCGCCTTCCAGGCGCATCTCCGATAGCACCCGTAGCTCCTCCGTCTTGCGCGCAATCTCATCTTCGACCAGCTTCTGCGAGAGGCGCGCGGCCTCCTCATCCTCCGCCATACCGCCTCCGTCAAATTTGACTTTGACAGGCAAACGTCACCGTCTCACACAAGCGTCACTGTCACTGAATCAAACGTCACTGTCGCGTACCAAAAAAAAACGTCACTGTCGTAAATGTCACTGTCAGTCACTCGCGGGAGGGGGGGGGGGCACGTCACCGTCGGACTGACACAGACGTCAGGGGGGACAGGCTCCGCCCACACAACGCTCGCGCTCGCTCCGACTCCAATATGGCCGCGGGCCCTTATGGACACTTACCAAGGTTAGAGCAGGAGCCACCGATAAACCACATCAACCAATCACAGAAGAGACAGAAAAACACGTCCGCACGTCCGCTCTCTACGAAAGCCGACTACGAAGTCCAGATAGAGACACTGCCCGCCACCTCCCATGGCCCCACCGACATCTTGTCATATGGGCCGAAACTCAAGGAGGCGACCGCGGACACAGCACGCCCAATAGTGGGCAGGCTGTCACCGCGGCCGCTTCTTGACTCCTTGTACAAATTATCTCGTCCCTATCATACTACTCTTCTCAGTCCATTGGGTAAACGCTACATTACGCCTTCACTGCCCGTCCCTGGCCGGTCATCCTTGCTCGAGCACGCTCCTCTTCCTGTGCCAGTTGTGTGCGAATTTCCTGAGCTGCCGGAAGTTCACCTCCGAGGAGACGAGGTCACAGTAGTAGGCCGGTCCCTCCTCCATGCGAGTGATCCCGTCAAGCATAACCTTCCGTTCCTCGTCATACATCGGGCATCGCCACAGTACATGCTCCTGACATTCTTCGTCCTCTCCGCAGTAGCACATACCAGATTCACACAGACCCATGTCACTCAACCTCTTTCTAAAACATCCATGCCCCGTCAGGATCTGCGAGACCCGGTAGTCAGGTTCAACCCAGGTTGCCCTGAGCCTCTCCTGCACATCCGGGAAGAACCGGTCTAGCTCCCGCCCCTTGTCGCTCTCCTCCCATCGCCGCTGCCATTTGGCTACGGCATCGTCCTCGATATCTCTTCTCCCGGTGCTGAGAGCGCCGCGAAAATTGAATGTTGTCGATCATGCCCGCACGGGCTACCTCGAGGTCCGCTGGCAAGACCCCCGCCAAAACCGGTAGTGCCGCGGTACTCACAGACCGATAGGCCTTTGTCAACAGGATTAATGCGGGTCGCTGAGTTCTCAATAGGGCGGTCCGCACCACGTAGGTTGCCACGCGGCCCCACCAGCATCCCGCCGCGTAAGTCACAGTGGTTACGTATATACCCTTGTACAAAGTTTTGAGGGCCCTGTATCTCACGCCCCAGGATGCAGCGGAGACGCGCGATATCCTCCCCAACCCCGCTGCAGCGCGCTCCCCAATGGCCCGAGCGTGCTCCCCAAAGGAAAGGCCCGCGTCCACGACCACGCCCAACACCTTGGTCGAGCGGACGGCGCGGACCGTGCTCCCGTCGAGCCTGACCGTGGGCGGACGCCTGGACAGACCCCCCTTCAAGGTCATCGAGCATGACTTCGTTGGGGAGAAGTCCAGGCGGTTGCGAGTCCCCCACTCCTTGATTAGTGCCATGGCGCACGAGGCCGAGGCCTCAATGCCGGATCTCGAGTCAGACTCGACGAGGACGGTCACGTCGTCCGCGTATGCAACGATCTTAACCCCCGCCGGGTACGGCAGCCGTAGCATGTCGTCCATCAGGAGATTCCACAACGCGGGACCGAGAACCGAACCCTGCGGGCAGCCCATGGTGGACGTCTTCCAAACCACCCCGCTCCCGACGAAGAGCCCGACTCGCCGACCCGCAAAATAACCCGCTAACATGCCGTATACATTCGGCGGGCATCCCCCTCCCTTCGCCTTGAGCAAGACCATGGGCCACCACGCGTTGTCGAAGGCCCCAGATATGTCCAGGAAGATAGCCTGGACGTATCTGCGGTCAGACCCCCTCGCCGTGTCCAGTATCTCGCTCAACGCCGTGAGGGTCGATCGACCGCGAGAGAACCCGTGCTGGCACTTCGACACCCCGCGTGTAATTGACGGTGCGCATTGCAGCATCACCCGCTCCAGGATTTTACCCAACACCGAGAGAAGAGTGATGGGTCGGTGTGCTTTAGGATCGGTCAGCGGCTTATCATTGCCCTTCGGCAATATGATAAGCCGGCCGTCCTTCCACACACCGGGGAAAACGCCTTCGGTGACGCACCTCGCGTGCATCTGCGTCATCTCGGCCTCCGCCGCTCTCCACACGTGCCCCACGATGCGTGGCGTGATGCCGTCAATGCCCAGCGAGGTGTTTGGGAGCCCTCTAACTATTTTGTCCAGATCCCGACTTGACAGAGGAGGCGCATCTCGACCCCCGGGGATACAAGCAGCCGCGGCCCGTACCTGCGCGTGGTAGGCCGTGTCCCGCGATGGATCATCATCGGGGCACAGCGCTCCCACGAGTCCCGTCATGGCGGCACCGGCGTCCGCAGCAAATCCCTCCGCGAGCTTGGTACCGTTTATGACGTTCGGTGGTGGACGTAGCCTGCCACTAGCGGCACGATACGCCAGGCCCCAAGGGTCCTGGTTCCCGGTCTCGGCGACCTTACGAAAGAAGTCGAGTTGAGCCTCCTCCATCGTCCTCCTATAGCCACTGCGGCATACATGAAACGCCTCCCGCGCACGCTCCTCTAGATCCCCGCCTACCTTTCTTGCAGCCTGCCATTCTTTCCTGAGCCTATTGTTCTTCCTTCGCAAAGCCTCCAGAGACGGAGACCACCATTCATATCTTTTCGCCTTCTTAGCATCACCACACACACCTAGGCAATCACTCGCGGTCCACGCAACAATACGCGTGAACTCCTTACACACAGCTGAAGCAGGCCTCGACCAATTAATCCTCCCCATGCGCTCATGAATCCTCACCTGGAATTGGTCCCAGTCTACACCGCGCTCCCGAAACCTCCTTGGTACCTCCGACTGCTCCGCCAGCATCGTTGGGTCCGGGTTGGGTCGGCCATCGCAGTACGTGAATGTTATAAGCCGATGGTCACTGCTGGACGCTTCTGCGTGCACTTTCCAGTTTCGTATCCTGACTCCTCTCGATGAAAGGGTTATATCGATGTTGGACTCCCCGTTCACGGTGAAAAATGTGGATGGCTGGCCCGGGCAGTTGTGTATCAGAAGCGTCTCAGCAATCACAAAGTCCTCCATTTCCTGCCGTCGCCGCGCCACGTCATGGCCCCGACCCGCGCACTGCCTCGGCACACAGTGCCACATGGGGGAGTGAGCGTTGGTGTCAACTCCTATAATCACGCGGTGGCCGCGCAGCAATCCCAGGACCCTGGTGAGGTGCTCAATGTGGGTAGAGATATTGTCCGAATACTGGAAGTACCACTAATCAGGTAGGTGCCCCCGTCCTCGAGGATGACATGACACACGATGCAGTGACGGGTGGATAGGTGGTGCATCACTGCACACACAACGTCCAGACGGCGGAGGTAGATTCCAACCTTTGGGGGTCCGCGGCATGTGGCTCGACGTATGGCTCCTGAAGTAGCACCAGCTCCAGGTTCAGTTGGTTGGCGATAGCCGGCACTTCCGCTGTGGCAATTGCCGACCCCTGCAGGTTCAATTGGCCAATACTACGCTCAGCCATAGTTGACTTCCAATACTGACCGGGTTTCCGCATGTGTGCGAGCTGGGCAGTCACGTGCTGCGGTCTTGTGCGTGTTGGCGCCCTTCCGCCCGAACCTCCTGCAAGTCGCGCATGTCGCGGTGGCGGCCTGGCACTCGCCACTCTTGTGCCCCTCCTCGCCGCAGTGCCCGCACACCATGTTCACCAGACAGGGACAAACCCACCTTCCACCTCAAAGTCCTTCCCGCCTTTCGGCATACGGACCTAATCATGGAGACGCACCTGGTACTTGCGAGTGCTCTTTCCCAGGTTGCGTTTCTTGACTCCTACAAGATTCTATTTCCTGTCCCTTTTCAATTCCCACTCTCCCCTTTTTGGGGCCTGTTACAGCACATAACGGTACTTCGCGTCCGAACAGTTCCTATTACTGATCCTCCATTTCCTTTCGCTTTCTGTGCCATTTCTGAGCGAAAGCTCTCAGCCGTACGTAACCTTCCTTGCTTGACACCAACTGATGGTGATGCACTGGGCCTGCTTCTGGCCTGAGCCAGTCTTCTAGCATCTCGTGCCGTTCCTCCTCATACAGCTCGCACTCCCACAGGACATGGTCCCGAGTCTCATCCGCCTGACCACAAAAACAAAGTGCAGTGTCGCAGAGCGACATTGCATTGAGTCGGCGCCTGAAACTCCCATGGCCTGTGAGCAACTGTGACACCACGTAATCGGGCTCCACCCAGCCGTACGACATCCGGTCCGCTACGTCAGGGAAGAAACAGTACAGTTCCCTGCCGTCCGTGCTTGAACTCCAGCGTTCCTGCCACTGAGCGACGACCGCCGCTCTGACCTCTCTTTTCTTGGCTCCGCGTTCCCTATCTTCGAGTTCCGAACTCTCCTGCGCGATTCGTCCTGCACGAACGACCTCTAGATCGGCCGGTAAAACCCCCGCCAGCCAAGTAACGCTGCGGTGCTAACCGATCTGTAGGCCTTCGTAAGCAGCACCAGGGCCGGGCGTTGTGTCCGGAGAAGTGCACTCCTCACGGCATAATGGGACGAGCGTCGCCACCATACGGCAGCAGCGTAAGTGAGCGTTGCCACATAGGTCCCTGAAAACAGGACTCTAAGGGCGCGGTATCTGATGCCCCAGGTCGATGCCGATACTCTCGACACCTTCCCGAAGCAGTTCGCGGCTTTCTGGCCGGTAAAAATTGCATGCTGCACGTAGGAGCTAGCCTCGTCGATCACAACCCCTAGCAGTCTGGCGTGATGTGGATGGTAGGAGGACGTTTGAATTTACCCCTCATAGTGAGGGTCTGCGACTTGGCAGCTGAAAAACTAAGACGGTTCCGCTTCCCCCAAGCGGACACCGCCTCGAGCGCCGATTGTGCTTTACGCTCAATCGCCGCTCTTGATGACGTCTCAATCACGATCGTCACGTCGTCTGCGTAGGCTACCATACTGACACCGTCTGGCATCGGCAGCCTGAGGATGTCGTCGAGCAGAAGGTTCCAGAGCGTCGGCCCAAGAACAGATCCCTGGGGGCCGCCCATAGTGGACGTTTTCCACACCACATGGTCGCCCATGAATAACCCGACCCGTCTCCTGGTGAAGTAGCTCACCAGGATCCTGTGAATGTTCGGCGGACAACCGCACTGTTTTACTTTGGTCAGGACCATGGGCCACCATGCGTTGTCAAAGGCCCCCGAGATATCTAATAAAATAAGCTGAACGTAGCTTTCACGGGTACTCGCAACTCGGTTCATAACTGCGTTTAACGCTGAAACCGTAGACTTTCCACGCGTGAAGCCATGCTGTGCCGGCGAAATAACCCGATGGAGACAAGGCGCGCAAGCTATTATCAAACGTTCCAGTATCTTACCTAAAATTGGCAATAAAGTGACCGGTCTATACGCTTTAGGGTCCGAGAGCGGGCGGTCGTTGCCCTTTGGCAGAACGACAAGCTTACCCTCCTTCCAGATATCCGGAAACACGCCCTCACTCAAACACGCGGAGTAAATCAGTAGCATCTCCCTTCCGCTAACTCTCCACGCGTGCTTGATGATCTTGGCTGTGAGTCCGTCAAGTCCTGGGGCTGTACTGGGCAGTGCTCTCACGATGCGGTCCAATGTCCCTCCGCTAGGTGGATCCGAATTGCTCCCTGTCGGGGCGCATGCACCAAGGATTCTCACCTGCCGGTGGTACGAATCATCCTTGCTGGGGTCGTCATCGGGGCATAGCGTCTTCAGGAGGCCAACCATGGTCTCCTCCGCTGTGGTGGTGTGCCCCTCGATTATCCGGACCCCGTGCATAATGTTCGAAGGGGGGCGTGTTCTGCCGGATGCGGCACGATACGCCAACCCCCACATCATCATCATCATCATCATCGGGTCATCGTTCCCGGACTCAGCAATCTTGCGGTAGTAGGCGACTTCCGTGTCTTTCATCGCTGCTTTATACCGGCATCTCGCTTGACGCAGAGATGCTAGCAGCTTGACCTCACGATCGCCACCTGACTTCCGAGACTGCTGCCAGTCCCGACGGGCATAATACACGGTGCGGCGCATCGCGTCTAACTCAGACGACCACCATTCGTAACCACCGGTATCCTTCTTCTTGCATTTGCCCAGAGTGTCATCTGCTGTGCGAGTAAGTATGTCGGTGTACTCGACACACATCTCCGATGCTGTTCTCCAGGTCCTCAGCTTTCCCATCCGATGGTGTAGCGTGTTACAGAACCGTGACCAGTCTACACCACGCTCGCGGTAATGCGTCATGGTCACGGCCTGCGCCTCAGCAGTACCTGCTGCCCGCACTCCGTCTATGCCAATCTCGAAGGTGATCAGCTGATGGTCGCTAACACTGACGCCTTCGTGCACTGTCCAATGTGACACACTAATCCCACGAGTGGATAGTGTCAGATCAACATTGGAGTAGCCGTTTGGCCCATGAAATGTTGGCGGCTGACCTTCTACATTGTGGACAACGAGACTTCGACCCAAGATGAAGTTCTCCATCTGGGTCTTCCTGTAGTCGGTGTCCTGTCCTCTGCCAACATACTGACGGCGCTCACAAAACCATAAAGGCGAGTGTGCGTTGCTGTCTATGCCTATAACAATCCGTTGCCCTGCCAGTTTATCCAGCACATGCGTAAGGTGTTCTAAGTGCATGGCAATATCGTGGCTATACTGACAGTATACGGATATGACATATAAGTTCCTGTCCGAGATTTGACATCTGACGTGCGCTACTGCGCAATAGTCATTGCTAAGGTGGCCTAAAAAGGTTACACCTAGGTCTGCACTTGCTACCAATACCAATGCCCGCCTTGGAGCTGGGACCACACTGGATGATCCTGGTATGGCAATACTGCTCCTGGACAAGTGCAATGTCAAGCTCCAGCGATCTTGCAATTATTGGTAGCTCTGTCGTGGCAGACGCCGATCCTTGGAGGTTTAACTGTCCTACACGAAGCCTAGGACGCCTATCCATATTGCGTCATGTTAATTGACTGCTGCTCGGCGTACACCCTCGCGGGGCAGTCAATAGCCGCCGCCTTGTGGCTGGCCGCCTCTGGGCCCTTGAAGCGCTTGCAGGTCGCACAGCAATGGGTGGCAGACTGGCACTCGGCTGCCTTATGGCCGCTTTCGCCGCACTTGCCACACACCATTACCGGCGATCTGCAGTGCTTATCTGGGTGGCCGTATTGCTGGCACTTGGTGCAGCACGTGACGCGAACAAAGTCGCAGACGTCTGCTACCTCCCAACCCACATACACCTTGCCCAGGCCGACCAGCTTGTCTCGGAGCGCAGGCGTGCACTCCAACACCACTGTGGTACGAGTCCCATGTCGCCGTCCTTTCTTGAAGGCCAGTTTGCACTGTCCTTCTAACTTAGCAATGGGCCAGTCCGGATCGTCGCTCAGGTTCACCCTGTGGAGATCCCCCAGCAACTCTTCGAACTTGGGGTCCGTCCTTAAGTTTCTTATCTGGACTAGGGGTCGACCCATCTTTGAGTCAGCCATTCTTAGTGTTGGCGGCGCTGCTTCCTTGAGCTTCCTAGCCGCCTCCACTGTGGCAGTCTGGACTACGACGCCTGCGTTTCCGACTTTCCTGACTGCCTGCACTTGGATTCCTTGCACTCTTGGGTCAATCTTTTTCTGCAGTTCTTTTTTGGTCTGTTCCGATGATTTAATATCCTCACTGACCGGATAAACAAGGACTGCCGGACCCTTTGGTTCCACTACCATTGGTGCTTTGCCTTTGGGCAGCTTTAGTGCCCCCGCATAGTTTTGTACTGGAGCACCCTGGACTGTTGCTGTTGCTGTTGCGGACAGACCGATCGTAGCCTTCTCAGCCTCCACTTTTGCTACCCGCAGTTCCATAGCCGTGATCTTATGTTCAGCTTCGGCTAATCTCAGGTTCAGCATCGCAACAACTGCCAAAATATCCTGTCCATGGCCTGCAATGGAGCCCTTATCCGATATGTTGAGCTTGTTTGGCGCATTCGCAACTGCTCCTATGGCCTTTACAGCTTGGTGGACGCGATCCATTAGTTGGATCTTATCCAACGAGCTAAGGCCCTCGGCTGATGTTGCATTACCATCGGGTCGCTGGGCCGGTCTGACTGGAGCAGCAGCGACTGACGTCGTAGCTATGCCGCTCACTGGTGGGGGCTGTTCTTGAGGACATGTCCTCCTCCTCAACGCTTCCTGCACTTCCTGCGGTGAGGCCAGGGGGCGCTTGCCGGTTGTTGGCGGCAAGTACTCCTCCCTTACGGGAGGGAAACTAAACCGTCCCGGAGGGGTCCGTGCCAGCGATTTACGCGGCGCAAATCCCTCTATGCCTGCACTCAGCTCCTCTAAAGCTTGCAGCTCACCTTCCTTCCTAATCATTTCCGCCTCTATAAGGCGGCGATACGACCGGTCCGAATCTTCGTCTTCGGCCATGTCTAACCCGACACTAACAGCTGAGGTACAAAGGCTAGTATCCAATTACAGAAAAAACAGCTAAACGTCACACCCACAGTGGCAACACCAAATGACACCAACAGTGACAGATGACAGCGACGCTGACACCTGACACCGAAAGACGTCACCCGACGATGACACTGACAAGTGTCAAATACCGCGTGGCGGCCGCGTGCATTATAACCTCACTTTGAGGTTATGACCACTCACCACAACGCTAGTATAGGTCTAGGTTATTGGATAAATACTGCACAGTACCTTTACTTAAGTGTCCAAGCTCTGGAAACCGGCGGAATGCCGCGTACAAGCCTGTACCGCGTGCCCGCGGTGCGTGCACCGTGCACTGTGTCCTTTCACAACACGATAATCAAAATAATTACACAATATTCACAATAAAAATAAAATAGCACACACCAACTATTATAATATAACACGTTCGCGTATTAATTTTCAAAATTTTCAGGAGATATTACTAAAAATAAATTTACAATATCTCGAGAGCACTCTCGCACGTCCGTCCACTAGCGCTGTCAGGCGCGAAGTGTCACCAGACAGGGACACTTTGCCCGCCACCTCCCATGGCCCCACCGACATCTTGTCATATGGGCCGAAACTCAAGGAGGCGACCGCGGACACAGCATGCCCAATAGTGGGCAGGCTGTCACCGCGGCCGCTTCTTGACTCCTTGTACAAATTATCTCATCCCTATCATACTACTCTTCTCAGCCCATTGGGTGAACGCTACATTACGCCTTCGCTGCCCGTCCCTGGCCGGTCATCCCTGCTCGAGCACGCTCCTCTTCCTGTGCCAGTTGTGTGCGAATTTCCTGAGCTGCCGGAAGTTCACCTCCGAGGAGACGAGGTCACAGTAGTAGGCCGGTCCCTCCTCCATGCGAGTGATCCCGTCAAGCATAACCTTCCGTTCCTCGTCATCGGGCATCGCCACAGCACATGCTCCTGACATTCTTCGTCCTCTCCGCAGTAGCACATACCAGATTCACACAGACCCATGTCACTCAACCTCTTTCTAAAACATCCATGCCCCGTCAGGATCTGCGAGACCCGGTAGTCAGGTTCAACCCAGGTTGCCCTGAGCCTCTCCTGCACATCCGGGAAGAACCGGTGTAGCTCCCGCCCCTTGTCGCTCTCCTCCCATCGCCGCTGCCATTTGGCTACGGCATCGTCCTCGATATCTCTTCTCCCGGTGCTGAGAGCGCCGCGCGCTGAAAATCGAATGTTGTCGATCATGCCCGCTCGGGCTACCTCGAGGTCCGCCGGCAAGACCCCCGCCAAAACCGGTAGTGACGCGGTACTCACAGACCGGTAGGCCTTTGTCAACAGGATTAATGCGGGTCGCTGAGTTCTCAACAGGGCGGTCCGCACCACGTAGGTTGCCACGCGGCCCCACCAGCATCCCGCCGCGTAAGTCACAGTGGCTACGTATATACCCTTGTACAAAGTTTTGAGGGCCCTGTATCTCACGCCCCATGATGCAGCGGAGACGCGCGACATCCTCCCCAACCCCGCTGCAGCGCGCTCCCCAACGACCCGAGCATGCTCCCCAAAAGATAGGCCCGCGTCCACGACCACGCCCAACACTTTGGTCGAGCGGGCGGCGAGGACCGCACTCCCGTCGAGTCTGACCGTGGGCGGACGCCTGGACAGACCCCCCTTCAAGATCATCGAGCAGGACATCGTTGGGGAGAAATCCAGGCGGTTGCGAGTCCCCCACTCCTTAACTAGTGCCATGGCGCACGAGGCCGAGGCCTCAATGCCGGATCTCAAGTCAGACTCGACGAGGACGGTCACGTCGTCCGCGTACGCAACAACTTTAACCCCCGCCGGGTACGGCAGCCGTAGCAGGTCGTCCATTAGTAAATTCCACAGCGCGGGACCGAGAACCGAGCCCTGCGGGCAGCCCATGGTGGACGTCTTCCAAACCATCCCGCTCCCGACGAAGAGCCCGACTCGCCGACCCGCAAAATAACCCGCTAACATGCCGTATACATTCGGCGGGCATCACCCTCCCTTCGCCTTGAGCAAGACCATGGGCCACCACGCGTTGTCGAAGGCCCCAGATATGTCCAGGAAGATAGCCTGGACGTATCTGCGGTCAGACCCCCTAGCCGTGTCCAGTATGTCGCTCAGCGCCGTGAGGGTCGATCGACCGCGAGAGAACCCGTGCTGGCACGTCGACACCCTGCGTGTAATTGATGGTGCGCATTGTAGCATCACCCGCTCTAGGATTTTTCCCAACACCGAGAGAAGGGTGATGGGTCGGTATGCTTTAGGATCGGTCTGCGGCTTATCATCGCCTTTCAGCAATATGATAAGGCGGCCGTCCTTCCACACACCGGGGAAAACACCCTCAGTGACGCACCTCGCATACATTTGCGTCATCTCGGCCTCCGCCGCTCTCCACACGTGTTCCACTATGCGCCGTGATGCCGTCGGCATCGTTGGATCCGGGTTGGGTCGGCCATCGCAGAACGTAAATAACAATCTTAGGTTTAGAAATATAATAAAATATAATTGAAAATACTCCGAGAGCACTTTCGCACGTCCGTCCACTAGCTTGGTCGCGGTCGGGCGCAAAGTCTATAGTAGTAGATAGGGACAAACCCACCTTCCACCTCAAAGTCCTTCCCGCCTTTCGGCATACGGACCTTATCATGGAGACGCACCTGGTACTTGCGAGTGCTCTTTCCCAGGTTGCGTTTCTTGACTCCTACAAGGTTCTATTTCCTGTCCCTTTTCAATTCCCACTCTCCCCTTTTTGGGGCATGTTACGAAACATTTGCTTAATGCATTTCAAGCAGAATAGTTTTGACTGTACGCACAAAATTTTGGTTTACACACATAGGGCGAGCGTATTGTCATCAACCGGGCATGAATTCAAACTCCGAGCTGCTGAGAATTTAATAGAAAAACCCAATAACGCTGCTCGACCTGAGAAGAAAAACCGCTTATGGCCAACGAGATATTTAAAAAAAAATACTTTTAAAATTTATTTTAAAAATAATTACAAAAGCATGTATCATTAATTACTCATACCTTTTTCTGAGAGCAAGGTACACGTTGATGTGTTGCATCCTGTCTTCATCCCCTATCCTCGCACCCCATTTATTTCAAAATAGCTGTCGCTCTTACTGCACCCTTCAAAACCTTTAAAAAAATACAATTTACATTATTCCCACAGCTTGGCGTTGGTCTAATCTCACGTGAGGGGGGTTAGGCTACAGTCCACCACGGTAGCCTACTGCGAGTTTCGGTTAAAAAAGAATCGAGAAGTCGGTTAAAAAATAATAGGTAGTAAGTAATAAACTTATTTTAATGATAATATTACTAATATTTTGCAGATCGATGTATCGATATTGATTTTGATCAATGCATCGCGCACTGATTGTTATATGACATTGGCGTATACATATAACGCTAATGTTAACCTAATTACATAAAATATTATAACGTTAACATTAAATAAACAAATACTTGTATATAGAATATAAAAAAAGAAAAACCAACTTCAAAAACTAAAAAGCAAAAAATAACTTCATACAGTTTGACCTTTTTTTTAGTTTTAAAGGTATGAAGTCGGTGCCAAGCCAAACGTAATAGTAAGTACACTCACCGCGAGTGACCTTGAGCGGGGTGGTTAAAACCACCACATCATCGGCACCGACTTCATACCTTTAAAACTAAACTAAAAAAAAGGTAAAACTGTATGAAGTAATTTTTTGCTTTTTCGTTTTTGAAGTTGGTTTTTATTTATTTTTTAAAGTTAATTATTTTTTTTCTTGTTGTATATATATATAATTAACTTTTCATATCAGATCAATCTAATAGCCTGAAATAATACAACTATCGATCCATATATACTAATAATTATGAAAGATTTTTCCTTCAACTCCTAACCGTTGAGGAGTTGTACCTTCCATCATCAGATCATTACATGAGATGGTGATTTTCAGATGCAAACACTTGAACAGCTTTGGAGAATACATGTAAATGTAATAAATGCCTATAACTGAAAGAATTTTCTTTTAACTCTTAACTGTTGAGGAGTTCTACCTTCCATCATCAGCTCATCAACATCAAATGATAATTATCAGACGCAAATACTGGAACAATTATAGTAAATATATTGAAAATGTGATAATTGCCTATAAAATTTGAGGGTTGCCCTCGATTTCCCTGGGATCCCATCATCAGATCCTGATGTGGTTACAATGGGACCAACTGTGAAGTCTACCCTTTTAAACAAAAAAAGAATTTTGGAAATCGGTCCAGGCGTTTTTAAGTAATTCGTGAACATACATAAAAAAAAAAAAAAAAAGATTCCGACGAATTGAGAACCTCCTCCTTTTTGAAGTCGGTTAAAAAATTGAGTATTGAGTAACTTCTATTCATTTACGGGTCATAATTGCTTCAATAAATAACAGCGCCATCTTTGTTCAAGTTGCAAAATTATCTCAACAATCGTATTTAGTTTGACCTTAAATTTTAAAAGGCTTAAGTACGTTCTTAGTATAATAAAAATGTAATCTTACATTTTATATTGAAGGTATATTGTCTAATGTAGCATTAGGGAGTTAATCTATTTTTGACGGAAATAAAAATGACCAATTGAGTGTAGTGCAGAATATGATTATTGGCATATTTGTGTGAGTTTGGCGACAGCGGTTCGATACTAATTTTGTCACATACCACTTCCACTCTTTTTTTTCTGTTCTGTGGGTGGAATGGTCGTAACATTTTTTTTTGTAAGTTGTAAAAGCGCCTTCTGCTGGCGCAGCGCGAAACAAAGCGACTTGTCGATACAGTTCCTCCGTGCAGCGCCACACCAACAGATGGCGTTGAACATATTATGCGCTATGTTTTGCCACCAATGACATACGAAATTAACTTATTTACTAAGACTTTGGTTAGGTAGGGTACCGATGCACAATTTCGTACATTTTTTCATGAGTACATAGTATTATGTATATATATAACGACCCGATTAGCCAAGAGGCATTAAAGGCTGCCTTTAATGGTAAGGTTCCTGGGTTTGAATCCCAGCAGAGGGCAGATGTTCGAACATTTGCCTTGAATTATGGATATTTTTTTATGTACAATATGTACGTGTTTACAAAATAAATCTATGTAATGTGACAATCAATGTAACAAAAGCCTCGTTGCCGGAACTAGAGGGCGCTGTGTCATCATGTCCGGATATATTATGAAATTTATTAGTTAACGCTGCCTTCTGTGCTACCGGTTCCGGGTCAAATACCAGCGCTGCGACATTTAATGTCGTAGCATTATGCTGAGATAGGGGCCTTTTTGGTCTCGTACAGGTTCTTAATATTATTATTTTAAATTTTTATTAAGAAAGAAAAATTCAACCTCAGGCGGGACTCGAACCCGCGTCTTCTGGATTGGTACTCCAGATTCTGGGTTGGGCAGAATTGTCCAATCGATGTTGCTATGTCGCCGTAAGACATAAGTAACATAAAGAAAGAAAAATTCAACACATCAGGCGGATACCTCGGTGGCTCAGTTGGCAGAACGTCTGCAGTACCAATCCAGAAGACGCGGGTTCGAGTCCCGCCTGAGGTTGAATTTTTCTTTCTTAATAAAAATTTAAAATCTTAGCTTGAAATAAGCTAAAAAAATACAAAAAGATTATTATTTTATTTTATTTTTTGTTTTTTGTATTATTGAAGTGAAACTTCTTTATCGGGGTTGGAAAAAATTTTGTGTAACATTTTTGCGTTACGCGCCATCTTTATTTGAATAGGTAACCATAGCAACATGATGTTTGTGTGTAACATTTTTGATACCATAGTTACCTATATCAATAATCATAAAATACAGTTGCAAAACAACTAGTTTAACCAATGCATGTCTATTATAATAAAAGCCTTTTGCATAAACTTTATCTAATTTAGCTTTATTCAACCAATTTCTGTGAAGTTTTAAATAGTAAATCATTTTTCGAAAAATGATGTCATAAAGCAGTTTCAATTCTTACGTGTGTACACTAATACACACAATTTTTTTTTTGTCTTATTGTTTACTGCGAGTGTTCTGTACGAGTCACAAATAAATATTGTTTCTTTCTTTCTTTTCTTTTAAATCCCGGTAGGGACAAATGCTTGTGTGAGCATCAAAATTTGTATCCGAGTCCTGGGCGTACCTACCTATGTGTATTGTGTACCTATGTAGTAACAAAATAAAAAAGTATGTATGTACATAGTACTAGCTGACCCAGCAAACGTTGTTTTGCCACATTATAGGGGATGGTGAAAATTTAGGGTTAGAAGTGTTTTTTGTTTTGTTACAAAAAATGTGATAAATGAAAAACCGCTGGACCGATTTTGTGCAAACTTCGCATAAACCATCTACTAAATAGTCCGAACAAAACCTAAACATTTGGTTTGTATAGTTGAGCCCGTTCTTGAGTTATAAAATTACAACGAAAAGTGGCATTGATTTTTATATAATACTAGCTGATGCTCGCAGCTTTACCCGCGCAATTTAATACTAATTTCTCCTCCTTATTTCGCCCCCGTTTCCATAGAATAAATAAATAAATATATAGATGATCAACTATGTGTATAGCGACGTCTATGTCGCTACATAGCAACAACGTACATAGCAACGGAGAAGCTATCAAAACTGACATGACACATCGAACGCGATAAAGAGCTGTGGTAGCCTAGTGTGATGTTTTTTTTACGATTACTCCAGATAAACAGTATATATATAAAAAGTAGCCTATGTGTTAATCCAAGTAATAAACTATTTGTATGCAAAATTTCATTAAAATCTGTTAAGCGCTTTTTGCGTGAAAGAGTAACAAACATCCATACTTACAAACTTTCACGTTTATAATATTAGTAGGATTGATATACACCTTCTAGTACCCGTAACACAAGCCTCGTTGCTTAGCTCGGAACTAGAAGGCATAATTAATACATAATTATATTATTGTTTTGTATTAATTTATTAAGAAAACATTTACTTATAAAGAAAATACTCTGTCAGTGATAATTGTGGCACGTTTCACGCGCTTACCATAATGAAGAGAGCTTGGGAGCTTGTTGTCACGCAGCATTTGCTTGACATGTCTTAACTCTGCAGCCAGGTGTTGCTCATCACAGATCCCACGTGCTCTCTGAAACAAATATTTACCGACGGTAGATAACTGTGTTGGATGGTGGGGCGATTCACAGTTTAAATATTTCTTTGCATGGGTTTTCTTTCGATACACAGTGGGGCTCAAGGTGTTGTTCTTGTGTATTAGTGTACACACGTAAGAAGTGAAACTGTTTTATGACATCATTTTTCGAAAAATGATTTACTATTTACAACTTCACAGAAATTGGTTGAATAAAGCTAAATTAGATAAAGTTTATGCAAAAGGCTTTTATTATAATAGACATGCATTGGTTAAACTAGTTGTTTTCCAACTGTATTTTATGATTATTGATATAGGTAATTATGATATCTACTCGAATAACATTGAATTTAAAAAGAGCGTTTGAATTAATAGTCTTCGATTTGTAGCTCTGTCAGTTCCAAATAATAGTGGGAACCAATCATAATCTTCTATTTATCAAAACGTCGATGTCTCAACCAATAGCAAGTTCTCAATAGAAAAACAAATGGTCTTGGTGTATTGGAAAAGGTATAGTTTTTAGTTGTCAAACAAACATCATGTTGCTATGGTTACCTATTCAAATAAAGATGGCGCGTAACGCAAAAATGTTACACTAAATTTTTTCCAACCCCGATAAAGAAGTTTCACTTCAATAACGCAAATAAATAAAAAAAATACGTGAACCAAAAACTTTGTACCCCTTTTACAATAAAACTTCTTAACAAAAAATTTAACTGCCGAAAAAACTGAAAAGCCAGAAATAATATACCTTTGTTATATATCCTTAATAACTATATTATTAAGGTGGAAGCTTCACGGTAGCCCGCGAAATTCAATATCATTTTTGAAGACCTATCCATAGATATCCCACACGTATGGGTTCGATGAAAAAAAGATTTTTTGAGTTTCAGTTCCAAGTATGGGGAACCCTTAAAATTTATTGTTTTTTTCAATTTTTGTGTGAAAACCTTAATGCGATTCACAGTATACATCTACTTACCAAGTTTCAACATTATAGTTCTTATAGTTTCGGAAAAAAGTGGCTGTGACATACGGACGGACAGACAGACAGACATGACGAATCTATAAGGGTTCCGTTTTTTGCCATTTGGCTACGGAACCCTAATAACGGATTTCCATTAATCCCTAATTTTGCGAGAGATATTGAGATCTTACAGAGGGCAACCCTAAAGAAACTGAAAATGGAGGACAGTGAAATTGATACTACCTATTTGAATGACCTTTCTTGAGCCCCACATTCGACGCACGGCCCAACTCGACCATTATGGCTAACTACAAGTGTGAAAATTTCACAACTGTACGGAAACTTTTAAATAATCTGAGATTCAAAGTAAAAAGAATAACGCAAATAAATAAAAAAAAAATGTGTGTATTAGTGTACACACGTAAGAAGTGAAACTGCTTTATGACATCATTTTTCGAAAAATGATTTACTATTTAAAACTTCACAGAAATTGGTTGAATAAAGCTAAATTAGATAAAGTTTATGCAAAAGCATTTTATTATAATAGACATGCATTGGTTAAACTAGTTGTTTTCCAACTGTATTTTATGATTATTGATATACGTAATTATGGTATCTACTCGAATAACATTGAATTTAAAAAGAGCGTTTGAATTAATTGTCTTCGATTTGTAGCTCTGTCAGTTCCAAATAATAGTGGGAACCAATCATAATCTTCTATTTTATCAAAACGTCGATGTCTCAATGTGTCATTTTTGAAGACCTATCCATAGATATCCCATCTATGGATAGGTCTTCAAAAATGATATTGAGGGTTCAAATATCATTTACTTCTAAACTGAATAGTTTGCGCGAGAGACACTTTCAAAGTGGTCAAATGTGTCCCCCCCCCCCGTAACTTCTAAAGATAAGAGAATGATAAAACTAAAAAATGTTGTACATTGTACACTGTACCGATGTAAACTTCCACCGAAAATTGGTTTGAACAAAATCTAGATAGTATTTGTTTTAAATAGTATTTGTAGATAGTATTTGTTTTAAATACGTTACAAATTGTAAATCGCAATTTACCTTTCATTCAATTGTGTACCCACTGCTGTTTACCTTATCACGGTACGGAACCTTTTGTGCGTGAGTCAGACTAGCACTTGGCCGATTTTTTGTTTCATCGGTTGAAAATTGCGCGGACGTAGGCATTAACGGTTGATGTGAAGATGATGGTCGAAATTCAACCATTGGGGGATCACTAGTTAGTAAAGATATACATATGTAGATGGCAGCACTACAGTTTTATAGTAATAAAAAATAATACACCAGTATTGTATAGGAAACCAATTGTTCTAAAATGTAAAGATTCTTCCGGTTTCATCACCCTGTGCCATTTGTGGGCAAAAGCACGGTCTAGCTTAGCCTTCAATTCGACACACCAATGTTTGTATTGCAGGGGCGGCATCTCATACACTCTTACAGTATATGACTATAGAGGCATTGCCGCTGAAAGTACCTCGAACAATCCCCAAACTTTAAATGGGTGAGTACTCCGGCTCACTGGAACGATGAAGCCGGAAATCTGATGACGGTGCCAAGTGGGCCAATTTTGGTGAGAACTGGCGCTGTGGGATGAACCAAACGAAGTGTTAAAGCGCTTAAATTACAATCATAAGACACCACGAGAGGCGTTGGTCGCACATGACAGCAGGACGGTGGCCATGGAAGTCTAGAAAGGGAATCCGGTTTGGAAACCCGGCGGCGGAACTAATACATTTTCTTGTTTTTATAGAATGTTCGACGTCGGGTAACCCAAATTGGCGTGAAGACGCCGTCGAGTGGCACGAATAAGAGAAATCCGACTGTGTTGGCGCAATGTGATTTCTGCCGAGTGCTGAAGAAATTCAAGCAAGCGCGGGTAAACGGCGGGAGTAACTATGACTCTCTTAAGGTAGCCAAATGCCTCGTCATCTAATTAGTGATGTGTGTCAATGGATTAACGAGATTCCCACTGTCCATATCTATCCTTATCGACTTCGTCGTCGGCTTTCGTGGAGAGCGGACGTGCGGTCGTATGTTTTTCTGTCCCCCTTTGTGATTGGTTGTTGTGATTTGTCGGTGGCTCCTGCTCTAACATTAGTAAGTGACCATAAGGGCCCGCGGCCATATTGGAGTCGGAGCGAGCGCGAGCGTTGTGTGGGCGGGGCCTGTCCCCCCTGACGTCTGTGTCAGTCCGACGGTGACGTTTCCCCCCCCCCCCCTCCCGCGAGTGTGTGACATTTGCGACGGTGACGATTTTGGTGCGCGACAGTGACGTTTGATTCGGTGATAGTGACAGTTGTGCGCGACAGTGACCTGTGACAGTGACAGTGACACTTGGAGTGACGGCTTGGTTTGGGTTTTTGCGATTTTCGCGATTTCCGAATTTTCCGAATTTTCCAGTTTTTCCGGGTTTTCCCAGGCTGTATGCGGGCCCCTCCGGGCTTTTCGGGGAGTTGGTGAGTTCTACTGGAAATCTGAAATTTTTGTTGGCGCGTTGCCGGTGGACGCGTATAGCGACAAGTGCCTGCGTGTAAGTTGATACCATCGGTCGGACAAATTTAGATTTTTTTAGGACTTAGAAACTTCGTGTATTAATTTAACGTTGTATCTATTAATTTGTGTACGGTATGGCGGAGGATGAGGAGGCCGCGCGCCTCTCGCAGAGGCTTGTTGAGGACGAGATTGCGCGCAAGACGGAGGAGCTTAGGGTGCTATCGGAGATGCGCCTGGAAGGCGGGTTCACCCCTAGGACTACCCTTTCGCGCACTCCGCCGCAGGGTTTTGGCACCTCGACGGCGATGGAGATGGCTGACCTGGCGACCCCACCTGCACTCCGGGCTAGCGAAAAACGCTCACTTAGCTCCCCTGAGGAGGTTCAAGAGGCGATGCGGCGTCGCCTGGGACCGGCGGCAAAGCGGGGGCAGCGGGGCGCCGACGTGCCACCAGTTGGTGGTATACTAATGGCCATGACGGCGAGTTCGCCCCCTCCCCCCATACCGGTGAAGGAAACGGAGAAGGAGCTCGAAAGCGAGGAAGATGGCGCGAAGAAGAAGATGCTGGAGGAGGTAGACCCGCTGGCCACGGCTCCGGTCGGTTCTCTAGCGGGGTTAGCAACGGCGGCCACGAGGGGAATCATGGAGGCGGTGCGCTCCAAGACTAGCAAATTAAATAAGGACGAAATTGCGAGCATCGGGGCTCACACGGAGCGCATCGCAGCGGTGGTTGTCCACCTCACCCAGCGCCTGGCCGCAGCGGAGGGTCGGGCGAGTATGGCGGAGCACGCAGTGGCGGAAGGGCGCGGCGCTGCGCAGGGGCCTCCCATGGTGGCGCAGCCGGCCGCGGTGTCGTATGCCTCGGCGCTGCGCCTACCTCGGCACACAGCTCCAGTAGCCATCAGGAACGCCCCCGGCGGAGGAGGAAACAAAGCAGGAGCTAAAAAAGGCTGTGGACCCGTCCAAGCTGTGGGTCCAAGTAAGCCGGGTGCGGAAGGTGGGCAACGCAGGGGTCATAATTCAGACTACGACAGATGAGGCGGCGACAAGGCTTCGGGCGGCAATGCCGGCAACGCTCAGGGTGACAGCGCCTAGAATGCGGCGGCCATTAGTGTGCCTGAATAGGCTGGACGGACGCTGGACCCGTCCTTTGGGGATATAATAGAGGCTCTCCACGAGCAGAATTACAGGGAGGACCCACTATGGCCACTGGAGCGCCTGCAGAGGGAGGCAACTGGCGCCTTCAAGAAGAGCCGGTCGCGGGGTGCGGGCCGGGCAACGTCTGCCATTTTTGAGTGCTCGGCGGCGCTAAGAGAATCCCTATTGGAGAAAGGGCGGGTATACATTGGCTGGGAGGCGGTCGAGGTGACCGACTACATTGACGTCACCTGCTGCAACAAGTGCCAGCAGTACGGACACCCTGAGCGTCTGTGCCGGTCAGCTGAGGTCACGTGCGGACGCTGCGGAGCAACGGGCCACCGTGGGGATGATTGCAATAACGAGCAAACCTTTTGTGCGACCTGCAAGCGGCTCGGGAAGAAGGGGGCGGTGGATCATAGGACCGCCTCCAGGGACTGCCCGGCGAGACAGCATGCCGAACAGCGGAGCGTGGCCATGACACAGTATGGCCAGTAGACGCTCCATGACATTCGGGCAGCTCAACCTCGCCGGTTCGGCGCTGGCGACGAAAGAGCTCCCCGCGGTGTGCTGCCAACTGAAGGTCGACGTCGTCCTCCTCCAGGAACAGTACGCGCAGGCCGACATCAACATCTTGCAGCATGGCCCGTCCGCTAAGGCGGGCATCTACATACATCGGCAACGTACGGCCTGTGCGGTGCTGCAGCACCTGTCCACCGACCACTGTCTTGTGGCCCACCTGGAGGAGTGCGACCTGCACGTGATCTCGGCGTATTTTCAGTTTGCGGAGGTGTCCACAATGGGGTGCCCTCAGGGGTCTGTCCTTGGTCCGGCACTATGGAACCTGCTCCTGGACGACCTGCTTCGGCTGCCGCTGCCTGGCGGCGTCCGCATGGTCGCGTACGCGGACGATGTGACCATCCTGATCGAGTCTCAATCCCGCTCTGGGCTTGAGGCGGCGGCCAAGATAACGCTGGACTTGGTTGCGGCTTGGGGAGTCAGGAACAGGCTGGGATTCTCCCCTGCAAAGTCATCAATGATGACGATGAGGGGAAAATTCCAGCGGGCCCCCACAGTCAAATTGTCTGGGGACTCGGTCAGGAGTGTCACCTCGGCGACGGTGTTGGGCGTGGTGCTCGATGCGGGTCAGTCGTTCGCGCAGCATGCGGTATCGATAGGGGAGCGCGCGGCCAAATGTTTTGGGAAGATGTCAAGAGTGTCGGCATCTTCCTGGGGTATTCGATATCCCGGACTGCGCGTCCTCTACAGGGGCACTTTCGTCGCCACGATAACGTATGCTGCTGCTTGTTGGTACCGGAGAGCGGCACTCCACGTTGTTCGCAGCGCGCTGCTTAGGTGTCAGAGAACGAGCCTGATACTGCTGACGAAGGCTTACAGGTCTACCAGTACGCCTGCGCTGGCGGTGTTGGCCGGCGTTCTCCCGGCGGACCTGGAGGTAATCCGTGCGGGGCGGTTTGATGAGGGGCGCCAGACCGCGGCTGAGGCACAGGTCGAGCTAAGCTTGCGGAGACAGGTGCTGGCCCTTCGCAGGCGTGAGATTTGGGATGAGACGATGGATGCATGGCAGAAACGATGGGTGAGTGAGGAGAAAGGACGGGAGCTGTTCCGTTTCTTCCCGGACGTGGCGGTGCGGTTCAGGTCACACTGGGTCGTGCCAGACCACCAGCTGTCCCAGATTCTCACGGGACATGGGTGTTTTAGGAAGAGGTTGAGCGATATGAAGTTATGTGATGTGAGCGTTTGTTACTGCGGCATGGATGAGGAAGACCTGCACCATGTGCTGTGGGTCTGCCCCCTGTATGAGGAAGCTAGGTGCAAGATGATGGATGGGATCAGCCGCGTGGAGGTCGGCCCGATCTACTACGGCGATCTCGTGAGTACGCCGGCGAACTTTAACCGGCTCAAGGAATTCGCGCATGAGTGGCATGCCGCCAGGAGCAGGATGGAGCGGGAGGAGGCTTAGATGGAATTGGAGGGTGTGCTATATGTATTCAGGTGCGCCGGCGACGGAGTCTCCGTTTTTCGTGCTAGTCAAGCCCAGTTGGGAGAGTGAAGCAGGGACACACATGGCTATTTGTAAGGGTCAAGAAGCGCCTGCGGACTGCAAAGACTGCCAAGGGCGCAATGTCCGCAGCCGCCCCACGATTCGGCCCGTATAACGTTTACGTTGGCAGGGCCATGGGAAGGTTGGAGGGAGTGTCCATATCTATCACTTCGCGCCCGACCGCGCTAGTGGACGGACGTGCGAGAGTGCTCTCGAGATATTGTTAAATTTATTTTTAGTAATACTCCTGAAAATTTTGAAAATTAATATTCGAACGTGTTATATTATTATAGTTGGTGTGTGCTATTTTATTTTTATTGTGAATATTGTGTAATTATTGTGATTATCGTGTTGTGAAAGGACACAGTGCACGGTGATTGTAATTGAACCGCGGGCACGCGGTATAGCTATTGTACACGGCATCCCGCCGGTTTTTCCGGGACAAGGACAATAATTAAAGGTACTGTGCAGTAATTTTTAAATTAAACACTAATAAATACCTAGATTTGCGTTGGGGTGCGTGGTCATAACCTCAAAGTGAGGTTATACTGCACGCGGCCGCTACGCGGTATTTGACACTTGTCAGTGTCATTGTCGGGTGACGTCTCTCGGTGTCAGGTGTCAGTGTCGCTGTCATCTGTCATTGGTGGGGTCGCTGGGCTTTGTCACTGTCAGTGCCAGTTTGGTTGTCATTGGTGTAATTTGGATATCAGCCTTTTTGCACGGGCGAGTAGTGCTGTTTGTGTGATTGGGTTAGTGTGCGGACAGACATGGCCGACGACGATGAGTCGGGCCGGGAGTATCGCCGCCTCTTAGAGGCGGAGATGGCTCGTAAAGAGGCAGAACTGCAGGCTCTAGAAGAGCTCAGCTCAGGAATGGCACGCTTTGCGCCGCGGAAATCCCTTGCGAGGACACCGCCCGGAAATTTCAGCTCACCACCGGTAAGGGAAGAGTACTTGCCGCCAGTATCAGCTGGGGCCAAGAGACCACTCAGCTCCCCTCAGGAGATACAGGAGGCGGTAAGGAGGAGGACTTGTCCTCAGACCCAGCCGCCACCTGTAAGTGGAATTTTGACCGCGACGGCAACTACCCCACCAGCAAGACCGGTCCAGAAGCCAGAGCAGGAAACGGGATCAGCAGACGGCCTAGATTCGGCGGATAAGATCCAGCTAATGGATCGCGTCCATCGGGCAGTTAAGGCTATAGGAGTGGTGGCTAACGCGCCCAATAAGCTAAACATTGCGGACAAGGGCACCATCGCAGGCTATGGCCAAGATATCTTGGCAGTTGTAGCAACCCTGAACCTGAGGCTGGCCGAAGCAGAGCACAGAATTACGGCCATGGAGCTGCGAGTAGCTAAGGCGGAGGCTCAGAGGGTGACGGCCGGTATGGCAGCAATGAGCACTGGGGCAGCCCAGGGTGCACTAGCAACCGGTCTGAACTATGCGAGCGCGCTTAAACTGCCCAAGGGTATGGCTCCGTTAATGGTTGAACAGAAAGGTCCGGCGGTACTTGTGTACCCAGTTAGCGAAGAGATTAAGTCTTCTGAGCAGACGAAAAAGGAACTGCAAGAGAAAGTCAACCCGAGGACACAAGGTATACAAGTGCAGGCTGTAAGAAAGGTGGGAAATGCAGGCATGGTAGTCCAGACTGCCACGGCAGAGGCGGCCAGAAAGCTAAAGGAAGCAGCGCCGCCAACACTTAGAATGGCAGACCCGAAGGTGCGCAGACCGCTTGTGCAAATCAGGAACCTGAGGTCGGATCCTAAGTTTGAGGAGTTGCTGGGGGACCTTCACAGGGTCAACCTAAGTGACGACCCTGACTGGCCAATTGCCAAGTTAGAAGGACAGTGTAAACTGGCCTTCAAAAAAGGACGGCGAGATGGGACCCGTACTACAGTGATCCTCGAGTGCACGTCTGCGCTCCGAGATAAGCTAGTCGGCCTGGGCAAGGTGTATGTGGGCTGGGAAGTAGCAGACGTCTGCGACTTTGTTCGCGTCACGTGCTGCAACAAGTGCCAGCAATATGGCCACCCAGACAAACATTGCAGATCGCCGGTACTGGTGTGTGGCAAGTGCGGTGATAGCGGCCATAAGGCAGCCGAGTGCCAGTCTGCCACACATTGCTGTACGACCTGCAAGCGTTTCAAACGCCCAGAGGCGGCCAACCATAAGACGGCAGCACTGGACTGAACAGCAGGCCATCAACATGACACAATATGGATAGACGGCCATGACTTCGTGTAGGACAGATAAACCTCCAAGGATCGGCGTCTGCCACGACAGAGCTACCAATAATTGCAAGATCGCTGGAGCTGGACATTGCACTTGTCCAGGAGCAGTATTGCCATACCAGGATCATCCAGTGTGGTCCCAGCTCCAAGGCGGGCATTGGTATTGGTAGCAAGTGCAGACCTAGGTGTAACCTTTTTAGGCCACCTTAGCAATGACCATTGCGCAGTAGCGCACGTCAGATGTCAAATCTCGGACAGGAACTAATATGTCATATCCGTATACTGTCAGTATAGCCACGATATTGCCATGCACTTAGAACACCTTACGCATGTGCTGGATAAACTGGCAGGGCAACGGATCGTTATAGGCATAGACAGCAACGCACACTCGCCTTTATGGTTTTGTGAGCGCCGTCAGTATGTTGGCAGAGGACAGGACACTGACTACAGGAAGACCCAGATGGAGAACTTCATCTTGGGTCGAAGTCTCGTTGTCCACAATGTAGAAGGTCAGCCGCCAACATTTCATGGGCCAAACGGCTACTCCAATGTTGATCTGACACTATCCACTCGTGGGATTAGTGTGTCACATTGGACAGTGCACGAAGGCGTCAGTGTTAGCGACCATCAGCTGATCACCTTCGAGATTGGCATAGACGGAGTGCGGGCAGCAGGTACTGCTGAGGCGCAGGCCGTGACCATGACGCATTACCGCGAGCGTGGTGTAGACTGGTCACGGTTCTGTAACACGCTACACCATCGGATGGGAAAGCTGAGGACCTGGAGAACAGCATCGGAGATGTGTGTCGAGTACACCGACATACTTACTCGCACAGCAGATGACACCCTGGGCAAATGCAAGAAGAAGGATACCGGTGGTTACGAATGGTGGTCGTCTGAGTTAGACGCGATGCGCCGCACCGTGTATAATGCCCGTCGGGACTGGCAGCAGTCTCGGAAGTCAGGCGGGGATCGTGAGGTCAAGCTGCTAGCATCTCTGCGTCAAGCGAGATGCCGGTATAAAGCAGCGATGAAAGACACGGAAGTCGCCTACTACCGCAAGATTGCTGAGTCCGGGAACGATGACCCGTGGGGGTTGGCGTACCGTGCCGCATCCGGCAGAACACGCCCCCCTTCGAACATTATGCACGGGGTCCGGCTAATGGAGGGGCACACCACCACAGCGGAGGAGACCATGGTTGGCCTCCTGAAGACGCTATGCCCCGATGACGACCCCAGCAAGGATGATTCGTACCACCGGCAGGTGAGAATCCTTGGTGCATGCGCCCCGACAGGGAGCAATTCGGATCCACCTAGCGGAGGGACATTGGACCGCATCGTGAGAGCACTGCCCAGTACAGCCCCAGGACTTGACGGACTCACAGCCAAGATCATCAAGCACGCGTGGAGAGTTAGCGGAAGGGAGATGCTACTGATTTACTCCGCGTGTTTGAGTGAGGGCGTGTTTCCGGATATCTGGAAGGAGGGTAAGCTTGTCGTTCTGCCAAAGGGCAACGCCCGCTCTCGGACCCTAAAGCGTATAGACCGGTCACTTTATTGCCGATTTCAGGTAAGATACTGGAACGTTTGATAATAGCTTGCGCGCCTTGTCTCTATCGGGTTATTTCGCCGGCACAGCATGGCTTCACGCGTGGAAAGTCTACGGTTTCAGCGTTAAACGCAGTTATGAACCGAGTCGCGAGTACCCGTGAAAGCTACGTTCAGCTGATTTTATTAGACATCTCGGGGGCCTTTGACAACGCATGGTGGCCCATGGTCCTGACCAAAGTAAAACAGTGCGCCTGTCCGCCGAACATTTACAGGATCCTGGTGAGTTACTTCACCAGGAGACGGGTCGGGTTATTCATGGGCGACCATGTGGTGTGGAAAACGTCCACTATTGGCTGCCCCCAGGGATCTGTTCTTGGGCCGACGCTCTGGAACCTTCTGCTCGACGACATCCTCAGGCTGCCGATGCCAGACGGTGTCAGTACGGTAGCCTACGCAGACGACGTGACGATCGTGATTGAGACGTCATCAAGAGCGGCGATTGAGCGTAAAGCACAATCGGCGCTCGAGGCGGTGTCCGCTTGGGGGAAGCGGAACCGTCTTAGTTTTTCAGCTGCCAAGTCGCAGACCCTCACTATGAGGGGTAAATTCAAACGTCCCCCTACCATCCACATGGATGGCGTCTCAATTGCGCACGTCACGCACGCCAGACTGCTAGGGGTTGTGATTGACGAGGCTAGCTCCTACGTGCAGCATGCAATTTTTACCGGCCAGAAAGCCGCGAACTGCTTCGGGAAGGTGTCGAGAGTATCGGCATCGACCTGGGGCATCAGATACCGCGCCCTTAGAGTCCTGTTTTCAGGGACCTATGTGGCAAGGCTCACTTACGCTGCTGCCGTATGGTGGCGACGCTCGTCCCATTATGCCATGAGGAGTGCACTTCTCCGGACACAACGCCCGGCCCTGGTGCTGCTTACGAAAGCCTACAGATCGGTTAGCACCGCAGCGTTACCTGTGCTGGCGGGGGTTTTACCGGCCGATCTAGAGGTCGTTCATGCAGGACGAATCGCGCAGGAGAGTTCGGAACTCGAAGATAGGGAACGCGGAGCCAAGAAAAGAGAGGTCAGAGCGGCGGTCGTCGCTCAGTGGCAGGAACGCTGGATTTCAAGCACGGACGGCAGGGAACTGTACTCTTTCTTCCCTGACGTAGCGGACCGGATGTCGTACGGCTGGGTGGAGCCCGATTACGTGGTGTCACAGTTGCTCACAGGCCATGGGAGTTTCAGGCGCCGACTCAATGCAATGTCGCTCTGCGACACTGCACTTTGTTTTTGTGGTCAGGCGGATGAGACTCGGGACCATGTCCTGTGGGAGTGCGAGCTGTATGAGGAGGAACGGCACGAGATGCTAGAAGACTGGCTCAGGCCAGAAGCAGGCCCAGTGCATCACCATCAGTTGGTGTCAAGCAAGGAAGGTTACGTACGGCTGAGAGCTTTCGCTCACAAATGGCACAGAAAGCGAAAGGAAATGGAGGATCAGTAATAGGAACTGTTCGGACGCGAAGTACCGTTATGTGCTGTAACAGGCCCCAAAAAGGGGAGAGTGGGAATTGAAAAGGGACAGGAAATAGAATCTTGTAGGAGTCAAGAAACGCAACCTGGGAAAGAGCACTCGCAAGTACCAGGTGCGTCTCCATGATTAGGTCCGTATGCCGAAAGGCGGGAAGGACTTTGAGGTGGAAGGTGGGTTTGTCCATATCTATCCATGTTATATGTCCATATTATAATAGTTGGTGTGTGCTATTTTATTTTTATTGTGATTATTGTGTAATTATTGTGATTATCGTGTTGTGAAAGGACACAGTGTACGGTGATTGTAATTGAACCGCGGGCACGCGGTACAGGCTTGTACGCGGCATCCCGCCGGTTTCCAGAGCTTGGACACTTAATTAAAGGTACTGTGCAGTATTTATCCAATAACCTAGACCTATACTAGCGTTGTGGTGCGTGGTCATAACCTCAAAGTGAGGTTATACTGCACGCGGCCGCCACGCGGTATTTGACACTTGTCAGTGTCATCGTCGGGCGACGTCTTTCGGTGTCAGGTGTCAGCGTCGCTGTCATCTGTCACTGTTGGTGTTGCCACTGTGGGTGTGACGTTTAGCTGTTTTTTCTGTAATTGGATACTAGCCTTTGTACCTCAGCTGTTAGTGTCGGGTTAGACATGGCCGAAGACGAGGATTCGGACCGGTCGTATCGCCGCCTTATAGAGGCGGAAATGATTAGGAAGGAAGGTGAGCTGCAAGCTTTAGGGGAGCTGAGTGCAGGCATAGAGGGATTTGCGCCGCGTAAATCGCTGGCACGGACCCATCCGGGACGGTTTAGTACTCCTCCCTTACGGGAGGGGAGTACTTGCCGCCAACAACCGGCAAGCGCCCCCTGGCCTCACCGCAGGAAGTGCAGGAAGCGTTAAGGAGGAGGACATGTCCTCAAGAACAGCCCCCACCAGTGAGCGGCATAGCTACGACGTCAGTCGCTGCTGCTCCAGTCAGACCGGCCCAGCGACCCGATGGTAACGCAACATCAGCCGAGGGCCTTAGCTCGTTGGATAAGATCCAACTAATGGATCGCGTCCACCAAGCTGTAAAGGCCATAGGAGCAGTTGCGAATGCGCCAAACAAGCTCAACATATCGGATAAGGGCTCCATTGCAGGCCATGGACAGGATATTTTGGCAGTTGTTGCGATGCTGAACCTGAGATTAGCCGAAGCTGAACATAAGATCACGGCTATGGAACTGCGGGTAGCAAAAGTGGAGGCTGAGAAGGCTACGATCGGTCTGTCCGCAACAGCAACAGTACAGGGTGCTCCAGTACAAAACTATGCGGGGGCACTAAAGCTGCCCAAAGGCAAAGCACCAATGGTAGTGGAACCAAAGGGTCCGGCAGTCCTTGTTTATCCGGTCAGTGAGGATATTAAATCATCGGAACAGACCAAAAAAGAACTGCAGAAAAAGATTGACCCAAGAGTGCAAGGCATCCAAGTGCAGACAGTCAGGAAAGTCGGAAACGCAGGCGTCGTAGTCCAGACTGCCACAGTGGAGGCGGCTAGGAAGCTCAAGGAAGCAGCGCCGCCAACACTAAGAATGGCTGACCCAAAGGTGCGTCGACCCCTAGTCCAGATAAGGAACTTAAGGACGGACCCCAAGTTCGAAGAGTTGCTGGGGGATCTCCACAGGGTGAACCTGAGCGACGATCCGGACTGGCCCATTGCTAAGTTAGAAGGACAGTGCAAACTGGCCTTCAAGAAAGGACGGCGAGACGGGACACGTACCACAGTGGTGTTGGAGTGCACGCCTGCGCTCCGAGATAAGCTGGTCGGCCTGGGCAAGGTGTATGTGGGCTGGGAGGTAGCAGACGTCTGCGACTTTGTTCGCGTCACGTGCTGCACCAAGTGCCAGCAATACGGCCACCCAGATAAGCACTGCAGATCGCCGGTAATGGTGTGTGGCAAGTGCGGCGAAAGCGGCCACAAGGCAGCCGAGTGCCAGTCTGCCACCCATTGCTGTGCGACCTGCAAGCGCTTCAAGGGCCCAGAGGCGGCCAGCCACAAGACGGCGGCTATTGACTGCCCCGCGAGGGTGTACGCCGAGCAGCAGTCAATTAACATGACGCAATATGGATAGGCGTCCTAGGCTTCGTGAAGACAGTTAAACCTCCAAGGATCGGCGTCTGCCACGACAGAGCTACCAATAATTGCAAGATCGCTGGAGCTGGACATTGCACTTGTCCAGGAGCAGTATTGCCATACCAGGATCATCCAGTGTGGTCCCAGCTCCAAGGCGGGCATTGGTATTGGTAGGTGTAACCTTTTTAGGCTACCTTAGCAATGACCATTGCGCAGTAGCGCACGTCAGATGTCAAATCTCGGACAGGAACTTATATGTCATATCCGTATACTGTCAGTATAGCCACGATATTGCCATGCACTTAGAACACCTTACGCATGTGCTGGATAAACTGGCATCTTTGCGTCAAGCGAGATGCCGGTATAAAGCAGCGATGAAAGACACGGAAGTCGCCTACTACCGCAAGATTGCTGAGTCCGGGAACGATGACCCGTGGGGGTTGGCGTATCGTGCCGCATCCGACAGAACACGCCCCCCTTCGAACATTATGCACGGGGTCCAGCTAATCGAGGGGCACACCACCACAGCGGAGGAGACCATGGTTGGCCTCCTGAAGACGCTATGCCCCGATGACGACCCCAGCAAGGATGATTCGTACCACCGGCAGGTGAGAATCCTTGGTGCATGCGCCCGACAGGGAGAAATTCGGATCCACCTAGCGGAGGGACATTGGACCGCATCGTGAGAGCACTGCCCAGTACAGCGCCAGGACTTGACGGACTCACAGCCAAGATCATCAAGCACGCGTGGAGAGTTAGCGGAAGGGAGATGCTACTGATTTACTCCGCGTGTTTGAGTGAGGGCGTGTTTCCGGATATCTGGAAGGAGGGTAAGCTTGTCGTTCTGCCAAAGGGCAACGACCGCCCGCTCTCGGACCCTAAAGCGTATAGACCGGTCACTTTATTGCCGATTTTAGGTAAGATACTGGAACGTTTGATAATAGCTTGCGCGCCTTGTCTCCATCGGGTTATTTCGCCGGCACAGCGCCATGCTCACGTCACGCTCATTTCACGCGTGGAAAGTCTACGGTTTCAGCGTTAAACGCAGTTATGAACCGAGTCGTGAGTACCCGTGAAAGCTACGTTCAGCTGATTTTATTAGACATCTCGGGGGCCTTTGACAACGCATGGTGGCCCATGGTCCTGACCAAAGTAAAACAGTGCGCCTGTCCGCCGAACATTTACAGGATCCTGGTGAGTTACTTCACCAGGAGACGGGTCGGGTTATTCATGGGCGACCATGTGGTGTGGAAAACGTCCACTATGGGCTGCCCCCAGGGATCTGTTCTTGGGCCGACGCTCTAGAACCTCCTGCTCGACGACATCCTCAGGCTGCCGATGCCAGACGGTGTCAGTATGGTAGCCTACGCAGACGACGTGACGATCGTGATTGAGACGTTATCAAGAGCGGCGATTGAGCGTAAAGCATAATCGGCGCTCGAGGCGGTGTCCGCTTGGGGGAAGCGGAACCGTCTTAGTTTTTCAGCTGCCAAGTCGCTGACCCTCACTATGAGGGATAAATTCAAACGTCTCCCTACCATCCACATGGATGGCGTCTCAATTGCGCACGTCACGCACGCCAGACTGCTTGGGGTTGTGATCGACGAGGCTAGCTCCTACGTGCAGCATGCAATTTTTACCGGCCAGAAAGCCGCGAACTGCTTCGGGAAGGTGTCGAGAGTATCGGCATCGACCTGGGGCATCAGATACCGTAGAGTCCTGTTTTCAGGGACCTATGTGGCAACGCTCACTTACGCTGCTGCCGTATGGTGGCGACGCTCCGCTCGTCCCATTATGCCTTCATACAAATGTGTTAAGCGGTTTTTTGCGTGAAAAGTAACAAACATCCATCCATACATCCATCCATTCGTACTTACAAACTTTCACGTTTATAATATTAGTAAGGATAATATGTAGCACTTGTGAGATACTTTGTGTTTCCATGCGATGTCCAAGTCAATCTAAATCTAAAAGTAGGGACTGAATAAATTAACCGACTTGGTATTACTTGGATCTCACAACTTTTTACGGTAGGAAAACTGAATTGCGCGACTTGGGTTTTTTACAGGTATGTTTTTGATGGCATCTCATTTCTTTTTGTAGATAGTCCTACAATTATTTCTTTCCGCCCATCTAATTAAAGCCCACTCTCTGTAAGTTTTTCCTTTTTTTAACCGACTTCCAAAAGGAGGAGAATCAATCGACTGTATTTTTTTTTTTATGTTTGTTACCTCTTAACTGTGGATTGGGTGAACCGATTTAAAAAAATATTTTTTTATATGAAAGCTGATGCTTTCCGTGTGGTTCCATACCTAAGTATACCGAAGTACCTTAGAGTTTTGATGATCGGTCAGTCAGTGAGTGACAAAATTAAACAAAATAAGAAAGTTTGACTAGTTATTATTCCTAAACTACTGGTTCAAATTGAATGAAATTTGAAATATGCCGTATTCACACAATGCGTGCTTGAGTGATAAAAATTCAAGCTTCTAGTTTAATCCACAACGAAGTTATAGGGGGTCTAAAATGGCCTGAATTGGTTCGAGAGTTCGGCCGTGCCGCTTTTTTATTTTTGCTCGACTAGGCGGGGGCACTGCCGCCGTGCCCCCAGATTTTGCCGACAAAGACAACGCTAATTAGCACTATTGGAATGTTATCACTTCGGTTGCACAAAATGAAATGTTCCTTTCATGTTATTGTAATTTCTTTTATACCTGGGGGTAGAAGGGTTATTTGTCTACCCTGTAGTGATAAATGACGTCATAATTCAACCATCGACATTTCAGCTCTATGACCTATGGATGGACCACTGTGCACCGGCAGGTAAGAATCCTTGGTGCATGCGCCCCGACAGGGAGCAATTCCCACGTAGCGGAGGGACATTGGACCGCATCGTGAGAGTACTGCCTAGTACAGCCCGAGGACTTGACGGACTCACAGCCAAGATCATCAAGCACGCGTGGAGAGTTAGCGGAAGGGACATGCTACTGATTTACTCCGCGTGTTTGAGTGAGGGCGTGTTTCCGGATATCTGGAAGGAGGGTAAGCTTGTCGTTCTGCCAAAGGGCAACGACCGCCCGCTCTCGGACCCTAAAGCGTATAGATCGGTCACTTTATTGCCGATTTTAGGTAAGATAATGGAACGTTTGATAATAGCTTGCGCGCCTTGTCTCCATCGGGTTATTTCGCCGGCACAGCATGGCTTCACGCGTGGAAAGTCTACGGTTTCAGCGTTAAACGCAGTTATGAACAGAGTCGCGAGTACCCGTGAAAGCTACGTTCAGCTGATTTTGTTAGACATCTCGGGGGCCTTTGACAACGCATGGTGGCCCATGGTCCTGACCAAAGTAAAACAGTGCGGCTGTCCGCCTAACATTTACAGGATCCTGGTGAGTTATTTCACCAGGAGACGTGTCGGGTTATTCATGGGCGATCATGTGGTGTGGAAAACGTCCACTATGGGCTGCCCCCCAGGGATCTGTTCTTGGGCAGACGCTCTTGAACCTTCTGCTCGACGACATCCTCAGGCTGCCGATGCCAGACGGTGTCAGTATGGTAGCCTACGCAGACGACGTGACGATCGTGATTGAGACGTCATCAAGAGCGGCGATTGAGCGTAAAGCACAATCGGCGCTCGAGGCGGTTTCCGCTTGGGGGAAGCGGAACCGGAAGCGCATGGTCGCGTCCGCGGTCGATGTGACCATCCTGATCGAGTCTCAATCCCGCTCTGGGATTGAGGCGGCGGCCAAGATAACGCTGGACTTGGTCGCGGCTTGGGGAGTCAGGAACAGGCTGGGCATCTCCCCTGCAAAGTCATCAATGATGACGATCAGGGGAAAATTCCAGCGGGCCCCCACAGTCAAATTGTCTAGGGACTCGGTCAGGAGTGTCACCTCGGCGACGGTGTTGGTCGTGGTGCTCGATGCAAGTCAGTCGTTCGCGCAGCATGCGGTATCGATAGGGGAGTGTGGACGTGCGGAGTGTTCGCGCTCGGTATTTTCGAATTTCGTTATTGGCTGTTCGCGTGAATCGGTGCCTCCTTATCTCTCTTAGGCGTCTGCCCATATAGAGCCGCGGCCATATTGGGAAGGGAGCGGGACGCCGATTGTTGGGGTGGAGCCTACGGCTGATTGACAGGCGATACCTGTCATTGGTGACGTGCGGGGACAGTGACGTTTCTCGGGTATGTTTGCGGTGACAGTGACAGTTTTGCGACAGTGACGTTTTTGATGGTAGTGACATCTGTGTTTGTCTGTGGTGCCTGTGCGCGGTGACAGTGGTAACTGGACGTCAGTGGCAGCCTCCGACATCGAGTGCTCTTTGGGCGAACTTTGGTGTCGGGGCGCACGGTAAGTGGACTGGAATTGGTGAGTGTCGCTATAACTGACTTTTTCTCGCTAGGGAATTGGTTTGAATTTTACACTTTTGGCTGCGTGACGCCCAGCGCACGTGTTGCATGTGCGAGGCGTGAACCTGATCCCATCGGGGTTTGAGTTTTGCGACAGTGTTCGTGTAATTAATAAGTTACTGTTCGTGCATTAATTAAGTAGTTTGTGTATCATTTCGAAACTGACATTGAAATTAGTATTAGGTCTTAGGGTAGGCGTGGCGGACGATGAGGTAGAAGAGGAAATGGAGCGCAAAGCAGAAGAACTGCGCATTCTTGCGGAGATGAGGCGCATGGACTTTACCCCAAGGGCGACCCTTTCGCGTACCCCGCCGCAGTGCTTCAGCACTCCAATGGGCGAAATGGAGATGGCGACGCCGATTATTGACGATGGCGCTTCGCAGGTTGGCGGTAAGCGACTGCTCAGCTCGCCTGAAGAGGTCAGGGAAGCGGTGCGGCGTCCTGTGGGCGCAAAGCGTGAGAAGGAGCGGGCAGCGAGGATCGACGTACCGCCAATGGGAAGCTTGCAGTTGGGACCAACGTCCGGAGCGACCACCCCCCTCCCTGAGGCTTCGCAGCCGGAGCTGGATCCACTGGCGTCATCGAGCATTGAGGTCCTAACGGGGCTAGCGCCCGCGTCAACAAGGGGCATTATGGACGCTACAAAGGCGAAGACGTCCAAATTAAACAAGGACGAGATCGCGGCAATTGGCGCCCACACTAAGCGTCTGAGCGCAGTAGTAATGCACCTGGTGCTGCGCCTATCTGCTGCCGAAAATAGGGCGAACATGGCGGAAGCGAAGCTGGCGGCCAGTAACTCATGTGGCCCCCAGCACCGAGAGCAGCAGGACAAGGTGTCATATGCCTCAGCCCTACGGCTGCCGCGCCAGCAAGAGCCGGTACAGATTGAAGTTGCGGCAGGACCCACGTTGGCTTTTTACCCGGCGGAAGATAACAAAGGAGCCATCAAAACGGCTGACGAGACAAAGGCTGAGTTTAAGAAGGCGATCGACCCAGCCAAGCTCTGGGTTCAGGTGGCGAAGGTAAGGAAGGTGGGGTCCTGGTCCAGACGACGGATGCGGGATCCGCAAACCGGCTTCGGGAGGCGATCCCCTCAACTCTCCGGGTGTCAGAGCAGAAGAAGAAGCAGCCTCTGGTGTGCTTCAACAGATTGGACGGCGACCCCTCGTTTGAGGAGATCCTGCTAGCGCTGCATGAGCAGAACTTCAGGGAGGACTCTCAGTGGCCACTGAAGAGAGTGCAGAAGGAGGCGATTGGCGCTTTCAAGAAGAACAGGTCGCGCGGTGCGGCGCTGGCGACTGCAGCCATTTTTGCCTGCACAACGGAGCTGAGGGAGGCGCTGCTAACCAAGGGACGGGTCTATGTGGGGTGGCAAACGGTGGAGGTCACAGACTATGTGGACGTGACCTGCTGCAACAAATGCCAGCAGTGGGGGCACCCGGAGAGGTACTGCAGGTCGAAGGAGACCACCGCGCGCTGCGGGGAGACCGGCCATCGCAGTGAGGAGTGTAGAGCGGCGTCGTCTTGCTGTGCGACGTGCAAGCGGCTTGGGAAAAAGGGGGCAGCCGGACACAGTACCGCCTCTAGGGACTGCCCCGCACGGCTACACGCGAAAGCAAGGAGCATCGCCATGACCAGTTATGGCCAGTAGGGAGAAGAAGATAAGGATTGGTCAGGTGAATCTCGCCGGCTCGATGATTGCCACAAAGGAGCTCCCTGCGGTGTGCCGCGAACATAAGCTAGACATAGTGCTCCTTCAGGAGCAGTACCCACAAACAGGGTACATACTGGAGTGCGTAAGTACAGCCAAAGCAGGGCTGTACTTACATAATACCAACACGGCCTGTGCTATGCTGCATCACCTAACCACGGGTCACTGCATAGTGGCGCACTTGGATAAGTATGACTTGCACGTGGTCTCTGCCTACTTCCAGTATGGCGAAGAGATTGATAGGCACCTGCACCACCTGGAAGTAGTGATGGAGGCACTAAAGGGAGGCGTGTAATTGTGTGCGTGGATGCCAACACCCACTCGCCTGTGTGGCACAGTGAGCCGTTACATTACATCGGCCGGGGCCACGATGCGGAGCACAGACGGGTGTCGATGGAGGCCTTTATTGCTGCCCATGGACTGACAGTCCACAATCTGGAGGGCCAGCCATTCACTTTTGGTGGGCCGAACGGGGAGTCTAATATTGACCTCACGCTGTCCACCAGGAGTGTCAACATCAAACAGTGGACTGTTGATAAGGGCGCCAGCAGCAGTGACCACCGTCTAATCACCTTCCAGTTGGAAACTAGAGGAGGAGGAAGAGCAGGAGTTTGCCGCAGCGCTGAATTGGGTAGGGAGCCGGTGCGCTTTCGGGACCAGGGGGTGGACTGGCCACGCTTTCAGCAGGCTATCCATGGGCGAATGGGTAGGCTTGACTTTGACAAGCCAGCGTCCTTTGTCTGCAAGGAGTTCACGAAAGTTATTGTAGACACAGCGTGCCTGTGCTTTGGTGTGAAAGGGTCACCAAAGGACGCGGGGTATGAATGGTGGAACCCGGAGCTTGAGAAGCTCCGGAAATTGAACAACAGGGCGAGGAATAAATGGCAAGGGGTACGTCAGGCTGGGGGACTGTGAGAGGAGCGTTTGAGAGCGGAATTCCATGCAGTGAGAGCGCGATACAGAATGGCAATGGAGAAGGCGGAGCTTGAGCATTTTAGGAAGATTGCGGACTCAGGCAATAGCGACCCGTGGGGGCTGGCATATCGGGCTGCCAGCGGCAGGCTGACGCCTCCCTCTCGGGTAATAAACGGGATGAAACTGGCGGAGGGCTTTACGACCTCAGTGGGCGATGCGGCGACGGGATTATTGCAGGCACTTTGCCCGGATGACGATCCGTCGTTGGATACCAGATACCACAGGCAGATTTGCGTCGCTGCCTCGCTCACCCCGTCAGGCCAAGCTGCGCCTCCTCTATCACGTGACAGTCTGGGGGGCATAATTAGGAGTCTGCCCAACACGGCCCCGGGTTTAGACGGAATCAGTGCGCGTATTGTAAGGCATGTCTGGGAAGCCGTCCCCGCGGAAGTCACCGCGGTGTACGGCAGGTGTGTCTCTGAAGGAGTGTTTCCAGATGTATGGAAGGTGGGTCGGCTCCTTGTCCTGCCGAAAGGCAACGGTAAGCCACTAACGGACCCTAAGGCCTACAGGCCAATCACGCTTCTACCTGTGCTTGGGAAGATTTTAGAGCGCGTAATTTTAAAATGCGCTCCTACGATCGGCAATCAGATCTCGGCCGCCCATGGCTTTTCTCCGGGCAAGTCAACCGTCACGGCGCTCAATGATATCATGCGCGCCGTGACGGAGGGCTCGGGCAAGTACGTGCAGGCCATATTCCTGGACATATCGGGCGCCTTCGACAACGCTTGGTGGCCGATGATCTTGACGAAAGTCAAGCGGGGTTGGTGCGATCTATTACCAGGATCTTGTTAGCTCACCGGCGAACTATACCAAGCTGCGAGATTTCGCGCATGAATGGCATGCCACCCGGAGTACACTGGAGCGTCGGGAAAACCAGGCTACTACAAACACATAAATATTTGCACGGCGACGACAACGACGAAGTCTACAAAAAAGAACGTGATTAACAATCACGTTCTTTTTTGTAGACTTCGTCGTTCACAGCCCAATTTTGGGAGAGTGCCAAGGGACACATGGCTATTTGTAAGGGATCAAGAAGCGCCTGCGGACCTAATAGATTGCCAAGGGTGCTATTCCCGCAGGCGCCCCGTGTTTCGGCCCGTATAACGCAAGTTGGTCGGGCCATGGGAAGGTGGAGGGAGTGTCCCTATCTACCGCAACGCAGGGATCGTGGTACAGACCACCTCGGCAGCTGCTGCGGAAACCCTTAGGAAGGCCGTCCCGGCGACACTCAAAGCGAAAGACCCCATGGAGCGCCAGCCACTCATTGCCCTAACAGGAATAGGTAAGAACAAGTCCATAGAAGAGGTGGTCGGGGATATAAAGGACCAGAACCTTGCTGACCGGGAAGAGCCCAGTGGCCCAAGGAGAGAATCAATAAAGAGCTCAGGCTCCTTTTCAGGCGGGACATATATAATAGCAAGGCGAAATGGGTGTGTCAGTGCACCACTGAACTGCGTCGGGTGCTTATTGATATGGGCCGGCTCTACATTGGCTGGGACGTAGTTGAGGCGACCGATCACGTCAGTATCACGTGCTGCAGCCGATGCCAAATGTATGGGCACCCGGAGAAGTACTCCAGAGCGCCGAACATGGTGTGCGGGCACTGCGGCGAGGAAGGGCACAAGAGCGGCGAGTGCCAGGCCGCTACCGCGACATGCGCGACTTGTAGGAGGTTCGGGCGGAAGGGTGCCAAAACGCATAAGACCGCAGCACGTGACTGCCCAGCTCGCGCACATGCGGAAGCCCGGTCAGTACTCGAGATCAACTATGGCTGAGCGCAGAATTGGCCAGGGGTCGGCAATTGCCACAGCGGAGGTGTCGGCAGCGAAGTGGCACGGCAAGCGAAAGGAAATGGAGGATCTGTAATAGGAACTGTTCGGACGCGAAGTACTGTGTTGTTTCGTAACAGGCCCCAAAAAGGGGAGAGTGGGAATTGAAAAGGAACAGGAAATAGAACCTTGTAGGAGTCAAGAAACGCAACCTGGAAAAGAGCACTCGCAAGAACCAGGTGCGTCTCCATGATTAGGTCCGTATGCCGAAAGGCGGGAAGGACTTTGAGATGGAAGGTGGGTTTGTCCCTATCTACCTTCGCCTCGCTACTTCGCGCCCGACCGCGCCTGGACGGACGTGCGAGAGTGCTCTCGGGATATTGTAATATTTATTTTTATTAATATTTCCTGAAAATTTTGAAAATTAATACGCGAACGTATATTATAATAGTTGGTGTGTGATATTGTATTTTTATTGTGATTATTGTTTAATTATTGTGATTATCGTGTTGTGAAAGGACACAGTGCACGGTGATTGTAATTGTACCGCGGGCACGCGGTACAGGCTTGTACACGGCATCCCGCCGGTTTTCCTGAGCTTCGACACTTAGGTAAAGGTATTGTGCAGTGTTTATCAAATAACCTAAAGACCTATACTAGCGTTGTGGTGCGTGGTCATAACCTCACAGTGAGCTTATACTGCACGCGGCCGGTACCACGCGGTATTTGACACTTGTCAGTGTCATCGTCGGGTGACGTCTTTCGGCGTCAGGTGTCAGCGTCGCTGTCATCTGTCACTGTTGGTGTCATTTGGTGTTGCCACTGTGGGTGTGACGTTTAGTTATTTTGTGTAATTGGATACCAGCCTTTTTACCTTAGCTGTTAGTGTCGGGTTAGACATGGCCGAAGACGAGAATTCGGACCGGTTCTATCGCCGCCTTATAGAGGCGGAAATGATTAGAAAAGAAGCAGAACTGCAAGCTTTAGAGGAGCTGAGTGCAGGAATAGAGGGATTTGCGCCGCGTAAATCGCTGGCACGGACCCCTCCGGGACGGTTTAGTTCCCCTCCCGGAGGAGGGGAGGAGTAGTTGCCGCCAACAACCGGCAAGCGGCCCCTGGCCTCACCACAGGAAGTGCAGGAAGCGTTGAGGAGGAGGACATGTCCTCAAGAACAGTCCCCACCAGTGAGCGGCATAGCTACGACGTCAGTCGCTGCTGCTCCAGTCAGACCGGCCCAGCGACCCGATGGTGACGCAACAGCAGTCGAAGGCCTAGGAGCGTTGGACAAGATCCAGTAAATGGATCGGGTCCACCAAACCGTGAAAGGTATAGGAGCAGTAGCGAATGCATCCAACAAGCTCAATTTAGCGGACAAGGGGTCCATTGCTGGACATGGTCAGGATATCCTGGCCGTAGTAGCGGCTCTGAACCTCAGGTTAGCTGAAGCGGAGCACAAAATAACAGCAATGGAACTGCGGGTGGCAAAGGCGGACGCCGAAAGAGCAACTGCAGGATTGGCCCTGGCCAGTGGAGCAGCTCAGATCAGACCGGCATCAGGCCTTAACTATGTAGGAGCACTGAAACTGCCCAAAGGGATGGCGCCGCGAACAGTCGAACAGAAGGGACCGGCTGTACTTGTGTACCCCGTGAACGAGGACATAAAGTCGTCAGACCAAACTAAAAAAGGGCTGAAGGACAAAATTGACCCTAGGGCATACAGGGGGGTATACAGGTGCAGGCGGTCAGGAAAGTCGGGAACACAGGCGTGGTGGTCCAAACTGCCACAGTGGTGGTGGCTAGGAAGCTCAAGGAAGCAGCGCCGCCAACACTCAGAATGGCGGACCCAAAGGTGCGTAGACCACTCGTCCAGATAAGAAACCTCAGCACGGACCCCAAGTTCTAGGAGTTGCTGGGGGATCTTCACAGGGTGAACCTGAGCGATGATCCGGACTGGCCGATTGCAAAGCTAGAAGGACAGTGCAAACTGGCCTTCAAGAAAGGACGGCGAGATGGGACTCATACCACAGTGGTACTGGAGTGCACGCCTGCGCTCCGAGACAAGCTGGTCGGCCTGGGCAAGGTGTATGTGGGTTGGGTGATAGCAGACGTCTGCGACTTTGTTCGCGTCACGTGCTGCACCAAGTGCCAGCAATACGGCCCCCCAGACAAGCACTGCAGATAGCCGGTAATGGTGTATGGCAAGTGCGGCGAAAGCGGCCACAAGGCAGCCGAGTGCCAGTCTGCCCCCCATTACTGTGCGACCTGTGTGGACAGGACACCGGCGTCAAGCGAGATACCGGTATAAAGCAGTCATGAAAGACACGGAAGTCGCCTTCTACCGCAAGATAGCTGAGTCCGGAAACGACGACTCAGGCCAGAAGCAGGCCCAACGTTGATCCATTAACAACAGTGTCTAGCAAGAACGGTTACGTAAAATCGCTCACAAATGGCACAGATAGTGAAAAGATGTGTTCGGAGGCGTGGGCATGTTAATGTAATCTAATAGGTCCCGAAAGGGGAGTGGCACAAGGAAGACGAACCGGATATATGTACATATATTCCTTGTAAGAGTCAAGAAACACAACCTGGGAAAGAGCGCTCCGAATTCAAATCCACTAACTTATAGATTGGCTCAACACCTAGCTAAAGTATAAATAATACCATCTATAAAAACATTGTGGAATGCAAATAAATGATATGAATATGAATATGAAAGTTCTCTCACCTAAGTGGTACTAAAAGTCACGTAACGTTATCATGTTGCCACCTACATTTATCTACAATAAAACTGGTCAGTTTTGATGATCAGTCATTATTGAAGCTCGTCATACAAAACTGCACGACCAAAGGATCAGTCTGCCCGTGACCAAGGATGCTAAAGGATCTGAATCGTCGGGATAAAATAATCTTAATATGCCGCGATAAAATCCGTAAAAAGTATTTTTATTTATTACTAGCTGATGCTGCAGCTTCGCCCGCGCAGTTTAATACTAATTTCTCTTCCTCAATTTCCAAAAACGATGCAACACGGGGTTAGTGGGTTGATTTTAAAAACAATCGTTTATCCCTGTTACTATCCAAACGTCAAATTTTGTCTATAGAAATTTAGTGTGTGAATAAACTTAGTACCAACTACACGCTCGTTTGCATCTCTCCATCAAGCCATACAAAAAGCGACCCTAACCGACCGGCGTAAGGAACAATCCCTTATTTTACCACCTTAGGGGTTGATTTTTTTTAAATTCCTTTCTTAGCTGATGTTTTCATTATAAAATGCATCATCTGTCAAAATTTCAGATTTGTAAACCCTGTGGTTTAGGCTCTGCGTTGATGAATCAGTCAGGACAAACGATTATCCTACTTCCTACTAATATTATAAACGTGAAAGTTTGTAAGTATGGATGTAATTCAAAATTAATAAATATGACATAGGAGTTTTTGTAAATATGTTGGCCGAACCGAGTTCCAAATTGGCACTATCTGTGTACCGAATGGTTGTGGCGTCAGTGACTCCCTCTCCCTCACAACTGTAACATATTTTAGATAATAGTTAAGATTAGGATACGATGAGGCTGTCATACCTTTGTAAGGTAAAAGCCTCTAAATAAAAGGAGAATAAAAAAAAAAAAAAAAGTATGGATGTATGTATGGATGTTTGTTACTCTTTCACGCAAAAACCGCTAAACAGATTTGAATGAAATTTAGCATACAAATAGTTTATTACCTGGATTAACACATAGGCAGTATCTGCATAGATCGGAATATTTCTTTACATTTGATTTCCCGCGTCCTAGAAGATAATGCATATACACATATATATATCTAGCTGATGCTCGCAGCTTTACCCGCGCAATTTAATACTAATTTCTCCTCCTCATTTCGACCCCGTTTCCATAGAATAAAGATGGCGCGTAACAGAAAAATGTTACATTGCTATAAAATTTCTCCCATACGCCGATAAAAAAGTATCACTTCAATAAATAAATAAATAGATAGATAATCCACTATGTGTATAGCGACGCCTATGTCGCTACATAGTAACGACTTACATAGCAACGGAGAAGCTATCAAAACTGACATGACACATCGAACGCGATAAAGAGATTGTTTTACGATTACTCCTAAGATATTCGTTTATATTGTATAAAAAATAGCGTATGTGTTAATCCAGGTAATAAACTATTTGTATGCTAAATTTCATTCAAAGCTGTTAAGCGGTTTTTGCGTGAAAGAGTAACAAACATCCATACATACATCCATACTTACAAACTTTCACGTATATAATATTAGTAGGGAGTAGGATTAACTAACACAAGAGCTCAAACTCATGTACTGAATGGCTGACTTTAGTTTCAAGTACTACTAGCAGTCCGCCTTAGCTTCGCACTGGTCGATAAGTATTTACTAAATCAAAAGTATTTAATAAGTCAAACTCAAAAGATTATCCCTGAATGTTGAACCAAATGTTGGCTTTAATCAAGTAAAATGACATTACATGACAAATGACCGATAGAGACCTCAACGCCTCTATGTGGCGACCAAAGAGTTCACCACAAAACACAAACACTTGCAAAAAAATGTGAGCCGTCACGGGACGCCTGGTAGATGTGAAACATCGACATTATTTTGTAAAAGTAATATGCAGAAAAGAAAAAAATATATTATATTATATTAACCATGTTAAGTTAATTATATTATAAAAATATAATTAACTTACTGATGACTTGATGGTGCGTCATAGTGTGATTTTGCTTTCTTTGCAGGAGGCTGATCACTTTCACCCTCTAAATTATCACGGTCAGACATTTTATTATCAGAAAAATAATTTGTTTTCAAGTAAAACACAGAAACATATTAACACAAACTCAAAGAGGTTTAATGCAATTCACAATTCGAAAAAAAAAGGTAAACTTGACAGAGATCTAAAATCAAATTTAAATTTCGTGGCGACGCGTCAGAAATCTATTTTACGTGCGGCTATAGATGTTTCACATCAAAACTGTAAAACTTATCCCACAAGAAAAACCAACTTCAAAAACTAAAAAGCAAAAAATAACTTCATACAGTTTTATCTTTTTTTTAGTTTAGTTTTAATGGTATGAAGTCGGTGCCAAGCCAAACGTAATAGTAAGTACACTCTCCCCGAGTGACCTTGAGCGGGGTGGTTACAACCACCACATCATGGGCACCGACTTCATACCTTTAAAACTAAACTAAAAAAAAGGTAAAACTGTATGAAGTTATTTTTTGCTTTTTAGTTTTTGAAGTTGGTTTTTCTTTTTTTTTTAAAGTTAATTTATTTTTTTCTTTTTAGTGTTGTATATATATATAATTAACTTTTCATATCAGGTCAATCTAATAGCCTGAAAGAATACAACTATCGATCCATATATACTAATAATTATGAAAGATTTTTCCTTCAACTCCTAACCGTTGAGGAGTTCTACCTTCCATCATCAGCTCATCAACATCAAATGATGATTATCAGACGCAAATACTGGAACAATTATAATAAACATATTGAAAATGTGATAATTGCCTATAAAATTTGAGGGTTGCCCTCGATTTCCCTGGGATCCCATCATCAGATCCTGATGTGGTTACAATGGGACTATCTGTGAAGTCTACCCTTTTAAACAAAAAAATAATTTTGCAAATCGGTCCACGCGTTTTTAAGTAATTCGTGAACATACAAAAAATAAACAAAAAAAAAAAAGATTCCGACGTATTGAGAACCTCCTCCTTTTTGAAGTCGGTTAAAAACATTTTCATCTAAAAATTACGCCAAAAGTTATCAGATGTCATGTAGAGCCAAGCGCTAACTCTACAAGGCCTTGTAGAGTTAGCAAGTTCGAGGATAACCTTTTGAGTTTGACTATAGAAATCACCCTATTACTCTTAAGACGCAGATACCAAATTGCCTTGATATCAAAAAACCTCTAAGGATCCCTTTATGAAGATCCCTGTACTCATAATCTTTATAAGAAAAGCCTTGTCGCCTTTTCAGTGTTTATCCACACTCCATACTATTATAAATGTGTAAATGTCTGTTACATCTTTATGCTTAAACCGCTGAACTGATTTAAATGAAATTTTGAATAGAAATAGTTTAAGTTTCGAGAAAGGACATAGGAGACTTTTAATCCCGGAAATGATACCTTAAAAGGAGGAAGGGTGCAAGTTAGTATGCGAAATCGGTTAAATCGCTTAAAAATTACCTCTCATTGTGAGACTGACCCCTGTTTTTCGGATTATTTGACTGTACTATAGTACCTAAGAAATAGCTTTAAGGTGGAGACAATGAGTCAGAAATTCTGATAATTACTTATCGACTAACATCGAGGAGGCGATGCGCTCGGACAGAAATTTGTTCATGGGTAATATTCGACTCTTGTGGTGGCAGAACATTACATAAGCACGGAAACTGCTGTTCACTGGGCTGAAGGACTCTCGCATAATAATAATAATCCATTTATTTATTTTTAGTCGCACATATTCTAATGAAAATCAATGTGGAAATATTTAATTATAATTATTGCTGCTCAAACCTCGCGCGTAGCCAAGGTAAGGAATTTGCCCCCTTTCCAAAATTAATATAATGGTATTTAGGGCTCTTACAGACCACGTTTTATTCACGCGCCGTCGATGGGCGTTTTGTTAACGTGCGTCGACGGCGCTGCAAAATTTCAAAATGGCAGTTTACTTGCGCTTAGTTTACTTGAACATCGCGTCTGCTGCGCGTTCCAGTGGCGTGCAACGCGGGTGTAAAACGGGGTATGTAAGAGCCCTTAGCCAGGACCATCGCAGATTATTATTGAAATAAGGCCAGTGCAGTCAAACGTATCAGCCAATAAATAAAAAGTATTTCCAATTTCTTGCTACAAGTAGTTTATTTTCTTCTGCCCCACGCCTTAAAAAACCCTGGTTATGCCCCTGGCTTTAGCAATAAACAATCAATAAGTATCAAAATAAACACGAACTGAGTACAGAAGGAGCTTTGGACCTGCGTTCAATAATAATTTATTCTAAATTGTTTTTGCTAGACTTAGAACTTCGAACTAGACTTAGAACGCCCGAGTCTGCTTGCCTTCTTATATCAGTCGTTAGTTAATTCCTAGATGATGTACATCTAGGAATTAACTAACGACTGATATCATTTGGTTAACATACCATCCCGCAAATACCCTCTAAGGGTTATGTAGGGGTAGGAGAATCCAATGTACTCACACTTATGCCCCAAATATTTCTCACTTAGATAATAATTGATTGTTTCTGGTAATGATTCGTTTTGTGTTCTTCCGGCTAGTTGAATATATTATTTACTCATTACTTCTGATTGCTTTTCAGTGCAGTTGTTAGGCACATATTCTTAGTTAATCAATTGCTTTACCTATAAAATTATATTGTTAAGTATGTCGCTGTTATCTGCCTGAATTGTTTTTCTTCTTTCTTTCTGATAAAGGCTTTGTTATAGATTCAGTTTTCAGATGAGACATGTATCTCAATAAGTACACCAATCTCCTTTTTAGTCTATTATAGTCGATAAAAATTTCGAATCGAATTTATTTATAATTTTTACTAAGACTTTCATATCATATAAAATTTCCAGTGGTATGTTCAGGTGACTTATGCTCAACAGTGGGTTGATGTGGGCTAGTGATTAATCTTGTAGACCAATGGGTGTCAACTATTGAAGAATGTGGGACTAGCACTCTTTCAAGTACAGTAAGTACTTTTGCTTTATGATCTCAAATTATTATTCATTTATCATGAACCGTTGTAGAACATGTAATTAATAACGTGTGTATATTTTAGGAATCCTGTCTCCGGTAACGGCTGAACTTAATTTTGTTTCAAGTTTGTCCGCAAATAGGGCTACTCATGGTTAGTCATGGTGTAATTCTCTATGTATATATGTCACTAAACTTCTAAACCGCTGGGCGATATCGATGACTTTATTGGTTTCGATTTACAACTGGTCCCAATAGGTGGCGCTACCCTAACGAATCCGATGGTTGCCAGTCTTCTGCAAATGTGTATGTCACTGAAGTCTTCCTAAACGGCTGAACCGATTTAGATGTCTTTTTAAGTGCGTATGAGTCTCTTAATAGTTTTGGTTTACAATTGGATCCAGTAGATGGCGCTATCTTCACGACGTCGATGGTCGCTCGTATGTCATTGCAGTCTTCCTAAACGGCTGGACCGATTTAGATTGGTTTATGAGTGCTTATAAGTCTCTTAATCGTTCTATGGAGTAAATGTCTTTACTATCGCGATGTATGGTTAGTTTCGTGATGATTCGTTTGATGTGTCATTGTCAGTCGATAGTTGTTCATCGCAGTCCACGTAGTTCATATGTAGCGAGATAGATGTCGCTACAGTTTTGATTTACAATTCGATTCAGTAGGTGGCGCCACTCTTACGAAGTCGGAGATCGTTAATCCTCTGTACATATACATTCTTCCACGTGTCTTCACAGGTACAAATAGTATGATACAAAGCCACTGGATCGCAGCAGTAAACACATGACAAAATAGGACAGCGCTGAGACTAGTACAGTTTTTGTGAAGTTAACAGAGCAGCATGCAGCAGTTTAGTGAGAAGCGGTTTAGGAAGCACTAGTCTTGGTATAACACGTAGAGGCTGCATATAACCGGTCCTTGTGATATTTTGATGATCTTGCGTAGCTGTATTAAATGCTGCCTTCTGTGTTAAGGTGCGGGTTTCGAATCCCGATAAGGAAATTGTGATGATTACCTATGGACATTTGAGCAGAGTCATGGATATTTCTATGTATGTGTTTACAAAAAGAAAGTTATGTGATATATCAACCATATAGTAGCTGTCACACAAGCCTCGTTATTCATTTTCACAGGTACGCCTTTTTGTAGCATGGTGATGATTGATGATGTTGATGAAGTAGAATGATATTAGTTATGTAATTGATTACTCAGATAGACACATGCGCCGTAGCCTCGCAATAGTTTTGTCGCATGATTACAAATGAGTGTTTTGTTAAGTGTCACATATATATAGCTCTTCCCTTTCTATTTATATCTTCAGATGAGGAACTCTCTGACAGATCTCTCCGTGCAGATCATCAGGTCCAGCTTATCCATCTTCAAACCTCATCGTCACAGCTGCATGCATGCCGCATGCATAAGCTTATTTACCAACACGATACATTGCGGTATCAATAAAAAATATTTAAAAATCATGACTAATATTTCTCTCTTCGTTATGTCACGTTGTCATATTGAAGAACGATAGATTTGACTCGGACTTCACCGGAGTTCACAGTAAACTTTATTTATGTCACTCAAAGTTAATGTTATTTCTTTTTTTTTATAGTTTTGCGACATTTCGATCTAAGAAACCGATTCACTCTTGACTAGACTATCAGATTATATTTATCGGGGAAGATCCATTCGGGAAGCTCTTTCAGCTCTTTCCACTTTTCAGCGGTACACGCATGATAAAAGGCGATGATGGATTTAAAGCGTTTTGTTCAGGTTTGAAGGCCAACAGTTGATATATCAAAAACGCCTGAAGTTCTACACCCATACATTCGTAGAATAAATTATTGATTGTTAATAAATCGTGATTGTAAAAATCCTCTTGTAATATTGACCTTATCATTGGTTGCATTCGGCAGTCGAATATTGACACTCACATGTCGTAGGATAACTTTGTAGATGTTGATCGTTCTGATTGGCTGATTTTCTTGAATGATTGAGACATGCGATGGTACAATTGATATATCGTGAGCCGTAGTTTGCGTTAAGTCATAAAATGCAGATAGTATCTTCACGCCAAAGTTTTAGTTGTAAGTCCCTGGCGTTGTAACGCATGCAGACTGGCCTAATCTTATCTCCTGGCAGCACATACATGTAGAAATCGTTGAAGAATTAATAATTATCTATCGTGCATTTTTGGGGGTGTAATTTGGATCTGAATGTCGTTCAAGGAATCTTCTGTAGTTGTAGGACCGGATCCATTGAACCAGGCTTTACTTGTTATATTCTGGACTTCTTGTGAATTGTGGTGAGCAGTTATTCAGCGACAAACATTTGATGGAACATTGTAATAGATTTCTCTAAATTCTGGAGTTTTCGAAATGTTTACTGTATTAAGTAAGTATACAGATTTTTTATATAGAAGAACATTGGTTGATTATTTCAGCGGAAACGTCACACGTACAAGTATGTTCATCGTCATAAAGCATCATATTTCGGGTGATTTTTCTTATTCCATGAAGATTCTTATCGATATTGTTGAATCATATGGTGTACTTTTGTACATACACAGCATTTTGTAACGGAGAAGAGCATAAATATGTGTGCCCTTTTCCTTGGTCTTTGTATGTGTACAAGTATATGTTATTATTTTATGTTTTGCTGGTAGATGTCGCTGGAATCCGCTAGGTGCGAGTGGCGCAAGATTTAACGTTGTGGAAATGCTTGGGGTAGGCTTATATCCGGCAGAGGTCATAAATTTAGCCGAAATGATGATGACAATGAAATTTTGCTGTGTTAACTTTCAAAATTCTAATTATTTTTGTATTTTGCTTAGTTTTAGCTGGAAATTGTTTTTCTTTCCTTCTTTCTAGTAGGTAGAAGTCATCGTCGCTCGCTTCTTGTAATTTGGGATTATAATTCGTCAGCAATAAGCATGTCTAACATCTTTGAATTTGGTAAATGCAATATAAGTTAGTTGAGGTCTATGTTTAGTTTTTTTTTATCTTGTTGACCATCTGTGAGCCACTAGTGTTTCCGAAAATCAGAACTTAGACATTCCATCTGGCATAACCATTGCCATTTTACCGCAATTGTGGAGCACACAATTTATGTACACAATTAAGAATGTTGCTGAATAAATTATTTTCTTTTTTCTTTCTAGGCGTATCTTGGCTCGTTTTACGTATATCTGTTGATGATTGAGCCTCCAGGTAGATCCGACAAAGCTAGTAGTTTAGGAATCATGTTTCCATACCGATAATCTTGCCTTCTATGAGTACGGTACTTAAGCTTGGCCTTTCTTCTAGTTCTTTAGATAAATATAGCTGCACTATTTGAATCTAGCAGCGAGTCTTACAATATCACCTTAGTAGCAATGACAGAAACGTCATAATGGTGCCACCAGTCACCACAAACTTGCCATGTCAGGCCTGTGGCAGGGTGGGTCACTCTCGCATTGGTTTATTTAGCCACCAAAAACGTTGTCACTCAGACAATACACCATGAATCTTCTGGAATAGACGAGAAGTCCATACAAGCTTAGTAAACGGTTAAGCTCTTGTTGTATGTAGCGAAGATACATATGAAGTGCGGGATAATGTTTGAAGGTGTATTCCAACTGGGTATATATGTATTACTCTGCGTCTTCTGTCAGTTGATGGCAGATGTTCTTACTTCTTAATACTAGCCTGAATGGTACATGTTGACGTTGATGTGGCTCTTGAAAATGTTAAAATGCCTATCGGTTGCCAGGCAGTCTGTGCTTGTCATGCTCACTCAAATGTCCCGCTGTTGTTGGCGTTGTGTGTTGGGCATTTGTATTTCGGACAACATGAGTATAGCGACGTTGAGGAGTCTGAGCTTGTCATGCTGGCTCAAATATCCTGCTGTTGTTGGCGTTGTGTCGGTTCTTTTTATTCCTTACATGGTTGAGTAGAGCGACGTTGAGTACTCTGAGCTTGTCCTGCTCGCTGAAATGCCCTGCTGGTCATAGCGTTGTGTGTCGGTTCTTTTTATTCCTTACAGCATGGTTGAGTAGAGCGACGTTGACCAGTCTGAGCTTGTCATGCTCGCTCAAATATCCTGCTGATCATGGCGTTGTGTATCGGTTCTTTTTATTCCTTACATGGTTAAGTAGAGCGGCGTTGAGCAGTCTGAGCTTGTCATGCTCGCTGAAATGCCCTGCTGATCATAGCGTTGTGTGTCGGTTCTTTTTATTCCTTACAGCATGGTTGAGTAGACCGACGTTGACCAGTCTGAGCTTGTCATGCTCGCTCAAATATCCTGCTGATCATGGCGTTGTGTATCGGTTCTTTTTATTCCTTACATGGTTGAGTAGAGCGACGTTGAGTAGTCTGAGCTTGTCATGCTCGCTCAAATATCCTGCTGATCATAGCGTTGTGTATCGGTTCTTTTTATTCCTTACATGGTTAAGTAGAGCGGCGTTGAGCAGTCTGAGCTTGTCATGCTCGCTGAAATGCCCTGCTGATCATAGCGTTGTGTCGGTTCTTTTTATTCCTTACAGCATGGTTGAGTAGAGCGACGTTGACCAGTCTGAGCTTGTCATGCTCGCTCAAATATCCTGCTGATCATGGCGTTGTGTATCGGTTCTTTTTATTCCTTACATGGTTAAGTAGAGCGGCGTTGAGCAGTCTGAGCTTGTCATGCTCGCTGAAATGCCCTGCTGATCATAGCGTTGTGTGTCGGTTCTTTTTATTCCTTACAGCATGGTTGAGTAGAGCGACGTTGACCAGTCTGAGCTTGTCATGCTCGCTTTGTCCTGTTGATCATGGCGTTGTTTATCAGTTCTTTTTATTCCTTGCATGGTTGGAAGAGCGAGGTTGAGCAGTCTGAGCTTTTCGTGCTTGCTAAAATGTCCCGCTGATCATGGCGTTGTGTGTCGAGGCTGTTTATTGCATACAAGATGGTTGAGTAGAGCGTCGTTGAGCAGTCTGAGCTTGTCATGCTCGCTCAAATGTCCTGCTGATCATAGCGTTGTGTCGGTTCTTTTTATTCCTTACATAATTGAATAGAGCGACGTTGAGCAGTCCGAGCTTGTCATGCTCGCACAAATGTTCTGCTGATCATGGCGTTGTGTGTCGGGTCTTTTTATTCCATACAAGATGGTTGAGTCGAGCGTTGTTGAGCAGTCCGAGCTTGTCATGCTCGCACAAATGTCCTGCTGATCATGGCGTTGTTTGTCGGGCGTTTTTATTCCATACAAGATGGTTGAGTAGAGCGTCGTTGAGCAGTTTGAGCTTGTCGTGCTCGCTCAAATGTCCTGCTGATCATGGCGTTGTGTCGGCACTTTCTATTCCCTACTCGGTTGATAATTAATACGTCTCATATCAAATTTTTTTATCCTCGTAATGATATTACATACACACTAACATTGTAAAGAAAGAGATTATTTTGTTATTTTCACTTAATTTAGAAGATTATCTATGGAGTTTCTTCCCGGCTCTTCTCCATTAGCCCTACTTCTTGGAACCGTGCAACAAGTATTGACAATTCAAAAGTTCCCGTGACATTGGTCTAATTAAAATAAAGCATTTGAGTGTTAAGTTATGTTGTCGATAACGTGATTTGTCTTAGTACCTTCTGTAGCGGATAGATGTCGCTGCAATCTCGTAGGCAATAATTTATTTATTTATTTATTATTATGGACCTTCAACACAGGATACACACTGCATGATATGTTATACAAGTACATTGTTTATGAAAAAGGTGTAATCTCCACATGATCCGTATTCTAGTATTATGAAGCCCATTTCTCAATCAGTTTGGTCAATACTTCGATCTACTTACTTCAGCCCTTAGTTGCTCTAGTGTTTGATAGAAATATAGCAGTGATTACTTTAGTTGTACCGGTGCAGTACCATAGTTCTTACTTCAGCAATTAAAAGCTTTAGTCTCAAATTGTTTAACGTTGAATCTATCTTTCTGGTTGCTAAATGCACAAGATTCTACCATATTTCACTATGAATACAATTTGCTTTTTCTTTGTGCACTTTTTCTACATAAAGCTTTTCATATGTTAAATTTGAAACCTCTTTGTGTGCGATTTATCTTCACGTACAAATATATAGCGCAAATCTATATGTATATGTTTTTGTGTAATAACTTTCTATCATATCAGCCTTTCTTTGTAAATACTTTTTGACTCGCTCAATTGAGTCATCATAATTATTATTGTCATTATTAGTATACTTGTATTCTTCTCAAGCTTGTTGCGTTACATCATATGGATTATTTGATCAAGTCCCAGTAATTGTTGGGTTTATGCAGATTAGACTAGATGTTTAATTAGTGACTCTGGGTGATCTATTGGCTTATGTAGACTAGACAGCGTTCTAAGGTTACTTAATAAAACTAAAGATAAACTTTAAAAAATAACTGAACCGACAGTATTTTATTATTTACATTCCATGGCAGGTCTCAAGCTTAACTGTAACCCTTCTCAGATACTTCTAAATGGATTAATATTTAGAATAATGCTCAATTGGAATAGGAATCGATATGGTAAAATTTAATACAGGTACTGAATATAACACTGAATTAGGAGTTATTGGAACTTATGTATCTCGAAACTCGGAACAACATAAATAGGAATGTCTATATTAGGTGAATTAAATTTTTCTCAATTTATGATTAATCGAAGGTCATAGTAATTATATTATTGTTACCAAACCAAGATGGAATCTGCGTCAACTGACAGATGTCAATTTAGAATGATCGTTCTTATCACTTATCTCTTGCAGTAATTGAAATTGTGGCTATAATAAACATTTGTAATAACAAATATTTGTAACACCCGTAATTAAACATACCCCTATACAAATAATTAAAATTGAAGGGTCTGTTTGTAATTTCAAATTAACAGCTTTTCTTTTAATGCATATGCTACTAATATTATAAACGTGAAAGTTAGTAAGTATGGATGTTTGTTACTCTCGCGCAAAAACCGCTTAACATATTTGAATGAAATTTAGCTTACAAATAGTTTATTACCTGGATTAACACATGGGCTACTTTTTATACAATATAAAACAAATATCTTAGGAGTAATCGTAAAACAATCTCTTTATCGAGTTCGATGTGTCATGTCAGTTTTGATAGCTTCTCCGTTGCTATGTACGTTGTTGCTATGCAGCGACATAGACGTCGCTATACACATAGTGGACCATCATATATTTATTTATTTATTCTATGGAAACGGGGGCGAAATGAGGAGGAGAAATTAGTATTAAATTGCGCAGGTGAAGCTGCAAGCATCAGCTAGTGGTATATACTTAGGCACAAATTTACAATAGATTTTTTGATGCACCTGTCTGTTTGTTCCGGCTAATCTCTGAAACGGCTGGACCAATTTTGAAGGGACTTCCACTCGCAGATACTTTAAGTTATAAGGAGTATATTCATCATCATCATCATTATCAGCCTAAGGAGTATATTATGCTACTTTAATTTAAGAAAAGATACGAATTAAGGTTCCACGGGACTAAAACCACGTGACTTAAGAACGCGGTAGTGGGTGAAGTGAATAAATATGAACAATTTATTTTTCGTTAAATTGCGCGGGGGGCGAAGCCGCGGGAATCTATATATCTATATATATATAATCGTTTGTTCAGACTGATTCATCAACGCAGAGCTTAAACCACAGGGTTTACAAACTTGAAATTTTGACAGATGATGCATTTTACGATGAAAAGATACGCTAAGAAATAAAGAAATTCAAACCCTAACGGGGTAAAATAAGGGATAAATTGTTGTATGGAAATCCGTTATTTTAAAAGTTGGAGATATGTTTAATATTATACAAGTTTTCGTTTAAAAATTATTAAACGGATATCGGGATTTTTTAAAAATCAACTCTAGGAGGGTGGAATAGGTGTTGTAAGTTTATATGGGAAGGCCGTAATTTTTAAAGTAAGAAGAATAAAATTTAATATTCAAGGTCCTCAACAAAAATAAGAGCATACGTATTTCATCGTTTTTCAAAATTCAACTCCTACCGAAATGAGGAGGAGAAATTAGTACCTATAAAATTGCGATCAAGCGAAGCTGCGATCAATAGCTAGCAACAAATATAATAGTTGTATATGTATAGTGGGCCGGCAGTAATGGGCCACGTATCTATCCCTGACGCCTACGTAATTTGTCATGCATAACACTGAAATAATAGTAACAATTTTGTCGAAAAAACGGACTCAAATGTCAGAACTGGAATAAATTGGAAAGTTTTCAAATAAAAAAATAAGGCCAAAATCAGTTCATTCAGTCGAAAGTACGGCCAGTTCCAATAGTGCATAGGCATTCCCGCAAAGCGATTGCTTGACGTTAAGTTTGACTTACGACCGTCTATTTTCAAGCATCATCTTAGTTGTCTAACAAGTGATTCTAGTTCATAATTTCAACGTAATATGAGTGAAAATTACCTAGCAGTAAACTGTTTACACACACATATTAGAATCAGTGAGCTGTGAGTTCGAATCTCACGCGGTAATTATAAACTTTTTGTAAGATTTTACTCGATTGGTAGTAATGAGACAGAAATATAATATTCTTTATCTCGCACGCTTTATGCACACATTTCGTCAAGTTAGTACGGTAGATCATAAAAAACAACGTAAAGATTTAGATTTGTGTGGGGTAGTCATGAATATCAGTTATACAAATATTTAACGTGATCGATGTGAACGCTGGCGTTTGGCAGTTGTTAGTGTTAATGTGTAGCTTTGTTTAGTGACGTGTGGTTTAATAAATAGCAGTATTATATTTATACTAAAAATGCAGGCAAATATAAATAGACAATAGGGCGAGAACAAATATAAATAGGCCAACTATTATTGCATTGCATAAAAGTGTTCTTAAAAGAACACAAATATCTGATGAAACCGGACTGAATGTGAGTATTGTAATATTAAATAATTGTAACTTAAGCTATACTTTTATTTGGAATGTTACCTAAGATTGTCAATCATGAGGCCTACAAGTCTAGAATATATTATATATTTATTGCATTTGTAGATCAGTTTTATATATATATATATATATATATATATATATATATATATATATATATATGTATATATATATTCTAATATATATTTATTCTATTTTGTTTTAGAGGAATATTGTTAGTTTGTGGATACGGTGAAGTCGAAGGCCGTCGCTTATTACCAACGAGACACTGCGAAATTATTAGACACTTATTGCAAACCGTGCCCTCCACGCTGAGGGTTTACATCACAGAAGACCAGCTATTAAGAGGAAAGATAGAAACAAGAGCGATTACGAAACAGTTTAAAACCCATTGTATGGAGGTGTGGGAAAATATAAGGAACCGAAATATGTGCTAACATTTTAGGGTCCATGCGAAATCGTTTACTTGAAAATAATGGGGATTATACAGAATATTAATACCTAGATGTTTTGGTTTAAATAATTAGGTGTTAATAAAAAAATTGTTATATTAACATAATTATCTGTAAAAAATTAACAATCCTAAATTGAGGTTTAGTTTCAATCCTCTTTTCGCTAAGAAAATGAACACTTAAGCTATAACCTCAATACATTTATTATGACGTTACATAAGAAATAATTTTCATTAAGTGTAAATCATATATTAAACCTATAAGAACTGTGTATTAACAATTATATCTGTGTTATTAGAATACCCTTTTTTGTTAAGGTATTATTTTCACTATGTGGGTATACAACAAAACTGTTATGAACAGTTACAAATGAACTATTTTCATCTAAGTAGGAATGTGACGTCATAATTATCATAGAAGATTACTATTTTTTAAAATAAATAAAACAAATAAAATTGTTTGTTTTCATTCAACAGACTTTCTTATTTCCACCCCCCCAACACCAAAAAGATAAATAAAAATCATATTCAATACTAATATTTAACTTCTTAATAATAATAAGAATAATGTATTCATGCTTATTATTAAAAAATAGTATTAAGTTATTTATAATTAATACATTATAGATAAACATATAAAACAAGTTTCTGCCTAATACTAATATTTTATGATTTCAAAGAAACAAAAACATCCTCACGTTGTAAATAAGATTTGAACTCAGATAGGTTTGAATTTGAATCCATTGCCTAGCGCAAGCAGCTACGAGCACATATTAAGTTTCTGCGAATTTTAGCAATGGAATGGTTAGAACACCGTGACGTGGATTATAAATGCAACAGATATATAGTGATATTTCGCGTAGCGTAACGACAGTTCATTTGTGTTTGTTATCTATGTTGAGACATAGACTCATACACGCCCACGCACACACACACTGGTTTGCTAGTTCGTACAGTTCATAGCAATGTAATCCTTAGCGTGCTTATGCACTATTGAAGTTGATAGTACCTAACGTAAACTGTAACTAACAAACGTATAAAAGAAAATACAGCCAAATTGAGAGCCTCCTCCTTTTTTTAAGTCGGTTAAAATCTACTTTTGACGGATTTTATCGCGGCATCCCTGTACTACGGGCATATTATGTGCTACGGGTCCTGGGTTCGAATCCCGGGAAGGACAAATGTTTGTGTGTTGAACATAAACATTCGTATCAGAGTCTTGGATGTATCAATGTATAATAAGTAAGTATGTATATAATAAGTATTTCCAAAAAATAAAGTATATATGTAATATATCAACCATCTAGTATCCGTAACACAAGCCTCGTTGCTTACCACGGAACTAGATGGCGCTGTGTCATAATGTCCAGAAATATTTATTTATTTCAGAGTTTATTTACACAATCACTTTTTATACTAAGCACCTACAATAAACTACAGTCAGTACTATTGAACCCTTATAATACAAGCCGAGACCCCCAGCGACACATGGAGCTTGGCATTCAAACACTACGAAAACGTGCGTAGAGATTAACAACTTAATATAATTAGAGGGCGAAATTAGACCATAATATAAGGTTTTTTAAAAATGCATAATTTAAAAAAATATTAGCATTCTGCACTCCTTCTCTATATCCTACTAACATTATAATCGCGAATGTTTGTAAGTATGGATGGATGTTTGTTACTCTTTCACGTAAAAACTTTCGAATGGATTTTGATGAAACTTAACAATAATATAGCTTATACATCAGAATAAAACATAGGCTAAAATTTATAAAGATATTGTGTGAATTGTCCAAAATATGACGATAAGTGTCAAATAAGTTGGAAAAAATCTCCCATCTGCGAGCTATTCTGGCGTGCGCTGCCAAAACCGCTAGTTACACATATGTAATGTATGATGGAAATGTTTATTCATACTTAATAATATAAAGGAAAAGGGGGGTGGAAATAAAATTACTAATTTTACGCAGACGAAGTCGCGGTCAAAGCTAGTCTTATGTATATAAATCTCGTATCACGGTGTTTGTCGTTGAACTCCTCCGAAACAGCAGGACCGATTGTTATGAAATTTTGTATATACATTTGGTAGGTCTGAGAATCGGTCGTAGGCTATTTTTTATACCCCTAGGAGATAAGGATGTCTCCCACCAGATTTGTTTGATTTTGTTTATGACAAAATATATTTTTGTACTTTTTTTTTTTTGATTCGGCATCAAAAAAATAATGAAAATAATTCTAAATTTTCACTCTTCTACCACCAACCTCTATAATGTGGCATAACAAAGTTTGCAGAGTCAGCTAGTAAACTATAATATGTATAAAATATGTGGGAAATAATAATAATCCCTTTCAAATGAGAGGAGACCCGTGCCCAGCAGTGGGACAATAATGGCTTGATGATGATGTGGGAAAATTCATACACCGCCGTCCGCGCAATTATTGTAAAAAGGGGTACTAAGTTTTTGCTTCACGTATTAAAATATAGATAAAAATCGGCCAAGTGCGAGTCGGTCTCACGCACAAAGGGTTCCGTACCATTGACTAGGTAAACAGCAGAAGGTACACAATTGAATAAAAGGTAAATTGAGGTTTACGATTTATGACGTATTAAAAAAAAATACTAACTAGATCTTGTTGAAACCAATTTTCGGTGGAAGTTTGCATGGTAATGTACATCATATTTTTTTTTTAGTTTTATCATTCTCTTATTTTAAAAGTTCCCCCCCCGTAACTTCACACATTTTACCACTTTGGAAGTGTCTCTCGCGCAAACTATTCAGTTTAGAAGTAAATGATATTAGAAACCTCAATATCATTTTTGAAGACCTATCCATAGATACCCCACGCGTATGGGATTGATGAAACTTGAAAATGTCTGTTTTTTTTGTGTGAAAGGTGAGTTGTCGCAAGTGTTCTTAGCTATGTTTGATGAAAGTCGTTGCAAGATCGCCGCCACAAATAGTGTCAAGGGTTTATTATTTTTTTTTCAGAATTATGCTGAGATTTGAAGACGTGACAATCACACAGAATCAGCCACATGGAATATAGATGAAACTAGTATAACCACCATCATACGAAAGTATGTAAGTCTGTTTGTTTGTCTGTTGGTATGTTACCTTCATGCTTTAACCGCTGAACCGATTTAGATCAAATTTGGTATAGAGATAGTATTTATCACTGAAATCATGCCTTAATAGAACGAATATGGATGTGGCAATTCGTAAACGGAATAGATAATTTCTTCCAACAGGAGGGTTAGAAATAAATACGCAGATTGGTGAAAAAACAAAAATAAATAAATGTTTCCGAGTCACGATTATCAACTAATAGTAAGGTAAATAGTAAAATCTAACACTCACCCCTGTTCGGTTTGTCAGTAGAATTCCGCGTCCAGCATCCAGCAATAGCAGGCACGAGGCACGAGGCACGAAGCACGAGGCATGAAGCACGAGGCACGAGGCACGAGGCACGAAGCACGAGGCACGAACACACCGTGTCATGGAGATGTTGGAGAGCACTCGCAGCTCTTACCCTGTAATAGTCGGCCCAAGCGGCGTATATAACGTGCAAACGGATATCGAAGATATAGTTGTAAATGTGACCCGATATGCCCAGCGGTGGTAAACGCTTGCTTTCAGTGCTAAGGGTTCGAATTCCGGTAAGGACAAAATATGTTTGTGTGATGACCTCGAGAGAGCAAGATTCATATGGGTATTAAATGAAAGGGTCTGCTGAGAAGAATACGAGAAATTATGTGACTTAACTCTCAATACAATACGGCGGATAAATAATAAAATCTTATTTTAATTTTTCTTACTATTCATTTACTTATTTATACATATATATATCTAGCTGATGCTCGCAGCTTCGCCCGCGCAATTTAATACTAATTTCTCCTCCTCATTTCGCCCATTAGGGGTTGAATTTCCAAAAACGACGAAACACGTATGCATTTATTTTTTCTGAGGAGCTTGAAAGAAAATGAGGGTGATTTATTGTTCACTCTCAGATTTTAATGCTGAATTGTGTATTGCAAGGTAAAGAATAATAATACAAGGCAAAAAATAATAAAAAAAAAGAAGCATGCATTAATTAGTAGATAAAAGTCACCAAAATTTATAAAATAAAAACTTTTTACCAAAATAATTAAACTGCCGAAAAACTGAACAGCAAAAAATAATAAACTTTTATTATTTAACCTTAATAACTATATTTTTAAACTAATGTAAGTATTGGGAAGTCCAGTCAGTTGCGGAGCAATTAGTACTAAATTGCGCAGGCGATGCTGTTCATTAGTTAGTCTAATATATAAAAATCACGTGTCACAGTGTTTGTCGCTGAACTCCTCCGAAATGGCTTGGCGAATTATTATGAAATTTTGTAAGTATATTTAGTAGGTCTGAGAATCGGTCGTAGGCCGTTTTTACACCCCTAGGTGATAAGGATGTTCTGATGACCAGACTTCTTTTTTTTTATAATAAATCCTAAAATGTGTCTAAACAATGTGTGCTGGGTCAGCTAGTATATATAGTATATATAGATTTAAGAGTACTTGCCTACAAATTATCCGTATTACTCTACGCGTACACGCCCAATGAAACTGTGCCCTTCCACGCCGTGTGCTGCAGACAGGTAAACTGGAATAACCTGGAAAATGTCAATTATGAAGGATTAGTACCATCATCTTTACATAGTATAAAACAAAGACGCATCGCGCCGGATGTACGCTCAGATCTTTTAATCTACGCAACGGATTTTAATGTTTTTTTTTATTAGAATTGTGGGGTTTGTTATGAAGGTGGTTGATTGATAAGGTGCTTATATTTAATATATGTTTTTTTTTATGGTGCTAAGGGGGGCAAAGAAGTAGGCGGATGCACCTGATGGTAAGTGATGACCCCGTCCATGGATATTTGCAACACCAGAGGCTTGCAAATACGTTGCCAAGCCCCTTAGAAACCATTCAGTTTTCTTATAATAGGGAGTAACTGAACTGACAGCTGATAGTCACTCCCCCAATGAGCTCTGGTAACCTCACTCACTCGCAGAAAGACAACTATTGTTGAATCACTGAGGTCTTCTGTAAGGCGGAGGTTGTTCCCCAGTCGGGCAGCTCAATTTGAGCGAGAAATCTCGCTATGCCCTACCTCCTACAAAATGTTAGTAGATAGTATATGAAACTTTACTGCCTGGTACAAGTTATAAATACATAAATAATGTTTACTACATAACAACCTAACTGTTTGGGTGCGGGGAGACGACTGCCGCGCTGCGCAAAGTAGCTAACCTAGTCCATACTTCCATACCCATCATAATTCCATACTAATCCATATCGATATCCATACTTTAATATTACACAAGCGGTGGTAGCCTAGCGGTGTGACCAGTGGACTGAGACGTCAAAGGTTTCGAGTTCGAACTCAAGGCACGCACCACTGACTTTTCGGAAGTTATGTGCGTATTTATCACAAGCTCAAACGGTGAAGGAAAACATCGTGAGGAAACCTGCATGCTTGAGAGATTTGTCTTGATGGCATGTGAAGTCTGCCAACCCGCAGTAGACTTGTGTGGTGGACTATAGCCTAATCCCTCTTAAATGAGAAGAGACCCGTGCCCAGCAGTGGGACTTTAATGGGTTGATGATGATGATGACTTTAATATTATAAACACGAAAGTGTGTCTATCTGTTACCTCTTCACGCTATAACCACTGAACGGATTTAGATGAAATTTGGTATAGAGATAGTTTGAGTTCCGGCGAAGGATATAGGATAGTTTACATACCGGAAATACAGGGTGAAAGTTTGTATGCCGATAAAATTACAAATTTTACGCAGACAAAGGCGCGAAGAAGGCAGAATCTTGTACAATATAAATCTAATGCGTCAGCAGTGCTCCTACTTCCCCTTTTACAAAAAATAGTATTTTTTTTACAATTAAATACAAAAATTATAATCATTATCGTTACTACGAGTATCTGACTTGTTAGTGTTACGTGGTATGCAATGTGTTACTTATATGTATAAACAAGATATCAAGTTACCTGAGCGAAATTCCCATAAAGCAATCATAACAAAAATACAAAGAACAATGCGTTGCTATGTGGACTAAATACTTTGTTACAATTTATTATTGACGACCTCTGTGGTCTAGTGGTTCGAGTACCGGACTGCTGATCACGTCGATGTGATGTCGATGCTCATAACACAAACATTTGCCGCTACCAGGATTCGAACCCAGGGCTCTTAGCACAGAAGGCAGCCTTTAATACTGTTGCCCTCATCGAGTTGTCATATTCTATACTAATAATATGAAGAGTATTTTTTTTTGTATGTTTGTTACGAATAAACTCAAAAAGTACTAAACCAAATTTAAAAATTCTTTCACCATTAGAATGCTACATTATTCCCGAGTAACATAAGCTACATTTATTACCAGAAAAATAGATATAAAACAAATGTCTACCCGTCCGCCGGGACAAACCGCAAGCCATAGTCAAATAAATTATGTACTTAAAATATAGAGACAATACCGTAAACAGGAGAAGCTGACGTGACGGTGTAATCTCTTGGCTACGCGGAGAACATTCCTCCCACCAGTTCCTCATCCATCGTCGAAGATCACCAGGTATTCTATCCCAAACATGGATATTGTGTCTGAAAATGAAAATATTATTATTATTATTATTCACTACTAGCCATCGTTAATGAAGTTCAATCTACTGATAATTATATTCAGTATTATTAAGCTCCATAAGGTGTATTTGGAAACGCTAATATTTACGTAAGACATAGGTAACTGAACAATAATTCTGGCGTCAGCTCCGTAATGGCGGCTTAGCTCAATTGACCAGCTCATTGAGTTTAATAGTCAGCTGTAAAACGCATGCCATCTACACCTAGCGATTGCAAGCAAGCAGTATATTGTATACAGGGCCAATTTTTAATCACCGTCCAAATTTAAATTTTTGTCAAATATTAAAATGCATTTATTTTTGTTTTAATATCCCTCAGTACAAAAGTTGAGATATGCATCATAAAGTTATCTCAAAGTATTCTTTGTTGATGGACATGCGCTGTACACCTTAAGCTACGGTGCGGTATTTCATTGAGAATTTGATCGCAGTTACAACTACAGAGGGCGTTTGTTTGCGTAAGGTCATGTTTAACGGTAGATAACATTATGTCAAAGCACTAAATTTGCAGTGGGGTCGTGTTGTATCGAGAATCAATATTATAATAATTATAATATTAATCCTCTATTCAAATACCCACTACCCTAATTTATGAACAAGCAGATTTAATACAAAAAAGGTGCATGCTAAATTTAAGCTCAATCGGATATCTACCAACAAGTGGTCGAAAAATGGTTTACCAATTTTGAATGGTTTACAAACATACTAACAGTGCAAGTTAAATAAAAGCCTGTAATAAGCTAACCAAATCACTAGTTCTATGCAGAAATTGTCGAGCAAAATAGCTAGTATTTTATGTAAGCTACTGTTTTTACGTAATTCGGTTGTAAGACAAAGCAGGCTTAGGCAATATGAGTGTAATGCAACCACATAGTGATAGGCAAGGTAAAGCAGGATGCAAATAGCAAGAGATAAGGCATAATTTATAAATTATTACTAAGCAAAAACTATTACAGTATAAAGGATTATTTAGAAGATAAATCTATACTATAAGAATATTAATTAATTTAAATTTTAACCATAATGGCAGAATATGCGATCATAACATTTAATTTTGTATCACACTGTATTATAGCATATTCAAGCGTAGCCAATATAACTTTTAACAATAACAAATTATATATCAAATTACAATTAATTTGCTGATAAATTAATTAAAGCCTTTTAACAAGCGCGCAATGTTTATAAAATAAAGCAAACACCCACCACAGCCTCAGCCACCTTCATTTTTTTATTTCATGAATACGAACTTTGTTGTATAAAAAAATCTATATTTATACAAATAAATAAAATTGAAGTTTCATGCTAGGTGCTGCCCTTTTTTAGGGTTCCGTAGCCAAATGGCAAAACACGGAACCCTTATGGATTCTTCACGTCTGTCTGTCCGTCCGTATATCACAGCCGAAACTATAAGAATTATACCGTTGAAACTTAGCTAGTAAGATGTATTCTGTGAACCGCATTAAAATTTTCACACAAAAGAATAAAAAAAAAACAAAAAAAATTGGGGGTTCCCCATACTTAGAACTGAAAATCAAACATTTCTTTTCATCGAACCCGTGTGGGGTATCTATGGATAGGTCTTCAAAAATGATATTGAGGTTTCAAGTTTTTTTTTTCTAAACTTCTAAAGTGGTAAAATTTGTGTCACCCTTGTAAAATTTAAAATAAGAGAATGATAAAACAAAAGAAATATATGGTTTGTAATAAACGAACATGTTTAGAAATATTATCTATAAGAGACCTTATGGCCATGGCATCATTGGAAATAGCATCAACTTCGAATAGTAGTACCCTTAGATGATGGAATACTAACAAACGTGTGTTGTTGTACCTTTCCAACAACAATTTCCAAACTATTGGATAATTATCTGCTGTGTAATCTATTGAGTTGATCACTTCAAGTGATCACCTTGAAGACACTTTTTAAATAGGTATTTAAATTTTTGAATAAGTTTTAGAGAGTACCTTACTATTACGAAAATTGGTTGAAAAGACATCTAGTAAGTAGTTTTTTTTTAATACGTTATAAATCGTAAACCGCAATTTACCTTTCATTCTATCATGAACCAACTGTTGTTTACCTAGTCAATGATACGGACCCTTTTTATTGAAAAAAATCCCGGCCAAGCGCGAGTCGGACTCGCACAGTCCGACTCGCGCTTGGCCGGGTTTTTTTTAAATTTGAGATAGGTTAGGGTTGGGACTGCAACCTCACATGATAGTAAGTGAAGCAAGCTTACCTAGAAGATAGAAGATTCCCTCGTCACTTGATGACTCCCAAATTGTATTCGTCAGGAAATACAGACTCAGGCAGTCGATTCCATTCTCTCGTTCGAGCTGTGCAGATAAAAAACTATAAATTACCAAATTAGTTTTTTAGCGTTTAATACCTACATTATCTATCATCATATATTTTTCTATTCAATAGAACAGTTTTAGGAATTAAATCCCGAACAGATTAAACATTGTGAAAAAAGGTTTTTTGTAAAAGTTTTGATATCAATGGTTTCAGTAATTTTATAATAATTTATCCTAAGAAAGAACACAATAGTCTTTAAAACAAGGACTTAAAAACGTTATATCAGCGACTAGTCATAAATTTCTACTACCTACTTAGTAAAAAGTTGGGTTAAGAATGGAATAAACTCGCAATGTCCCATGCGGTAGGTAGTTACGTAATATTTTAGCAATAATCTATATTATTTTGCTGCCTAAGCTATTATAATATTGAGATAGGACCTTTAAGAACATTTGAATGACCTTACGAAAATAACGTGCTTACCTACCTTCATCGAATCCGGCCCCATCTCTCCATAAATCGCTCCATACAAGAATTGTCATCGAAGATTGCCCGGTTAGGTCGTTTAATGAAATCGTATGCATATTTAAGATAATATTTTAAATATATAAAAGACTATTCACAATGTGTTGCGCTCACGCGTGCTTGTTCGAGAATATTCGAGATGCGGAAGTCAAGAAAGTCAAGTAACGATCCCCGGCGCCGGTATGTGTAACGACATAATATCCGATCCGTTCGGTTAGCTGAAATACGTTCGGATTCATTCTCAATAATTTTTATTGCGTATTTATTAATTGGCAATATTTTTTTTTTTCAAATCTATTAATCTAATTTTTTTTAAATGTTGTGGCTGGCACAGCATGCTCAATTGCAAATAAAACAAGTTGAAATCTTAGTATTCACTATTTTAATGTTTAATAATTTCTTAACGGTGGGTAAAATTAATTATGCAGATTGATTAAGTCTGGATAAAATTACTGATTTTACGCAGTCGCGGGCAAAAGCTAGTTGTTTATAAAATAAATACATAGGTATCCATGACTGTTTTCGGTCGGTATAAGATTGAAGAATATTTACTGCAGTGGATAGTCACAGCACAATAACGACTACGAGAAATATGGGATTTTTTTAGAACCTACGAAAAGGAGTTCCCTCAAACAGTGACTATTCCAATAGGACCAAACAAGTATTACGACAGAATTTAAACAGGGGTGAAAGGTCTTTGCTTATTTTTGAGATAGGGTAAGGAAGGTATGAGCTGTGGTAGCCTAACAGTGACCAATGGATTGAGATATCAAAGTTGTCGTGTTCAAACCACAGACTTTTCGGACGTTATGTACCTATTTATCACTTGCTCAAACGGTGAAGGTAAACATCGTGATTTTCTCGATGGCATGCAAGTCTCGACCCGCAGTAGGCTAGCGTGGTGGACTATGGCCTAATCCCTCTCAAATGAGAGGAGTTAGGAGATGCGTGCCCAGGACAGGGGGTTTACAATTGTAAATAATAATTCTGTCGAAAAAATACCGACTTATGTCAAAACTGGACCAAATTGACCCCATTTCAATTTGGTTTAGTTCTTACATTTGAAGTCGAAATTTTTTAGAGCCACATGGAAAGCACCAGCTTTTAATTAAAATAATAAACATCAAAATCGGTGCACCCAGTCGAAAGTTATGAGGTAACAAACATAAAAAATAATATAGTCGAATTGATAAATTTCTCCAATTTTGAAATCGGTTAACAAAAATCTTACGCAATACTTGAACGGAGAACGAAGAAAAGCCAAAAAATTAGTTTATAACATAACAAATTATCACGCATTCACGCCTATCGTCCAGGAAATATTAGGCAGAGGTGTACTTACGTACACCCACATTACGCTTGTATGTAATATGTTTTATGTCCCACTAACCGGGCACGAATCCAAACTCGGACCTGCTACTGATAATTTGGTAGAAAAACCTAACAACACTCGACCTGTGAATCGAACCCAAGACATCTTGCTCAGCAGAAAATAAGGTTGTCCTTTACATTATACCATTCAATCATTTTGAATCAGTGCTATATTATCTTCCAGCGTATGAACACTAGAAAATAATACACACAATAAAAACTGTAATAAACCGGCCAAGTGCGAATCGGACTCGCGCACGAAGGGTTCCGTACTATTTACCGGCTACCTGTCGCCGTTATTAATACAGAGCACAATTTTTGAAGTGAAACTTCTTTATCGGGGTTGGAAAAAATTTTTGTGTAACATTTTTGCGTTACGCGCATATTTATTTGAATAGGTAACCATAGCAACATGATGTTTGTTTGACAACTAAAAACTATACCTTTTCCAATACACCAAGACCATTTGTTTTTCTATTGAGAACTTGCTATTGGTTGTGACATCGACGTTTTGATAAATAGAAGATTATGATTGGTTCCCACTATTATTTGGAACTGACAGAGCTACAAATTGAAGACTATTAATTCAAACGCACTTTTTAAATTCAATGTTATTCGAATAGATACCATCATTATATCGATAATCATAAAATACAGTTGGAAAACAATTAGTTTAACCAATGCATGTCTATGATAATAAAAGCCTTTTGCATAAACTTTATCTAATTTAGCTTTATTCAACCAATTTCTGTGAAGTTGTAAATAGTAAATCATTTTTCGAAAAATTATGTCATAAAGCAGTTTCACTTCTTACGTGTGAACACTAATACACACAATTTTTTATTTTTTTATATATTTGAGTAGATTGAAAGGTAAATTACGGTTTACGTTTTATGACGTATTAAAAAACTTACTAGATCTCGTTCAAAGCAATTTTCGGTGTAAGTTTGCATGATAATGTACATCATAAATTTTTTCAACTCATATTTTACTTTTTACCACTTTGGAAGTGTCTCTCGCGCAAACTATTCAGTTTAGAAAAAAATTATATCAGAAACTTCAATATCGTAAAACTCCATTTTTGAAGACACACATACCACAGATACCCCACGCGTATGGGTTTGATGAAAAAAATGTTTTTAATTTGAGTTGTAAGTATGGGGAACCCCCAAATTTTTTTGTTTTTTTTTCTATTTTAGTGTGACAATCTTAATGCGGTTCACAGATTACATCTAAGTACTTACCAAGTTTCAACACAGTTCTTATAGTTTCGGAAAAAAGTGGCTGTTACATACTGACGGACAGACAGACAGACGACGAATTCATAATGGTTCCATTTTTTGCCATTTGGCTACGGAACCCTACAAATCACAGTACAAACTACAAAGCCGGCTCGGAGACCGACGGACGCCGCCCGCCGCGCCGCCGCCGCCGCGCCGCCGCCGCCGCTGCCGACGTGGTGCCGCGACTGTCTACCAAATATTGTAGGTACCCGTCCAAAGCCTTATAGGTATTATGGTAATAAATAAATGAAAAAGGATTTTCCTTTACTCACGTTATATAGCCACAGATGAATTTGTTTAGTTCACACATAGCTATATCGTCTCTTTTCACTCACGATACATGTCTTATTACAAACAAGTGGAACAAGTGACATTATCCATTAACCAGAATAGTTGTATTTAACAAAACATATTACCTACGTTCAACGTTCAAATGAACGAAAAATGAATGAAAAAGTGTGTGCCTAACATATTTAACACTTGTATCATAATCTTAGGACTTGCAATTACTCCATAATGACACAAACACATTAATTTCTGTTCATAACACTTCACGAAATCACAATTATAATTAAAGTACAATAATTTCACGTGCGCATAAAGTAGGCACGCCGTACGTCAGATTTTGTCAAAGATTATGTTCTGTTTGAAACTGAAAGAAATCCGCGCCTCCCGCCGCCCGCGCCCTTAGTTTTGATGCCAAATAAGCTAGCGGGTTAGGATTTGTAGGTACTTATATTGAATGTGAATGATATTTCGTGTTGAGTTTTCCTTTATTTATTTATTGACGTTAACGTGTATCGTCTTTCCTTTCGCGTCCTGTAATCTGTGCAAGGGTGAAGGGCCTAAGGGACGGGTGTTTACTCTTTTTCTGCACTAACCTTTCGTTAGTGTTAGTAGTATCGTCAGCCATCTGCCAGTTAGCCGAATTTGTGACCTGTGCGCTTAACTATAATATTAATGGGTAATGTTGTTTGTTATAACCAAGGTGAGATATTATGTAAGGTTTGTTCGTTCTTGTTAATATGTTTTACTCGTGATTTTTTTGGTTAAATCTTATAAGGCAGATCGGGCCTAGTTGTCTATTTGTAATTCACGCCACTCCACTGACCCTATCCCACACCTACCCTTTTTATTCCTAGTGGGGAAAACTCAGCGATGTGGGTTGTTTACGGTAAAAACCACCACCACCCATGAGAAACACTCCGTGATACCACTATCAGACCCTGACTGTGGTCGGATATCACATCCTTCACCGTGGTCACATCAAAGATCACGTGGATGGATGGATGGATGGCAAGTGGATAGCCTAAGTCCATTCTCTCGGCCCAAATGATGGAAAGACAATCGCATGAACAGTATGGTAGCGCATTAAATACAAACTCATTTATTTGTTTCATATATGTATGTATTCGATAAAATATTAAGAATAATACCAGCACGGCAGCAACAGTTAATACATTTAACTCTTGTGGAGTTATGACGCGTACTGATCGGGCCTAACAATGAACACAAGCTAAAATGTCTCATTTCCCTCGTTGACCCTGTTTGAATAGTTTGTCGATGCAATCAACGATTTTGATCAACAATAAGTTTATTGCTTTGCCAATAATCCACTTCGCAGTGATAACATTGAAGGAATTTAACCAACGCGCATACTTTATGATAAGCTGAGGGCAGCAGACCTTTTTTTTATGGTTTTTGTAAGGTCTGGTCTGTACGCAGCATTACTAGAAATAATAATAAAAAACATACCTAAGTACTCAAATATTAGACAATGAAATAAAACTTCTTTTTACGATATTTAATGCAGTATATTGGCCTACGTCCAGCAGTGGACGAGCATAGGCTGATGATGATGAAGATTCCTATTGTCTTAATTTTAAAAAATACAGCCTACCTGGCGTGTATTCGACTGACGTGGATTCTCAATATTTAATGAAATGTAGGGTAGCTGTTAATAATTATTAACAGCTACCCTACATTTCATTAAATATTGAGAATCCGATTTACCTAGAACAAATACAATAACTCATTGTATACTTTGGTCTTGGAGTATTATGTATTCTATTATTATTTTATTTGTATTCGATATAATAGAATATATAATGGGGTTAACACTTATGTGGTCGGAACCATCCGTCTTCTGTAATGACCTAAGGTGCTTTTTAATTTCAATAGCCTTTGGGTAGGAATTTGTTTTTCATAATTCGTAAAAGTAATTTTATATTTCAATGGTGCGTAATGAAAATGATACGAGTATAAGAACATATTATTTATTTTTGCATAGATCACTTTAAGGTGCTCTAATGAGTCTATTTTTAAGATGCTTAACTCCAGAAGGCACTGCCCACTTGTAATTTTAAAAAAAAATAACCTCGGAACCTCTTAAAAAGTATTAAGAAACTGAATATACGTCAGATATTCTGAACTGCCTCATCATCTATGATTATTACGAAAAACAAACATACCATCACACTTGTCGTCGCCGAAAGGTTAGGCAGAGGTGTACTAATGTACACCCACATTTCGCACAGTAAGCCCCATGTAATAGGGGGTGAGCCTATTGCCATCAACCGGACACGAATCCAAACTCCGCGCTGTTGCTGAGAATTTCATAGAAAACCCCAATAACACTTTGCTCGACCTGGGAATCGAACCTAACACCTCTTGCTCAGTAATCGAACTTACAACCACTACACCAACAAGACAGTTATGGTAGGCGTACCAAAGTATTTACCTAGGGTCCCGATAGCTCTGATAATCTACTGGTGTGGCCAGCGGGCTGGAAATACAAAGTCTTGAGTTCGAGCCCAAGGCACGCACCACTGACTTTTTAGAAGTTATGTGCGTATTTATCACATGCTCAAACGGTGAAGGAATACATCGTGAGGAAACCTGCATGCTTGAGATTCTCTCGATGTCATGTGAAGTCTGCCAACACGCATTAGGCATGGTGGACTATATAGCTTAATCCTTCTTAAATGAGAGAAAACCCGTACCCAGCAGTGGGACAAAAATTGTGTTGATGATGAGAGTAAATACTTCTTGATACAGTATAAACATAGACAGAGATAGTAGACATACATACGATCACGCCTGTCGTCCCCGAAAGGTTAGGCAGAGGTGTACTAATGTACACCCACGTTTCGCCAGTATGTTTTTAGGTCCCATGATAGGGGGCGAGCCTATTGCCATTAACCGGACACGAATCCAAACTCCGAGCTGCTGCTGAAAATTTCATAGAAAACCCAATAACACTGCTCGACCTGGGAATCGATCCCAGGACTTCTTGCTCGACAGTCGCACTCTAGGACCACTAGACCAACGAAGCAGTTAGTAGTAGGCAGATAGTAGAATATTGTTATCTAAATATAGGTATATAACTCAAAGGTGACTAACTGACATAGTGATCTATCAACGCACAGCCCAAACCACTGGACGGATCGGGCATGCCGGTAGATTTTATGACGTAGGCATCAGCTAAGAAAGGATTTTTGAAAATTCACCCCCTAAGGGGATAAAACTTTTATTTTTTAGTTAATTACATGTAGACGAAGTCGCGGGAATCAGCTAGATAACAATAAGGAGTGAAAAACTGCAAAATAAATAGATAGAAAATATATTTATTATATTGCACGTGTATAACTATACGACTTATATTCTAATTACAAGAAATATGACTTTGATTTTCAAAATTTAAAATTTCTGCACAGTACTAGCTCCCCAGCCAAGAATGTATTGAGTCTCATACGTATATTGTATGACATTTATGATGAAATATAAGTTAAACAGAAGTGACATTGGAGTATTTCAAAGTATTTTAGCGAACCCAACATCTGCAATAGCACATGAACTTTACAAAATACACCATAAGCAACAATTGTAATGGCTTTAGTATATTATTATGGCGCTTATAGTACAATTATGTATGTAGATATAAGTTTAGATATATATTATAATGTTAAGAGTTTATTGTAAATAGCGTTAGAATATAATGTTGTAATAATGGGGCTGACATTGTCGAAACACGACAAAAGTCCCTGAAAATTAAAGAATAAAAAAAAAAAAAAAAACGTATATTGTACTGAGTGGTAACAAATACATATGTCTTTAGAAAGAGACAAAGTGTCTGTGTGTGTTGCCACTACTTGCCTCTTTCTCGCAAGCCTAGCAAGCAAACCTGTATCTGTGTACACAGGTCTATAGATCATATCAAAGCAATCAATTCTAGAAAGAGACAACTACACCTACATTCACTCCATCTCTCTCATACGCTTTCAACTGTGTCCAATATTTTAGTGATATAATTCATTCATTCACTAAATGTGTATCTAAAATAATATACTTGTTCTGTGGTAGACTGTGCTAATCTGCCCGCATTGTAAGCAATAAAGCAAGCAGACACACCCTAACCGGCAATGACAGTTGAAACGATGTAAGTATTGTAATGATTAAACGGTCTAATTTACCATATGAGAATAGAATAGTAATGTACATATAACTTATTTTTGAAATATAACTACTTTTAATGGATTTTATCTCATATATTGATATTATTTTAACGCAACGTTTCAGATCCTATACAGCGTGGATGTTTGTAGTTTTATTTCAACATCAAATATTCACATAAGTGTAAGAATAATGTTATTTATAATAACACAACAATAATTTTAAACAACCAAAGTATAATCAACAACAAGATTTTTAGTAAAACCTCCTTTGAATGTGTGGTAACAAATGGCAATTACGTGTGGCAACATTGCTAAAAGGAAAACATACAGGGTTTTATCTATGGGTGGTGAGCTACCAAACGGGTACATCCATAATCCTCTTCGATTGCCATCCCTTAAGTGATGACTGGTATAGGCCAGAATGAGCATGAAGGACATCAGATATAGGTTTAGTTCTTTTTTTAAATAACTGTACAGTAATATTATTGTGGTTATAAGTAGCCAGAAGGTTGTACAGTGGAAGATTCCTCTGTGCCTCAGGTTCATCATATCCTGAAAAAAAAAACAATGCCTTTTTTATATAGATGAAGCGAGAGAGCATTTTAACAGACTTCAAAAAGAAGAAGGTTCTCAATTCATTGAATCTTTTTTTTATGCATGTTCACTGATTACTTAAAAACACCTGGACCGATTTGATTTTTGTTTTAAAGGGGAGACTTCATTTTGATGCTGTTTAAAGTTTTATATTCATAAACAATACAAGATTATTAAAAATATGTTTGGCTGTTCGAAACACATCAAGAAGGAAAAGAAAGACAAGACAAGGAAAAAAAATTGCGGTAGAAAGTTTTGTCCAACATTGGTCAAGAGAGTAAATGCACTGGACTATACAGTTTACCAGCGAAACTTATCAGAGAAAGTAGCCTTTGATACTGCTGCGGTCATTGGATTGTTTATTACAGTTGAAATGACATAGAAACAATAACATTGATTAATGAATCCATTCTTTATGTACCTATTGCTTAAATAGGTGAACCATTCTATAGATATAATTTTAAATATTTACAAGAAAGCCTGCAAGTTAAATCATTATTATGCAATACTAAATTTTGTACAATAAAAATGTTCTCAATAGTTATAGTGTCAGATTGACTGCTGACCTCGTCTTAGTCTGACCGGTCTTAGTCTCGATTCCCAGGGCGAGCACTGTTATTGATTCTTCTATAATATTCTCAGTAATAGCTTGGATTCATACCCAGTTGACGACAGGCGTAATGGGATGTTATGATAGTAATTATAGAATAAATGTGGGAATAAATAACTCACCTTCAAATAAATTGATCTAGCAACGAAAGCATGATCGATATCGATGAGAAATGACACTACAGTACAAAATGTTACATTATATGCATAGTACTGTAAATTATTACTATTATCGTGACTGAAGAATATTAGAGATGATAGAAAACCTATGCTTGCATGCACAAAACTGTCCAAAATGGCGCGAAATGTCTGTGAACTAGAATATTTTGATCGAAACACAAAATAATCTCCAATATAGGCTGCACAGATAATTGCTACAGTGAATACAATTTTTAAAAACTTCATTTTTTGTTTTGTATACCATCTTTGAGGTTATGTATTTACATCGAACATTTTATGTTGCATACATTTACACTTAATTAGTTACAGTTAATAATTTATTGCTAACATAGTTTTCCAGTTGATTAAGCTTTATTTAATGATTAATTTGCCATGTTTCAATGAACTTTGACATGTTATTGTTTTGACTTTGAAGAATTTTGATTTTCAGTATTGATGGATTTATTTTTTAATTTGATTTTGTACGTTCGAAAACAGCGGTATAAGTCATAAATGTTCTTTTTCAATTACTGTTACTAAGTGGCAGAAAACTTTAAATTATAATTAAATTAATTCACAGTTAGTGAATTAGCAAAGTGAATAAAACTGTGCCTTTGTTTAGGCAATATTTATAAAAATATGTTTCGAAGATTGTATTATCAGATTTTTTAACAGTCTTTAAGTTTTCCGTATATATAAATGTACTCTGTGCTTTAAGTGTCACTATCTTCTCATAACAACCTCCCTGTTTATTCGCATACGCTTTCGCAGAGTACAGACGACAGACATATCTGTTTTCACATTAAATAGAACTAAAATAACATCGTAATTTTTTTTTTTTAATAAAACGGACTTCACTTTAAATCTGAGTCGATTTTATTTGATTTGTAGACGTTTATAAAGGTTTTATAAGAAGGTAAAGGTAAAGGTTAAACGAGTTAAAAAAGAAGAGTCATCAAAATCAATTTATTACAATAATTATATCAAAATGTTTTTAGTATTATTTTCTCAAAAGTTTAAGATTCAACTCTGAAGTTTACCCCTAACGGAAAACAGGGAATAAGAAAGATTTGTTAAAATCAGACTATTCTGTAAAAAATACCTACACTTCAACCAACTTGAATCTTTTCCTGTATCCGACGCGACGTTTAAAAATCATTCTTCCTTTTATGCCGATAAATCACAGTACCTACTTATCTATAAATAATCTCTTTTTCCCCATGGCGTGTTTAAAATTAACAAGAAAGCGCATTATTTTTCTAAATAAATATAAGTGTAACTCAAAACATTTTAAAATAAGACTGCGCTACAGAAGATTTTAATATATTTTATCTAAAATGTTTATTTTTAGCTCAATATTAGAATCTACTTGGTGAATATTGTAAATAAACTTGTAATGGCTACTTGCTGTGGCATGTTTGGCTTATTATTTGTTAGACCAAAGGCTCAAATAAAGTATTTAAGCAATGCCACACCTAGACTGATTGAAATGTTGATTATATGACTAAGTAGGTATTGCCTATAAAAGTATTGTTCAGTTTTAAATGATCTCTTTACGAGTATATTTTCTTCGTGTAAAGGGCTCATAGGTATTGGTCTTTTTGGCGAGTATAAAGTAAACTGTAACGGCATTGATTTCTTTCGATAAGACGGGTCTAAGTAACTGGCCATCTTTGAAATACTTGGAAACCTTATCATTTTATCATCAACCGCTGTATTAGTTATCAGTTGGGGTTGCTAACTACTGACATCAAATTTGCTTTTTTCAGTCACTTCTCACTCAATAGCAACGACCACTTTCTAATAACTATTCAATTGTATGTTATGATCTAATCCCACTTCTTCAGACTTTCTTGACATTACTAGCTGGGCATCTTTTTATAAAAAAAACACACTTTATTACAGTCTGTCATATACAATATTATAGCTTTGTGGGAATAATATCATTTATTCTTCTTAATTCGGTAGGCTTATTATTAACTTTTATAACGTCAATAGGGGAGGCCTACGTCCAGCAGTGGACGAGTATAGGCTGATGATGATGATGATGATGATAACGTCAATATTGTATGATAGAAATTACTACCCTTTTACGTACTAAAAGGGTAGTAATAAAACGTACACACAGTAAAAAGTACAATAGTACGTAAAAAATGTAAGATACTTATAAAAAGTTTTTACAAGGATCTTATATTTTTTTGTACATTGTACTATTTGTACAACCAGCTACTGTTGAAGTCTGTTGAGTTCTGAATATATGAAATTCAATATACAAATATTAAACTAAAAACACAAGTAGTCGATTTTATACATCAGAATATTATTACACCTGGCTACATAATAAAATGTCTCCCGAAATTGTTGTGAATTTCTAAAACGGCAACACTGCTAACTCCACAATCAACATTTTACTCGAAACTGTGCGATATGAGATAAAACATTGTTAAATCACTCCGGATTTGTTCTACGTGCGGTTTCGAACCTATTTTTTCAGTAAAAGGTTCATAAAACCGTTAAAGTTTACCAAAATGCGTGAAATTGTGCATGTACAGGCTGGACAATGTGGAAATCAAATTGGTTCCAAGGTCAGTAGATTATACATTTTATTTAAACTACTGTGTTAATCATTGCTTTCAATGCTAGATGACATAAAGTTAAAACGTATAGGCATGGCTAAATAATTTGCTTGTATTACAAGATAATTATTTCGTCATCGTTGTCTCGTGAATTTTTCGTAAAGATACATGATTCACTATACTATAATAAGAAAGTGTTCTGATATTAGTCCATTAGACTCAAGCACTGGAAAAAGTTAGTATTCTTCGGCCAAATAACCTAATCTGGCTGAATTAAATATTTCTTAATCATTAATTTTAGGGTTAAATCAATTTCAAGGTCGTTACAATGTGTCTACCTACATGATTTCTGATAATATTGTTAATCGGTACCGGCTACTTTGATAAGTAATTCAGAGTAGAAACATAATTTAAAAAAAGTTAAAATACATTTTGAAAGTTGTTAATCAAGTGAGAATATGCACCGCATGACCTACTTTAAATTAAAAAATACTGCATGAATTAAAACGTGTTTTCGATTGTACGAGAGAAATTCGCGGAATATTTGCCGCAGTGTACTGCAACAAATTAAAATTAACGCCATCTATTGTTGAGTACCTGAACTTTTTCGCTGACTCATTCCTTCTTACTAGGATGTTTACTACAATGAAATATGCATCATGCAAAATCTGCTGGTTTATCTCATCCAACCACAGCGGTTTGGGTTTTTCATATCTAATTAATACTTGGTACTGAAATAGAAATGTTTTACAATGATATTATTGATATCTTAACCTAAAATAACGCGCCATCTTTGAAAGCAATTTAATTTTGTATTTGGCAAAAAAAATGAGTAATGGCGTCAATGATAAATTGGTGGCACTAATCGAATTTACAAATACGAGACGCGAGGCAATTATTAATTAAGGATTTCAGACAACCATGACCTGCCTCTATAATTTCTTTTTGGTACATTTCGTCTGACTAGGGCTGCTATCACCTAAATTGCCGAAGCTGAATAACACAGCAAAAACCCGGACTTTTGGGCAAAATATGGTTTTATCCCCGGGCACGTCTGAAAAAATTTTTTTTGCCACTATAATAAAAACATCGTATTAATTTTCGACCGTTGACTATTTTGCCGTACCTTCTTGAATTTCGATAGGGTCAATTTCAAATTTGGGGCCAAAAAAATTAAAAATTGAAAAAAAATATGTTGACAGATCTAGATGCGTTCATTAGTTAAAAAAACACATGCTAACCTTTAATTTCTTCCAATAACAGTGAAAATACACATTTTTGAGTGACACGAATGAGCAACATCATATCTCTAATGATATTTTGTGATTTACTAATGAAATCTCTGGTTACAATAATGAAAGTATATTTACCCGACTATGAATAAATTTTTAACTAAGATTTATTCCAATTAATCGCCTAATTATGAAGAAAATGCAATTTCCTGAATACATAAGTGTCCGGATGTCCCGGACACTTACTAAACTTAACTGCTTAACTGATTTTAATTAAATTTAGCATACAAATAGTTTATTACCTGGAATAACACATAGGCTGTGGTGAACTCTTTGGTCGCCACATGGAGGCGTTAAGGTCTCTATCGGTCATTTGTCATGTAATGTCATTTTAGTTGATTAAAGCCAACATTTGGTCGATATATTCGTTCTTGTTATTTCATAACAATTTAATCAACTAAAATATATGCAAAACGTCTCATTAAAACTTTAACAATGGAGAAATATCTCCGACCCAATATTATTGACCTTGATCCGTCATCGCCTACAGCGGCTCAAGAATGGACTCACTGGGTATCTACTTTTAAAAATCTTCTAATTGCTAATGAAGAAGAGAAGAAAATTAATGATGCAATGAAGATGCAGCTTTTCATTAATCATATATCGCCCAAAGTACACGAATACATAAGTGAGTGCACATCATACAATACTGCAGTAAGTACACTCAACACCGTATTTGTAAAACCAAAAAATGAAATTTTTGCGAGACACATTTTGGCCACAAGAAAACAGCAGAGCCATGAAAACATTCAACAATATCTTCAGCACCTGAGAATTTTAAGCAAGGACTGTCAATTTAAAAATGTTGATGCAGAAAGTAATAGAAATGATTATATAAGAGATGCATTTATTTCTGGCATTAATTCGCATACAATTCGTGAGCGCTTGCTAGAAAATTTTAATCTGACGTTGGATGAAGCTGCTAACCAGGCACAAGCAATTGAAACTGCTAAAAATAGTGCGCAAACCTTCAACAACACGACCATGGGTGAATCTCTTGTCATGGCATTGCCAAAGACGGCAACGGAAGAAAAAAAGAAACCACCAACAACAGAATACCATACCAGAAAATGCTTTTTCTGCGGAGATAAAGTTCACCGGCGTCAGAACTGTCCAGCTTTTAATGCTAATTGCCAAAACTGTCAGAAAAGGGGACATTTTGCAAATGTTTGTAGGAGCCTTAAGACAAATCTTAACGTTGTTACTGCTACTGATGGATCTCCTGAATATATACTCAACGAAATTACGGCTGTTGCTGCGCCGGCCAGTTTAAAGAAATCAATCGTCACCATTGAAGTTAACGGCAAAAAAGCTAACGCCTTAATCGACTCTGGAAGTTCGAAAAGCTTTATCGATTATGATTTTTTTTCGAATTCTTCTTTTAACAAAGCAGAATGTACTGAATCTGTAACAATGGCCCAAACAACTCACACAATAAATTGCGAAGGACTACTTCAAGCAACGATTGTTCTTAATGGCAACGTTTACGACAAAGCTTCGCTTCTTATCGTTAAATATCTTTGCGCTGATGTTATCATAGGACATAATATACTAAAAGAACACTCAAAACTTGAAATTACCTTTGGTGGATTTAGAAAACCATTACAAATATGTAGTGTGCTGGCCTCATCTGTTCCACCAGTTTCCTTATTTTCGAATTTACATATCAACTGCTCACCAATTGCTGTAAAGTCTAGAAAATACAGCAGCGATGATCTGAAATTCATAGAAAATGAAATAAGTCACCTTTTAGCGGACGGAGTCATAGAAGAAAGCAGATCACCTTGGCGAGCGCAAGTTCTTATCACTAAAAGTGAAAATCACCGCAAACGATTGGTAATACACTATTCCCGGACCATTAACAAATATACAGATTTGGATGCCTATCCTTTACCTAACATAGAAAAAAATGGTGAATGACATTTCACAGTACGACTTCTTTTCTAAAATTGACTTAAAAAGTGCATACCATCAAGTATCTATAATGAAAGCAGAAAAACAATACACTGCATTTGAGGCATGCGGGAAACTGTATCAATTTTGTCGTATCCCGTTCGGCGTAACAAATGGAGTCAGTGGATTTCAAAGAGTCATGGACTGGTTAATAAAAGAAGAACATTTAACAGATACATATGCCTATTTAGATGACGTCACTGTATGCGGAAAAGACCGGCTAGATCATGATAAGAATTTAAAAAGATTCATGGACGCAGTTGAGAAGTACAGTTTAACTGTTAACAAAGAGAAATCCACGTTTTCAATTAAAACAATTAACCTACTCGGATACAACATTTCGAAAAAGTCCATTAAACCTGATCCAGACCGACTCCAACCACTTATTAGCTTGCCTATACCGACTGACAAAACTTTACTTAAACGAGCTCTCGGTATGTTTTCGCATTATTCAAAGTGGATACCAAAATTCTCGGAGAGAATACATAGCCTCGTGAATCCAGAATTCCCATTAAATAATGAAGCTAAATCTGCTTTTGAAGACTTAAAAAACTGCATTGCCAAGTCCACAATATTTGCTATCGATGAAAACAAAATGTTTACAGTCGAAACAGATGCCTCCGATAATGCAATTGCGGCTACATTGACTCAAGAAGGACGCCCCGTAGCTTTCTTTTCGCGCACACTATCTATAACAGAAAATCGACATTCAGCTATAGAAAAGGAAGCGTATGCCATTGTCGAAGCCCTCCGTAAGTGGCGGCACTACTTGATTGGAAGATCTTTTCGACTGATCACAGACCAGCGATCAGTTTCTTTTATGTTTAATCGCACACATACAAGCAAGATAAAGAACGAGAAGATAGAGAGATGGCGATTAGAATTATCTTGCTACAAATATGATATTGTTTATAGACCAGGAAATGAAAATGACGCGGCTGACGCACTGTCACGTATCTGCGCCATACACACAGAATCTAAATTGAAAAACTTACATAGTGAACTATGTCATCCAGGCGTTACTCGAATGTATCACTGGATACGAAGTAAAAATCTACCATATTCGGTAGAAGACGTCAGAAAGATGACAAAGGCATGTGCAGTCTGTGGAGTCATAAAACCTCGCTTTTTAAAAAATTACGGCAATTTGATAAAAGCTACTTCACCATTAGAAAGACTGAACATCGATTTCAAAGGGCCGATACCGTCATCTTCGTCTAACAAATACATATTGACTATTATAGACGAATATTCTCGATTTCCATACGCATTCCCGTGCCAAGACGTTTCCGCTGCGACTGTAATTAAACATTTATCGACTCTTTTCTGCACATTTGGATTGCCAGCTTATATTCATTCTGATCGTGGCTCCGCTTTCATGTCAAAAGAAGTAAAAGATTACTTACACAGTAGAGGTATATCCACAAGTCGAACGACAGCATATAACCCACTAGGTAATGGGCAAATAGAGCGTACAAATGGAACAATTTGGAAGACAGTACAATTAGCTCTGAAATCACAGGGACTAAAAATCGAGCAATGGGAAATGGTTCTTAACCAAGCACTACACTCAGTAAGATCTCTGCTATGTACAGCAACGAACCAAACTCCTCATGAAAGGATGTTTGTACACAATAGAAAATCTAATAACGGACATTCGGTACCAACTTGGCTTCTAACACCCGGTCCTGTCCTACTCAAAAAGCACAACAGAACCAACAAATACTGTCCCATAGTAGAGGAAGTCGAGCTGTTGGAGTCCAACCCGGACTATTCTTTTGTAAGACTGAGTGACGGCCGAGAAACGACCGTGTCTAACAGACATTTAGCCCCAACAGGGTAAGAGAGCGAGGAAGAAGGCGAACGTACTGAAACTGTAGAAACAGAAAGTGACTCGTCATTTGTTTCTACAGAGAGCGTTGCGCCAGATACTCCTCAAATTCAGCAAACTACCAGGAATAGAAGACCACCTGCCTATCTGCAGGACTACGACACCTCAAACTAAACTAGAATACAGCAGGGGAGAATGTGGTGAACTCTTTGGTCGCCACATGGAGGCGTTAAGGTCTCTATCGGTCATTTGTCATGTAATGTCATTTTAGTTGATTAAAGCCAACATTTGGTCGATATATTCGTTCTTGTTATTTCATAACATACGCTACTTTTTATATATATACTTTTTATCTTAGGAGTAATCGTAAAAAAATCATCACACTAGGCTACCACAGCTCTTTATCGCGTTCGATGTGTCATGTCAGTTTTGATAGCTTCTCCGTTGCTATGTACGTTGTTGCTATGCAGCAACATAGACGTCGCTATACACATAGGTGATCATCTATATATATTTATTTATTTATTCTATGGAAACGGGGGCGAAATGAGGAGCAAAAATTAATATTAAATTGCGCGGGCGAAGCTGTGAGCATCAGCTAGTTACTTTATAAATTGAAGTATGTAGTAGCCTACATTGTCAAATTTGGGCACGTCGAGACACTGCGTTATAAAACCTTCTAAACGTGTTAATTGGACCGAGACACAGAATACAGTCGGCGAAGATAATTTAGAATTTATTGCGACAAGCCTAGCCCCTAGCGTGTAAACGCTTAACAAATCATTCACACATATCATGCATGACAACATATATGAGTGGGGAACATTAGTAATTTTATTTCCACCCCCTTTTTCCCCCTTTTAAAGGATTATTTTGGGGTATCTATCCTATGTCCTTCCCCGGGACTAAAACTACATCTCTACCAAATTTCATCTATATTGGTTCAGCGGTTATAGCGTGAAGAGGTTACAGGCAGACAGACACACTTTCGCATTTATAATATTAAACATGGATAGATTTGTGTTTTTGAAGACCACACACAGTTTTTTACACAAATATTTGTTATCAACCTACAGTTCTGGGAGATAATTTCGGACGAGCATGGCATCGACCCCAACGGCATTTACAAGGGAGAGTCTGACTTACAGCTGGAACGCATCAGCGTCTACTACAATGAAGCATCTGGAGGTGAGTGGATTTTATTCAATGAATAGCTTTTGCACGCGACTTAATTAGTAATTTTATCCGCACACAAACTTCCAACCCCCTTTTCTTCCTATTAAGGGATGATTTCCGGGATGAAAACTGTCTTATGTCCTTCTCCGGCATTCAAACTATCTCTATATCAAATTTCATTTAAATCGGTTCAGCGGTTATAGCGTGTAGAGGTGACAAACAGACAGACACATTTTCGCATTTATAATATTTGTATCGACTAAGTCCCCTTACCTTATATACCCTATCGATTCTTTCTTTATACATACTCTATCATCATCAACCCATTATTGTCCCACTGCTGGGCACGGGTCTCTCATTTGAGAGGGATTAGGCTATAGTCCACCACGCTAGCCTACTGCAGGTTGGCAGACTTTACATGCCATCGCGAAAATCTTTCAAGCATGCAGTTTTCACGATATTTTCTTGCTCGACCTGGGAATCGAACCCAACACCTCTAGCTCGGCATTCACACTGTACGACCACTAGATCAACGAGGCAGTTCAGAATTTGCAGAAATAAATGCCATTTATTTTGTTTCCAGGCAAATACGTTCCTCGCGCGGTCCTGGTTGACTTAGAGCCTGGTACCATGGACTCTGTGAGATCCGGACCATACGGACAGCTGTTCCGACCTGATAATTTCGTGTTCGGACAAAGCGGAGCGGGTAAGTCATGTTTTATAGTATATTAGCTTTTGCCAGCCACTTCGTCTTTGTAAAATGAGTAATTTTATTTCCACCCCCTCGTCCCCCTTTTAAGGGATGATTTCCGGGAGGAAAAATATCATATGTCCTTTCCCAGGACTCAAACTACCTCTATGCCAAATTTCATCTAAATCGGTTCAGCGGTTATAGCGTGAAGAGGTAACAGACAGACAAACAGACAGACTTTCGCATTTATAATATTAGTATTGATATCACGAAGTGGTGAACAAGTTTAAGGCCCGCCTGATGGTAAGAGGTTGCTGATCCTGTAAAAACCGCATAAGGTTTATACATAAAACAGGGGAGTTACTACACTGACAGCAAACGGCAAATTCCTATGCTGTCGGAATAGTCACTCCCCTAACGAGTTCTAGCGATCTTACTCACTCGCAGGAACACAACTATTGTTGTTTCACATCGGTACTTCACGAGTCGGGCAGCTCAATTTGAGCGAGAAATTTCGCTGTAATACCTCACAATAATAATAATAATGTAGTGACACGTGAATTATTTATTTTATTTAACTTGTTTAGGCAACAACTGGGCGAAGGGCCACTACACAGAGGGCGCTGAGCTCGTCGATTCCGTGATGGACGTCATCAGGAAGGAGGCTGAAGGCTGTGACTGCTTACAAGGTACGAACCACACACCATCACCACTGGCGTAGAACCACCACCGAGAGCTAGAACGGCAGTGCCCTAGGGCCCCCAAAACTTAACCAAACTTCTTATTGAACTAGCAAAAAATTATCCCACGGCGATGAGGCGGTTACCTTGGACAGATTTTTATCAAAAACAGTACAAAAAACACTTCCGACTAATTCGCATTTCAAACAAAATAAACATATTCAAAATCAGTTCATCCGTTCGGCAACTACGATGCCATAGACACACACACACACAAACACCAACAAACACGACAAACTTATAACAACCCTGTCGTTTTTGCTTCGGGGTTTATAAAATAAGGTTGCAAAACGAATTTAATCATGGCAACTTATTAAAAAAATTCATGGAAATTCCCGACAAGTTTCGACTGTAAAAGTGGATCAGTTGTTCACTGCCTGCAGTGTGCGATATAAAACCTTAAAAGTTTAGGAGCTCCCATTATTTTTGCCCTTCAGTCAACTAGCTACGCCACTGACCAAAACCCCTATATCTTTAATAGGATAGCCAGAACAGATTCCAGTTTAAATATATTTGGGTTAATTGCCGGGTTAATTGGCTCCTATTACAGGGGGCCCAAAGATATGCGAACTGTGAGTGTTCAGTACATCTCTGTCTAATCCGTTGAGGATATATGCTTGTTGATATGTAATGTATACATGTAGTGTATATTCGTTATTTATATACACATTGTCCAACACGCTAGCCTACTGCGGGTTGGCAGACTTCACACGCCATCGAGAAATTCTCTCAAGCTCGTTTCCTCTCGATGTTTTCCTTCACCGTTTGAGCTTGTGATGAATACGCACATAACTTCCGAAAAGTCAGTGGTTGGGCTTGGGTTTCCTCGAGACCTCTGACATCTCAGTCCACTGGTCACACCACTAGGCTACCACTATTAAACGGCCGTATCTTTTTTTTATGTGAACTTAGAAGTTTGATTTTTTCACAACTTCATGGGAATGCAGACCTGAGTATACGGTTTAAATTTCAACTTGATACCTCCACGTATTCCTGATATAAAGGATCTTGACAGACAGACATCGGACAACAAAGTGATCTTATAAGGGCCCCGTTATTTTTTTCGTTGCCCCACACTAGTATATTCTCGTGCGTCGTGGGTGCGTTTACAAACACAAATTTTCACATACACAAACGCCCAGACCCGGAACAACTACCTGTAGAACGAAGGAGCTCCCGTTTTGTTTGGCTCCTAGGTCCTTGTTCCCTGGCTACGCTACTGGCTAGCAGAACTCACATCGTTCGTCATGCTATGTAACAACTCCTGCGCAGGTTTCCAGCTGACGCACTCACTGGGCGGCGGGACCGGGTCCGGCATGGGCACACTACTGCTGAGCAAAATACGCGAGGAGTTCCCCGACAGGATCATGAACACATTCAGCGTAGTGCCCTCACCTAAGGTACTGTAATTTATACATACATACATACCATCAAACTGCCATCCCCGACAGGTTAGGCAGAGGTATACTAATGTACACCCACGTTTCGCCGGTATCTTTAGGTCCCACGTAATACGGGACGTTGCCATTAACCGGGCACAAATCCAAACTCCGAGCTGCTACAGGGAATTTCATTGAAAAATCCGATAACACTTTGCTCGACCTGGGAATCGAACCCAAGGACTAGCTCGGCAGTCGCACTGTACGACCACTAGACCAACGAGGCAGTTCTAATAGTTAAAACAGTTGTGTTGTTACGACAATTCGTCGTAGAAATAATTTCAGATCACTTCAAAGACCGGCTCTAGAGCAGTAGCGTAACGTGGACCAATGTCCAGACGGCCCCGGGCGGCTAATACCCACGCTACGCCACTGCTCTAGAGACGAACATTGCTCTGTTGGTCTAGTCGATCACTACTGTGACACGAGATTTTTATATATAAGAAGATTCAAATTTTCGTAAGTTTTTTGCAATTTGCCGGTTATTGTCAGGCTGTTCATTGAACAAAATATGATTCGCGCATGTAATAGGTATTTTGTTACAGAATTATAATAGCATTACCGGCAAATTGCAAAAAACGTACGAAAATTTGGATTTCGCGGGCTAGCGTGGAGCTTCCACCTTAAACCTTAATATTGGATGTAACAGGTGAGCGAGGTGGTGCTGGAGCCGTACAACGCGACGCTGTCGGTGCACCAGCTGGTGGAGAACACCGACATGTCGTTCTGCATCGACAACGAGGCGCTCTACAACATCTGCTTCCGGACGCTGCGCCTGGCCAGCCCCAGCTACGGGGACCTCAACCATCTGATATCGGTCAGTTGTTCTATCATCATCAGCCATTACGTCATTACCGGACACCAGCGCTCGGTGATGTTTGTGGCATTTTCGCAGCATCAAACTGCACATTGTCCTCTTTTTTTTCGCAAATCAAATCATTTATTTCAATTAGACCATTACAGGTGCTTTTGAATTGTCAAATTTAATCCAATTTAGTTGCACGGTTCCAAAAGGTAGGTCTTATGGAGAAGAACCGGCAAGAAACTCCATAGATACTCCTTTTAAATTAAATACAAAATTGTTGGTTTTGTTTTACAATGATTTATGTAGATATGTAATGTAATATCAATATGAGACTGGTGCAGTTCGATGTGAAACGTATGATCTATGCAGAGAGGAAATAACTAAAACCAATTTAGGTTGCCATAACATGTATGAGCCGACCAGTCCCAACTGATAGCACCCGTTCACGAGCATGACGTGTGTATCGGCGTCTGTCTACTCAACCATGTTGTATGGAATAACACGATCGAATCGCACGATCCATATACTACGATTTTAAGAAAGAAAGAAGTAGAAGAAGCGTAGGGGCACTACCTACCTTTTCTCGAAGCGCTTCGTCGTTTTTTAAACCCTCATAATTTGAGTTTGGATTATACCAGATAAATAAAATTCTCGGAGTATATTGTCAATAGCGGATTTATTAAACATAGAGTTTTAATTGCATAGCTCTTATACTATATTGGATTTGAAAATGTATTTATGTTTATTGTACCCTTGGAACTACTGAGCCTCAAGACTATGGTACTAGGAAGTACCTGTATTAAATATACGTACCTACCTCGAAATTTGCCATGTACTTATAACTTTAAATTAAGCTTAGGTACTACATAATATGGCTATGTTAAATCATCATCATCATCAACCCATTAACGTCCCACTGCTGGGCACGGGTCTCCTCTCATTTGAGAGGGGTTAGTCTATAGTCCACCACGCTAGCCTACTGCAAGTTGGCAGCCTTCACATGCCATCGAGACAAATATCGCAAACATGCAGGTTTCCTCACGATGTTTTCCTTCACCGTTTGAGTATGTGATAAATACGCACATAACTTCTGATAAGTCACTGGTACGTGCCTTGAGTTCGAACTCGAGACCTTTGACGTCTCAATCCACTGGTCACACCTCTAGACTACCACAGCTGTTTGTATGTTAAATAAATAATAATTATTATTATCTGCAGCTGACCATGTCCGGAGTGACCACATGTCTGCGGTTCCCGGGACAGCTGAACGCGGACCTGAGGAAGTTGGCGGTCAACATGGTGCCATTCCCCAGGTTACACTTCTTCATGCCAGGTCAGTCTTTAAGAGAACCCTTCTTTAGGCGCGTTGAGCACTTGTTGGGTGAACAAAAATTATCGTCACCGAACGTTTTCACTTCGTCCTGTGATTTGGTGATGAGAGAATAAATGAACATATTATTATTATATATTTTACAGGTTTCGCGCCGCTAACTGCGAGGAACTCATTCAACTATCGCGCACAAACCGTGCCAGAACTTATGAGTCAAGTGAGTATAAGTTGTATGTTCAGGATTTTTGTTATGATATAAAGGAGGCAAACCATACGCCGCAAACGTCCGCCTTGCCGACCCTGTAGAAACCGTTTAGGTTATTTTAAATAGGTTCTTAAATTAATAAATATATACATACTCACGCCTTTTTCCCATGGGGGTAGACAGAAACTACAGAACGCCACGCGCTACGGTCCCTGCATACGACTATTGCCTCGTCCACATAAATACAGGTTGTCATGCACGCGCAAACTGCGCTTCTTTTTGAAGCAATTCACCAAATAGGTCGGTGTATGTCTTTCTAGGGCGCCCCCTAGAAGTCTTTCAAGGGTGCTGTCAGAATAGTCACTCCCCCATCGAGCTCTGAGAACCTTACTCACTCGCAGAAACAACTATTGTTGATTCACTGCGGCTTCTGGATGGCGGAGGTACTTCCCCAGTCGTGGAACTCCTCTTGAACATTTGACACTAAGTACATCGTGTTCCTCAGATGTTCAGCTCGAGTAACATGATGACGGCCGCGGACCCCCGGCACGGCCGCTACCTGACCGTCGCCACCATCTTCCGCGGCAGGATGTCCATGAAGGAGGTCGACGAACAAATACTAGCCATACAGAATAAGAACTCCAGGTAATTTAACGTTATGTATTTTATTAAAGAAGTTTCTTATTGAAGAAAAATTGGGTGTCTGTATAGTCGGTTTACGGACGACTTAGGTCGATCGTGGCTCTCTATCGCTTGTTCCGCGCTCTCGCTCGCACGCGGCTCAGGCGGAACGTGACAATTTATCGTGCGTGCAGCCGGCGTTTATCGATTTATACGACGTTATCACGTCCATAAAACGACATTTTATTCGGATCAATAACGCGATAAAATCCATAAAAAAGTAGTTTTATTTCAATGAAATCTACAAAAATGTCAGTTGACAGTTCTCCGTTGCTGTGTGCGTTGTTCGTGTGTAACGAGATAGAGGTCGCTGCAGAATGTTGTCATGATTTTCTTGGTTTCTAGCTACTTCGTGGAATGGATCCCAAACAACCTGAAGGTGGCGGTGTGCGACATCCCGCCGCGCGGCCTCAAGATGTCGGCGACGTTCATCGGCAACAGCACCGCCATACAGGAGATCTTCAAGCGGATCTCCGAGCAGTTCACTGCCATGTTCAGACGGAAGGTAAGACCGTTATTATGATGGCAATTGGTTTTTAAATCACGTAAATCCATATTTGCTTATATTATTTGGCGACCCGTTTAGCTCAGCGGTAGTTAACGCTGCCTGCTGTGTGAATCCCAGTAAACATTTGTATCCGATTCATGGATGTATGTATCTATGTATTTATAAAAAAAAAGTATAATTATATGTAGTATATCAACCGACTTGTATCTAGCTCGGAACTAGATGGCGCTGTGTAATAATGTCCCGAATTATTTATTATTTTATCTATACTTATATGAGTACTAGCGGACCCAACAGACGTTGTCCTGTACACACGTCATTTATTCGAAAATTTCAAACATTTTTGAATAACCTGTAACAATCTGGACCATTTTGAATGAACTGTTTAAAATTTTGGGGTTATGTTCCGATATGCGAAAAATAAAAATCCCAGAACTCGATCGCAGCGCCACCTAACAGGGCCAATTAAATCTAAATCATCCTCGAATTCACCAATAAATCAAACAAAGAGTTTAACTACTCGGTGGCGCAGTGGATGAGCGATCGGCTTGTCCGTCACGAGTTGCGGGTTCGAGCCCCGCACGGAGCAAATATTTGTACGTGCTACAGGTAGTTGTTCCGGGTCTGGGCGTCTGTGTATGTGAAAATATGTGTTTGTAAACGCACCCACGACACAGGAAAAAATCCTAGGGGCAAAGTTTAAAAAAATAAAAAATCGGTCCATACACAGGCACATAAAAATTATGATTATAGAGATAAGAACTCGATATTAAAATAAAAAGTGATATCCTTTTCTAAAGTTCCATATTTCTATGTTGTGCTTCTCAGGCTTTCCTCCATTGGTACACGGGCGAGGGTATGGATGAGATGGAGTTCACAGAAGCTGCCAGCAACATGGCCGATCTCATCTCAGAGTACCAGCAGTACCAGGTATATACACCTACCTAATCTGGCTACCTTACCTACCCTACCTAACTGAATAACTTTTTCTTCATACAGAATCCCTAAGGCTAGTTTCAGTTATATTTAAAAACGAAGCATTGTAAAGGTTTTTTTTTGTATAAATACAGATTACAGATTAAAAATAGTACACAGTGAACCTGAGATCCAGTTACAACTGTACACAACACTCTATTTTGAGTTTTGTGTGCAGTTGTAACTGGATCTCAGGTTCACTGTGTACTATTTTTAATCTGTAATCTGTATTTATACAAAAAAAAACCTACCCACTTTACAAACTACCTACCCTGTCTAAACTACCTTTCGCACGTAACCTAGGGTTACATAGTGTGTGACCCTGCCTGTCCTCTTAGCATAACTATTTACTGTACCCATCTCACTTAATCTACCTACCCTACATGGTATGTTGGGTAGGTGGTAGTACTTACCCTACCTACCCTAAATAGCCTATTTGACGACCCGTTTAGCTCAGCGGTAGTTAATGCTGCCTGCTGTGCTATGGGTCCCGGGTTCGAATCCCGGTAGGGACAAATGTTTGTGTGATGAGCATTAACATTTGTTTCCGAGTCATGGATGTACCTATGTATAATATGTATGTATTTACAAAAAAAAAGTATATTATGTAGTATATCAACCATCTAGTATTCGTAACACAAGCCTCGTTGCTTAGCTCGAAACTAGATGGCGCTGTGTCATAATGTCCAGAAATATTTATTTATATTTATTTATTTACAAGTCCTAACCTACATTACCCTACCTAACCTATCGACTTTTACCCACCCTACCTAACTTACCCTTAAAATATCTACAACACTAATGCCGATATTATCCCATTGTTTCCCCAGGAGGCTCTGGTGGATGATGATGATGTATTTGATGAAGAAGAAGAACAGGAAGAGTATCAAAATGAGCCGCAAAACACCATGGAGATGATCTAATTGGAATAATGTGATTTATATACACTGTTACATTTTATTCAATCTACAATAATATTTTCACAGTATAATATAATTTTGTCAGAAAAAAACCGACTTAAAATGTTCAGAACTGGTCATTTAAACCACATGGGTAGCACCAGTTTTCAAATAAAAAAAAAGTATCATCAAAATCGGTTCACCCAGTCGAAAGTTATGAAACATAGAAAAAATACAGTCGAATTGAGAACCTCCTCCTTTTTGAAGTCGGTCTCAACCTTCCGTTGTGTACTAATGTCAGTTATTTGCTAACATCTGTTATACTCTGTGTCTGGCTTTATAAGCAGAGAAGAGAAAAACTGATATTTTTTTCTACTATTTAATTTCATGATTTATTTCGCTGGGGTTCCAAGACAGTTTAAATCATTCCTCTGGGACACGTGGGGCTTCATTGACTCGACAATTTTCTGCATGGTAGCTATAGCTGCAGTAGCAGTGATCGTCGATTGAATTGAATATAACAGTGTATTTATAAAATGTAATCATAAAATTAAGTTTTAATTTCCTTATTTTTTTTAAGAACTTACCGAACGAATTCATTTTATGTGTGCGTGTGTTTATGTCAATTATTATATCAATAATTTTTGGTAGCTACGGACTATGCGAATATTATAATATCTAGCGGTGCCTATAAGCTTCTAAATAACATTTCGAACTCAGAATTAGGTGCTAGGAGGCCCGCAACATTCAAAATTAATTTGTATTTTTTTTAAGAGTGTATCAGTGCTTTGGTAATATAATAAAAATATAAATAGGTCGAACTGAGACGATAAAAAAACTATTACTGTCATTGCATTGTGCAAAAGAGAGGTCGCTATCTCTTCGTATAGCTGCGTCCTTATCTCACAAAAAAAATGACATCACATTCTCTAAGCATACTTTTTTTAGCTTTTTTTATTAATTTCATGTTTTTCATGTGATTTATTTAATTATTGTCATTGAATTCATTTTTTAATTATGTCTGTTTTGGAGCCATTTTTAAATTATTATGTTATTATTGTTAAGCAGTTGAACTGTGTTAAGCATTTAGATGACAACAGTGTTATCTTTTATTATTAAAAAAAATACATTTGCCTAAATATGTTGTTTTATTGTTATATGATCAAATTTTTTTTAATAATAAATAGAATATAATAAATATTCCCCGGACATTATGAAACAGCGCCATCTAGTTCCGAGCTAAGCAACGAGTATTTACCTTAAATATACAATGCCCTGAGTCTCGAACTCGAGTCCACCCACTCGGGCTCCACCAGAGCCTTGTTTTCGGCCGCAGAGGATAGGAAGAGCGGTGCATCGCGATACCGACACTTCTCCTCTCCTGCGGCCCCACCGCGACCACAGTTCAGCGGCTGTGGCCCCGCCGAGGCCGTGGAAGGCCTCGTGGAAGAGCGGCGCAACCCGGTTTTTTCCCTATTATCTGGCTATAGGGGCTTCCGAAACACACTCCCCAGGTAAGATATCGTGAGATTTAGCACAACCCTGTTCCCCGAATCTACTGTAAGATTTTTCTAGTGCAAAAGCGTTTCAAAATGTGTCACAGATTTATTCTCATACAAATATTTTTCTACAACTTTAACGTTCTTCAAGTCGCACGTTCGTCTAGTAAGTAAACAAACAAACTAGGTACGCAGTTTTACTGTTACAGTGGTACAGTGTTATTGTCATATTTTAACTATTTGCGTGGTTGGTTAAAAATCGTGATATAAGTATGTACAACATACAACAGCGTAGTGTTAATTAAATATATTCTTTTTAATAATATATACAAACAAATAAAATTGAAGTGTAACAGCTTTTCACTAAATGTACATGATAGTACATAGGTATACGGTACTTACATAAAAAAAATCTTTTTCATCTCTGTCTGTTTGTTTTTGCCGACTAATCTCTGAATCTCTGGTCTCGAGTTCGAACCCGAGGCTACCACTGACTTTTCGGAAGTTATGTGCGTATTTATCACAAGCTCAGACGGTGAAGGAAAACATCGTGAGGAAACCTGCATGCTTAAGAGAATTTTCGATGGCATGTGAAGTCTGCCAACCCGCAGTAGGCAAGCGTGGTAGAATATAGCCTAATGCCTCTTAATTGAGAGGAGACCCGTGCCCAGCAGTGGGACATTAATGGGTTGATGATGATGAATCTCTGAAACGTCGTTTCTGATTTTGACGGGATTTACGCACTTAAGCTTACCTACATTAATTTAAGAAAAAAAAAACGAATTAGGGTTCCGCGGGGCTAAAACCGCGTGACTTAACAACGTCGGAGCGGTTGAACTGAATAAATATAGAGATTTTATTTGCAATACGTTGCACGCGTACGAAGTCGCGGGAATCAGCTAGTTTAAAAAAATATCTTGAATGTTATTCTAATTCAGATCTGGAAACAAATTTCCACAAGAATGCATACAATAAGAAAACTAGTTAATAAGCACTTTTGTTAAAGCCTATAGTCGCGTGGCAATGCATGTTTTAATTCCAACTTAAAAATTATACTTGAAATTTACTAACGCCTTTAATTGATTTCTTGTTCAAATAATCTGACAAATTAACAATTACAAATTTTCTCGGTGTGTTTACTTACTTAACTCTTTCCGTAATATTTATTCAAATAGTTGACGAACGGATTTAGAAAGAGTATTGAAATGAATACCTCCTTTATTTGTAAGTATTATAAAATACTTTTTAATATTGTTCTTACAGAGAGCTATGATGAGTGAGTGATACGGACTTTTCGTAACTCGCGTATTGATCACATGACCAAACGATAAATTAATGAATAAACTAGCTTTCATCTGCAACTTTGTCTGCGTAGGCATAGGCATTCTGGTGACCCAATGTGCTTATACATATATACCTACCCTCTTTTAAATAATTAATTCCGGATACAAACATGCACCCCCTTTTCGCCCTTTTAGGGGATGATTTACGGGACAAAAACTATCCTTTGTCATTCCCTGGGACTCAAAATATCACCATACAAAATTTTATCTAAATCGGTTCAGCGGTTTGAGCGTGAAGAGGTAACAGACAAACAGAAACCCTTTCGCATTTATAATAATAGTATGGATGTATTATGTATAAAATATGGATGATGTATATGTGTATGGATGGATGTATATTTCATCCTTATGTCGCTATTTTCAGATACCCTATGCTTGTTCATCATACATACGCCTGTGTTTCTGAATGGACGCAATAGGATGACGCGATATGAGCCGGATTTTGAGTACCAGCCCTTAGAACTGTGGCCTCACGCGTCCTCGAAGTCAACTCACAGAACAGTGGAGGTGTATAAGGACCACGACGACCACAAAAAGCTTTTAAATCTCTTCGCTAGAACTAATAACGAGGTACTTAAACAATCACTAGCTGACCCAGTGAACTTCGTACCGCCATTTTCTTTAAACGTTAGTTTTTTTTTTAATTTTCTTTTATACAAACAAACCTTGTCCTAAATAACGCACAAAAAAAAGTATTATCCAATTTGGTGGAGGCCAACAAATGTAATGTGAAGATAGCAGTTACATCAATACAATTGAATCAACAACGGCTCGGTTGGTTCATGAGAATCACTCAGGGGGGGGCTTGGCCCCTTCTGGGGTGGGCACAGTCCACCGATCATCATCCCTGACGGTAGGAAAAAAAACCGGCCAAGTGCGAGTCGGACTCGCGCACAAAGGGTTCCATACTATTGACTAGGTAAACAACAGTAAATAAAAATAAAATAAAATAAAACAGTAGGTACACAATTGAATGTAAGGTAAATTGCGATTTACGATTTCCGACGTATTTATTTATTTATTACTAGCTGACCCAGCAAACGTTGTTTTGCCACATTATAGGGGTTGGTGGACTACCCCTAACTTTTAGGGGGATGAAAAATAGATGTTGGCCGATTCTCATAGATACCGGATAAGCACAAAAAATTTCATCAAAATCGGTCAAGCCGTTTCGGAGGAGTATGGCAACGAAAACTGTGACACGAGAATTTTATATATTAGATTATTAGGACATCCAGCAGTTGTTAATTTTTTTCTTAATCCTATAAAATTTATAACAGTATAATGTTAAATGCATTTAAAAAACGTATTTAAAAAACTTGAGAGGTGCCAAGGGACACCCGGATGGAACGAAGTTCCTTTCGATTAATTAGTGAAGGAATTGTAATAAAATTGTATTTTTTTACAATAGCTTACTATAGCAAAAAGTGTCGTTACAACTTTTCGTCTTAATTTTTTCTGTCTGAACTTCGTTCCAAAAACTAGTTACTAGATCTCGTTCAAACCAATTTTCGGTGGAAGTTCGCATAGTAGGTAATGTATATAATTTTTTTTTTTTTTAGTTTTATCATGCTTTTATTTTAGAAGTTACACGGTGGGGGACACATTTTACCACTTTGAAAGTGTCTCTCGCGCAAACTACTCAGTTTATGATATCAGAAATCTCAATATCATTATTAAAGACCTATCCATAGATACCCCAAACGTATAGGTTTAATGATAAAAAAAATATGTTGAGTTTCAGTTCTAAGTATGGGAAACCCCCAAAGTTTATTGTTTTTTTTTTTGTGAAAATCTTAATGCTGTTCACAGAAAACATCTACCAAGTTTCAACAGTATAGTTCTTATAGTTTCGGAAAAAAGTGGCTGTGACATACGGACGGACAGAGACAGATGCGACAAATCCATAAGGGTTTAGTTTTTTGCCATTTGGCTACGGAACCTTAAAAATATACAATATTTTTGTCACATTACAGGTGAAAGACGCTGAAGCATTTCTGTCAGTGATGCTTCGAATGTTGAAAACCTTGTTCGTGAAGAAACCGCCCGCAGACAACACCAAACAGAAGAGCACCGGCGGCAGCAAGCAAGGCATAGCCTGGTCTTATTATGACGATGCTGGAAAATAAGAGTATTAAAAAAAGAATACTTAATTTCAAAATGTTATTTTTTTACATATTTCTCGTTCTTTTTAGGGTTCAGTAATAGTACCAAGACTTCGTTGTCTGTCCGTCCGTCGGTCACCAGGCGTTTCAGTTTCTCAAGAAACGCGATAGCTGGACAGTTTATAATTTTCACAAATTATTTGTTTCTGTTGCCGCTATAACAACAAATACTAAAAATAAAATAAATATTTAAGGGGACCCATACCTACAAAAGACACAATTTTTTCCTTAATTTTACGGCCAAGTGCGAGTCCGACTCGCACTTGGCCGGTTTTAAAAAATTGTCAAAGTATACTACAGAAATCTCTCTCAAATGAAAGAACCGTGCCCAGCAGTGTCACAAATAATGGCTTGATGATGATTTTCAATCTACAAGGTAAGTGACAGAAACAACATACATTGATTATAGGCATTTATTAAATAAATTATTCACTTGTTTAATAGAATATTGTCCAAAAAAATTCATTATTTATTCACATTACTTTTTCACACGATTAAATTATATTTACATGATTAGCAGCCTATGTTTAAGTGGAACTCGGCTTGACACATCAGCCGTTTGTTAGACGACCTAAGGTCCAAACTTCACGACTAACAGGCAGTGGGGTAGCTAGCATGGGAAGTAGGGGCGGATATTGTATATATGGGCGTATCTAGACATGTCCTACTTGATAAATAATTGATCGAGGCTTTTTTTTTCACTCCTCCTATATAATTTCATGATTAAATTCGCTCAGAGTTCTTGGAAGTTGAATTGGTTCGTTTTTGGTTTCTGGATGGTTACTATTGTTGATCCTGGCTTACAGGAGTTGCAGTAATAGGGACTTAGGGTGGGGAGCATGTCCCAAAAAGAAACCGAGGCGCATGAACTAAAAAAAAAAGTTCAGCACACCTACATTACCTCAACATTCACCCGGCACGTTTGAGCTAAACGAACCTTTTTTTAGGGCTTTTTTCACCATCGATCTCCTTGCTACTACTACGCCACTGAATTCCAATTAGGCTCAACATCTAAAAATTTGTTTTTTTTTAGCCTCGACACCTTAATTCGGCCTCCTTCATTGCCACCCCATCAAATTAATTATCATCTATTGAGAAAACGATTTTCCAATAAATGATAATTAATTTCCCCAACATCTTGGAGTGGGCCACTGGACCATTCTGCGTTGGAACCCCCCTCCCCCCTCTAGATACGCTCATGATTGTAGAAGTCACCCCAAAACTACAAAAAAAGTCCATCATTTATGTTTTAATAATAATAATAGTGGTATTGCTTATTTTCTACACTTTGCCATGGCTTTTCGGAAGTTACGCGCGAATTTATCACATGCTCAAACGGTGAAGGAAAAGTTCGTGAAGAAAATGCTTCAGATGATTTTGTCAATGGCGTTTCAGTCTGCCAACCCGCAGTAGGCTAGCGTAGTGGACTACAGACTAGTCCCTCTTAAATAAGAACAGATCCAAGCCCTCTCAACTCCCTACACGTAAAAAATTTATGAGTTTGTCTGGGTACCGACGCTGTAATTCTAAATATTATGCTTAATAATAATTATTATTGCTATATTATATTTGTCCGATGGTAATAATTCCAATGTTCTGGCAAGCTGCTAATGCATAAAAAAACCTACAGACGCACTGTGTAGGGTTCCATAATTAAATAATACTCGTTATCTTGAAAACCCACGCACGCTACATGCGTATATGCACAGAATTGTCGCGTTCCGCCTGAGCCGCGTGCAAGCGAGAGCGCGGAACAAGCGATAGAGAGGCATGATCGGCCTAGCGTTCCACTTGTTGGACAACCCAATCAGCCAAGCGGTGGTTAATGCTGCCTTCTGTGCTATAAATGCCGGGTTTCAATCCCGGTAGGGACAAATGTTTGTGCATTGAGCATCAACATTTGTATCCGAGTCATGGATGTATCTATGTTTAATATGTATGTATTTACAAAAAAAAAGTATACATGTAGTATCTCAACTGTCTAGTATCCGTAACACAAGCCTCGTTGCACATCACGGAACTAGATGGCGCTGTGTCATAATGTCCAGATATATTGACTTATTTATTTGTGACGCATCTATCTCTCTTTCATTCCATGGGTCGAACGTTATCACTTAGAAACGCCAAATTAAACATAGTGTTGAAAGGCTTCTGTGATGCTTTTGGCTTATATCTTTAAGTTATAGTAAACTGGTTTGTCTTGCATCATGGGGCCGATGTCCCCCATCTTGGGGTCACAGGCTGGCCACATGGGGGGCGCGATGTCCATGGCGTTGGACCCCCCTTGTGGTTGTAACTGGCCCTGGGAAGAAATATATCATTATTAAACAGATTAAAAACTGTGATAGCCTAGTGGCGTGACTCTTAAGGTGGAAGCTCCACGCTAGCCCGTGAAATTCAAATTTTCGTAAATCTGCAATTTGCCGGTCATTGTCAGACTGAACATTAAACAAAATATGATTTGCGCCTGTAATAGGTATTTAGTTACAGAATTATAATCATTTAAATCAATAAAACAGCCCTCAAAGTGCATATAACTGCATTGATTGACTTTTTCATGAAATAGACAACAAAATTCTGTAATTCAAAATTAGCAAATCATATTTTGTTTAATGTTCAGTCTGAAAATGACCGGCAAATTGCAAAAAACGTATGAAAATTTGAATTTCGCGGGCTACCGTGAAGCTTCCACCTTAAGTCAAAAGGTCTTAAGTTCAATCCCAAAGCACGCAGTACTAACTTTTTGCAGTTACGTGCGTTATCACATGCTCAAACGGTAGAGAAAAAAAATTGTACCACTAGAGGCGTCGCTCGCGCATTGTCCGATCTGTAGAAACAATTTTACTCCCTTTTTTAAGAACCAGTAAAATAGGTAGCGTATCAGATTAATAAAAGAAGATTTTAAGATTTCTTAAAAGTAACTCCCCTGGAGTTACCATGAATGCCCATGCTGTCAAAATAGTCACTCCCCTAACGAGCTCTGGTAACCTTACTCACTCGCAGAAACACAACTATTGTTGTTTCACTGCGGTGTTCTGTAAGGCGGAGGTACTTCCCGAGTCGGGCAGCTCAATTTGAGCGAGGAATCTCGCTATGCCCTACCTCTCTACTTTGAAAAGCTAGAATTCGATGTCCTCACCTGTCTGGTGTCTGGTCTCCGCTTGCCCCGGGCTCGCTTGGGCCAGGGTTTCTTCAGGTGCACGTACGTAATGTGAGCTCTCTTCTCGCTCGCGTGCTTGAACCCTTTCCCGCACATTTCGCATTTGAACGGCTTCAGACCAGTGTGAATCTAAAACAGAGCAGAATATTTTTGAAGTGAAACTTCTTTATCGGGGTTGGCAAAAAAAAAAGGAGTGGAACATTTTTGCGTTACGCGCCATCTTTATTTGAATAGGTAACCATAGCAACATGATGTTTGTTTGACAACTAAAAACTATACCTTTTCCAATACACCAAGACCATTTGTTTTTCTACTGAGAACTTGCTATTGGTTGAGACATCGACGTTTTGATAAATAGAAGATTATGATTGGTTCCCACTATTATTTGGAACTGACAGAGCTACAAATCGAAGACTATTAATTCAAACGCTCTTTTTAAATTCAATGTTATTCGAGTAGATATAGATACCATAATTACCTATATCAATAATCATAAAATACAGTTGGAAAACAACTAGTTTAACCAATGCATGTCTATTATAATAAAAGCCTTTTGCATAAACTTTATCTAATTTAGCTTTATTCAACCAATTTCTGTGAAGTTGTAAATAGTAAATATTTTTTCGAAAAATGATGTCATAAAGCAGTTTCACTTCTTATGTGTGTGCACTAACTAATACACACAATTTTTTTTTTTTAGATATGAATGTATGTTATTGATATGATATTCCTTAGTCTAGTGGTAGTAAAATTCAGCTGCTGTGCTAGACTAGAGGCCTTGTGTCCGATTCCCAGATTTTTCTGACTGCGTGTACTTACGAACATGTGGCGCTGCCTGTTGCTGTGTGTGGAGAAGTGCTTGCCGCACAGATTGCACACGTAGCTCACCCGTTCCTGGCTGTGCACCCGCCTGTGTGCCACCAGTCGCTGCTTCATCCGGAACGCTTTGCCACAGCACTCGCATTTGAAGGGACGCTCCCCGGTATGGACCCAAGTATGGTCCTTGAGTAACGCGTAGCTCTGAAAAATTGTTGAATAAAGTTATGCTTTTTTTTAGAGGTAGGGCATGGCGAGATTCCTTGCCCGAATTGAGCTGCCCGACTGGGGAAGTAACTCGGATTACAGAAGACCGCAGTGTAACAACATAAGTTGTATTTCTGCGAGTAAGGTTACCAAAGCTCGTTAGAGGAGTAACTATTCTGACAGCATGGGAATTTCTTTTGCTGTCAGTTTAGTAACTTCCCTATTTTAAGAAACCTTGACGGTTAGTACAAGGTAGGCAACGCGCGTGCGACTCCTCTGGTGTTGCAAACGTTTAAAGGCTACGGTAACCGCTTACCATCGGCGGGCTGTAAGCTTGAAAAAAAGCTTAGTAATCATCAACGTTAAGTAGAAACTTACTGTTTAGTATTGCCATACTAATTTAGAATCACATTCATCCATCCCACTCTCACGATATGTATATATATATATATCTCTCTATCTCTCTCTCTCTCTGGTACGGTCATTCGTGACACATTGATAAAAGTTGTGCTCCGTATAAATAATACTAAAAACTGTAAATTAAGACTAAGATAAACATACAGAAGTGTCTAAAAGCGTTTCTCAATTAAATATAAGTGTTGGTGAATAAGTGCCTTTCATTTTATCAGCTTTCACAACAGCTATATTAAACACTTACTTGAAACATTCTGCCACACACTTCACACATGCACGGGGACTTCATAGAAGGGTAGTTGGTTCGGTTCTTGTCCGGGTGCATCCGTCTGAAGTGGCCGTGGTACGCTCTCGAATCTTCTAGTTGAAGACCACACTGGAAAGAAATGATAAGAATTATTCACTGTCAAAAGACTGATTCTAGGGTCGAAAATAATAATTAAGTAGGAATTTGATTCAATTTAAAAAATTTCTTAATATGACTTGACGTCCCGATTAGTCCAGCGGTAGTTAACCGAATCCCGGTAGGGACAAATGTTTGTGTGACATTAGTATCCGGAATTTTGCTCGGAACTAGATGTCGCTGTGTCATAACGTCCAGGTATATTTTTTTATTTATTTTATTTAATTAAAATTTGTGATAAACATAAACAATTTCGACCAGGGGTAAGTGTACGCACTTACCTTACGTGTATTTAAATTTATTAGTATACTAGCTGACCCAGCAAACGTTGTTTTGCCACATTATAGGGGTTGATGGACAACCCTTATCACTAAGGGGTATGAAAAATAGATTTTGGCCGATTCTCAGACCTACTCAATATGCTCACAAAATTTGATGAGAATCGGTCAAGCCGTTTCGGAGGAGTACGGGAACGAACATTGTGACACGAGAATTTCTAAAAAAATCTCGTGTCTATTTTTCATACCCCTTAGTGATAAGGGTTGTCCACCAATCCCTATAATGTGGCAAAACAACGTTTGCTGGGTCAGCTAGTTATATATAAGATTTTTTATAACCTAAGTTTACAGCATTGACACGGGAACCGTGCTGTCGTAGACTTTACACATTGATCTTAAATGTCAACCAACCTCCTTATAATAGCAGTGTAACTGACCTGTTCACAAGGTATGGGCCCCTCTGCCTTCCGCATCTGGCTCGGGTATATCCGTCTCTTTTCATCAGACTCCTTGTCCTTCTCCCGCGCTATCCTATCGTTCTCTTTGGACTCCTTTTTTTTTCTCCCCTTTTTAGGCTTGTTTGATTCTCTCGAGTCTTTGTCTGTACCTGTTGAAGGGAAAGATAATATTGACATAACATATCATGACGCCTATCGTCCCCGAAGGGTTAGACAGATATGTACTAATGTACAAACATTTCGCAGGGAAGATTTAGGTCTCACGTAAAAGAGGGCGAGCCTATTGCCATTAAGCGGGCACGAATCCAAACTCCGAGCTGCTACTGAGAATAAATATATACATAGAAAAATCCAATTACAGTTCGCTCAGCTCACTCAGCAGGGCAGTTTTGATTATGAGAAATAGAAAATCTTATTATTACATACATGTATTTAAGAGTTTAGTACCTCTCTGTCATTTTTTTCATTTGAAGAAAATCGTTAAAAGAAATATGTTACCCGTGTTGTGCCTCGCGGAAACGCTGAGATGTCGTCTGTGAGCCTCGGATGACACAAAACGGACATTACAAACCTCGCACAGAGGACCATCATCCGGTATCTGTAATGACAAACTTAGTTACATTTATATACTATATGGATAGCTGTGGTAGCCTAGTGGTGTGACCAGTGGACTGAGATGTCGAAGGTCGCGAGCAAACCCAAGCCCAACCACTGACTTTTCGGAAGTTATGTGCGTATTTATCACAAGCTCAAACGGTGAAGGAAAACATCGTGAGGAAACCTGCATGCTTGAGAGATTTGTCTCGATGGCATGTGAAGTCTGCCAACCTGCAGTAGGCTAGCGTGGTGGACTATAGCCTAATCCCTCTCAAATGAGAGGAGATCCGTGCCCAGCAGTGGGACGTTAATGGGTTAATGATGATGATGATGGGGGTAGGCAGACACTACAGAATGCCACGCGCTACGGTCCCTGCATACCACTTTTGCCTCGTCAACATTCATACATCTCCCATGCGCCGGTTACGAGTACTGCGCACCTTTTTGAAGGAGTTCACCAATTAGGTCGGTGTATGTCCTTCTGGGGCGCCCGCTCCCGGCGTTTTCACTGACATCCGCCTAATAAATTCCTTTCGTCAATCGCCTACCACTCATCCACTCAACATGCTCAAACCATCTCAGTACATTCTTCTCTATCTTTCTATCTACTTCTCCATCTTTTTATCTCTTTCTTTCTGTCGACAAAACCGAGTGCAACTTACTTGTGAGTTCTCGAGTCGATGTTTGAGCTTCTTATGCAGTTCTATGCCCTTGGCGCTGACGAAGGAGTAGCCACACAACTCGCACACAAAATCTGACGGGTGCTTGATGCGTATGTGTCCCATATATGTCGTGAACTTACTGTAACAAATACACATGCCATACTGTACAGTTAAAGTCGTTTATTTTGGTTTTAACAACTGTATTTTAGTTAAATTATCTTCTTATATATAAAAATCTCGTGTCACACGTGTGTTTGTCGCTGAACTCCTCCGAAACGGCTAGACGGATTATTATGAAATTCTGTATGTATATTTGGTAGGTCTGAGAATCAGTCGACGGCTATTTTTTACACCCCTCGATGATAAGGATGTCCCACACCAGACTTTTATTTTTTACAAAACATTTTTTATATGATTTGGCATCAAAAAATACTTATAACCCTAAATTTTCACTCTTCTACCACCAACTCCTAAAATGTGGCAAAACAACGTTTGCTGGATCAGCTAGTAATAATATAAATTTTACAATAAATTCGTTCGTCGTTCGAGTCGAGTGTTCGAGAGTATTAAGTAGGAGGTGGGGGTTGCGTGGTCGGTAACAAATGTCTAGTAGTAAAAGCGCCATCTGTTGGTGCAGCGCGAAACACAGCGTTTTATCGATATTCCGCAATACTACGTGCCACATCAACAGATGGCGTTGAACACATAACCTATAGAATAAATTTCAATTCATTAGATGAATTTCTGAATCACCAACCCATTAAATTCCCACTACTGGGCACGAATCTCTTCTCATTTTTTAGGGATTAGGCTATAGTCCACCACGCTAGCCTACTGCGGGTTGGCAGACTTCACATGCCATCAAGACAAATCTCTCAAGCATGCAGGTTTTCTCGCGATGTTTTCCTTCACCGTTTGAACATGCGATAAATACGCACATAACTTACAAAAAGTCATTGGCACGTGTCTTGGGTTTGAACTCGAGACCTTTGACATCTCAGTCCACTAGTCACACCACTAGGTGGTAGATAAAAAATCTTATCAGTCGTATTTATAGATGGGAAAATGCCCAGGCGTTTTGGGCATAAATGCCCAGATAAACGCCCAAAAAAAGGAATCTATCGGAATTTTATGCCCAATTTGCCCGACGACCTATGTGGTCTAGTGGTTTGAGTACCGGACTGCTGATCACGAGGTCGTGGGTTCGATTCCCACGGGACACAAATATTTATGTGATGAATATAAGTGTTTGTGTTCGTCTGAGTGTTTCCTATGTATTATAAGTATGTATTTACAAAAAAAAAAGTATATAAGTATTATGTCCATTGTCTAGTACCCATAGTACAAGCTCTGCTTAGTTTGGGACTAGACAGTGCTGTGTAAAATGTCCCTGAATATTTATTTATTTTATTTTTATTTATTTATTTTCCCATCTCTAGTAGTATTATGTTGTAAGACTTACACAAACTCGTCCTGACAGTGAGGGCACCGGTATTTAGTGCCCTTGTGCCAGCGCTCGTGGAGCCGCGCCGTCTGCCGGTGCGTGGTCATATAGGTGCACTGGTTGCAGCTGAACCGCTGCGTGTGGTGTGCGGTTATGTGCTTGCGCAGGGCATGGGGGTGCTTGAAGTGCGTCTTACATATACTGCACTCGTGTTCGCCGCATTGCTGGAAAGAAAAAAATAATAAATAAGTAATTAAAGAGCTAATAGACAGACAGACAAACTTTCGCGCTTATATTATTTGTGGGATATATTATTTACATAATACTTACATCAGTATGCCTGGTAACATGAGTATTGTAAGCATCTTCGTCCAAAAACCCTTTGAAGCAGGAAGTACATTTAAAAACCGCATTTTTATAATTAGCACTCTCTTGTCGTTTGAAAATCTCCGCTATTTGTTCTTCATAAGTCAAATCTGTTATAGTAAAAAGCGTTTCGTTCAGATCATCGTTCAGGAATGGTTTTCTTCGTCTATCGATCTTTGGTTCAACCGGTGATTTTAGCTTTTTGACCTTTTTAACACGCTTTTTGACTTTCTCCTTTCGTTTTTTGACTTTTTTCGTCTTACACCTGTTTAATGGAATATTATCGTCGGAGGAATAATCTTTATCTGACGCTAAGTACTCTTTGTCTGAAGTTCCATCATCGATGACGTCATTCGTGTGATTATTCTCCATGTCCTCATGGGTGACGTCATTCGTGTGATTATTCTCCATGTCCTCATGTATGACGTCATTCGTGTGATTATTCTCCATGTCCTCATCGATGACGTCATTCGTGTGATCATTCTCCATGTCCTCATCGATGACGTCTTTCGTTTGATTATTCTCCATGCCGTCATGGATGACGTCATTCGTGTGATTATTCTCCATATCCTTAAGGAAGACGTCATTCGTGTGATTATTCTCCATATCCTGAAGGAAGACGTCATTCGTGTGATCATTCTCCATGTCCTCATGGGTGACGTCATTCGTGTGATTATTCTCCATGTCCTCATGGAAGATGTCATTCGTGTGATTATTCTCTATGTCCTCATGGAAGATGTCATTCGTGTGATTATTCTCCATGTCCTCATGGATGGCGTCATTAGTATGATTACTCTCTATTTCTTCCTTAAAGAAAATTTCATTTTCCCTTTTGATTTCAACATCGCACGTGAAATCTGGAATTGTATTGTGCGGTGGTGTTTGATGCGGTGATGTGTCACTGGTGATTGCAGGCGGTGGTTCAGTGAACTCTATGTACGCGTCGTAGTGGTCAGTTTCGTAATGTTTCAGTGACAACGACGATTCTAATTTATAGTTTTCACGATTTATTGTCTTTATATTTTTGACGGTCAGCTGAAACAATGAGTATAGTTTAGTTTTGTGTTTCAAAGAATGAGGTTCAGAATTAGGCTGATTTCCTATTTTACACAAGGAGACATTTATTTTTATATTTTTTCGTACCCTTCCAAAAATAACCATTTCTTGCTTAAAGTAGTTAATGAAAACATCGGCAAAATTAATCGAGAAAGGGGATTGTTAATATCCTTTTGTCCAAATTAGGACGTACGGGACGGGGTGCTAGTTTTTTACTTACCTTAGCTTCGAACTAGATGGCGCTGTGTGAAAATATCGTCTTTTTTATACCACAAGGATGGCAACCAAGCTTACGACCCCTGATGACAAGTGGTTACCTATCTTATAAACGTTTCCAACCCTGTAGAAACCTTTTCTTGAAATAGGGAGTTACTAAACTGACTACAACGAACTCTGGTAACCTTACTCACTAGCAGAAACACAACTGTTGATGTGAAACATCTATAGCCGCACGTAAAACCGATTTCTGGCGTGGCGAAAGCGTCGCCACGAAATTTAAATTTGATTTTAGTTCTATTTTCAAGTTTAACTTTTTTTTTCGAATTGTGAATTGTATTAAACCTCTTTGAGTTTGTGTTAATACGTTTCTTTTAACACATATATTTTTGATGTGGAAATAAATCGTAATATTTTATTTTATCATTATGACATATTTAGTTCCTATCACAATATGTTATTTTCTGTATATTACTTTTACAAAATAATGTCGATGTTTCACATCTGCCAGGCGTCCCGTGACGGCTCACTATTTTTTTTTGTTGTTTCACTGCGGTATTCTGAAAGGTGGAGCTACTTACCCAGTCGCGCAGCTCAATAATTTGAGCGAGAAATCTCGCTATGCCCTACCAATAGAATTATAATAGTACTAGCTGATTCCCGCGGCTTCGTCCGCGTGTAATTTGACTAAAAAAATAAAAGTTTCATATTAACTTTGCACCCCCGTTTTACCCCCTTAGGGGGTGAATTTTCAAAAATCCTCTCTTAGCGGGTGCCTACGTCTTAACATCTACCTGCATGCCAAATTTCAGCCCGATCCGTCCAGTGGTTTGGGCTGTGCGTTGATAGATCACTATGTCAGTCAGTCAGTCAGACACCTTTGAGTTATATATATTTAGATTTATTTTACTTACACAATTCTGTTTCTTAATAAGTTCAAGCATGAGTGTGTTGGCTCGCAAGCCCTTGTGTCTAAACCGGCTGAAGTTCAGCAACCTCTGCACACACTCCATACATAACTTTTCCGGTAGCTTGTCATTTTCGCATAGCTGCAAATATGTAACATGTTACAGTTCCATTAAAGCTTATTTTTTTATAAACTTAAGCGGTATGATGACCAGTGGACTGAAATGTCAGAGGTCTCGAGTTCAAACCCAACCACTGACTTTTCGGAAGTTATGTGCGTATTTATCATATGCTCTAACGGAGAAGGAAAACATCGTGAGGAAACCTGCATGCTTGAGACATTTTCTCGTTGGCATGTAATGTCTGCCAACCCGCAGTAGCCTAGCGTGGTGGACTAAAGCCTAATCCACCTCAATAAAATGAGAGGAGACCCGTGCCCAGCAGTAGGACAATAATGGGTTGATGTTGATGATGACATACACACTCCCCCCCCCCTCCTTTCTCGCTTTTTTCAGGAATTATTTAAGGCTCAAAGCTATCCTTGTGTCCACTGGACTCTAACAATCTCTATAAAAAAAGAATATCTGAATCAGTTCTGTAGTTCAGGTGTGAAGAGGTAATGGACAGACACAATGACAGAGAGACACACTTTCGCATGTATAATATTAGTATGAGTTTAGGTTGCTACAGTCAACAAACTGACCAACTTAACACAATTACCTAAAATACAATGGTACCTTGCATACTATAAACATACTGATTAAATTAGAAGGGACTTACTGATAATCCAGTTAGATTTTTATAAGCCTGTTCTAGTTTATAAAATCTTATGGGAATCAGTTTTGCATCCATCACTAGGCAGATCCTGCACGCCTGTAACAGTTTGCAATCAAATATAGTTATTTAGGGGTGAGATGGGAAGCCATAATTATTGATGTTAATATAGTAATATTGTTCACCTTGTAGGTTACTGGTTCTGCATCTCTGTTGGCCGAGTCCTATAAAATAAACAATGAGTAAATAAAATTAGAACTTCTTAAAATTAGAAATAATTATTACAGTGCAGACATATTTGTCTGGGTGTTTCCTATGTATTATAAGTATGTATCTACAAAAAAAAAACAGTGAGCCGTCACGGGACGCCTGGCAGATGTGAAACATCGACATTATTCTGTAAAAGTAATATGCCGAAAAGAACATATTGTGATAGGAACTAAATATGTCATAATGATAAAATAAAATATTACGATTTTTTTCCACATCAAAAATATATGTGTTAAAAGAAACATATTAACACAAACTCAAAGACGTTTAATACAATTCACAATTCGAAAAAAAAGGTATACTTGAAAATAGAACCAAAATCAAATTTAAATTTCGTGGCGACGCTTTCGCCACGCCAGAAATCGGTTTTACGTGCGGCTATAGATGTTTCACATCAAAAGTATAATAAGTATAGTACCCATAGTACAAGCTCTGCTTAGTTTGGGACTAGATGGTGCTGTGTAAAATGTTGGAGAGTATTTATTTATTTATATGTATATACTCGTCATTGGTAGACAATATTATTAAATTTAAAATATTGTGTTTTATGGAACTTTGAATAAATGATTAGATATAGAAAGAGTCACAAAGATTCAAACTGCAAGGGAGCATTTTATATCCATATATCATAAAGGAACTTGCTAAAGAATTTATTCACAACAATATATTCAGTAGCTTAAGAGCCAAAGTTGAACAGCTCTTTATCTATTTTATAATAGTAACCTTTATTTATTGATGCTTATTTAAATGTTTATATACAATCATCCAAAGCTGAAATGAAAATACTAAGAAGTAATATAGAGTACAAAAGTCCCTGAGTAACCCAAATTCTAGAGATTTATTTCTCTAGAATTCGGGTTTGAGTCACGAGACATAAGCAACGTTTGCCTCAATCGGATCATGGGTAACCAACCAACCATTTCTGGATCCCACAAACCATGTATAATTTTCAAAACACACTTTCTAAAACAAAGAAAAGGTTTATTTTTTTTGTATTGAATCTATCAAACAGCCTTTCTCCCCTTAAACATAAGTCTATAGGCTACAACTAACCTGCACTACCAGCGGCACAGCTCCCGCCCTGACCTTCCTGAGCCCACTCTTTGTTTCATAAAGGTCATCCCACAGGAAATGTTCCGAGCACACGGAGCTTCTCTCCTTTGGCTCCCATGTCTTTTTACCAATAGCTTTATGCCATGCTGTGCGGAGCGAGGGATTGTTAGGGAAGCTAGAAGTGAGAGGATGTATAAATATATATTATTATTTTATAATAGTGCATCAGTGCAAATATAGTTTCATAACCCTGTAATCTTAGTTAATTTGATAATATCGCAAAGAGGATACATTCAAGGTAGTTGGAATACACAGTATGGTATTGGGTTAGACCAGTTATACTATGCAGTACAATCCCTGTGCTATAGTTATCCTGTAATCAATCATCCTATCGCGGCGTTGCAGCATCTGAAGGGATTCGAGCGTATTTTCCCAACTTTTAGTTAATAATCAATATCCACCATATTATTATTCAAATACATCAGTTGTTTACCAATTGGTCACGATTTATCGGCTCGCGTAGCCAATGAACGAGGTGATTCAGAATGCGAATTAATTCGTGCAAAAATAATGTATAAACTTACACATGGAAAGTGATTCCTTGCGATTTGGATATATTTTTCGAATCATTCTTACAGCTTGGCACACAGCACCTCATATTTAAGTTATATTTATCACATTATACACAAAATGCGACCACAAAACATTACAGACTCCAATCAAAGCTCGAAGCTTCATTTGAACACTTCATTTTAACTATACAAAATACATGTCCGCTTAAGATGAAATAAATCAGTTTTATTTAAGAATAAACAACGAGATTTTACGAAAAATATTCATCAATTTAACAATTGTTAGATAAAAATTAGAAAAAATCTAAAAACTATTCATTGTCATTCTGCTCGACGACAATTAGACAATATTGAATAACCATTCCGAGTACAAGTGAAACATCTTAACTCATGTACAACAATCCACTGTTTTAACTCATACAAAATATACTTTGCAGAAAGAGATACAAGAATTCCGTTGTCATTGAGTCAACTTCTTAATTTTATCGCATTGTACACAATGTATGTAAACATAAACTATGCTATCCATATTTTGTCTCATTTTTATATAGCGTAACTTCGTGGAGATAGAAAGAGATAAAAAAAAATACGAAGCTTTTTGTAAGCCAAACATCTGTCTATGGTAGCTGACCATAAAAATAAGTAAAACGTTTTAACAAAAATTAAACCGCCGAAAAAACTGAGCCAAAAATAATATACCTTTATTAAATTGCCATAATAATATTAATGTTAGTATACGTAAGTAATGTTGAGTCAGCGCCAAACAATCAATAAACAAAGATCACCAAATTAACTTAAATTCAAATGAAATCTCCATTGATAGACACTATAACTAAATTAAATTAAATCGCTCTTTCCAATAAAAGAACAGTGAGCCGTCACGGGACGCCTGGCAGATGTGAAACATCGACATTATTTTGTAAAAGTAATATGCAGAAAAAAACATATTATGATAGAAACTAAATATGTCATAATGATAAAATAAAATATAACGATTTTTTTCCACATCAAAAATATATAAGTGTTAAAAGAAACATATTGTGAATTGTACACAAACTTAAAGACGTTTAATACAATTCACAATTCGAAAAAAAAAGGAAAACTTGAAAATAGGACTGTTTTACATTAAAATAAAACAGTTATTATGTGCCGAAAGAAAGACACAGCGTTTATGTGAAGAAGCTGTCTATGATCTTGCCATCAAGGAGCATATTTAGTTAAAAACATACCTGTTTGTCTCTGTTTACTGAAGTTACCATGAATTCCATCCGGCAGGGGCGCTGCGTCCTTCCCGCGCGTCCGTTGATTCACTTCATAGTGTCTTCACTCACCAGCCAGGCCCTTGCTCTAACGCTGTGTCTTTCTTTCGGCACATAATAACTGTTTTATTTTAATGTAAAACAGTCCTATTATATGCCTAGTCGAAAGACACAGCGTTTATGTGAAGACTTGTTTGATATCTGCTGGTGATGGTAACTGCAAACGCTATGTGAATTGGATATAAATGTGTAAAATACCAAGAATTGTTTCTCATAGATTAAACATTTATTCTTATTAATAATCAATTATTATTTTTTCTAACATTATATAACAAAATATAAGTAAGAATTATAAACGACTCATTTATATAGTTACTGTATTATTATGTAGTATGGTTATCTACTACTACAATAAACAAAATGTTATTAATTAAGATATTATAATAATTTGGCACTCAGTCTCATGATCATTAACAATCAATATTATAAAAAAGGTGCATCTACAGTAGATGCTAATTAAGATCAATTCTATATTTGTAATTATCAATTAAAATATAAACTCTAGACACATGAGAAATTTGATCTAAGTAAATCCTCATTTTTATCTTTCTGAATGATTTCCCTGCAATGAAATAAAATCTTCTTAAAGTTTTATCACTTTTCCAATTGCCTGTTTTTAGTCTTTCTTCAATTACAATGTACATTTTTCCACCAGCCTTTGAATGCTACTGCAGCTCTAATACTCCCTGGTGGTGCACTTATGCCTACTGCTTTAAAAACAATTTTAACCCATCCTGCAATTAGGGTTCTAGTAGTTGGCTTAACTTACCCTTTAAGAGGAATAAATAAATAAACTGGATATATTACTATTTACCCGACTATGCTGCGAAGTCTAAATTAATTGTTTGATATGTCTTACAGGACATATATGTACAGGGCATTTGGGTGTTTCACCAATGACCATCCTGACTGCCTGTAATGGCTTGAATCTGTTATTATCCAAACCTGGACCACAGCACAATGATGTCCTCTTCTTCTATGCAGTTGTTTTGAGATATGTCTAGTAAGGTAAGGTCATGTATTCTTGGACCTGATGCTAAGAGCAAAATTAATGCAGTTCTTCTATATGTATATATCAAAAAGCGAATTGGTGCTATAAACAGTGGTTTCTAACCAATTAAATAATAAAGGGATATGCCATAAAGGCGATTTTGTAGGTTTGAGTTTAATCAATGCAATGGCTTTTATTACTTGTTAACAAAGGAAATTTTTTGGAAAGGTTTTCTACTGTTGAAACACAATAAGTAGAAATAGCAGATTTATGTAATAATATTGTGTTATAGTATATATAACACAATATTATTGTATATAGTGTATATTATATATACATATACACTATAAAATAGTTCTAAATAAAGATTTGTTACAAAACCTTGCAACATCTCTGCCATCTGGATTTTTATTATTAACATTTGTGGTGGAAAATGCTAACCACCTGTTTATAGGGGTTTTGTATGTGTTTAGAGTGCTAGTTCGCCAACTGCTACTCAATAATTGTATTTCCTCTCTATTCCAGTTTGAGAGCTGACCCCCCCCCCCCATTTTGGGAGGTTTGATTCAGGTTTGGAAGGACAATTTGTCCACCTGTGGGGGACCTAGACCTGTTGTTTGATCGATTAGATTCTGCTGCAGATCCAATGTTGGCAATGGATCTGCTAGGGCTCTGGCTTTGAGGTCGGTTAACCCAAAGTACTGGTCCCAATGTGGGACTATTAAGGTGAACATTCCCTTGGCTTTGTTCAAATGTGCCAGTACCCAAGGGACTAGATTGGGTGGGGGAAAACCCAGCCCAACTGACAGTTCCAATTTTGACTGGAGGCGTCGCAGAAAACTGCTGACCCATCTGTCGAGTCCCAGGTTACGTACCGCGGGACGACTGCGGTTTCTTTTGATGCAAACAAGTATATGTCTGGCACGCCCTATTTTTTGAATATTGCCACCCTGGCTTGGATTTGCAGATGCCACTTGGGCACAGGCTTTCCTCTTGAGAGGTGGTCTGCAATCCTGTTTAACCTCCCTAAGAGGTAAGAAGCCCACAGCGTTATGTTGAGCTGCTCGGTCAAGTGAAGGAGTTTGTCTGTTAGGCCCAACAGGGGTAAGGAACGGGTACTCCCTTCGTTCCTTATGTAGGCTATCAGGGTGCGATTGTCTGAGTGTACCAGTACGTGTGCACCCCTCATGTCTGCACCTTGTTGTGATAAGGCTGCATACACGGCATACATCTCCTTCACATTGGAGTGCCACTTTAGCTGGCGAGGACTCCAATTGCCCGACAACATTGTGTTGTTCAGGTGTGCTCCCCAGCCCGCGTCCGCCGCGTCTGTGGTTGCACTTTTAACCTTGCATTTTTTAGCCACTTTAGTAACTCTACTCAAGAGTCTACTAGAGGAGGTAACATCCTCTCTTGCCTTGGTCTGCCTCCTCTGAATGATTTTAGTAAAATCGGTGTTCTGCGATAGTGCAGGTGACCATTCAGTGTCGCTAAATTGGTAAAGTTTATTATACCCAGCCATTTCTGTACCTTCCGGAGACAGGCCATTTTCTTTTACAATAAATTGGTTGACATTTCTGTTATATTCAGTACTTTTTTGACAGGAAGAGATATTAAATTGGATTTTGTGTTCCATGTCATGCCTAAGTATTCTAGTTACTGAGTTGGGGTGAAAAGTGATTATTGATAATTCACTTGCCAACCCAACTTTATCAGGGTTCTACAAGCTTTGCTTGGTTTTGATTGGTTAAATAAACTATTAATAATTAATAAATGAAAATTAATTTTTATCCTTATGCCCTGTCTCTGAAGGATTTCCGCAATCCAATTGGTAACAGAAGCGAAAGAGTGAGGGGCTGATGAAAGACCGAAGGTTAGGGCTGTTTACTGCAATATCTCGCCTCCATATATTATACGTAGAAAACACCTGTGGGTTTCCTTTATGCATAAATGGAAGTAGGCTTGGTAGAGGTCGATTTTTATCATCCAGTCCTGATCTTGAAGGAACAGAATAATATCCACTCGAGAAATGAGTTGGAAATGACGAGTTGAGACATGCATATTCAGTTTTCTTAAATTGAATATGAGTTGTACTCCTCGTCTGGGTTTTTATCAAAATCATCTTTGAATGAAAACCCGGTGCGGTTAATTTTAGTTTCTCTAAAATGCCCACTTCCTTGAGTTCGCTTATGACTTGTGTCATTTTTGCTGATTGCTTGTAGCAAATCTGGTTATTATTTTCTTGCAAGGATATTGCACGGGAGGTTTTGTTAAAAAAGGGTATACAGCCCCTGGCTATAAAATTTTGAACATATTTGCTCACCCTCAGCTGTGCTCATATCTGAACATGGTACCCCCCTTGAATATCCTGCTTTGATAGTCACTTGTCTTTATTAATGTTGGAGTTGTCATGGGAGTCTGTGAGACAGGGGAATATTTTATATGATAGTTATTATAGTAATTTCTCTCAACTTTTGATTTATTTTCCTTATCAAATTTTCTTGATTTAGAGGACCATTTAATTTTTATTTATTTTTTATTTAAGTTAGTATTATTACTGTCACTAAATTTATTTTTATTCTTTAAATAACTTGGCATGTTTAGCCACACCTGGGATCTCCCCAAAGAGTATACCAGCGGAATACGAGCATCCCTATTAATTAGGTGTTTCAAACTGGGTGGAATGTTTTGAAACGCAATTTTTAAATTGACATTGTTTATTTCTTTTAGAATACGGTCACATATAACCTCAATACATTCTGCCTATTTTGCGCAATTAACCTGCATACATGACTCCATATTTTTATATGATGGAGATAACAGACCAAATATTTCTGTAAATTTACCCGAGTTTGCATTAAGTTCCGTACCTGCATTAGAAGCCTAATCTATGACGTCCTGTAAACCATTTACTTAAATAGTTGTCGACTATGTAAGACTGCATTCGATAATCCCGCTAGTAAATGTTCAGTATTAGTTAATAATCTGTTCCCTTATTTAAATGACAGAGCTCCTCATCTAATTTCAGACCTGTAAATCTCACAATCACATCGCTACTCCGGGTAGCGAAGTGAGCCTGTAATGCTTTTTTATATCTTATGCCTTTCCAAGCTTGCGAGTTAGACTGTTGTAAATTACTGATTTCCGCTAATTTACTTGGGTCAGCACTAGGTATAAAGTTATTATTAACTTTCCTAATGACATATTAGTAGTAGGTATAAAAGAAAAAATTGTTTCGGACATCTTGGAATGGCCGGCATTATCTGAACTATTATGAGTTTTGTTACTATTTAATGCATTTAGGTATGATGGAATCTGAGCTACGCACTCTGAAAGGAAATCGACTTGATTTATTGGCGAGTCTTAACAGGATTCGACCTGCTTCGACATCCGCCTGGATCTATTGTTTGGTGGTGGGTCCGCAAAACCCTCCTCATCTTCTGAAGATGAGGAAGAGCTGCTGCTTTCTATTGAGCTAGAGGTCCTAGCACTTCGCCCTCCCTCGGGAGCGACGACTTGCGCATCGGAAGCCTCCGACTGATTCATAAGTATAAGTAGGTACTCACCTAACTGCCGCTAACGACGACACCCACACACACTACATTAAACTTATGCGATAAAGCACTTATTTCAGCTAAATAAATAAAAAATCAAAGTAGGAACACTTAGTTCTCACTTTTACAACTTTGGAAAATTTTCGCTCCTTACGCGACGAAAATCACAAACGCTATGAAGTGAATCAACGGACGCGCGGGAAGGACGCAGCGCCCCTGCCGGATGGAATTCATGGTAACTTCAGTAAACAGAGACAAACAGGTATGTTTTTAACTAAATATGCTCCTTGATGGCAAGATCATAGACAGCTTCTTCACATAAACGCTGTGTCTTTCGACTAGGCATATAATAGAACTAAAATCAAATTTAAATTTCGTGGCGACGCTTTCGCCACGCCAGAAATCGGTTTTACGTGCGGCTATAGATGTTTCACATCAAAATGTTGAGTTTCAGATCTGAGTATGGGGAACGCCCAAGATTTATTGTTTTTTTTTCTAATTTGTGTGAAAATCTTGGTTTTGCAGCATACATCTACTTACCAAGTTTCAACAGTATAGTTCTAATAGTTTCGGAAAAAGTGGCTGTGACATACGGACGGACAGATAGACAGACATGACGTATCTCTAAGGGTTCAGTTTTTTGCCATTTGGCTTCGGAACCCTAAAAATCTCACGTTACGGAAGTTTTTTTCCGGCTAAGGTACCCGCAACGCCCGACAACTTAAGGAACTTCATTCCAAAAACGTAATACCAATACCAACACAGTTTGGATAAAATTACTAAAAATGGGAGCCTTTTGTCGTTAAGTTCTTTTGTAGACCAGAATACCTTATTCTGTAATTTTAATTCATTCGCACATATTTTTTATTTTGTAAAATTTACCAAGAAAAGCATATCCCGTATTCCGTAGTGCTGAACTGCTGACACAAGTCATATTGTTCTACATGTACATCTCTACTCTAGACCATTATTTGTTTTGTCAATGTCAACCAAGAGATGTCAGCAACAGCTATGTCAAAATACAGCAGAACGTCACGTAAAATTAGCGGGAGATTAAAAAATTGGCGGTTTGCATCTAGCACCTACCATTAAAATATCTACAGAAGTAGATAATGTATTTTTTTCGGAATATCAAGGAATTTCCAAAATAAAATAACACAAAATACAAATACTGACTCGACACGACAGCACAGCGCCATTTTTGTTTTCGCAATAGTTTCGTGTATCTTTTGACTTAACATAACATTTTTATGCCTTTGGTTTCAATTGGAATTTATTACAGGTTTTTTATGTGGCGAAATTATTCCTATATCTATACAATACTTACTAGTGTATGCGCAGTTTACAGAAATATTTTTTTAATCTGAGGTAGATAGGTAAATCTTTGACCGCAATCTTATCTACCGTAGGTGACATTATGCTCTTAGATGCAGCAAGCTTATCTAGAAAATACTTATTTACTCGTGACTTGAAGATCCCTAAATTGTACTCGTCGGGAAATACAGATTCAGTAACGAGACATTGTCCCAAAATAAAACAAAGAAGTTTCGTATGTAAATTATTATTATTGATGAATTCTTACAATGTTCATAAATAATACTTTTATATTAAGATTTTTCCTCAAACATTCTAGTTTAAATGGAAGCCAATTGCAAATAATTCTGTAAGTAAAAAAAACCGACTTCAAAATGTCAGAACTGGACCACATTGAAATGGGATCACATGGGAAGCACCAGCTTACATATAAAAGAGTCATCAAAATCGGTTAACCCAGTCGAAAGTTCTGAGGTAACATAAAACATTAAAAAAACAGTCGAATTGAGAACCTCCCCCTTTTTTTAAGTTGGTTAAAAAGACCTTAAAAGGCTCAGATGAAGGTGATGATCATATAATCCAAAGCACGTCTACTCCACAGCCTTGTCATCACGCCTATCATCACCAGAGGGTTAGGCAGCGGCGTACTAATGTATGAAAGTCTCTGGCAGCTCGGAGTTTGGATTTGCGCCCGATTGATGGCGGCAATAGGCTCGCCCTCATTTACATGGGACCTAAAACATGCTGGCGAAATGTGGGTGTACATTAGCACACCTCTGCCAAACCTTTCGGGGTCGACAAGCTTGATGGTATGTATGTTATGTTCATCATCATCATCCAGAGCCATCCTGTTCCCACTGCTGGGTATAGGCCTCTCTCAATGCGTTCCATTCGCTTCGGTCCTGTGGTAATGTCATCCAGGTCCGACCCGAAAACGTAGCGGTATCGTCGACCCATCTCGCCGCTGGACGTCCAACACTACGTTTATGGCTTCTAGGCCACCATTCAGTGAGCGCTTTGCTCCACCTATCATCTCTTCTCCTCGCCATCCGTGCCGGATTAAGGTAACTGGATGCCGCTAGCAATCTTTCTAAATCCAAGATGAGTATAAAAAAGCTCATCCCAACTAAATTAGACGACTATAGAATAGACGACTCGGTGGCGCAGTGACTGAGCGATCAGTTTGTGCGTCACGGGTTGCAGGTTCGATCCCCGCACGGAGCAAATATTTGTACGTTCTACAGGTAGTTGTTCCGGGTCTGAGTGTTTGTGTATGTGAAAATATGTGTTAGTAAACGCACCCACGACACAGGAGAAAATCCTAGTGTGGGGCAACGTTTTTTAAAAAGATAACAGAATCCAAAATGGAGCTAAAAAAAAGCCCAACCAACTAAATTACCAAAACATAGATTTTTGTATTATATTTTTACATTTCTGTTTCTAACGAGACAACTTTAAAAGTGGGATAGCCTTTTTTTTGATGGCCTTGATCGCGTGAATTGAAATTTGCTTTTACTTTCGTACACTTCTTCTGTACACGGGGTGCCCTAAGAAATGAATTAATTAAATAGCTTATAGCCTGGATTAAACATCCAGGTCTGCTGCTTTTCCGTCTTCTAGGGTCTTTGTCCTTCGTCTGATCTGTTATGTTCAGCTAGTTAATATTCTACGTTGGCAACATCGCGCTTCTTATTCCTCCGGCGCTTGGGCCGCGGTTTCTTCAGATGTACGTGGTCGACGTGCGCTCGTAACTCGCCTACGGTCGGGAAGCCCTTCTCACAGACATCGCATTGGAATGGCTTCACGCCTGTGTGGAGCTGGGAAAGAAAGAAAGTTATTTAGAAAAGAAGTTTCTAGAGGTAGGGCATAGCGCGATTCCTCAATCAAATTAAACTGCCCGACTGGGAAAGTACCTCCGCCTCACAGAAGACCGCAGTGAAACAACAATAGTTGTATTTCTGCGAGTGAGTAAGGTTACCAGAGCTCGTTTGTGGAGTGAATATTCTGACAACATGTGAATTTCGTTTGGCGTCAGTTTGGTAACTCCCTTATTTTAAGAAATCGCATGCTTGTTTGCCACCATCACATTGCATACAATTGGATTGAATGACTTTTTCATGAAATAGACAATCACTACAGTTATATGCACTTTGTGGGCTGTTTTATTGATTTATGTGATTATAATTCTATAACTAAATACCTATTACAGGCGGGAATCATATTCTGTTCAATGTACAGCCTGACAATGACCGGCAAATTGCAAAAAACGTACGAAAATTTGAATTTCGCGGGCTAGCGCGGAGCTTCCACCTTAAATAAAATACAAATTGACCTAAATGAATAAATATATGAGTTGCTACCCACAAACATATGCCTATTTCGGTTATGTAGGAACAGGAACTGTTTGCCGCAGACGGCGCACTCGTAGGACCGGCGCCGCGGCTGGTGCTGCACCATGTGGATCGCGATGTTGGACTTGGTGCTGAACGTCTTGCTGCAGTGCTCGCACTGGAACCGCTTCTCCCCCGTGTGCACCCACATGTGCCCAGCTAGGGTTGTGGTGTTCTGGTGTACAATAATATTATATTACTGGCTGATTGAGGTGTAAACATAATAGGGGTAGAAAGGTGAAAATTTCGGGTTACAAGTATTTTTGCATTAACACATTTTAAAAAAACATGCCATTAAAAAAGCATATTTTGGGGACTGCCGATAGAAGTGAAAACGCATGGAGGTATATCTGTGTATGTACATATATACATAGTATACATATAGCTCATGAGAAGCGTGCGGTGGCGATGACGTGAGTCTCACGCTTCGCCTTGCGAACAAATCACCAAAAAAGTGCTCATGGCGATTAAAAAGTTTTCTTCAAAAAACATGTCTAAGAATTAAAATATTTGGAAAGGGTGATTAGGATGAATCACCTAGCAGGTGCATCAAATAGGCCTATTCTCAGACATACGAAATAAACAAAAAAAGACGAAAATCGGTCAAGCTTTTTGGAGCAGTTCGATAACAAAGACTGTGAGACTGTGATACGAGATTTTGATGTGTTATTAGTTAATTATTGTGTTAGTTCAGTGGTGTTACTTGTCGGACTGTAAAAGTGAAATGTCTCGAGTTCAAACCCAAGGCACGCACCACTGACTTTTCGGAAGTTATGTGCGTATTTATCACAAGCTCAAACAGTGAAGGAAAACATCATGAGGTAACCTAGAGAGATTTTCTACCAACCCGCAGTGGACTAGCGTGGTGGACTATAGTCTAATCCCTCTCAAATGAGAGAAGACCTGAGCCCAGCAGTGGGACAATAATGTGGGTTGATGATGAATGAATAGCTGATGTATACGTACCGCAAACATTTTACCGCAGAGCTCACACATGTAAGGTATGTTTTTCGAAATGAACTGTGTCCGGTTTAGGCCTGGGTGGGCCCCTCGGAAGTGATGCGTGTACGACCTACAATTCGCGAGCTGAAGACTACACTGAAACAAAATATCTATACTTATATTATAAAGCTTAGGAGTTTGTTTGGTTTACGACTGCCATCCCTCCAGGATTCCCGGGTTTATCCTAGTTCAAGGACGTCCGGGGCAGGGTTTTTGTTGTCCCCGCCGGGGTTGTGGTGCATGCTTTTGCGAATCCCATGACCGCACCCGTCAACGCCACTAACCCTATTGCCGGCAATAGGGTTAGTGGCGTTGACGGGTGCGGTTTTTTAGTCGGTAAACGCTTAAGCGGAGTCCGACACACCCCGTCGCCTCTCCAGGCGATGGGACGGTCCGTAAAGGATTTTTTCGCACTTAAAAAAAAAAAAAAAAGGGTTTTTGTTGTCAGGGAAAATCCTTTTTTTTATAGATAAGCGATTTTTGTTGCAAAAAATATTCAGAGGTGTCCGGGGAAAAAATCGTATTTCGCCCAAATGTCCGGGATTTTTGCGCTACTATCAAGAACATACAGGTTGAATTGAACAATAGTATTATCATGCACTAATTTACTTAGCCCGGCTTCGAATACGTATCAACTACAGCTCTATTTTTAACCCATAAGCAGAGGTGTTTTCAGTTTGACGTGTCTGTGTCTATCTAGCATCGTATATCTTAAAAAAATGATTCAATTTTGATGAAGTGTTTTTTATGTGAAAGCTGACGTGATTCATAACTCGACCCCGCTCTTTCTGTTAGAGAAATCGAGAGGGGGAAAGAAGGGCAGGGGAGAATGGGGGAGAGATCAATAGAGAGGGAAAAAGAGAGCGGAAAAGAGATAGAGAGAGAGATTAAGGGCCGAGAAGAGATAAAGAGAGAGAGAGAGGGCCGAGAAGAGATAGAGAGAGAGAGAGAGATAAAGAGATAGAGAGAGAGAGAGAGAGAGGGCCGAGAAGAGATAAAGAGAAGGAGAGGGGAAAATATAGGGTGGGGGAGATGTAAAAGAGAGAGGGGGGAGAGATAAAGAGAGTAGAGGCATTGACTCAATATAGTTGGCGTGTGCTGTCACCTGTTCACAAGTGACGGGTCCGCTGGGCGGCTGCGCGCTGTGCGCGCGCGAGGCGTACGCGTCGCGGCGCCGGATGACGGGCCGCCGCACCGCCTTCATGTGCTCGCGCCCGATGCGCCGGCACTTTATCGACGGGTCGTTACTCAAACGGTTGCTGTAGGTGCAACAAAAAATAATTGTAAAAAAAACCTTCTTCAAATTTCAGAACTGGACCAAATTAAAATGGGAAGCACCAGCTTTCAAATAAATAAAGAATGACCAAAATCGGTTCACACAGTTACATTCGAAAATTCACAGGTAACAAACAAAAAATATATACAGTCGAATTGAGTTAGACGTCCACTGCTGGACATAGGTCTCCCCCAAGGATCGCCACGACGACCGGTCATGTGCCGCCCGCATCCAGCAGATTCCAGCTACTCACCAGGTCGTCGGTCCACCTTGTTGGGGGCCACTCAAAAAACCTTCAAGCCCCAACGGACATCCGTTCTCCGAGCGATATGCTGTACCCATTGCCACTTGAGTTTGGCGCGTCTTCGGGATATGTCAGTGACCCAGGTTCTTCTACGGATCTTCTCATCTCTGATTTGATCCCGTAGTGAAACTCCTGACATAGCCTTCTCTATTGATCTCTGAGTGACAGTGAGCTTTCTAATAAGGCCTATTATAAGCGACATTCTTCTCTTGTATCTCTTGTGTCTATCAATGTTTGTGTTTATGCTGTTGATGTACAGTCGAACAATTTAATAACCCTAGCGGATGGTGCAGGCAACTTGAGTACATATTCATTATGTGCGTAGATACGTGCAGTGCGTATTATGCACACGTTCAAGCGAGCATTGTCAATTTAAGTCGTAATAGTTTACGCCCACAATAAAAACGGAAGTTATCCAAGTGTGGGTGTAAACCAATTAGGTTGTTCGACTGTACCTTGAAATAATGAATAAATAATATACTCACGGATCGTCCTCACTCTTGATGTGTTTGGATGACAATCCCAGATGTTTTTCGTACGCTTTCTGGTTTAAAAACTTCACGTCACACACCTCACAGTATGGACCCTCGAATTGTGGCTGCAGAACACAAAATATATGTATTTTTTTGGAACGAAGTTCCTTATAGGTCGTTGCGGAGTAACAACTATCGTTGTTCTATTGTACTGCGGTGTTCTGTAAGGCAGAGGTATTTCCCCAGTCAGGCTGCTCAATTTGAGCGAGAAATCTCTCTACGTACGCCCTACATAAAATAAAACTTTAGCATCTTCTTTTATATCAAGTCACAGGAAAAAAACCAAGGAAATACACTCACGTTTAGACGATCGAATTTATGCTTCAACTTCTTGTGTGTTTGGACGCCATATTTGCCGACAAAGGTATAACCGCACAGATCGCAAACTGAATCCGACATATGTTTCAGTCTCTGATGATTTAAAAAGGTCGTTTGTTTCCTGTAAATAATAATAATAAAAAAATATTTATTCACACAATAACAGAAATGTAGTACAAGCAAGATGTTCAACTGCCTCGCTGGTTCGAAAGTGCGACTGCCGAGCAACAGGTCTTGGGTTCGATTCCCAGGTCGAGCAAAATGTTATTGGGTTTTTCTATGAAATTCTTAGTAGCAGCTCGCAGTTTGGATGAGTGCCTGGTAGATGGCAATAGCCTAGTTATTTAAATCACTCATCTTTTGAAAACGTAAAATTAATATTTACACCCGCCAATACGCACAATTCAACTGTTAACGTTGGCGCCAAATCAGTTACAGCTCCAAACGTTGGCCAAATAATGTTGGTGCCAACAAATTTAGCTACATTCAATTAATAAAAGAAATACTCACTCAAATTCTTGTTCACAATGCGGACATTTATATATGCTGCCGGCGTGAAACTTGACATGCCCGGCCGCAACCGGTCTGGAAAATACCATCAATTATTTTATCATCATCATATCAACCGTTAGACGTCCACTGCTGGACATAGGTCTCCCCCAAGGATCGCCACGACGACCGGTCATGTGCCGCCCGTATCCAGCGGATTCCAGCGACCTTCACCAGGTCGTCGGTCCACCTTGCCGGGGGCCTGCCCACGCTGCGTCTTCCAGTACGTGGTTGCCAATTATTTTACACACACTCGTTTGAAGTTTTGAAGGATTTGCAGCGTCGTCTATCTCGCTACATAGCAACGAAGAACTCTCAAACTGACATGATACATCGAACACACAAATCACGAAGCTCATCCTACACCGCGATAGTGGAGTTTACATGCACAGCTAGCATAAATACAAGCACCCAACATCAACTGGGCAGTTACAGTAGCTCGCCAGGCATAACACCTCCCCTGGTCGGAGGATCCTCGCGTTTCCAATGGAGGGATTAACACCTCCCCACCATAGACTATTTGTTGCTTTCGATAAATGTACTCGAGTTCCCTTTTAATTTTTGCAAAGGTACGCCCTTGCAAAAATGAAAAGGGAACTCTGCTAAAGGAGCAGATAAAGAAAAAAACAGTGAGCCGTCACGGGACGCCTGGCAGATGTGAAACATCGACATTATTTTGTAAAAGTAATATGCAGAAAAGAACATATTGTGATAGGAACTAAATATGTCATAATGATAAAATAAAATATTATGATTTTTTTCCCACATCAAAAATATATGTGTTAAAAGAAACATATTAACACAAACTCAAAGAGGTTTAATACAATTCACAATTCGAAAAAAAAAGGTAAACTTGAAAATAGAACTAAAATCAAATTTAAATTTTGTGGCGACGCGTCGCCACGCCAGAAAACGGTTTTACGTGCGGCTATAGATGTTTCACATCAAAAACTACAGGATAATTCTCGAGAACTTTAAAAGTGGGATGACTTCTTAGCCTCAGCGCCCTTTTCAAATTAAAAAAATGGCTCATTCTAATGTGAAGCAGGTACGTTATGGAGCTCCGTAACCGTAACCGAAACTATCGGATATCCGAAATAAAAATATATCCGTAACCGTATCCGTTTCACAAGTTTCGGATAGTTTTCGTATAAGGGAGGAGGATTCTAAATAAAACAACATATTTTTGAAATGTATAATCTGTTTTTTTTTATCAAGTTTGCAATGTAGATTCTGCAAAATATAAAAATTGTGATAACTTTTTCCGGAAACAAAGTGGCACTTAAATTCACTGAAACTTCATCTATTCATCCGTAACCGAAACTATCCGAAACTAACGGATAATCCGAATTAATTACATATCCGTAACCGTATCCGAAACCGATATAATTTTATTCCTTTATCCATATCCGTATCCGAAATATCATATCCATAACATTCCTAATATGAAGCACCTTGTTATATACTCACTTCATCCTGGTGACGAAGGGACACAGCTTGCAGCTGTATTCACACGTGTGCGCTCGCTTCATGTGCGCGCGCAGCTCTCGCCCCAACTTCATGCGGATCAAACATATTCCACATTGCAGGGGACCACTTTCCTGAAGCAAACAGAATTTACGACGTTTATACATACTGCCATACTGATATTATAAACTAGCTGCCTCCCGCGGCGTTGCTCGCATGATATATAAATAAAAAGTAGCCTATGTGTTAATTCAGGCAATAAACTATGTGTATACTAAATTTCATCCAAATCTGTTAAGCGGTTTTTGCGTGAAGGAGTAACAAACATCCATACAAACTTTCACATTTATAATCTTAGTGGTATGCGAAAGTGTGGCTTGTCTGTCTGTCTTTAACTCTTCACTGATTTATGGAGATAATTTTTGTCACGGAAATTATTACTTAAGGTGGAAGCTTCACGGTAGCCCGCGAAATTCAAATTTTCGTACGTTTTTTGCAATTTGCCGGTCATTGTTAGACTGGACATTAAACAAAATATGATTCGCGCCAGTAATAGGTATTTAGTTACAGAATTATAATCATTTAAATCAATAAAACAGCCCTCAAAGTGCATATAACTGTAATAGACAATCAATAAATCAAATCAGACAATCAAATTCAAATTCAAAATGCAAAAAACGTACGAAAATTTTAATTTCGCGGGCTAGCGTGGAGCTTCCACCTTAAATTTATGAAAAGGAGGGCTGGAAGTTTGTATGCGGAATCAATAATTTCTTAAAAGAAGGAAGGAACAAATAAAGACCTTGATGTATTATATGTTAAAGTAACATGAATCAATAGATGTACATATACATATGTGGACAAGGCAAAGTAGCGCGTGGCATTCTGTAGTTTCTGCATTGGAATACGTGAGTTTATGTATTGTATGTACTACTCACCTCACTGTGTTTGAGCACGTGTCTCACTTGTTTGTCTTTGGTCGGGAATCCCAAGTAACACACGGTGCACTTGAACGGCGATTTGTTGTACTTATCACTATCTTTGCGATTCAATATCTCTTGAATCAGGTGCTCCCGTTCCAACGGTGTGACGGTTATAACGGATTCGTCGAGCGGTTTGGACGGTGTTACGTACGGTTGCTTCCTAGATCTGAATGTGGAAAGATGAATAGGATTTGAGAGTTTGTATACATCATCATCAACCCATTAATGTCCCACTGCTGGGCACGGGTCTCCTCTTAATTGAGAGGGATTAGGCTGTAGTTCACCACGCTAGCCTACTGCGGGTTGGCAGACTTCACATGCCATCGAGAAATTCTCTAAAGCATGCAGGTTTCCTCACGATGTTTTTCCTTCACCGTTTGACCTTGTGATAAATACGCACAAAACTTCCGAAAAGTCAGTGGTGCGTGCCTTGGGCTCAAACTCGAGACCTCTGACATCTCAATCCACTGGTCATACCGCTAGACTACCACAGCTCATACTCTTGTATACAAATTAAGTTATTTTTTAATAAAGAGCTTGTCTAGTGTTGAGACCAGTGGACTGATATGTCAAAGGTCTCGAGTTCAAACCGAAGGCACGCATTTCAGAAGTTATGTTTGTGCGTATTTATCACATGCTCAAACGGCGAAGGAAAACATCGTGACGAAACCTGCATGGCATAGGCTAGCGCGGTAGACTATAGCCTAATACCCCTCAAATGAGAAGAGACCCGTGCCCATCAGTGAGACAATAATGGGGTGATAATACAATTTAAGTTGATCTAAATATCGTAGTGTTATGGCCGCCAAACAATGTTAAAATAGCAATATTTGAATTTGGCAAATTCGACCCCAAGCTTAGTAGTTTAGTCTTGAAACAAATCGACTGTGAAGTCAAAGTTTTGACTTCGACCCCAAGGCCACTGACAGAAAAAATCGAAAGTATTTACGAAAAACATATCTAAATATACATATATAACTCAAGAGTGACTGACTGACATAGTGATCTATCAACGCACAGCCCAAACCACAGGACGGATCGGGCTGAAATTTGGCATGTAGGTAGATGTTATGACGTAGGCATCCGCTAAGAAAGGATTTTTGCTAAGTTAATATGAAACTTTTATTTTTTTAGTTAAATTGCACGCGGACGACGTCGCGAGAATCAGGTAGTTGCAATATAAAGTTCGCCAGGACTGCTATATAAAATAACTAGCTAACCCAGCAAACGTTGTTTTGCCACATTATGGGGGTTGGTGGTAGAAGAGTGAAATATTAGGGTTATAGGTATGTTTTAATGCCAAATCTAAAAAAAAATACAAAAAAATATTTTGTCAAAAAAAAAAGAAAACAAAATCTGGTAAGAGACATCCTTATCACCTAGGGGTATGAAAAATAGATGTTGGCCGATTCTCAGACCTACTCAATATGCTCACAAAATTTGATGAGAATCGGTCAAGCCGTTTCGGAGGAGTACGGGAACGAACATTGTGACACGAGAATTTTATATATAAGACTAGCTGACCCAGCAAACGTTGTTTTACCACATTATAGGGGTTGGTGGACTACCCCTAACTTTTAGGGGGATGAAAAATAGATGTTGGCCGATTCTCATAGATACCGGATAAGCACAAAAAATTTCATCAAAATCGGTCAAGCCGTTTCGGAGGAGTATGGCAACGAAAACTGTGACACGAGAATTTTATATATTAGATGATATTACATCTTACCCTTTCTTTTCTGAAGCTCGATTATTCTTGGCCGCAGTCTTTCTTCTAGCAGGCTTCTTTTTATCCTCACCAGTTAATATTCTATCTAACGAAACAATCGGTTCTTCAACGATTTTGTCTCTATCACCAATCGGCTCGTCAACTGCTTCCGTTACATAAACATTATCATCGCCCGTATTATTTTGATCATCAAACAACAAATCTTGATAAAGCATGTCTTCTTGCGAGCTTTCTTTAATATTTACCGTTTCTTCATGATCAATTTTGATCATTTCAATATTCTGTGGTATAGCGTCATTGTCATCAAAATTGATATCTTCAAACTCAAAATTGTCATTATCTTCAACAGGTACATTAATTCGTGTTATAGGTATTAAGTCTACTTCAGTTTTGACAGGGTCGGTATTTATACTCGTACATTCTTCAATAATCTCATCAAAACCTTCGCCTTTTACACATATTTCATCTGTTTCATTAACAAAGTCAGTGATTTCATGTTGTATTTCGTTGTGTGGTGGTATTTGCATAGTTTCCACTTTAAAAGCGTCGTACGGCTCGAATATTGGACTCACTAATTTTTGTATGAACAGAGACGATTTGAGGATTTTATGCTTGTCTTGTAATTTAAATATGTCAGCAATAGTTACCTGCAATAAGTTGTAATATTGATTAAATCAACTCATTGGTGGACTTCAGTATACACGATGCTTGCAGTTAGCTGAACTGAGGTATTTGCCGGTGATGTCCAATTGAGCTACCCAGGTATTTGCCCGTGATGTTCAAATGAGCTACCCAGGTATTTGCCTGTGATGTCCAAATGAGCTACCCAGGTATTTGCCCGTGATGTCTAACTAAGCTACCGAGGTGTCTACTCGTAATGCCCAATTAAGCTACCCAGGTATCTGCCCGTAATATCCAATTTAGCTACCGAGTTATCTGCCTGTGATATCCAACTAGACTACTGGGATATTTGCCCGTGATGTCCAAATGAGCTACCCAGGTATTTGCCCGTGATGTCTAACTAAGCTACCGAGGTGTCTACTCGTAATGCCCAATTAAGCTACCCAGGTATCTGCCCGTAATATCCAATTTAGCTACCGAGTTATCTGCCTGTGATATCCAACTAGACTACTGGGATATTTGCCCGTGATGTCCAAATGAGCTACCCAGGTATTTGCCCGTGATGTCCAACTAAGCTACTAAGCCCCGAGGCAAGAAACCGGAAAACTTATGTCCAGCAGTGGACGTCTAACGGTTGATATGATGATGATTACAGTACTTACACAGTTGTGAGTGTCCACTAAGTTCTGCAGGAGCATGTCGCTGAGCAGTACTTTGTCTCTGAACCTCGACGCCGAGGACAGTCGCGCCGCGCACTCCCAGCAGACACGCTGAGTCAGTCTCCCTGCCTGATCTACCCGAGGCTGTAATGGACATTAAAACCTCAAAAATAAATTAAAAAACTGCGTTTAAAAAAACCGACTTCAAAACTAATAAAAAGTAAAAAAATAACTTAGTTTTAATTTCTTTATAGTATAAAAGGTATGAAGTCGTAGCCAAGCCAAATGTTAAGGTATGTACACTCATCGCGCGAGAGCTTGTGAAGCAGGTGGCATCAAATCAGTCAGCGGCACCGACTTTTGAAAGCTGGTGCTTTTCATGTGGTCCCATTTTAAATTAGTCTAGTACTGACATTTGAAATTGGTTTTTATTTTGGTCATCCACAAATGTTAATTAAAAAGAGGTTAAGCGATATTTCTTGCTCAAATTAAATGGAGTAGCAAGGGAGATAGTGAAACGGTATGGAGACCTTTGCTCATCGCTGGAACACTAAAGTGTAAAAATATGTGCCACAAACTACTCACCAATATTCCTGTGATATTTTTATACATTTTATCCAATTTGAATTTCCTTATATCATACATTCTTGCGTCCAAAGTGAGGCATATCTTGCAGAGCTGGAAATTCAATTTTATTTCATTATTTTTATTTATTCAAAACACTAAAACATTTAAAAGCTTAAGTTAAATCTTTTATAAAATATACTCTATCACATTTGGAATTATGTAAGAAATTTTCCCCTCTTAATGCCATTGACGGGTATAGCCGACAAATGAAAATGTGGACACGACTCTCATCGTACCTTGCCGACGAAGACAATGTCATCGTGCAACCATTTTCTTTTTTGTCGGCTACACAACAGGGTCATACAAGGGCCCCTTGTATGCTTGTTCGTGTATATGGGAATTGATAGAACCTACAATGTTTTGATCTACTATAAATAAAAATTACTTAAGTTTAAGTCTTTGCTTCACTTTTGCTTCATACATATTCATAAACCTTGTCATTAGTGTATGCTAGTTGCGAGTACTGCATAACTGACCTTTTTGAAGGAGTTCACCAATTAGATTGGTGTATGTCCTTCTAGGGCGCCCCCTCCCGGCGTTTCAACTGACATACGCCTTATAAATTCGTTTCGTCAATCGCCTATCATTCATTCTCTCAACATGCCCAAACTATCTAAGTACATACTTCTCAATTTTTGTCACTACATCGTCTTTAGAAATGGGGTAAATTATTTTAAATATTCTTTTCTTACCCTCGATTCAACTGATACAAGTGGTTTTTCCTGAAAGGAAAGTACATCATTATTTATTGTGTTAAAACGGAAGTAGCAACCAAAATAAACTTAAAGAGTCCAATACAAATCGTCACTTTAATTAATCTGAAGTGAAATCCTGAAAATCAATAGTTTTACAAGAATTCTCACACCTGAAAATATTTTAAACTACCTTTTACCCGCAACTGTGTCTGCATAGAATGAGTAATTTAATCCAATCTTGTTTTTCATCAATCTGCTCATTTATTTCATACCCTCAAGCAATTATTGATACCGCATACATACTTTAAAACCGTGAACACCTTTACTATGATATTTAAACTTCGAAGTTTCTTTATAATATTTATTAACTTTTAACTGGAAACAATCGGTTTCACAGGCCAAGGTGCATCAGTAAACCTTATTCCACTCCCTATCTCTCCGTTTCAATGCCAGAGTAGCTTTGACTTTAGGGGTGTCTATGCCATAGAGAAGGATATTTGCATTGTATAGTCCCAAAACAGTAAATTACATCAATTTACATTTATGTAATTTACTGTTTTGGGACTATACATGTGATGCCAGGATAGGCAGCTAGTCACAATAAATATTCTACAAAATAGGCTTACAATCAAAACTGGAACCACTCCAGCTTTGACTCTCCGGAAACCTGGCTTAGTGTTACAAAAATCTTCCTCTTTGAAGTGATCTGAACATATAAAAGATCTATTTGATGGCATCCAGTCATCCATTTTAAGAGATTTAACCCATGCGGTACGCTGGTTCGGATCCTTTGGGAATCTAAAATACAGTAAAAAAATCAAAATATTATTTATTTAAGGTATGCAGGGGTTGCCTGTGGTGTAATTTCAGCCTCCCCCATTGGAAAAGGTATGAGTGTATTAAAGTAGGCCAAAATTGAGTTCAAAATAAAGATAGCCCCTAAAAATGCTTCTTCACTCTTCATGCTTTCTTCTGTTTTTATTGGGAAGATGCGCCGGAAGAAACACGATTTTAGCACTCTGCGAATACATAATTATAATATTACCTGTAGAGTATTTACGAAAACTGTGCGAAAGAAGGAGTATGAAATTTTCCACACTTAAAGTTTATATAGAGGAGTGCATAATGCTAATATGTTTTTTTAAATATGCAGTAATAATTATTAAACTTATAATATAAATTAATTATGGTCAAATTCCGACCAATGAGCGACCACTAATACATAGAAATATCCATGGCTCAATGGTCAATTGTACTCCTCCCTTAAGACGTCTCTGTGTTGGTGCTCACATCAACATATCTCCAACCGGGATTCGGACCCTTACGTGCCGTTTACCGAATCGGGTCGTTAGAGGCACAGTAAAGGAATTACGATGAAGATGAGCTATATACTTACGAGTGAAATGTAATCCTATGAAAACTGGACTTCTTGATTCTGCCATCATTTTCACAATTAGGGACACAGCACTTCATTTTCGCTGCTGTATCTGTAGCAATGTTATTCAGAATATTATTTATTTCGCCATCAACACATAAAACGTAAACAATTCATTATTTTTGCGGTGACAGACTGACAGGACAAATTTTGACATTGACATAACATTTTTTTTTATAAGTTTCATAGTAAGGTTACATAGACCTTTTAAGAGATTTTGATTTTCTTCATTTGTTGTGTTTTTTATACAAGGTGTTGATTGATGACGTAATTATGCTAATGATTCTCGACCCAAAGCAACAATAAAATGATTAGGTATTTTTTATTTTATTTTGCTTGTTTACGGAAATCCGTAAGTGTGAACCAGCCGTATTTAAACGCGGCCCGTCTGTTACTAGCCCTATAACCGCGCTTGCACACACAAACAAACGCAAACAATACATACACAACGCATACGCAACGATCATTCTTCGATAGATTCGTAGGTACAAATCCCTAGCCACGCCGCCGCGACCCCGGAACTAACAGTCTGTTTGATGTCGCCGACGCGTGCGCGCGCTTTGCGAATTTCACTTCTCGGTACATCGTTGAGACGTAGGTACGAAGTGCAAGATGACGGACAACTATCCGAATGTCGAGTTGGTAGAGATGGTCCGCCTGTATGCCATCAGTGGAGACAGCCTACTTGGAGCCATCCGGATGTTCACCGAAATGTTTCCCGATCGGGAACCCCCATCACAGAGCGTCATGCTCGCTGTTACGCAGACACTGCGAGATCATCGGCAGTTTGACGTTCCCCGGCATGCTCAAGCTCGCGGCAGCGTAGGCTTGCCTGTCGCCTTGCAGGAAGACATCCTGGAATACTTCCAGCGAGACCCACGGGCAAGCACGCGGCAGGCTGGTCAACACTTTGGAGTGCACCACACTACAGTGTTTCGCCTACTGAAGCGTGAACTGTAACACCCAAAAACTGGAGCTGTTGCGTCACGTTTTCGAGGAGATGTTGGAGGATGTTCCCTGGCACTCCATCGCAACTTGTACTACCAGCAGGACGGTGCCCCCCCTCACTATGGTCGGCAAGTACGCGAGTACTTGACCGAAAGTTTTGGTGACCACTGAATCGGTCGCGGAGGACCTGTGGCCTGGCCTCCGCGTTCTCCGGACCTGACGTCTCTAGACTTTTATTTGTGGGGAGACGTTAAAAGGTTACTTTATACACGGAGGAAGTGACCAGTGTAACAGAATTACGTGCAAGGATCATTAGTGCTTTTGACACTGTAAAAACTAATGTGTTAGTGTTACGTAAGCTGAAGGAAAACCAGCTACGTCGTGCTCAATTGTGCGAAGAGTGTGATGGTGGCCACTTTGAAGAATACCTCCGGGTAACTTAAGTAGGTAATTTATTTATTAGTACATTTTGGAAATACGTTGTTAGCTTAATCAATTTGATTAGTGTAAATAAGTTGATTTCAAATTTGTAACTACTCTAATAATACCTAAGAGTCGAAAGTATCACCACGTACTTACATTTAACTAGCACGTCTTTCCATTTCCATCATAAGTAGATCGGTACACCAACTAAGGTAGGTATTATAGCCGGTCCCTAAGTCCGTTAAGTAGGAAGGAAAATTTCAAATCAATCAATTTAATCCACAAATCAAAACAAAATCACTACGAAAACTTTAGGTGGAAGGATAAAGCAAAACTAACATTTTATTAATCATCTGATAACAGGTCAATGAACTTTTCTTTGGCGCACTAGTATTACTGCCATTAGTAAGATTTCCGCATTCCAATGATGCTCAACAATGAGTTCATTATCAAGCAAAATTTATGACAATAATGTAGGTGATTTTCGAAATAAAATTAGGTAAATTATTGCTACCGATCATTCGTTCGCCCGCGCTTGCATTTCGTAGGTAAGACGTCGACACTCACGCACACAGCTGCATTGTCGCTGTGTGCGTAGTCGGGGGATTCTGTTTTATTTGTATTGTTAACAGTTATTGGTAACAGTATTTCAGAATTAAACCCTTAATTGGTTTAATTCTGAAATACTGTTACAATTCAACAACAAAAAAAAGCAGGACTTTTTAGTTATTGCCCACTACCATACTTTCAATTGATTATTTATGTATTTTATGACAACCTCCTGAAATTTGACGAGGATGTAAAACAACACTTTGTATATGTATACGTTGACTAAATACAATAAAATATTCAATTGTAGTGATAATTGATTTATATTCACGTACATACACACTCATGCCTTTTTCCCATAGGGAGAAACCACAGAATGCCACGCATTTTGTGGTTTCTTTATTAACAGACTTCCAAAAGGAGGTACATCAATTCGACTGTATTTTTTTTTTTGTTTTTGCCGATGTCGACAATTCTGCCAATGTCAAAAGTGCCATGGAGAATCGTGTCTTAAAAAAAAAGAGCATATTTTGTAGCGGAAGAGTGTGCTGAAAGGCTTAAAACTTGTTATGGCAAAATCAAATTGACAGTGACATTGACAGATATATTTTACCTGTATTTGCTTGCGACTTGGCATCATGAGATTCATTAGTGTCCTCCAAAGAGTTTAGTAAAATATTGTCCTCTATAGTCAAAGTGGAACGCTCCACTTGAGCTTAAATAAATATGTACATAATTAATTGTGATATAACCCTATTAAACACAAATTATTAATTAAACAACATTCTCTCAGAATATCACCTGATCAGAAATCAAACTTAACTTTCCAAAAAATACAGTTTTATTACAGTTCCTTCACTAATTAATCGAAAGGAACTTCGTTCCATCCAGGTGTCCCTTGACACCTCTCAAATACTTGTGCTTAGGTTTGTGGTGAAAATTAATAAATTATTTTCACTACGGTAATGGGCGAAGATTGCAAGGGTACGTTTAAAAGTTACATTACAAAGAAGAAGACCATGCGTCATACGGCTATGTAAACTTGGATGTGTCAGCTGTCAATACAAAATATGCATTTGTTTATACAAATGGCGTCCATTGCAGCCAGCACTGCCCACCAGAGACTAAAGAGCAGTAACAGCCCTTTTGTGATTTTTCGTTTTATTAGTGATTCTGAAAGCGGGTTTCTTAAGCTTTCTATTGAATTAACTTACTTATTTCTAAGACTATTAGAATGGTTTTTATTTAACAGTTTTCACTTACTGCAAACGAAAAAAATTAACAATTTGGCGTGATTTCCCAACTAAAATACAGTATAAATTATACTGCAGATTAAATTTTAAGGTTTCATAACTAAAATGCAGTAAGCAATATAATTTTACAGTTCTTTAGATAGAAATCATAAAATTAAGTATACACTAGCCCGAGAGATGTACGATGCAGATACAAAGGCTAATAGTCAGCGTAATACTGTAATTGTTTCTGTGGACCTCCAAAAAGTAATAATGTTACCTCGCATTGATACCTTTAAAGCAGCTCTGTTTTGCCCCAGGCTTGTGGCGTACAATGAAACCTTTGTACCTCTAGGAAACTTCAAGAAAGGTCACGTATTTGCAGCAGTTTGGCATGAAGGAGTGGCAGGGAGAAAGCAAGAAGACATCACTAGTACATTTAAAGCATTCTTACTAAATAATCGTGATGCAGAGCACATCGTTTTATGGCTTGATAATTGCTCGGCACAAAATAAAAACTGGTGTTTTTTTACTTTCTTGATAAGTATAATTAACAACTTAGAGATTTCTGCCACAACAATTGAACTCAAGTTTTTTGAACCGGGCCATACTTTTATGTCCGCCGATTCCTTCCACCATTTTGTAGAGCAGTCGATGGACAAAAAGGGTAAGCTGTACGATTATCAAGACTTTTTAGAAGCTGTTGAAACATCATTGAAATCGGGGAAGGTAGAAGTCAAAAGTATGGAAATAATAGATTTTGTTAATTTTAAATCTCATATTTCACATAAAAAAAACAAAGATATAGATGGAAACCGGGTATACATCAAAGATATTGTACATCTTATGGTAAAAAGGGGAAGTCATAGTTTCTTTTACAAAAAGAACTTTGATGATATAGAATTCAAAGAACTATATTGTCTCAAATCAAAGAACTTGCCTAATTTTACTGTAAAAACTGTTCCTAAAGGCATTGATAGGGAAAGGAAGCGAAACATCTTAAACGTATTAGGGCCGCTTATTCCACCAAATAGATTAATCTTCTGGAAAAATCTTTCTGTTGGTTCTACGTCACAAGAACCAGAAGAATTTAATTTTGATATTGATGAATAATCTTAAACTGTTAATGTGTTTTGAATTTATTTTTAATAGTCTGTATTTTTTATCTTCAAATTCTAAGAAACAATGTGCCTTAAAGTTAACTTAAGACTGATTATTAATAAGTACAACAAAAGAACTAAGTAAATATTTTTCTGATCTGTTTTGATAATTGTATGATACATACATTTTTATTATTTTAAATCTAGTAGTAAGAATAATAAGAGGCTTCAAAAGCTAAACTAAACCAATGTTATTTTTAAAGCGCGTTAATATACTGTTAAAAATTACTTTTAGAAACTAATTATGTACCTACCTAATAACCAAGGCTTGTAATGCTTTGTGTGTGATGATTGTTTTACTTTAATGTTGATCTCAAGATTATGTCTAGTAGTAAGAATAATAAGAGGCTTCTAAACCAATGTTATTTTAAAGCGCGTTATACTGTTAAAAATTACTTTTAGAAACTAATTATGTACCTACCTAAGACTTACCAAGGCTTGTAATGCTTTGTGTGTGATGATTGTTTTACTGTAATGTTGATCTCAAGTTTATGTCCACCTTTATATAATACTCACCTACATTTACTATCTATATTTTATTGTTAAACATAAAGATACATTATGTTATATATGTTAATATTAAGAGAAAACTGTCAAAGGAGGTTGTGCATTCTGCGCAGGGTCCTTTATTAATTAGATGTTTTTTTTTATTTTTGATATGTAAATTTTACATAAGTGAGTTGAATTATTGATTAAATAATAAGAAATAAACGGTCTTTAAAATGTGAACTAGCTATTTTTCTTACTGCACTAGTAAATTGAACACTTTTTTCTTAAAAAACTAACTAAAATGCAGTATTTTTTTGACCTTACTGCATGTTAGTTGGGTTTCTTGACAAAATAACTGATCCAAACGCAGTAATAGGGCTTTTTGCTGCATTTTACTAAGTTTAAAATGGTATTTTTTACAAAAAAGGCTATGCAGTAATAGGCACCAAAAAGAATAAATGGCCATAATAAATTCAGTTATTAAGATATATTTTTTTTTATTGCTTTAACGTGTGAACCTATGCCTTTACAACCTTTCTGCATTCAAATTTTTTTGCTTATACATTCTGTTGATTTTTTAAAATCAATTCTTAACTTTAAATGCGTTTTACTCGAAATCGTGATTTTGCTGTTACTGCACTTTAGTGTATGGTGGGCAGAGCAGCGTTTTCGTCAAATGACGCGCGAAAAATTAAATATGCATTTTTATGACTCTTAACAATTGAATAAAGAGTTTGTGATTTTTTTTTGTGCTGGCTCTATAGTATTTAATTGAGACACTTCAAAAATTGGTGTAGTACCCTATTGTAACGATTTTACACAAATTTGCCTAATATGAAAATAATAATAATAAATGCTATTAATACCTGCTGGGAATTCTGCAGTTGGCGGGACAGGTTCTGAACAATTTTGTATTTTTTTCTTTGGCCTTCTTTCACCAAATGTAAATCTTGGCAAGGACAAAGGCCCTGTGAAGGAGAATAATGAAAACATACACAACTTCTACAATAAATTAAATTAGTTCATACATACTGAGAATATTTCTTTACTGCAGGGTGTATCATCGTCATCATCATATCAGCTAGATGTGAATATAAAAAAGTAAAACCAGGTACATATGTAATTTTCTTTGGTTTGTTGTAACAAGTTGGAACTCGCTAGAGTCAAGATATACTTCCAATGTTATAGTCAAAAGCTAGAGGCAAGACATTACATGTCTTGCGTCGCAGTTAGATTATTCAATGTGTGACAGTTCGTTTTTCTTTATTACATCCTACTAATATTATAAACACGAAAGTTTGTAAATATGGATGTATGGATGTTTGACTGATGGATGACTCTTTCACACAAAAACCGCTTAACAGATTTGAATAAAATTTAGCATACATATAGTTTATTACTTGGATTAACACATAGGCTACTTTTTATCAATATACCATGTGGGCAAAGCCACAGGAGGCAGCTAGTTATAAATTTTTCTTTACTGACCTGGCAAATTTAATGTCGGTACTGCAATGTTGCTCAGTTTATTGTACCGACAACAATATTTCTCTTCAAAATGTGCATGACATACACTGCGGTGCTTGTATATATCTTCATCGTCTAAGCCAATGATGTCACCTCCAATTGAAACAACCCATTGATTGAAGCGTGATTTGTATTTCAATGGATTTGGAAACAAATGCAAGTTTCGACTTGTGTCTGATAAAGAAAAAGGGAAAATAGTGTAAGTAAGACAGATAACGCAAGACCATGTTGTGTAATTACGCTAGGGTTTCAACTTGAACAGAATTTATTGTATAATTATTGTACCATGCCTTGATTGCAATCAAGTCATGGTACAATAATTATTGGTACCTTAAGTAAATAAATAATATAATGAAAATCAAAATGTTTTTTGTACAGATAAGCTCATGTAAGCATTTATTAAAGCCTAAAGACTTTAGTTGCATGTTTTCAAGAATTCTGGTAATATGGAGAAGACTCCGAATAAAAACCCCATAGACTTTCTTAAAAAAAATATATCACTCTTTACTTGAACAGCACATGGGCATATTTAGAAATTTTCTGCAAGGGTGGCTTGGCCCCAGTGCAGGTGGGGACCTGGGGTGGGCATGGTCCACCTATGTGAATTTCTAATCGTAGCTCAACATCCTAGGGTCAGCACTAGGCCATTCTTTGGCACTAGGCTTTGTGCGGCCCATACAACCCCTCCTTCCCCAAGATACACTCATGGTATAAGCATTTGGATAAGCTGTGTGAAGACAATTAAGGTTTGGACATAGTAATGTTTGTTGTAAACATTCATAAATCAATTTTTTTGGTATGTGAGTCATCAGTATTCATCAAGTTGTAAGTATAATCTTTTACAATAATATGATATTGTATTAGTGGGTCAAATATTATACTTAGTCCAAGGGAATATCAAATTGTTGGCCCAGTTTTCTGCTACGCTTTCGGCATTTGCTTACACAAATAAATACACGTAGTACCTAACTGATACAGAATGACCATTCTTACGAAGTCCAGATTAATTATTATAAAAAGAAATATACGGTTATGTGTTACAATTCTAAACTTTATGGTTATAAATAAATATTGAAAGAACTTACTGCCTGAGTCCATACAGCCAGGAACACAGCACTTTCTTCTAGACATCGACATGATAATACAAAAATAAAACCGTTTAAAAACAAATCTTTTTCACCACCAAATTTGCTCTTCTCTCACACAAAACGCATAATTGCACTACCCGGAATATGTAGACAGACGGATATTATTTCTGAAATTCACTGAAAACAACTTTCGAAAAGTAGTAACATAGCCGCCGAAAACTTATTTGACAGAATATAACCTATAGAGGTGAAGAGGTCTGTCAGAGTCTATCACAGCACAGCGACAAAATTGGTCACAAATTGACAAAAGTGTTCAAGTGAAGGTATTCTAATCTATGTTCAAGTGTTGCCCTCTGGAAGCGGGTTTTGGAAGTAAAAGTAATCCTGACATATTCATTCTGGATGTACGTACATTTTTTATTTTATTTATGGCATGGCTTCTTGGCTTTTGTACCATTTCTTCATTTAGTATTTTTATAATTTATGAATGATGGAGGATAATACATGATTGTGGTTGATGATTTGGTCAATTAATGATTAATAAAGGATGACAAATGATGTTTTCTTCGATTTGATGATTTGTTATTTACTGAAACCTAACGCACTTGGGAGAATTTGAAAGTCACGGTAGGCTAGCTTGGAGACCTATATATTAATCCCTCTCATACGAGAGGAGACCCGTGCTCAGCAGTGGGAAAGGAATGAAGTTGATGTTAAACAATTATCAGTTAAGCTAGGTTTCCTCACGATTCCTGGGACGCAGTGATCTCCTTCTGCGAAACAGCTATGTCGCAGAAGGAAGCCGCGGAGAGGGAGCGGGAAATCTCAACCCCGCTCCCGTGCCGCAGCAGACGCACCGGGCGTTGGAGGAGGGCCGACAATGCCCTCTTCCGCCCCCCCTAAACGGGTCCGGGGGCGGTGGACGCGTAGCTCAAAGCACAGTATTTATAACAATACTCGATTTTGCCCGTGATTTCGTCCGCGTAAAATTAGTATTTAACGACTTTTTTTGGTAGTGAAAGCGTCGGTATAGGTGGCGACGGTATTGTTGGCGTCGGTATTGTTGACGTCGGTATTGGTAGCGTCGGTATTGTTGGCGTTGGTATTGTTTTGCAATAAACAAATGCGAGTCGAAACGGTTCTGTACCGTCGACTAGGTAAACAACAGTGGCCTAATATATATTTTTAATATTATTGAAGTGAAACTTCTCTATCGGGGTTGGAAAAAATGTAGTGTAACATTATTGCGTTACGCGACAACGTACAAAGCAACGGAGAAGCTATCAAAACTGACATGTCGAACGCGTTATAGAGCTTTGGTAGCCTAGTGTGATGATTTTTTTACGATTACTCCTAAGATATTGTATTTGTATGCTAAATTTAATTCAAATCTTATTAGCGGTTTTTGCGTGAAAGAGTAACAAACATCCATACATACATACTTACAAACTTTCACGTTTATAGGTTTATAATATTTGTAGGATAGTAGGATTTATTATTAAAGTAAATGTTATTTTGTAATACTTTGCAATACATTGTTTTGTAAATATTTCAAGTGCCTACCTATTACCATTTAATTTTATTGATATCGAATAAAAACAGGCAAAAAAAATAGTTTTTTGTATGGGAGGATTTTGTTTTTAGTATTTGCTGTTATAGCGGCAACAGAAATACATAATTTGTGAAAGTTTCAACTGTCTAGCCATTGCGGTTCTTGAGATACAGCCTAGTGACAGACAGACGGACAGACAGCAAAGACTTAGTAATAGGGTCCCGTTTTTAATCTTTGCGTACGGAACCCTAAAAAAGAAAAGACTTTGCAAAATCGAACTCCTAAGAAAAAAATATGCGTGGTCAGATTACAATCAGTGAGTGTACAATTAATTATCCCCTATTTTCCTACCCTTAGGGTTGATCTTTTTTTTCCAAATATGGTACTAATTTCAGGGTATACGCTTTCCAATAAAAAAAATTGTGTGTATTAGTGTACACAGGTAAGAAGTGAAACTGCTTTATGACATCATTTTTCGAAAAATGATTTACTATTTACAACTTCACAGAAATTGGTTGAATAAAGCTAAATTAGATAAAGTTTATGCAAAAGGCTTTTATTATAATAGACATGCATTGGTTAAACTAGTTGTTTTCCAACTGTATTTTATGATTATTGATATAGGAAATTATGGTATCTACTCGAATAACATTGAATTTAAAAAGAGCGTTTGAATTAATAGTCTTCGATTTGTAGCTCTGTCAGTTCCAAATAATAGTGGGAACCAATCATAATCTTCTATTTATCAAAACGTCGATGTCTCAACCAATAGCAAGTTCTCAATAGAAAAACAAATGGTCTTGGTGTATTGGAAAAGGTATAGTTTTTAGTTGTCAAACAAACATCATGTTGCTATGGTTACCTATTCAAATAAAGATGGCGCGTAACGCAAAAATGTTACACTAAATTTTTTCCAACCCCGATAAAGAAGTTTCACTTCAATTAGAAGTTTCACGTCGACTTGAAAACCTCTTCCGATTTTTTTCCTCGGTTAAAAATACAGTCAGCCACTGAGTTTTGACATACATGCATTACAGGGCTGCCAGATTGTATCTTGTGAAACCAAATTGGTATAATTGGACGATATATTGTATCCATGTGGTATATTGGTTGTGGTATATTGGATCATTTGCTATAGTTCATATAAAAAAATGCAAAAGCAAGACGCTCACAAAAAAAAGATCATGGTATAATTGCAGATGCTAAATGGTATAGCCGCGTCATTGCTTACTGGCAGCCCTGGTGCATTATGACTTTGACATTTTATTGCAAAAACATCTCAAATCAAACCACCGAAAAATCTGAAAAGCAAAATTAGTTAACCTTTGTTATTTAACCATAATAACTATAATCTTAAAATACATACATATCGATGGCCCCACAGAATAAACATGCAAAAGCTCTTACCCAAAAAATTTTTTTTTGCATTTTTCGTTTCTTTGGCCTATTCAGCACCTTCTCAATTTTTTTTATAATGTTTTGACCGAAAATACGCTTGTTATTCACTTGATTCCTTTATTCTACGGAAAAATAAGCAATTAATATCACAAGTATAATAGTATATGCTATCATTAAACGCTGTTTAGGTCCCCGAGGCCACAAGAATAAACATGTTACAACAAGTAAACGTTTGAGAAGACTTGTGCGTTTGTGTAATGGCTACTTACACGTTTATTCGTGTAATATTGCATGCAGTTTTTATTCCTAATGTTTCATATTATAAGATGAAAGCTTAAATATATTTTTTACTGAAAAAAAAAGGTATTGCATTGTCCCTTACAGTATTTAATCGGACTGTTCAAATAAACTAATGTGATCAAAATACTAATATTTTCATCACATTAGTTTAAGTTAATGCATAGTAACGACGATCAACGATCCGTTCAATCCAATTGTGACTACACAGGTATTTTACTGATTATTTGTTCTATTTAGATGATATGATTGAAGTGACAGTATTCTTGTGTGTGAAAACATTGAATACTTTTATTCGGCGAAATATAAGGGTATTAACTGGCTTATTGGTTTAGTGGTTAATAATGCGATGAATGCGAAACCGGAGGTCTTAGGTTCGATTTCCACCCAGGTCAAAATGTTTCTGCGATGTGCTCGAAAATTAGTTCTTTGTCTAAAAGCTATGCGTGAAATTTTCCACAGATAATTATACTGATTTCTGACACGTTCACCCTTATTTATTATGTCTATCCTTTTAAGCAAAGCGAGCAATAATTTATAACAAAATGTTCACATCTTGTAAGTTCTCTATGTACTCCCCTCTTCCCACAGTCTTCAATATTGTTAAAAAACAACTACGACTACAAGTACGGTGGATGGGCACGGTATTTATAAAACACACAGAAATCGTCTTGTAACTGCAAATTAAAATGTTGTGAAAAGATAAATAAAGAAATAGATACCGAGTTGGATATTAAAATTTGCAAAACCATATTCTTAAATTACACAGCAAGTATTAAATATACATACAGCTATTTTGGAATTGGAAGTTGAAGAAGGAAATGAGAACTATATAAAAGATAACAGAGGAAGACCTAGAACTATGTGAGAGGAGACTGAGAGCAGCATCTTACATACTAATACACGACTGATCAAATGAATTGCTTGATAGAGAATTAAATAGAAGAATTGATTAAAGGACATGAATCATGTACTCATTATTGTTCCACTGCTGGGTACGGGTCTCCTCTTATGTTAGAGAGATTAGGCTATAGTCCACTGCGCTAGTCTACTGCGGGTTGGCTTAGACTTCACACCCCATCGAAAAAACCTGCCAAACATGCTGGTTTCATCGCGACGTTTTCCTTCACTGTTTGAGCATGTGATAAATAAGCACATAACTTCCGAACAGTCAGTGGTGTGTGCCTTGGGTAACTCGAAATCTTTGACATACATGACATAAATAGCTACAAAATTTACTGCAGTGAATAATATAAGTAAAATTCTCTCGTGAAAACGAATTACGAGGGTAGTGAGGAGAACCTACAGAAGATCCTGAACACTTAAGGTGACCTACTTAGATCTTTGTAACCAATGACTGTAACGGGGGCACTTAATCTCAAGTATTTCAAATTATAATATGGTTCGTTATTTTTTTTGTTATAAGTTCAAGTTAATAGCTAAGTTTAATTTTAGTGTTTTACAATATCACCATCATCAACTCATTATTATCCCACTGCTTGGCTCGGGTCTCTTCTCATTTGAGTGGTATTAGACTGTATTCCACCACGCTACTCAACTGCGGGTTGGTAGACTTCACATGCCATCGAGAAAATCTCTCAAGCAAGGTTTCCTCACGACGTTTTCCTTCACCGTTTGAGCATGAGATGAATACGCACATAACTTCCGAAAAGTCAGGGTTTGAACTCAATTTTACATTATCATTAGTTCTTTATTTTGTATGCATGTAGATAGATAGTTATTTATTATATTTTTCTTTTATTTCACCTTCTTACTGTATTATTGATAAAGTAAAGCAAATTACATTATAATTCTATGCAATAACAACAGTGTATTACATAAATGAGAATCGATCTTACGAACTCTGATATACATGCATTCTATCTTTACAGTAATCAAACAATAGAGTAAGTTACTGTAAACAAACGTGCTAATGCCTATTACTGGGTATGAAAAAAACTTAATTTACGCCGAATAATAGTGTAATATAACATTATAAGTGTTGTTCGCTTGACATTTTACACGAATAAACGTATAATGACAATTTACTGTTATCTAGTCATACAAATTTTACGAGAATAAAAAAATTAAATGGTTTTTCATAATTTTCCGGAAAACCTATGGATTAAAAAATAAATAAAAAATGTAATGTAATGAGTTTTTTTTATATCTTTAATTTGATATACAATACTTAAACCTATTAACTTTTAAATAACAGTTATTCAAGTTCAAACGTTTTTATTTTTTCCTGAACAATTGATGTTTTTCACTTGCACGTTTATTCTGTGGGGCCATCGATATATAAACTCACGCCTTTTTCCCATGGGGTAAGGCAGATAATACAGAATGCCACGCGGTACGGTCCCTGTATACCATAACATATTGAGTTGGTGCCAAACAATTAATAAACTGAATTATTAAATTACCTTATATTTTAATGAGATCTCCAACGATAAACATTGTAACAAAATTTGAAAAGTTTATGAATATAGTTGTAAAGGTTAATTAACGAAATTTGATTATTTTTTTACTTTTCAGTCTTTTTGGTGGTTTAATTTTTTTTAATATTTCTGTCAACGTCACTGTCAATTTGATTTTGAAATTTCAAGTTGTATGCCGAAGATGTGTTGTCTTATTATTGTTGTGTTTTTGTGACATTTTAAATCGGCAAATGTATAGAATTCCAGGTATTTAGTTAAATATTCTGATTGTTTAATAATATACTATCTTTTGGTCTGTATATTTAACGCAGTTCTACCCATAATAATAAACTATAGTCTACAAATATCATAGGTTATGTACTGGTTAGTGGTCTTCATATTAATTTTATAGATGGACTGCATTTCTATAATTAATAACTACCTCATTGATCCAGTGATTGAAAGTGAGACTGTGAGCAAACAAAATGATATTGGGATTTTCTATAAAATTCTAATTATAAGGTTAGAGTTTGGATTTGTGCAATACGGTCGCCACCTAATACATGGGACCTAAAACATACCGGCGAAACGTGGTTGTACATTAGTATACCTCTGCTCAACCTTTTGGGGATGATAGGCATGTTGGTATGTTGTTTTCAAATAAACAATCAACAATGTAGATGAGTAGTGGCGATCCTTGGTGGAGACCTATGTCCAGCAGTGGACATCTAACGGTTGATATGATGTTACAGATTCAAATATCAGTTTTAAAATGGGATGCCTGATTCCTGAGTGTACGAATTTCAATGGAATAAAAACTAGTGGAATTACATATCATTCGTAAGTGTTTATTTTTTAATACATTATTTTAATTTATTTACTATAGAAATGTTTATGTGGATTTTCTCGTGGTCTTCATCATCAACCCATTAACGTCCCACTGCTGGGCATGGGTCTCCTCTCATTTGAGAGGGATTAGGCTATAGTCCACCACGCTAGCCTCGTGGTCTAATGGATGTCAAGTATGGCTGTTGAGCAAGTGGTCTTTTATTTGATTTCAAGGGCAGGAAAATGTTATTAGGGAAATGAAATTGTCAGTGCCCGGTTGACGGCAGTAGGCTCACCCCATTTTATCATATCCATATCATTTATTTGCATTCCACAATGTTTTTATAGATGGCAACAGACAATCTTATGTTAGATACAATTATGGACCCTGTCGGGCACAACAAATATAATTATTTTACACTAATTATTTTTTTTGTAGATTTTATTTTTCTTCATTCTGTAGTGTCTGCCTACCCCCATGAGAAAAAGGCGTGAGTGTAAGTATGTATGTATGTACTAATTCATTTTTTATGGGACCTAAAATTTTCAAGCGAAATGTAATTGTACACCGGACACATCTGCCTAACCCTTCAGAGACAACAGGTGTTATGTTTCTATGACATCTTATGGCCCAACAGTCAGTACTAGTAGCGTAAACAGTTTTCTGTTAAAAATATGGAGTGTCTTGCCGGTTCTTCTCTATAAGACCTACCTTTTTGAACCATGCAACTAAATTCAATTAAATTTGACAATTGAAAAACACCTGTATTGGTCTAATTTAAAATGTAAATGATTTGATTTGAATAAAATCCTTCTAAGTAGATACAATTAGTCCAGCAGTAGTTAACACCGCCTTCTAGGCTATGGCTAGCTATAAAGCTTGTTGCTTAGCTCGGAAATTCTTAATTTTTATGTATACATTATGTACCATTTATATTTCAGCTTCCCTCAAGATCCTGATCTTCGGAAGGCATGGACCGATGCCCTTGATATTACTAATTATTTGACAGTTGACTTAAACAGCAAGATATGTTCAGAACATTTTACGGAGGATTCCTTCTATGAAACAAAGCATGGTCGCCAGTTACATCCTGCAGCATTACCAACTATGATACCAGTGAGTGGACAATTACTATCCCACTGCTGGGCACAGGTCTCCTCTCTATTGAGAGGGATTAGTCTATAGTCCACCATGCTAAACTAGTAGCGGGTTGGCAGACTTCATTCGTCATCAAGAAAATCTCTGGCGTGCAGGTTTCCTCACGAAGTTTTCTTTCACCATTTGAGTATGTGATAAATACCCACATAACTTCGGAGTGGTCGTAAAGTGCGGCTGCCGAGTAAAAGGTCTTGGGTATGATTCCCATATCGAGCAGTGCTATTGGGTTTTTCTATGCAATTCTCAGTAGCAGCTCGGAGATTGGGTTCGTGCCTGGAACATATCGGCGTAACACCTCGGGTACGAGTGGTACGACAGATGTTACATGTCAGTTTTTTTAAGTAAACTATTATTTTATTTTCATACAACCATATGTAATGCTTTTCATCATCATCATCAACCCATTAACGTTCCACTGCTGGGTACGGGTCTCCTCTCATTTGAGAGGGATTAGGCTATAGTCCACCATGCTAGTCTACTGTGGGTTGGCAGACTTCACATGCCATCGAGACAAATCTCTCAAGCATGCAGGTTACCTCACGATGTTTTCCTTCACCGTTTGAGCTTGTGATAAATACGCACATAACTTCCGAAAAGTCAGTGGTGCGTGCCTTGGGTACGAACTCAAGACCTTTGACGTCTCAGTCCACTGGTCACACCGCTAGGCTACCACAGCTCAATGTAATGCTTTTCATACTTCTTAAATGTATGTTTCTGCCTGAAGTTACAATTTACCATTTTATTTTTCAGGAACTTTGTCCTTCAGATTCATTATTGGTAAGCATCTAATTACATTGTGATAGCCTTTCATAAATGAATCATCACATTTTTATCATCAGATTATCGTATGTAATCTGCAATCATTTGATTCGGTATTTCTTTAATTTTCTAGGTGTGCCGGATTTGCCTCGTTCATCATTCAGATATGCATCATATCAAACAATTCAGTGAAGCTTTTGAACAACTTACCAGCATTGCAGTAAGTTCATTTTATATTCTCTTACTATATTCTAAATCTGGCTGCAAATAGTTTGCGGCTGAATGGGCAACGGCAACCATACCTATTCAAATTATTTACATATATTTCTATTTTGATTGGAACCTTGGCAAAAATAAATTCCCACAGTCTTAATTATATAAAAAAAAAGACGTGTGGCACTCGGAGACTGCCGCGGTAAAGCTATTGCATAGCATTTTTTATCAAAAATAACAAAAAAAAATAACGATATTAAGAGTTTGATCATCGAATTTCGCGCGATGTACATTTATATAGATATAATATCATATATACTTTCTCTGCGCGGCATTAATGTGTGTTACCTATACATAAAAAACAAAGGTACTAAATAACCAATGCCACCTAGAGGCGATTTGCAGAACTAAAGACACAAGAGTGATATTTCAAAAAGTCATTAAAAATTCTGCTATTCATCGATAGATGTTGTCATCAACCAAAAAGTATCACCGCTGTGCCGGTCGGAGTGGGGGGTGTTAGGTTATTTCCGTTACGGAATTTCTGGATTCGGTCTCCACGCTCAAGGCCCGCGATAGAAGCTATGCAATAGCTTAAAAATGATTATGTCTATGCTATGGACGTAGTTTATTCTGGAGCCGGTTCTTAGACTAAAATATTCTAAATAAACTCCCCCCTTAGAACTTTCTGCTTCTGCTCAGGCAAGCGACGGAGAGGCGAAGAGATTGCCGCAACGTTTGTGTTGGGAGTGTGCGGCGCGGCTGCGTGCTGCGGCGACGTTCAAAGACAAAGCTCTGCGCAGCAATACACTCCTGCGGGATTTACTGAACATAAATGTATTGGTAAGTAGGAATACCTTTTTTTATGGTGATAAGGGGGCACACGAGCAGACAGCTCACCTGATGGTAAGTGATGACCGCTGCCCATGGACATTTGCAACACCAGAGTTACTGAACTGACAGCAAACGGAATTCCCATGCTGTCAGAATAGGCAATCCCCCAATGAGCTCTGGTAATCTCACTTACTCGCAGAAAGACAACTATGTTGATTCACTGCGGTCTTCTGCAAGGCGGAGATACTTCCCCAGTCGGGCAACTCAATTTGGGCGAAGAAATACCGCTATGTCCTACCTCCTACAATACCTTGGACAAAACATTGCATATCTAGGCTTTCTTACTTATAATAAAATAAATGCGAGCGTGTCCGTCTGTTTGTTATGCCTTAACGGTTTCACCGCTGGACCAATTGAGATGAAATTTTATATGGAGATAGGTTGAGTCCCGGGGTAGGACATCGGCTAGTTTTTATCTCGAAATCTCTAGCCTAGTATGGGTTAGCACACTTAATAAGCCTGCGAGAGTCCCAGAAGGATATAGGAAGCTTTCATCCCGAAAATCATCCCTTAAAAGAGAGAAAAGGGGGTTGGAAGTTTAAATGCGGATAAAATTATTGATTTTACGCAGACGAAGTCGCGGAAAAAACCTAGTTCTCCAACAAGAATCTTAACGTTTTGAAAATTATTGAACAAGTTTATTTGTATTAAAAATACTCTCGAATGTAATTTCTTTCAGCTGAAAATACAGGACATTAAAAAAATTGATCGTAGACGTAATGGCTTAAAAACATTTCTTGTGCAGACACATTTTGACAATGAGCATTTTGATGTCAAAATCGATGATTCTTTTGTTGCAACCGATATTGAACCTTATTTATTTGAAAATAACCATGTTGAAGATGAAAAAACCGACGGAAATACCCATAATACACCAAAAGTAAGAACAAAGGAAAAAGCACCTACCAACAAACAAAACAAAGTTGGAAATCTAAAAATAGCTAATAATAAACAAGAAAATGATTCGAATAAAGATTCAATGTTATATGTGGAACATAGCTATAGTAATATGAATTCTAATGACAATAAAAATATAGCTCAAAATAATATAACAACTGAAGTTGAAAGAAGTATAGAAAATAATGATTATGATGTGTCAAATGATATGTTAGGTAATTATGACGCTGAAATGGATGACTTAGAATCACAAATTAGTGAAGAAAATGGAAATATAGGTAATTGGAATATTGAAGTGGAAAAATCTTCGCAAACAATATCCATTTTTCCCCTACATTCGACTGCTTCTAAGAACAATAAGTAAGTATTTTTTTAATAAATGCTAAAATTTATTTAGAATTTACTAGTTTTCTACAAATCCTCATCAAACAAATTCTGGTCCCACTGTTGGGCACGGGTTTCCCCTTTTGAGAGGGATTACGGTACGTTAAAATAAGTTCTAGTTATGTGATAGTCTTTGTGGCATCACTGTGAAAGTCAAATGTCTGGAGTTCAAACCCACCGGCGTATTTATGATATGCTCAAACGGTGAAGGAAAACATTGTGTGTGGAAACCTGCATGCTTGAGTGAATTTATCGATGGCGTGTGAAGTCTGCCAACTCGCAGTAGGCTAGCGTGGTGGACGATAGCCTAATCCCTCCCAACTGAGAGGAGACCCGTGCCCAGCAGTGGATCAATAATTGGATTGACTATGATAATAGTTTGGTTTTCGCAGATATAGGAAAGATATACCAAAAGAACTATTTACCATCACGCCACTGCGGTCTGAGCGGTTAGTGGCAGAGATCAAGGACCGGCAGAATAGCCCCGCTTACATAAACAACCCGTACAAGTGCACCGTGTGTTATATGGGCTTCAAGATCAAAGATGTACACGACAGGCATATGTTGAAGCATTCAGATGTAAGTAGAATTACCAAGATCCTAATCTAATATATAAAATTCTCGTGTCACAGTTTTCGTTGCCATACTCCTCCGAAACGGCTTGACCGATTTTCATGAAATTTTTTGTGCTTATCCGGTATCTATGAGAATCGGCCAACATCAATTTTTCATCCCCCTAAAAGTTAGAGGTAGTCCACCAACCCCTATAATGTGGCAAAACAACGTTTGCTGGGTCAGCTAGTAATATTATAAATGTGAAAATTTGAAAGTTTGTTACTCTTTCACGCTAAAACTGCTTAACAGATTTGCATGACATTTAGCAAACATACAGTTCATTACCTGGATTAAAATATAGGCTACTTTATATTTATGTACCAAGCGGGCAAAGCCGCAGGAGGCAGCTAATATACAAATTCTTATAGAACAAAATAAATATTTGGAGGGGGGTATTCCCCCTATATTTATTTGTTCTATTTTTAGTTTGTGGTTATAGCGGCAACAGTATTACATATTTTGTGAAAGTTTCAACTGTCTACCTATTGCGGTTCTTGAGATATACCCTGGTGACAGACAGACAGACAGACGGACAGCGGAGGTTTAGTAATAGAGTCCCGTTAGCACCCTTTGGATACGGAACCCTAAAAAGCATCCTGCCCGTGACCCTGAATGCTGTAAAGGAGTAGTTATATTCCAATAAAGTGTTATTTACTTTGTTACAGAAATCTGGCCTATTCGAGTGCTTCATCTGCAAAATTCACAAGAAAAAGAGACACTTAGTCAGGTCACATATACAAGACCGCCACAGTCACGAATACAAATGCCGGAAATGCAATTTTGTCACTAGATTTAAGTAAGAAAATTATTATTATTATATACTTTTTTTAGAACCTTAGTGATATGACCAGTAGAATGCGAAGGTATGTCTCGAGTCCAATCTCAAGGCACTTTGGAAAATCTTTTCTGCTGACATTTTAAAGTCTAAAAGTATTTACAAAGTTTCAAATCTTCTCCAAAAATTATAAAGTAAGTCAAAGTTTCAAATGCTTATTTATTATCTTGGTATTCTAAGAATAAACTTGTTGTCAGGGTTTTTCGGTGTCTAACTGCCATGATAGTTATCATAGGTGCTGGTATGATATAACAACCGTCACCCCCCCCCCCCCCGGCCCTTAAATTTACCTAGAAAGTTAAAGCCAGGTTGACCTAGAAATTTACATTACGAAACTAGTTGCAATGCAGGAATGATTGAATGATTGTTTATTTCTGTAAATAGATCTTTTTAAAGACACTTTTACAAGTCATGTCCTTTTTTTTTGTATCTAGTTGACATCGGAATTTCCTAACTGACGACCTGTGAGAAGAAATGCCGAAACAAACTATAATAATAATAATATTCTGCGACATTTCACACAGCACCATCTAGTCCCAAACTAAGCAGAGCTTGTACTATGGGTACTAGACAATGCATATAATACTTAAATACTTTTTTTTTGTAAATACATACTTATAATACACCCAGACGAACACAAACACTTATATTCATCACATAAATATTTGTGCCCCGTGGGAATCGAACCCACGACCCCGTGATCAGCAGTCCGGTACTCGAACCACTAGACCACAGAGGTTGTCAAAACTCAAAGAATCATGGTCTCTTTTAAAGTCCAAACATTTTGGATACAATATGTGACTGACTATGTAGGTTAAAGTCTGAGATGGTCATGACTCGTATATCGTATATCTACTTGAGTGTACTTTCATACAACTAGTTTCGTGATGTAATTCCGGCTTAAGAGCACCATAAGGGACCATAACAGCCTTAGAAGTTACTATAAGTACCTGCCGACGGCACGCATACATCAGTCTTCGTGTACTTCAAATATAATGTAAGGAGCTCAACGATACGACCATAAGCTGTAGCTTATCATCATCACCATCACCCTATATTCGTCCACTGCTGGACATGCGACATTGCCCTCCCCTAGTGAACGCCACAGAGCTCGATCTTCGGTAAGGTGTAGTTCTTAGTGTAATTTTTTTTTCTTGTTCCAGGCCACTAGTACACGAACATATAAAATTCCACGCCGGGAATAAATACAAATGCGAACTGTGTCCGAGTGTGTTTGAGTAAGTACAACCATTCTGTACATCTAATATATAAAATTCTCGTGTCACAGTTTTCGTTGCCATACTCCTCCGAAACGGCTTGACCGATTTTGATGAAATTTTTTGTGCTTATCCGGTATCTATGAGAATCGGCCAACATCTATTTTTCATCCCCCTAAAAGTTAGGGGTAGTCCACCAACCCCTATAATGTGGCAAAACAACGTTTGCTGGTTCAGCTAGTATAATAATAATACGATAACGATCTCCGGTGACCTTACTAACTCGCAGAAACACAACTGTGGTTGGTTCCCTCCGATCTTGGCGAGGATTTCTCGCTCAAATTGAGCCAAATCAAATTTATTTTGACAAAATAAATACCAATAATTGTCGTCCCCATTAACGTCTCACTGCTGGGCACGGGTCTCCTCTCATTCGAGAGGGATTAGGCTGTAGTCCACCACGCTAGCCTACTGCGGGTTGTCAGACGTCACACGCCATCAAGACAAATCTCTCAAGCATGCAGGTTTCCTCACGATGTTTTCCTTCACCGTTTGAGCTTGTGATAAATACGCACATAACCTTCGAAAAGTCAGTGGTGCGCCTTGGGTTCGAACTCGAGACCTTTGACGTCTCAGTCCACCGGTCACAACGCTAGGCTACCAAAGCTCTTGTCGTATTGTCGCATGTCTTACGGTTATTGTTAGTCTTATTTTTTTTGTATGTAATGCGTACGTTTCACATCTGACTGCATTATTCTCATAAACATTGTAAATGAAAACCAATCATTTTGTAATTTTTATATTGTTTAAAAGATTATCTATGGAGATTTTTGTCGGTTCTTCTCCATAAGGCCTACCTCTTGGAACCGTGCATCTTGTTCCAACATTTCAAAAGTACCTGTTATATTGGCCTAATTGAAATAAAAGAAATGGGACACTTTCAAGTTCTATTCGAGGTATAAACAAAATAATTATCCTCACACGTTACAGACGTTTTTTGCCGGCTAGGGTACCGCAGTGCCCCATTAGGAACTTCGTTCCAAAACATTTGACTTGACTGTGACCGACCCGCAGCCACAAGACGTCGTACCTGGGCCACCGGCGGCTGTTCCACCTGCCCAGCGCGGTGTGCTGGCTGTGCGGCTACACCTTCCTCAACAGGTTCGGAGTACTGTCCCACCAGGCCAGACAACACATCCTCGACAAGGACGTGAGTTTCTCTCAAAAAAAAATGAGATCATAATAATAAATCATTTATTCAGAACAATATTACAATTATGGTTATTAACCAACCAAAATGCAAGAAACACACACACAACAAGCACACATCCACATTAACTAGCCCAGCAGTGGGACTACAACAGACTAATATATTAAGTTTTTCAGAAAGAACTAGTGGGTCCGCACTGTGACAAGTGCGATGTAAAGTTCCTATCACAAGAGGCGTACGACAAGCATCTGCATCTGTCGGCTAAACACGTCAAGAATGAATACGACCCGTAAGTATACATCCATACTAATATTTATCAATACGACAGAGTGTCTGTCTGTCTCTCAAACATGCAGGTTTCCTTAAGGTGTTTACCTTCACCGTTTGAGCATGTGATAAATACGCACATAACTTCCGAAAAGTCAGTGTTGCGTGCCTTGGGTTTGAACTCGACACCTTTGACATGTCAGTCCACTAGTTACACCACTAGGCCACCACAGCTCTCCGTCTCAGTACGCTCAAACTAATCCTGCTAAAGAAGATATCTCCGGATCCGGACGTATTACTACCCTATTCGAAATTATCAGTTCTAACAATAGTTATTTAATTCTTTTTTCCTGCAGTATCCGCATTAGAAATGAAATAGGATACAAAAGGACCAAAGGGATACAACGACAAAAGGGGGATGAAGGGGGGGATAGAAGGAAGATACAGCAGTTGAGGCGTCGCCTGACGGGACCATATACCTGTGAACAGGTAATATATGTATAATATATTATCTTCATGGTTTATAGAGTATTTTTTTTATGGTACTTGCCCACCACCCAAATCCCTACTACTGCAACTCCTGTAAACCAGGATCAACAATAGTAACTATTCAGAAAATCGTCGAGACAATGAAGTCCGACGTGTCCCAGGGGAATGATTTTAACTGTCTTGGAACCCGCAGCGAATTTAATCATGAAGTTATATAGGAGGAGTAAGAAAAATATCAGTTTTTTCACTTCCCTCCTTATCAAGCGAGAGACAGAAAAGAATTTACATGTCAAAGATATGAGAACAGATGTTTACAACTGGGTTAAGCCCAGTTGCCAGGCACCATTATAGAGTATCAAACAAGCTTCCTATCTGATGGTAAGCGGTTACCGTAGCCTATAGACGTTTGCAATACCAGAGGTGTCGCTCGCGCGTTGCCGACCCTGTAGAAACGGTTAAAGGTTTCTTAAAATAGGGAACTAAAGTGACAGCAATCGGAATGCCCATGCTGTCAGAATAGTCACTTCCCTAACATGCTCTGGTAACCTTACTCACTCGGAGAAACACAACTATTGTTGTTTCACTGCGGTCTTCTGTAATTTGGATCTACTTTCCCAGCCGGGTAACTCAAATTGAACGAGAAATCTCGCTATGCACTACCTGTCTTGCTATGGCAACACTGTGCACACCATTCTCTTTATACATCCAGTGCCGGATTAAGGTAACTGGATGCCCTGAGCAATCTTTGGTGGGAGGGCCTTAAAAACAGTCATCATACATACATTCATTACCAAAACATTACAAGACAACTGGGCTGAGCTGTTCTTTAGCCCCTGCATCCTACACCTTGACTGTCCGTATTGATTCTCGATCGTGTGCCCCCTAGACGAGATGCTCTAAGCAATTAAATATTAATAAATAAATATTCCTGGACACTATGACACAGCGCCATCTAGTTCCGAGCTAAGCAACGAGGCTTGTGTAACGGATACTAGTTGGTTGATACTACATAGGCCGATACTTTTTTTTCTAAATACATACACATTATACATAGATACATCCATGACTCCGATACAAATGTTAATGCTCACCACACAAAGATTTGTCCCTACCGGGATTCGAACCCAGGACTCATAGAACAGAAAGCAGCGTTAACTACCGCTTGACTAATTGGGTTGTCAAATCGTAATTGCTTAAATAGCTTCAAGGGTAATCCAGGCCTGCACCCGAGTGATATAAAATAATATTAATACTATCACATATTTGATTATAGCAACAGTTTTTACGGTTGTGTAGCCAAATGGCAAAAACGGAATTTAGATTCGGACCTTATAGATTCGTCATGTCTGTCTGTCTATTAACATTGAATGATATTGAGGTTTCTAATATCATTTACTTCTAAACTGAATAGTTTGCGCGAGAGACACTCCCAAAGTGGTAAAATGTGTGTCACCCCCTGTAACTTCTAAAATAAGAGAATGATAAAACTAAAAAAAATGTACATTACCATGCAAACTTCCACTGAAAATTGGTTTGAACAAGATCTAGTTAGTATTTTTTAATCGTAAACCGTAATTTACCTTTCTATCAATCATGTACCTACTGTTGTTTACCTAGTCAATGGTACGGAACCCTTTGTGCGTGAGTCCGACTCGCACTTGGCCGATTTTTTCCATTCTCTTTTAACGTGAACGCTCTGTGTTGCCAGTGTGGTGTGAAAATGCGTAACTATGCTGTCTACGCGATCCACTTCTCGCGCGCCCATCCCAACCACAGCCGCGCGCAGTACCTCGCGGATGACGCGCTCGGAGACTGGATGTGCGAACATTGCGGCGGTATGTTTATGGTAAGTAAGGACATCTTTATACACAGTCATGTCACTTAAATCCTTGTTATGGTCATACTTCAATCATCATTCATGAAATGGAAACAATTTTTGAACTAAAATCTTTAAGCGTGTTGAGCTCTCTTTGTAAACGAATATCATGGAACTCGCGTCATCGTTACCTAAGGCTTTCTATGAGCTATATGTATACTGTGAATATATCGGCAGTGCCCAAAGATAGCCCCCGCATATTTTTTTGGAACGAAGTTCCATATCGCGCGTTGCAAAAGGGGGCTAGACGGAAAAAAATTAAGACGAAAAGTTGTAACGACACTTTTTGCTATAGTAAGCTATTGTAAACAAAACTACAATTTTATTACAATTCCTTCTCTAATTAATCGAAAGGAACTTCGTTCCATCCGGGTGTCCCTTGACACCTCTCAAGTGTTTTTAAATGTTTTAATAGTCTCGCTCAGAACACAAATATGCTAAAATAGTACTAGTGATAATAAACAGGTTACAGACATATCAATAAAGAATAATACAAATTAAAAGCCAAAAAAGTTATTAGCCGTCCATTGTTGGACATAATTCTCCCTCAAGTATTTCCATATGGGATATAAAACATACCGCGAAAACTAGGTGTCCATCAGTACACCGTTGCCGTAATAGTAATTTAACAACAAAAATAAAGGAAACACTTAAAAATTTAAATATAAAATTCCATTATCACAATTTCAAGTCCAAATTTTCAATATTCTCTCTTTATCCGCAGTCAAAATGGGCTTTGAAAGGTCATCAATGGGTCCATACGGGGACGAAGCCGTTGGTGTGCGACCACTGCGGCAAGACCTTCGTGCAGAAGGCAGCCCTGGTGGGTCACATGCAGGCCATGCACCAGGAAACCGCGCCCGCCAACAAGTGCACCGTCTGCGGCAAAGTATTCGTGTCCTTACACAATCTGAAGAAACATGCTGTTGTAAGTATATGTTTATCCGTATTCTACCAAAGTGAATTGTGTGTATGCGCGTGAGTAGGGTTGCCAGAGCTCGCTAGGGGAGTGACTATTCTGACAGCATGGGGGGCCTTGTTGAATATTTTTCCATACTTACATGAGTTGTTAACAGCTTTATGATGGAACTAGGACATATGCATGTACGTTTATTTGTAAACGATACCTAAAATCGTTATATAGCTGTAATAACAATTATTATTAGCACCGAAGGGCTAAGCGAGGCAGTGCCCCAGGGCCCCTATATATATAACTACTTATTGTACTAGAAAAAATATCTCACCATCGGAATCTAAATATAATAAGTTGCAACACGACTTTAATCATGGCAACCCAAAAAATACAGGGAAATTCCCGACCAGTTTCAACTTTAAAAGTGGACTGGTTGTAAACTGCTTGTTACGAATAAAACGTAAGTGTACGATATAAAACCTTACCTTACAAGTTTAGGACATCACATTTTTTTTTTGGCCCCAGGGCCCTTTTTCACCTAGCTACACCACTACATATTAGTGCCAAGAAAATAAAATATTAAGGAAAATAATTCTCTCGATAAAAAACCGACTTCAAATGTCAACTAGACGAAATTTAAACCGGACCACAAATAAAAAAAATATTATCAAAATTGGTTCAGCCAGTCGAAAGTTATGACATAACAAACATAAAAAAAATACAGTCGAATTGATAACCTCCTCCTTTTTTGTAGTCGGTTAATAAACTTTAAACATAATTCTGGATTACTAAACTGTTTATAGAAATATTTTATACTTTAGGAGTATATAGGATCCTAAAACCCTGTTTATGGTATTCTCTTTATATTTCAAATCAAATCATTTATTTCAATTAGACCAATACAGGTACTTTTGAATTGTCGAATTAAATTGAATTTAGTTGCACGGTTCCAAAAGGTAGGTCTTATGGAGAAGAACCGGCAAGAAACTCCATAGATACTCTTTTTAAATTAAATACAAAATTGTTGGTTTTGTTTTACAATGCTTTATGTATGTAATATCAATATGAGACTGGTGCAGTTCGATGTGAAACGTATTATTTATGAAAGTAAAAGAAATAACTAAAACCAATTTCGGTTGCCATAACATGTATGAGCCGACCAGTCCCAACTGATAGCACCCGTTCACGAGCATGACGTGTGTATCGGCGTCTGTCTACTCAACCATGTTGTAGGGAATAAAAAGACCCGACACACAACGCCACCATCAGCAGGACATTTGAGTGAGCATGACAAGCCCAGAATGCCCGGCAACCGGTAGGCATTTTCACATTTAAAAAAAAATAATAAAACAACATCAAAGCCAACATCAGTCTCATATTTTACAAGTTATTTTACTTATCAGTAACTATTGCGTTAATAAATAATAAATTACATTAATAAATAATTTGCATGTCAATCAGTAAAGGTGTATAACTAAACATGTCAAATTGTATAAGTGTATAATTGAGCATGTCAAACTGTAAAAAATTATAAATATCTTTATGTAAAACAAAAAGAAGTCAAACCAATAAATAAAAGAAAATATAATAATCATGAGGCTAGCAAACCTGTGGAGCTGGACCAGCATTTTGCCAAACTTTTTTATCTACAAGATAATCTTCTAATTTGTAGTATGCTTTCTTGGATTTCTCAGGTCCACACTGGTGAGAAGCCGTTTGAATGCGAATATTGTCACAAGAAGTTTGGCACCACCGACGGAGTCAACAGCCATATTAAACATGTACACTACAAGATACCCTGGCCTAAGAAAACTAAAAAGAATGTCGATGAGGAATAAAACATTAATGACAGCAAAGAGAATTGGAGATAGACATTAAATAAAAAAAATGACAATAAGTTAAATTGGTATCTTTTATTTAAATTCCCTATTATTACACATTCGTCTTTATATTAGTCAGTTAAAATTCGACAAGGGATAGCCTTGTCGATTTTAGGAAAAAAACAAGGGAATGACAATTTTATTCAATTACTTATATCCCAAGGCACATGCTACTGAATTTTCGAAGTTACTCAAACGGTGAAGGAAAACATCGTGATGAAATCTGCATGCTTGAGATTTTATCGATGGCATGCGAAGTCTGCCAACCCTTATTAGGTTAGCGTGGTGGACCACAGCCTAATCCTTCTCAAATGGGAGGAGACCCGCAGTCGGACAGTAAGTGGCTGATGAGGATGGCTTCATCGCAACAATTAGGTGTTATGAGAATTCGCCATTTCTACCTATGATATTGTGAGACTTATGGGTAATGTAATAAAAAATAACAGAAAAATATACTCAAATTAAACATGATAATAAACAAAAAATATTTTTCCTCGTAAAAATCAATAATTTGAATGACGACCGATGACTTGATTGATTGGTTCGATCCCCGTACGGTCAAAAATATTTGCATGATTCACAGGTTCAGAGTCTGGGCGTTTGTATTTGTAAACACACCCATGGCGCATAGGACAAAATTCTAGTGTGCGGCAACGTTTTTTTGATGTGAAACATCTTTAGCCGCACGTAAAACCTATTTCTGGCGTGGCGAAAGCGTCGCCACGAAATTTAAATTTGATTTTAGTTCTATTTTCAAGTTTATTGTGAATTGTATTAAACCTCTTTGAGTTTGTGTTAATATGTTTCTTTTAACACATATATTTTTGATGTGGAAAAAAATCGTAATATTTTATTTTATCATTATGACATATTTAGTTCCTATCACAATATGTTCTTTTCTGCACATTACTTTACAAAATAATGTCGATGTTTCACATCGGCCAGGCGTCCCGTGACGGCTCACTGTTTTTTTTAATCTATTTTTCATGTAGCGAGTTAGTCATGTTTTGAAAATATATTTTACTAGATACTAATAAGGTGGCTAACAAGCTTATAGCACGCTTGAGGTAAAGGCCCTCTTAATTTAAGAAATCTAAACGGTTTCTACTGGGTCGGCAACGCGCGACCTAAGTTGTACACCTTTGGTGTTGCAAACGTCTATAAAAAGACTACGGTAACCGCTTACCATTAAGCGGGCCGTATGCAGGTTACCCACTTTCCGATAGTATATTTGTCTATGTTGCCCACCCTTAAGACATAAAACAGTAAATAATATGTCCATTGGTATAATATCGTAAAATCTCTTATTAATCTGTGTTAGGAAAGGGACCTTGATTGTTGTGTTGTTTGTTAGCTGTGGTACAGATTGTATCTTTTGATACCAAATTGGTATAATTGGACAATGTATTGTATCCATGTGGTATCCATGATCATTTGGTATAATTCGATACAAAAGCAAGACGCTCACAAAAAATAGGTCATGGTAAGAAGTTGCTAATTCTGCAACAAATCATAATCGAATAATAGAGGGGTATGAGCTAAAAAAAAAGCTCATCCGACATAGAATGTGCATTGGTATAATACCATCTCATTTGGTATAATTGCAGACACTAAGTAAATGGCATATGATATAACCTTTTTTAGTATCAGCTCCATACAAATTTTTAAAGAAAAAATTCTGTGTGTTCCATTTGGTGTGCAATATCATAATGTTAATATTTATAGACATAGTGGTAGTATTCTGAATATCCAATTAGTAAAGTAGACACTTTGGAAGAAATGAATTATATGTCTATGAAAGTCGATTTTCAGCCCACTGTGCGACGCTCCGTGATTTGACAACAGCCATTTTCAAATTTGACATTGACATTATCGACGACGCACGCATGCGCCGTCATATACTATCGGAAAGTGTTGTTTAGAGATGAGTCATACTAGGTAAATTTGGTACTAGGTGCATCCAGTCCGAATCCGTACAAATACTTTCCGTCTAAATACCTGTTCCACCTAGTCCATAAAGTACGCGTACTTTATAGTATATTTCGGTTAAAGTCTGCTAGTCAAGTCTGTTAGTGATACCTGAAAGTACCATTACGGACGTAGTAATGAATTGTAATCTTCCCTTCATACTTTACACAGGTTTAGGACTGTCAACGTAAAATATCTATCTATATTGTAGATTGTTGGCATATTTAAAAGATTTCAATTCATTTTTCATATTAATCAGTTATAGCCTATTTTAAATTTTTGTTTACTTTTTTATTTACTTTTTTTTTAAATTTATTTATAATAAATATATAAGCTCGCAATCTAACAAGATCTGCGCGGGCTTCGGGTGCTGTGTCACCACGCACGCCGTGTGCAGAACAGTCCGACTAGGAGGATCGAGTATTTTGTAACGTGGGAATAGGTGCTACCTAGTCTCGTTAAATATCTAGTCCCTGGATCTGTTCTAGTATATACGCTTCATCTCTACTCTCTAGTGTTGTTTGTTAGCTGTGGTATCTGACGGTATCTCTTAATATCACAGAGTACTTTTTATATCTTAATATGTCTATTTTATGTTGTGGATGGATAATATTTCAATAATTGGCATTTAGCAGGAATTTTAGTTTAGAATATTTCAATAGTGTAAAGTTTGGGTGTTGAAGTGTGTTGTTCAAGTTGCGTGTTTATTTATCGCAGTGCAAAATCTTGTTACAACAAAAATCAACGTAATATTTCATAGGTTAGTTTTAGTTTTCATACCAACTAGATTGTTTTAAGTATAGTATTTAAGGAAGGATGTTATTAATCTCGTTATTAATCGTAAATTACTAACTTGCTAACCAATAATTTTCTCTTTTCACGACGGCGTCGCTACACATACTTCTAATAAACGTATTGTTTATGTATAGTGTAGGGTCGAGAATTCATAGCGGATTGCTTTCTGTGCGTCTAGTGAGGACTTCAGAAATTAGAATTTTACTTAGTATTGTATAAAATACAGGTTTTACCTACAGACACTATGTTATGTTATAAAAAAAAAATATTATTATACAATGTACATATAATGTAAAGAGATTGACTCAGGACCGAAGCAAATAGCATACGTTGAGAGAGGCCCATAGCAGTGGAAGCAGAATGGCTGTGGATGATAATGATGTTCAATGTTAAAACAGAACATTTGTGTGTTCTTGTTGTGGCTGGGTGTAGTTGTAGATAAATATAACATAGAGATTGTTAGTTAATTATTAAGCCGCAGATAGTATAGTCATAGCACTTTTAGGATCCAGCAGAATATCAGTGTCAGGGTATTACATCTAGGCTCATGCTGAGCTGGACTCCTGTTTGATTGGGCACACTCACTTAACTATGTATAATTACTTCTATTTATTTCTAATCTTGTATGTGTGTGTGTATTTCTTTTGCGTCAAATAAATGTTTTTACATTCTTTCTTTCTTTCACTTTAAAATATATTTAAATAAGTAGTGCACATTGTGTTTCAAAATAAAAATCAATTTTTAAAGCGGATTGTTTATAATGTAAAAAAATTAGCTCAATATTGGTGCAGAACCAAATATTTTTGAAGACACAAACCAACTTAACATTTTTGTTTTATATAAATATTTTAAACTTTATTCTTATTTCTTTACAGGCATGCTTAACAAATATAGTTCACAGTTATTGATGTCAACAATAGCACACAAAACCATTATAAGAAAGACATAGTGTAGCCTGAAACCCTTCTCAGCGTAGTAAGGTTGTATGGAAATGCAGGACTATCAAGTAATCCTTTAAATCCTTTAGTAAGTGTATGTTTTTTAACTGTTAACTATACATACATACATACACTCACGCCTTTTTCCCCATGAGGGTAGGCAGAAAATACAGAATGCCATGCTACAATGCCTGCATACCACTTTTTTGTTAATTCTCATTTGCTTTTGCAAATATCAAGCCTCAATAGTTTCAAACATGGCTGTTGAGCATAATTCTACACAGACAAAGTCCCAGGCAAAAGCTAGTTATAAATATATTGTATTCTCTACTGCATCGTTGGTCTAGTGCAAGATGTCTTGGGTTTGATTCCCAGGTTGAGCAAATTGTTATTGGGTTTTTTGATGAAACTCTAAGTAGCAGCTTGGAGTATGTATTCGTGCTTGGTTGATGGCAATATTCTCGCCCCCTATCACATGGGACCAGGGCTGCCAGATTGTATCTTTTGATACCAAATTGGTATAATTGGATGATGTATTGTATCCATGTGGTATCCATGATCATTTGGTATAATTCGATACAAAAGCAAGACGCTCACAAAAAAAAGGTCATGCCACCAAGAAGTTGTCCGCTAATTCTAAGGATAGTCGAATAATCAAGGGATTTGAGCTAAAAAAAAATAAAAGGTCATCCGACATAGAATGGGCAGTATGGTATAATACCAGCACATTTGGTATAATATCAATGGTTTGGTATAAATGGCATAGCCGCGTCGTTGCTTACTGGCAGCCCTGCATGGGACATACAGTACACCTCGGTGATGGTATGATATGATGATAGTTTTGTTTATGAATAATAATAATCCAATCCTTTTTAGGGTTCCGTAGCCAAATTGCAAAAAATTGAACCCTTATAGATTCGTCATGTCTGTCTGTCTGTCCGTCCGTATATCACAGCCACTTTTTTCCGAAAATATAAGAACTATACTGTTGATACTTGGTACGTAGAGATATATTCTGTGAACCGCATTAAGATTTTCACACAAAAATAGATAAAAAAACTATAAATTTTGGGGGTTTCCCATAGAACTGAAAAAACTCAAAACTTTAATCTCGGTTTTTTTATTAAAATTACAAAATAATATACTTGTGTTGCTAACTGTACTGTATGGTTAAGTTCAATGGTTCACTTATTGATGGTCCAGATAGAAATTGTAGACTTGTAATTGGCTTTCTATCACTATTCTACTTTTACTCTGTTGGTTTAGCTGTAAGTCTTTCATAGAATAAATAAAAAAATCTCACCTTGGATATGTTTCTGGTCAAGATTCCTTCAACATGTTGGGGTGTGCAGTTCCGATGTGCATCAATAACACACCGACAGTCGCCAAACGCAATGGAGTCAAATTTTACGCGTAAGTATTATTATTTTATGGCTTAAAGTCCATGCGAGTCTTCTCAGAGGTCGTCAGTTAGGAAATGCCGATGCCATCTAGATCCTAAAATAATTTTACCTATGATTTGTAAAAGTGTCTTTAAAATATCTATTTACAGAAATAAATAATCATTCAATCATTTAAAAAAACTACAGGGAAATTTTGCTTCAAGTTTCTACTTTAAAAGTGGTATGACCTTTTTCCAGTACCATTATTAGCTAGCTACGCCACTGATTCCGATCGATATCGTAGGATAATTTCTACACCTATGAATTGGTACCTAAAGGTAGAAATGATGAGCTTTTAAGATTTATAAACCGTGACTATTCGCTTATTGGTCCGGACGCAGGGACACCATGCTAAACCTAATATTTATTTATTTCAGGCAATTAAGCCATATTAGTTACACAATTATTGATTATGTTAATTTTATTTTCGAAATTTAATTTAATTTATAATAGATATAATACTGTGTATAATACTTCTTCTGACCTATAACTTGTACGTGTAGAATAGTCTATAAGTATAAGTTGGTTATTAAATAAATAAATAAATAAACCTAGACATGTCCCAGCGTACAGGGATGTATGGTTACCCTACCCTATGACAAAGCAGTTCAGAGTCTATTCCCTATAGCTCGTTCTAGAAGTCAACTTATGTGATATTAATTTCAGGTTCCCAAAAGACCCTGTACTCCGCAAGGCATGGATAAAGGCCCTGGATCTTAAAAACTTCCAAGTGAAAGACAAGAAGCAGATATGTTCAGAGCATTTTACTGAGGAGAGTTTCTATGTCACCAAGCGGGAACGGAAGATGTATGACACGGCAGTACCGACTATAAGAATTGTGAGTAATATCTATACTAATATTATAAAAAGAATTTGTTTGTTTGAACACATTAATCTCAGGAACTACTGGTTGGAATTTAATCATTCTTTTTGTTTTGGATAGTCCATTTATCGTGGAAGGTTATAGGCTATATCACGCTGCTACTAATAGACGACTCAATTAGTCCAGTGGTAGCTAACACTGCCTTCTGTGCTATGGTTCCCGGGTTCGAATCCCGGTAGGGACAAATGTTTGTGTGATGAGCATAAACATTTGTATCCGAGTCATGGATATACCAACTAACTAGTATCCGTAACACAAGCCTCGTTGCTTAGCTCCGAACTAGATGGCGCTGTGTCATAATGTCAGGATATATTAAAAAAATAAGGAGCATAAATGAAGTTTAAAATATAAATGATAATAATTCCGTCACTATTAGAATGCTACGCCATCCGTGTTGAAGTCCTGTCGAAGTCGCGGGAATCAGCTAGTTGTATGATAAACATAATTATACCGACATAAAATACTTTGTTTTTTCTTTCGCAGGAAGCCATCGGGTCAGCTTCAATTAAGGTAATTTTATGCCTATTATCACATGGGTACACATCACCATCCACTCAATTATTGTCCCACTGCTGGGCACGGGTCTGCTCTCATTTGAGAGGGATTAGGCTGTAGTCCACCATGCTAGCCTACTGCGGGTTGGTAGACTTCACATGCCATCGAGAAAATATCTTTAAACATGAAAGTTTTCTGACGTTTTCTTTTACCGCATGAGCACGTGATAAATACTCACATAACTTCTGAAAAGTCAGTAGTGCGTGCGTTGGGTTACGCCACTAGGCTCTAACAGCTTCAAGCGTATACAAACTAACTTATCATTGCTATACACGTGTAGATTATAAATTTAAAAGTGTGTCTGTCTTTGTGACTGTCTGTTACCGCTTCACGTTTTAACCGCTAAACCGATTTAGATGAAATTTGTCATAGAGATAGTTTTAGTCCTGGGAAAAGACAGGATAGTTTTTGTCCCGAAAATCATCCTTTAAAGGGGGGTGCAATTTCGTATACTGAATCGATCATTTCTTAAAAGACGACCTGATTGGTGCAATGGCTGAGCGATCGGCTTGTGCGTCACAGGTTGCGGGTTCGATCCCCGGACGTTCATCCGTTCGACCGTTCATCCTAGCGTGGGGGAATGGAAAAAAATGAGGGTACTAATAAATAAGCAGATTATATACGAATATGCACAAATTTTATGCAATCGTAGGCAAAAGCTTGTTTTCATATTTATGTAGAAGATAATTGATAAATTTTGTTTTTCGCTCTAGACGTGCCGCACTTGCCTGACACAAAACACGAAAATGTACAATATACGGGAATTCAGTCAAGCGTTCGAGCAAATCACTAGTATATCGGTAAGTTTTTTTACTTTCGATTATGTGACAAAGCGATCAGGAAATAAAGTCCAGTTTCGTATGTAACTACAACTGAATGCTCATGATCAATTGGCCGTATACTTTCCCACTGCTGGGGTCGTCTCTTATTTGAGAGGGCTAAAGTCTACCACGCTACCTTATAGTCCGCCATTAGGCTATAATCCACCACGCTAGCTTATAATCCACCATTAGGCTATTATCCACCACGCTAGCTTATAGTCCACCATTAGGGTACAGTCCACCAAGCTAGCTTATAGTCCAACATTAGGGTACAGTCCACCACGCTAGCTTATAGTCCACAATTAGGCTATAGTCCACCACGCTAGCTTATATTCCACCATTAAGCTATAGTCCACCACGCTAGCTTATAGTCCACAATTAGGCTATAGTCCACCACGCTAGCTTATATTCCACCATTAGGCTATAGTCCACCATGCTAGCTTATAGTCCACCATTAGGCTATAGTCCACCACGCTAGCTTATATTCCACCATTATGCTATAGTCCACCACGCTAGCTTATAGTCCACCATTAGGCTATAGTCCACCACGCTAGCTTATAGTCCACCATTAGGCTATAGTCCACCACGCTAGCTTATAGTCCACCACGCTAGCTTATAGTCCACCACGCTAGCTTATAGTCCACCATTAGGCTATAATCCACCACGCTAGCTTATAGTCCACCATTAGGCTATAATCCACCACGCTAGCTTATAGTCCACCATTAGGCTATAGTCCACCACGCTAGCTTATAGTCCACCACGTTAGCTTATAGTCCACCATTAGGCTATAGTCCACCACGCTAGCTTATAGTCCACCATTAGGCTATAATCCACCACGCTAGCTTATATTCCACCATTAGGCTATAGTCCACCACGCTAGCTTATAGTCCACCATTAGGCTATAGTCCACCACGCTAGCTTATAGTCCACCACGTTAGCTTATAGTCCACCATTAGGCTATAGTCCACCACGCTAGCTTATAGTCCACCATTAGGCTATAATCCACCACGCTAGCTTATAGTCCACCACGTTAGCTTATAGTCCACTATTAGGCTATAGTCCACCACGCTAGCTTATAGTCCACCATTAGGCTATAATCCACCACGCTAGCTTATAGTCCACCACGTTAGCTTATAGTCCACCATTAGGCTATAGTCCACCACGCTAGCTTATAGTCCACCACGCTAGCTTATAGTCCACCATTAGGCTATAATCCACCACGCTAGCTTATAGTCCACCATTAGGCTATAATCCACCACGCTAGCTTATATTCCACCATTAGGCTATAGTCCACCACGCTAGCTTATAGTCCACCACGTTAGCTTATAGTCCACCACGTTAGCTTATAGTCCACCATTAGGCTATAGTCCACCATTAGGCTATAATCCACCACGCTAGCTTATAGTCCACCACGTTAGCTTATAGTCCACTATTAGGCTATAGTCCACTACGCTAGCTTATAGTCCACCATTAGGCTATAATCCACCACGCTAGCTTATAGTCCACCACGTTAGCTTATAGTCCACCATTAGGCTATAGTCCACCACGCTAGCTTATAGTCCACCATTAGGCTATAATCCACCACGCTAGCTTATAGTCCACCATTAGGCTATAATCCACCACGCTAGCTTATAGTCCACCATTAGGCTATAATCCACCACGCTAGCTTATAGTCCACCATTAGGCTATTATCCACCACGCTAGCTTACGTCGTGCGGGTTGACAGACTTCACACGCGAACAAGAAAGTCTCTCAGGCATGCAGGTTTCCTCACGATATTTTCCTTCACCGTTTGCGCATGCGATAAATACACACGTAAGTTAGTTAGCCTCAAGCCTAAAGTTTAGATACGCCCATGCTAATGCTGGCTATCCAATCAAACCAGTCTCCTAAGTAGCTATGGATCTTCCCAAGCCCTGATGACCTAACGACTGTGTGTTCATACCCAGGCGAACGAGGGAGAGTCCCGAAGACTGCCTCAAATGTTATGTTGGGAGTGTGCAGCCCGACTGACTGCCGCGGCTTCGTTTAGAGCCAAAGCCCTGCTCAGCGACGGTCTTCTGCGAGACCTGCTGAGGCCGGACATATTTGTAAGTAGATACACTAACTAAACCGACCAGCGCAGCGGTATGAAATACTGTGTACCTTCTGTGGTCGACTTTTGTACCTCTCTGATCCATTTGAAGACGCTGCGTACATATGAAATGAACTTTATTCAGGCAAAGTTGCGAATGCATGGCCTAATCTATACCATGCTAATATAATGTTTGTCTGTCTGTCTGTTACCTCTTCACACTTAAACCGCTGAACTGATTTAGATGACATTTGGTCAAGATTTAGTTTGAATCTCGGAAAAGGGATAGGATAGTTTTTATCCCGGTAAAATCCTTTAATGATGTTTGTACACGGAATTAATAATTTCTAAGCTCATTAAGCAGATTGATTAAAAAAAGATTAATCAAATTACTCACTCTACGTAGACGTAGTCGCAGACAGAAGCTATTAAATATTTAAATATTTCTAGACATTATGACACAGCGCCATCTGGTTCCGAGCTAAGCAACGAGGCTTGTGTTATGGATACTAGTTGCTTGATATACTACAAATATACTTGTTTTTTGTAAATATGTACATACATATTATACATAGATACATCCATGACTTATATGTTTATGGTCACACAAACATTTGTCCCTACTAAGGTCAAACCTGGGACCCATAGCACAGCAGGCAGTGTTAACTACCGCTGGACTAATTGGTTCGTCGTAGTTTTAAATAAAATATAGCACAACATACTTAATTCTTTTGCTTCAGATAAAAATACGGGACATAAGGAAAGTGAATCGCAAACACTACGGTTTGAAGTCAAGTCTAGTACAGCGCATCTTTGACAACGATCATTTTGATGTCAATATTAATGACACTTTCGCTGGGCCTGATGATGAAACAGAAATATGTGAAAACAACGATTCAGACGCCGAAATAACTGATGCGTTAGTACATGGTGAAGTTGTTACTGAAACAGACAAAAAATCAACCTTACAACTCGAACATAACTATAGTAATATTGTAAATACTGAAGATAATACAATAGCTGAAAATAATAATGATTATATTGAGGGTAGTGTTGAGGATACAGCTGATGATATACTTGAAGAGATGTATGATGATGTAGAGAATTTGCAACCTGAGAAAGAGAATGAGAGTAAGAGAAAACGATATGTAAGCAATTGGAATATTGAAGTTAAATCCTCGAATACCATTTCCATTGCTCCACTCGATTTGGTCGCTGTTAAGGAGGAAGCGAAGCAACTAGTAAAGAACGCAAAGAAACACAAAGTGAAAATACCAAAAGACGCCGAACCACCCAGTAAAACGAAAAAAGTTATTACAGGCGCTTGTGATAGGCCGTAAGTGTTTTTTTAGTTTTGCATTTTAATTATTTATTGTACACGCATTCACACCAAAACACAAAATAATAAACATATTGGCGCAAACAAAAAAAAATTGTGTGTATTAGTGTACACACGTAAGAAGTGAAACTTCTTTATGACATCATTTTTCCAAAAATGATTTACTATTTACAACTTCACAGAAATTGGTTGAATAAAGCTAAATTAGATAAAGTTTATGCAGAAGGCTTTTATTATCATAGACATGCATTGGTTAAACTAATTGTTTTCCAACTGTATGTTGTGATTATTGATATAATGTAATGATAATGTAAAAAGAGCGTTTGAATTAATAGTCTTCGATTTGTAGCTCTGTCAGTTCCATATAATATTGGGAACCAATCATAATCTTCTATTTATCAAAACGTCGATGTCTCAACCAATAGCAAGTTCTCAATAGAAAAACAAATGGTCTTGGTGTATTGGAAAAGGTATAGCTTTTTGTTGTCAAACAAACATCATGTTGCTATGGTTACCTATTCAAATAAATATGGCGCGTAACGAAAAATGTGACGCGTAACGAACAAATGTTACACTAAATTTTTTTCCAACCCCGATAAAGAAGTTTCACTTCAAAAACCGCATACTCACACTTAGTCACTCTCTCATTCACACTACGGTACACTCCTACAAATACACACACACTCACGCTCTGTCACTCTCTCTCTTTCACACATACACACACACACGCGCGCGCGCGCGCGCACACACACACACACACACACACACACACACACACACACACACACACACACACACACACACACACACACGAACACATATATAACGTCCACTGGTTGGTGTCTAAGTCAAAGGTCTCGAGTTCGAACCCAAGGTTCGCACCACTGATTTTTCGGAAGTTATGTGCGTATTTAACACAATCATGCTCAAACAGTGAAGGAGAACATCGCGAGGAAACCTGCATGCTTGAGAGATTGCCTTGGTGGTATGTGAAGTCTGCCAACCTGCAGTAGGCTAGCGTGGTGGACTATAGCCTAATCCCTCTCAAAAGATAGGAGAACTGTGCCCAGCAATTTGACTATAATTGGATCGTTGATGAAATAAATTCTCTCATCTATACGATTTCATGTTCTAACATTGCTTCGTTACGAATTCTCAGTGCCTAAGTGTTTTAATTATTCTATTTCAGCCCTATGAAAGATGTGGACAAAGATCTTTTCGAGATAATCCCGTTGTCTTACGAGCAGCAAGCGACAGAGATTGAGAAGAGGAAAGAGAGTGAGGCGTACATCAACGCGCCGCACAAGTGCGACGTGTGTTTTATGAGCTTCAAGAACCGAGGAGTTTATGAGAGACATGCGTTAAAACATACAGATGTAAGTACGTAGTTTAGCATAGTATAGTATAGAAGTACATATAATAGTATTAGCAAGCTGAAGTGGCAATAGACCAGTCAGAGAGGTAGGGCATTGCGAAATTCCTTGCTCAAATTGAACTGCCCAACCGGGGAAGTACCTCCGCCTTACAGAACACCGCAGTGAAATAACAATAGTTGTGTTTCTGCGAGTGAGTAAGTCTACCAGAGCTTGTTGGGGAAGTGACTATTCTGACAGCATGAGAATCATGTTCGCTGTCGGTTTAGTAACTCCTTTATTTTAAGAAACCTAGACGGTTTCTTAAATCCCGGCAAGGTGGACCAAGCGACGACCTGGTTAAGGTCGCTGGAAACCGCTGGATGCGGGTGGCGTAGGACCCACGTTCAGACTGACTGACTGACATAGTGATCTATCAACGCACAGCCCAAACCACTGGACGGATCGGGCTGAAATTTGGCATGCAGGTATATGCTATGACCTAGGCATCCGCTAAGAAAAGATTTTTGAAAATTCACTCCCTAAGGGGGTAAAACGGGGGTGCAAACTTAATATAAAACTTTTAGTTTTTTAGTTAAATTGCACGCGGACGAAGTCGCGGGAATCAGCTAGTACATATAAATGTTAATGAATTATTGATTCAATTTCAGCATTGTGGTCCGTTCGAGTGCTTCATATGCAAAGTGCGCAAGAAGCGCAGATCCGCTCTGACGCGGCACCTGGCTGAGCAACACACGCGCGAGTACCGCTGCCGCAAGTGTATGTTCTTTACCAGGCACAGGTGAGGAGACAGTCCTTAATGATGGAACCATCCATATCCATACTCCATGCTAATATTATAATTACGAAAGTGTCTGTTTCTATGTCTTTCTGTCTGTTACCTCTTCACGCTTAAACCGCTGAACCGATTTAGATGAGATTTTGTATGGAGATAGTGAGTCCTGGGGAAGGACGTTTTTGTCCCGGAAATCATCCCCTAACAGGATGAAAATGGGGGTGACATTTTTTATGTTGAGTCAATAAATATGTTAAAAGATAAAAAAGCAACTTAGATAAAAGCGGTAGTAAAGGCTGCTTGGTGTGGTGATCGTCGGTTTGAGTCCCGGTAGGGTCAAATGTGTGATGAGCATCGACGTGTCGACGACGAGTCATGTATATTTATTATAACTTCAAATGACTAATATTGATTTTATTCAATTTATCGAGGTTTTTCAAGGGGAAGGCGGAAATCATTTACAACAATCGATAGATTCTAATCGATTTTCAATTAATCAGAGAGTCGACTGTAATAGTTACTTATCAATGTTTCTTCTTCAGGCAAACCGCAGTGGGACATATGGACTTTCACGCCGGCCAACGATATACGTGTGAGCAGTGCTCCAGTGTGTTTGAGTAAGTACATTGAAGTAACATATAACATAACGATATACCATCACGCCTTGATAGGCGTGCTGGTATGTTATGTTATGTATGTACCGAAAGGTTTGGCAGAGGTGTACTAATGTACACCCATATTTCGCCGTGTCTCCGCAGACATTACATGCCATTGGAAAATCTCAAGCATGCAGGTTTCCTCAAGATGTTTTCCTTCACCGTTTGAGCTTGTGATAAATACGTGCCTTGGGTTTGAACTCGAGACATCTGACATCTCAGTCCACAGTCCACACACCACTTGTCTACCACAGGTCCTAACAAAAGTATCTAGACAGCTAACTATCTAGTCCTGGGAGGTGGCCGGTGTTTTAGAAGTACCCCCTGTATATAAACATTTTGAGCTCTCAGGGACCAGTCTTTCTGGAAGGAGTCCAGCTCATCTCACCATCTCCAACTGGCCCTGCCGCGTCGCCTTTTGCCATTACGTGGGACCTATTGGGTCGTGATTTTGCCCTAATAATTATAATATAAACATTTGCTTTCAACTCGTCAGCCGTCACACGTCGTACCTGGGCCACCTGCGGCTGGCACACATGACGGACCACGTGTGCAATCTCTGCGGCTTCACCTACATCAGCCGGCACGGAGTCCTCGCGCACAAGGCCAGGCAGCACCGGCTCGACCAAGACGTGAGAAACATATGCCTAGTACAGTCGAACAACCTAATTGGTATACATGCAATTATCGACCAAAACCATGTGTGGATGTAAACCAATTAGCTTGTTAGAGTGTACCTCAGGACCAGTGCGGATGAATGGTAGACGATTGATGAAAGGAAATTAAAAATAAAATCAAAATATGGACGACCCAATTAGTCCAGCGGTAGTTAACACTGCCTTCTGTGCTATGGGTCCCGGGTTCGAATCCCGGTGGGGACAAATGTTTGTGTCATGATCAGAAATATTTGTATCCGAGTCATGGATGTATCTATGTATAATATGTATGTTTTAAAAAAAAGTATATATTTAGCGGTAAGCAACGAGGCTTGTGTTACGGATACTAGATGGCTAACCGGCGCGCGTGCATGACGAGATGTATGAATATGGACGAAGCGGCTGAGCGATCATAGCGGTCACAGATTGCGGGTTCGATGCCTGCACGGAGCAAATATTTCCACGATCTACAGGTAGTTGTTCCGGGTCTATGTGAAAAAATTGTGTTTATAAACGCACCCACGACACTAGTGAAAATCGTAGTGTAGGGGCTACGGTTCTTTAAAAAGAAAGAATGGAAAATAAAATTAATTATTTGACTTTTACAGAAGGAGTTAGTGGGTCCGTTCTGTGAGGAGTGTGACTGTACTTTCTTGTCGCACGAGGCGTACGAGCGACACCTGCGGCTGTCGTCCAGACACGTGGAGGACGAACAAGATCCGTGAGTAACATACCATCACGCCTGTCGTCCCCGAAAGGTTAGGCAGAGGTGTACTAATGTACACCCACGTTTCGTCGGTATGTTTTAGGTCCCATGTAATAGGGGGCGAGCCTATTGCCATCAACCAGGCACGAATCCAAGCTCCGAGCTGCTACTGAGAATTTCATAGAAAAACTCAATAACTCTTTGCTCGACCTGGGAAACGAACCGAAGACCTCTTGCTTGGCAGTCGCACTGTACTACCACTAGACCAACGAGGCAATTGCTGTGAGTATTACGTCATAATAGCAGATATACGCTACAGAAGTCTGCTACGTAGGGTAAACTATCCTAACTATATTAAGATTATTAGAACGCAACACATATTTTTTCAAATAGGCAAACATCGGTAGTTTTATACTCTATTGGACTGCCAACATAGAAACAGATGTAAAATAAAATTAAAATTAAAAGGACATGCCTAATTTTTATGTTGCATACAAGCTACTCCTTAAAGTGCCAATAAATGGGTGTTTTACCCTACGTCATCATCATAGTCACACTATAAGGGCCCCGTTATATTCTTAAATATTTTTTTATTGGTTTTGATTGAGTATTATAAGTGTGTGTGTGACGTTTACACGTGAAAATGATGATGATAATGTCACAGAGCTACTCTCATGCCACAAATTTGGTAAATTAAACTAAATTAAAACTTTTTAACAAAAAAATTTAACCGGCGAAAAACTGAAAAGCTAAAAATAATAAACCTTTATTATTTAACTTTAATAACTATATTCTTAAACTAGTGTAAGTATATCTAAGTAATTTTGAGCCGGCGCCAAACAATGAATAAACGAAGATACCTAAATTACCTTAATTTTTTATTGTATCTCCAGCTATAAACATAACGTAATTAATTTCGGGTTCGAATCCCGGTAGGGACAAATGTTTGTGTGATGAGCATAAACATTTGTATCCGAGTCATGGATGTATCTATGTATAATATGTAGGTATTTACACAAAAAAATAGTATATATGTAGTATATCAACTATTTAGTATCCGTAACACAAGCCTCGTTGGTTACCACGGAACTAGATGGCGCTGTGTAATAATGTCCGGACAAACAAGAAAATAAATAATAATAATAAATATTTATTTATTTATTATTATTATTTATTTTCTTGTTTGGCGCCGACTCAAAATTACTTACAATTACAAATTTTTTTTCGGCTTAATCTTCAGAATGCACTTAACAGTACATTTAACTGGTCTACAGCGTCCGCATCAGGAATGAGCCGGGTAAGACGCGGCCGATCGTGAGGATCCGCCGCCCGGTGTCCGTGGGCCCGAAGAAGAAGAGACCAGAGATGCTGCAGGAGACGGCACAGCGGAGCACATCCGCTGAGAAGATCACTTGTGAACTGGTGACATGTTGCTACAGATTTTATATTCTGTTCAACGCCATCTGTAGGTGTGGCGCGTGGCTCTGCGCAATATCGATAAAACGCTTTGCTTTGTTTCGCGCTGCACCAACAGATGGCGCTTTTACTACTACATAAATATTTGTTACTGACCACGACAACCCGACCTCTAACAAGAATACCCCGAACACTCGACTCGAACGATGAACGAATTTATTGTAAATCTAAATCTTATATAATATTCTAACTAAAATACAGTGTTCAAACCAAAGACTATACATATACATCACACATATTATTATTGTCTGGAAGAAATTGAGCGATAAAGCCGCCAATTGTATTTTTACTATCTGTATATTAAATTTTTGTGTGTGTTAGTGTTTGTTTGTGTACAGTAGACAATACTCTATCTATCTATCAACCCATTACTGTCCCACTGCTGGGCACGGGTCTCCTCTCATTTGAGCGGGCTTAGACTAGCCACTAGCCTACTGCGGGTTGGCAGACTTCACATGCCATCGAGTAAATTTCTCAAGCATGCATTTATTTTATGTCATAAGAGTAGCAAAGTAGGTCACAGCCCGTCTGATGGGAAGCGGTTACCGTAGCCTATAGACGTTTGCAACACCAGAGGTGTCGCTCGCGCGTTGCCGACCCTGTAGAAACCGTCTTCTGTAAGCCGGAGGTTTATTAAGAACCCCAAGAAATAGAGAGCACCTTTTTTTGGGATTCTTAAAAAAAGGGAGTTAAGGAGTTTCTGTACGCTACGGTATATAATTTTTATAATAATAATTTGTTTATTAAATAAAAGTGCTGTACATTTTAACAATAGATATCTTACAATTAAATATAAAAGATTACTTATGATATGCCTGAACTAGGTTAAACCTGTGTTTCAGGCTAAGAATAATACAAATATTTTAATTAAATTTAAATTAACAAATTTATAAGCTTATATTGTTTAATTCAGAGTAAAGTACTACATAATAATGAAACTTAGATTTAATGTCAAGGCATTTATTTACATACTACGAGTAGGTTTTCTGTTTGCTCGTATGTAATGTTTTTTAAATGTTGACTTAATAAGTTCTTACATCTAGAATAATTTAATTTATAAATACTAAGTTCTCTATTTAATCTATTGTACATGAATGGGCCTAGAAACGTAAAGAATCGATTTACAAATACATATTTTGAGGTTGTTTTTGTGGTACAGACTATATCGAACCGTCTCTTGTTAGTAATGTCAGCATTGTAGGTAAGCATGGAGTGTTGTTTTAGTATTATGTGCAAAATAAAAAGTTTACGAACAGTCAGCACGTTGCAGGATTTATATAAGAGTTCCGTGGGAAAGAAAAATGGATGGAAATTGGCTACTTTCAAAATTGCTCTCTGAGCTCTTTCAAGTGGAAGAATGTTTGTTTTTGGCGCTCCGCCCCACGAAGTGATGCAGTAACTAATTATTGATTGCCCTAAAGCCAAGTAAACTTGTGTAATCAATTTCGAATCCGCGATAGTTCGTAGTTTTTTGAATACATAAATTAATTTCCGCATTCTTTTAATCATGTAATCAATGTGTTGTTTGAAGGAAAGAGTGTCATCAATAATAACCCCTAGGTATTTAATGTTACATGTTTTAAATATATTAGGGCAATTACACATGCCGACTGAACGGTTTTCGCAATGATGTGCGTAGAGGTGAGGGTTAGTTATATTAAATTGAGGCTTACGCATAGAAAAGTGAATATATTTTGTCTTGTCAGCATTTAAAGTTAGTAAATTATGTTTAAGCCAGTTATTTACATCATTAAAACCTAGTTGAGCGTTCTCATAAAGTTCGCTGCTGGTTTTAGCAGTAAAAATTATCGCCGTATCATCAGCGTACGAAACAATCTTGCCATGTTCAATATTTAGATTACATAGGTCGTTAATGTAAATCAGGAGTATGTTCTTACCATCAGGCGGGCCGTTTACTTTTTTAGGGTTCCGTAGCCAAATGGCAAAAAACGGAACCCTTCGTAAGATTCGTCGTGTTTGTCTGTCTGTGTGTCCGTCCGTATGTCACAGCCGCTTTTTTCCGAAACTATAAGTACTTGGTAAGTATATGTATTCTGTGAACTGCATTAAGATTTTCACACAAAAAAAAAAACAATAAATTTTTGGGGTTCCCCATACTTAGAACTGAAACGCATAATTTTTTTTTCATCAAACCTATGCGTTTGATTTATCTATGGATAGGTCTTCAAAAAGATATTGAGGTTGCGTTACGTTTTACTTTTTTGTTTGTCAATAACAATAGTCTCAATTTTTAATTCTCAGTGCGGGAAACAATTGTGCACCTATGCATCGTACAGCCTGCACTTCATCCACGTCCATCCGGGACAGAGCCGCGGGCAGCACTCGCCGGAGAAGTCGCATCTCATGTGTGACCAGTGCGGCAAGATGTTCAAAGTGAGTGAGAAATATTTGCATGACACACATGCTGCTGATGATAAAGCTCTGTGGCGTTCATTAGGGGAGGCCTACGTCTAGCAGTGGACGAATATAGGCTGATGATGATGATGATGATGATACCACCGCAATCCTGGATTAGCCTATAAGCTATTTTAGCAATTGCTTGGGGCATCCAGTCTAGGGGGGCGACCGTGAAAAGCACCAAACAGCAATTTAAAATTAGCTTAAACTTAAAAAAAATACAATGTTACTTTGCACGACCTGAATATCGAACCTAAGACCTCTTGGTCAACAGTCGCACTTTACGACCTCTAGACAAACGAGGCAGTTAAGAAATATTTTAACATAATTCAGAGCTCGTTAGGAGAGTGACTGTTCTGACAGCATGGACAGCAATTCCATTTGCTGTCAGTTTAGTAACTTTTTTTTAACTTTACGGACGTTTTTGGCGGCTAGGGTATCCCTCCGCAACGCCCCAAAACAAACTTCGTTCCAATAATTGCTTATGTAATATTTGAACGGCCCCAAACTTAAACCAGAGGGAATTGAATCATCACATCATCACATCAACCGTTAGACGTCCACTGCTGGACATAGGTCTAGCCCAAGGATCGCCGACCGGTCATATGCCGCCCGCATCCAGTGGATTCCAGCGACCTTGCCTTAATTAATATATCCTATTTACAGTCGAAACAAGGCCTAGACAGTCACCAATGGGTCCATACGGGTGAGAAGCTGTACCAGTGCGATCTGTGCGGCAAAAACTTCTGCCACAAAGCGAGCTTGACGGCGCACATACAGTCGAAACACATCGACAAGGAGCCGGCGAACAAATGCGAGCTGTGTGACAAAAAATTCACGCTACAGAATAACCTGAAGAAACACTTAAAAGTAAGTTAAGTCGTTTGTAATCTAATATATAAAATTCTCGTGTCACAGTTTTCGTTGCCATACTCCTCCGAAACGGCTTGACCGATTTTGATGAAATTTTTTGTGCTTATCCGGTATCTATGAGAATCGGCCAACATCTATTTTTCATCCCCCTAAAAGTTAGGGGTAGTCCACCAACCCCTATAATGTGGCAAAACAACGTTTGCTGGGTCAGCTAGTAATAAACATAAAGAAGGCAAAATTCAACACATCAGGCGGATACCTCGGTGGCTCAGTTGGCAGAGCGTCTGGAGTACTTATCCAGAAGACGCGGGTTCGAGTCCCGCCTGAGGATGAATTTTTTTTCTTAATAAAAAAAAAACAGTGAGCCGTCACGGGACGCCTGGCAGATGTGAAACATCGACATTATTTTGTGAAAGTAATATGCAGAAAAGAACATATTGTGATAGGAACTAAATATGTCATAATGATAAAATAAAATATTACGATTTTTTTCCACATCAAAAATATGTGTTAAAAGAAACATATTAACACAAACTCAAAGGGGTTTAATATAATTCACAATTCAAAAAAAAAAGGTAAACTTAGAAATAGAACTAAAATCAAATTTAAATTTCGTGGCGACGCTTTCGCCACGCCAGAAATCGGTTTTACGTGCGGCTACAGATGTTTCACATCAATAAATTTAAAAATCTTAGCTTGAAATATGCTAAAAAAAAATACAAAAAGATAATAATAAAGTTTATTTGTGAATGTAAACTTTGTGTAACTGCCTCGTTGGTCTAATAGTCATACAGTGCGATGGCCGGGTTATAGGTCTTGGGTTTGATTCCCAGGTCGGGCAGTGTTATCGGGTTTTTCTATAAAAATTCTCAGTAGCAGCTCGGAGTTTGGATTTGTGCCCGGTTAATGGCAATAGGCACGCCCCCTATTACATGGGACCTAAAACATACCGAGAAGACTTGCGGAGATGTGTTTTGAATAACCAATCAGATATCAGATCAGATAGGAGGCGTGTTAATAACGAAATCTGATTGGTCAGCACACATCTCCACGTCTCCTCTCCTCTCCGCTTCGGTGGAAAACTTCGGGCCTAAGACCGAGCTCGAACACAGGACCTCTTGCTCAGCCAGTCGCTTACGACCGTGCCCACCCTAGAATGGTCCAGTGCCCACCCCAGAATGTTGAGCTACCGATAAAAAATCTTATGCGGTGGACTGGGGCCAAACCCCCCTGAAGGAAAGATCTAGATACGCCCATGCCTACCAACAAAGCGGGTACACCCTAACAATAGGCTATTTGACAGGTTTTTGAAATCCATTTTATATTATGAAGTAGGGTTTAAGGAACCCAGTAAAAGTTGTATTTTTTAATTCTGGTACATACTTGCTGAAAAATATCAAATTAAAAATTCAATATTTAAATAGCGCGCCAAAACGCTACTTTACAATATGGCGCTGCAATGGGTTCGGTGACGTCACTTGCCTCAGGGCTCAAATATATCACAAGTAGGCGCAAGTAGGCAAACGAGCTCCACTCTACAAGCAGTAGACGTCATCATAAACTCGACCAATCAGGAGCATTTTGTGTCACGTGACAAACGTTTAAAAAATGCATTTTTTATTTATGGATTTTTAAATAAATTAGTTATTATTTTCAACTTACGTTAGTAAATAACCACTTCTAAACTCTTAATTCATACTGATGACAGTAATTTACGCTTTATTTTTCACATTGTCAAATAGCCCATTGTGATTAATCCAAATATATTTGCTTTCAGATTCACATGGGTATCAAACGGTTCCAATGTGACAAATGCTCCAAAAAGTTCGCTACATCTGACAGCTATCACAGCCATGTACGTCACGTCCACTTCAAGATACCATGGAAGAAGAGACACAAGAGAATCGTTAAACGAGAGGCGGAAGAATAGATAAATAATAATAATTAATTAATTCATATTTTTGGACTTAATGATACAGCGCCATCTAGTTCCAAACTAAGCAACGAGGCTTGTGTTACGGATACTAGTTGGTTGATATACAATTGATATAATTTTTTTTTGTAAAGACATACATATTATACATAGATATGACGGCGCATGCGTGCGTCGTCGATACTGTCAAATTTGAGAGTTGTCAAAGTTTGGCTGTTGTCAAAGTCGCTCTAGCGGAGCGTCGTGTGAATGGAAGCGATGCGGGTATCTTGTGTTGGAGACGAGCTGAACGGGAACCGCAAGCGCACCACGTCGGCGACGAATCGCTTGTAATCTGCCTGAATAGTGTGCCCTAGTATTCAGGCAGATTACAATGATAGATTGTAATGAGAAGTCAGAAGCGATATGATGCCTCCCGATCGAAAATACGCCCACAACAACTGAATGCACGATGAATTCTGATGAAGGCATTCCTGCGCCGACAGATACAATCATGACTCGGATACAAACATTGTTTGTATCCGAGTCAGACAGTACAGATTGGATAAAATTACTTATTCTACGCAGACAAAGTCGCGGGAAAAAGCTAGTTATACTTGTAAAATTCATTACATTTGAATTATTTTTATATACTGTATCTATACGTTTTATGTTTTTTTACCAGATAATCAGTAGTAAATAGTAAATAACCGGTAACAGTTATAGGTTTATAACGCAACGTTGAAACACCGGAATAAATTCTGTTCAATTTTCCCGATGTAGATTAGTAAGAATTAGTCAAATAAATGTATGAATAAAATATCTACATGACTTTTATTTCTTTATTTTTTACTCAAGATGTTCCGACTAGTCGATAAAGTCGACTACGGCAACTATTCGGCTAAGAGGACCGACCATCCGGCTATACTGCGTGGCTTAAAAAAAATAACCTAACCTATCCGAGTAGGGGTATTAACCGCGTTATGGTTTTATGGGGACAACGGGAAATAAATGTAATCATGTCCCGCTGTCCACGTGATGGCGATAAGGGATACGGGGACAACGGGAATAAAGTGTAATAAGGGGGCGAGCTTCTTACCAAAGGCCGAGGCGCTACTGAGAATTTATTTAAAAAATCTGATAGCACTTCTCGAACACAAGACCTCTCGTTCAGCCGTCGCATTTGCGAACACTACACCAATGAGGCTTTAACAATAATAATTCTAATTTTAGGAAAGTATTTTATGTTCTACCTACATAGACCCAGCTAGTAAAATGTGGTTATAAACATCCATGGAACAGAAAAAAAATAAGGTTCCGTGGTTACATGATTTGCTGGAATGTAGGATAAAATTAAATTGGAACTAGCCTGTGAAAGTCTAAAAGTACTGGAAATAGTATTTTAAAGCAAGCACCATAAGTGACCATAACAGTTTTAGGAAGACCAGTCCTTGCCGTTCGCATACATCAGTCATCCACAAGTCACGATCCGTTGCAAGATGATACTAGATCAGTGAGATATTTGGTCAGGTCATTTGATGTTCCTATTGCCGCTAGACAGATTAGAAATTAATTATTTTTTTATTCCATAAGTATATCTGTGCAGCCGTAACATCGAAGATGCGCACGTTCATTAGCATTCGAAAGCCTTGTCTGTACCCAACATTATTGTGGGTTGAAAGTCTGGTGAAAGATCAAAAGACTACGTTCCATTTAGTAAATATGGTGGACGCGCTTTTGGCGTTTGACAATTATTTTGGTTGACAGCAGAAAGCTTTTATAGCTTATGTGTGTATGTGTATGTATATGTATCGACTTCTGATATTATACGTTCATAGAAATAATATTCAAATATTATTCTAAATATACTCAAAAATAAATGATAATATGATAATTACAGATATGAAATAATAAAATCAAATATAATTCGTAAAGTAGCCACGTTAATATACGTATTACTGCGGTATTTACCTAATTTAAAAAATATTTGATGCTCTAGGTTAAAATTATGTTTACGTTTTTTATATGTAGTGTGTAAAAAATATGATTAACAATGAGGTGCAGTGTTCAGACATGTTGTAATGACACGAAGCGAACTACTAAAACCCATGGAATTACATTTCATATGTAAGTAAACATAAAAATAAATTAAATACATAATTACTATATGCATACTTTTTCTTATCACCATGTAATATTATGATATTCCGTGTTATTCAGTATATTCCTCGTCTTAGGCCTTACTAATTCTCACAAGAATAGCGCTTTCTTAAAATTTTTGTTAAGGTTGACTTATTTTCATATAGCTTTTGTTATTCTTATTAGATGCATGAGTGTATTATTTTTATTATTTAGAAAATGTGGTTCTTGGTTAGATCACAATGCAAGTATTAAGCATGGTGGACTATAGCCAATTTTTTTTCAAACCAGAGGAGACCCGGGCACTTGACAAATATTGGGTTGATGATTATTTGGGACCCATATAATTCTTAGTTTTAATAATTTATTAATACTACTTAATAGAATACAAGAGGTTCATTGGCAAACTAATGCCTGAAGCATTGTAATATCTACTAGGCAATCATAGGTTGTGCCGAGAACTATATTAATAAAATGTACAACTTACACTGTTATCCACAAATTAAAATACAAACATAACATACCAACACACCTGTCTTTCCCGAAGGGTTAGGCAGAGGAGTGCTTCTCGCCAGTATGTTTTAGGTCCCATGTAATAGGGGAGCATATTGACATAAATTATTGTAATATATATAAAATTTCAGGTTCCCCAAAGAGCCCCACCTACGCAATGCTTGGGTGGAGGCTCTGGGTATGCCCGACTGGGAGCCCAAAGACAGGAGTACAATATGCTCTGAGCACTTCAGGAACGAGGACTTTTATGAGACAAAACGAGGACTCCGCAAGATAAAGACTGGTGCAGTGCCTGTAGTTATGAAAGTGAGTGTATTTTTTATTGATAACCTTCTGTATAAAAAAATTCAGATCAAACCAATATTTTAAAATCTGGTGACACAAATGACATACGTTGAATAATAGCTGAAAGAAACTTAATAAGTTACCTTTAACAAAAAAAAGAATTCTAAATTGTTAACAGTCTTAACTTTTGTTTAAGTTTTTATCCAAACTTACAGACAATTCTGTCTGATTTCAGTTTAATCTGATTTCATCATCATCGTCGTCAATCTGATTTGATTGACCACAAATAGTACAAAATCTTAAATAAAAAAAATTTACCGAAATTCCAAAACTAATGAATTTAAGATAAAAATTTGTTATGGAGCTTGGTTTAATTTTTTTTTCATTGATTTGACAGACAGGTAAAAAAAAAATAGGTAATGTCATTTGCTTATAGTGTTTTTATACAATTACAAAGGAAATAAAGACAGTTCAGTGTGCATATGTGCTTTAGTAAAATGTTGCCAATAAATATATTAGTTGAAATATTTTTTTGTCCCATAGGATTCAGCAGATGATCTAGATGCGCCGGCCGCTTTAAGGGTAAGAAATAATCATCATCAACAACCCAAATTACTGTCTTACTGCTGGGCATGGAACTGTATTGTTCGTGTTCAGGTGCGACTACTGAGAGGTCTTGGGTTCGATTCTGATGTAGAGTAAAGCGTTATTAGGGTTTTCTATGAAAATCTCAGCAGCAGATCGGAGTTTGATGGCAATAGGCTTGCATCCTATAACATGGGACCTAAAAGATGTGGCCACATATGGGTGTACATTAGTACACCTCTGCCTAACTCTTGGGGATGACAGGCGTGATGGTATAATAGTATACCTGTGGGGCAATAATGGGGTTGATAATGATTAAATGATTAAATGATATTTATTTCTGTAAATAGATCTTTTAAAGACACTTTTATAAGTCATGTATAAGATATATTTTAGGAACTAGATGACATGTAGTATCTACTATATGTATATCATGTTCCATATTTCTTTCTTTCTTTAGGTTTGCAGGATATGCCTTGCGATGGACATCAAAATGTATCACATAAGGGAATTCAAGTTGGACCAAATGTATGAGCAGATAACTGGAACAATGGTAGGTTCTAATTTATTTATCTTTTGATTTATTTATTCTAATTATTAACAATATTATAAAAAGGTACATAATTAAATATTGAAACGTGATATAATTTTATCCCAATTTCCGATCTACTACGGCATTATGGGCAGACTCAAAATCATTCTGTGTGTATGCATACTGTAAAGTAACCAGAACCTCAGGATATAATACTATCAATAATAATGCATATAAAATCTAAATAAATATAAATAGTAAAAATATTGTTTAACAGGAAAAAAATAATGTTAATGTTATGTGTAACTCCGAACGTGATATATTTGTTTTGAAAATAAAAATTCCTCAAAATCGACAGCCGCCATGCCTCTTTCGATGTGAAGTCACCCACCCAGTAAATACAAAAAAAAACTACGCTATAAAACGAACCATTATGAAAGGAAAAACCGAAATTGTCCGCCGGCATGCGCCATGTGACGTCACTCACTCAGTAAATAGTAAGAAAACTACCCGATAAAAATAACCGATTTCAAAATAAAAATTCCTCGAAATCGACAGCCGCCATGCCTCTTTCCATGTGACGTCACACACTTAGTAAATACTACGAAAAATACGTGGTAAAAATAACCAAATGACATAAAAATCCTCTGTATATATAGGCTAGCAGTGAGGAGAGGTTACCGCAGCGGGTTTGCTGGGAGTGCGCGGCGCGGCTGACGGCGGCCAACCGGTTCAGAAGCAAGGCACTACGTACTGACACGCTGCTGCACGAACTGCTACAGCCTGACGCATACGTGAGTATCTGCCGTACACAGTGACACACTATATTCAACCTTATAATATTCAACCTTTAAGGTATTTAAGCTATTCCTCAGGGCATCTCGTCTAGGGGGCAAATTTTCGTTCGGCGCCGGGCGGCAAAAACCCTTGCTACTGCCTGGGGGGGGGGGGGGCACGATCGAACGCCTCATGCATCAAATAAACGATTTCTCTTTCTTCTGTTCTTCGGCATTCCGTTTGCTGTCAGTTTAGTAATTCCCTATTTAAAGAAGCTTTAACGGTTTCTGCAGTGTTGTGTGATGGACTATAGCCTAATCCTTTTCAAATGAAAAGAGACACGTGTGTGTTATAATATTGGCTAAAAATATTTATCCATTACAGATAAAAATCCGCGACATAAAATCCATCAATAGAGTGCATAATGGCTTGAAATCGAGTTTAATACATCAAATATACGATAGTAGCGACTACGATCTCCACATACGCGATTCTGTAGTGAAGACCGAAGACACTCTTGACGATATACTCAACGAAGACCGAGACCCAGACCAAGACCAAGACATAGAAGTCAAAAGCCCAGCGCCAATAACCGAAGTAGAAATTAAAGACGAAAGCAGCAATAATGAGATATTTTTTGAAGAATACGATCATTTTGATGACGATGATGATAAAACGTTGAGCGAAGTGTACGGAGAGAAGAAGGAGAAAGTCAAAGTGAAGAAGAAAAAGGAGAAACCGGTGAAGAAAGTCAAAGTGAAGAAGGTTGAGGAAGAAGATGATCCCGATGCAGCTACTGATAGGTAGGTAATTATGCTAATTGGAATTAATTATTTTAGATTTAATTAAACTTGCAATGCTTGTATGTACGTACGTTCTAAATTTTGCAACTGAATTTTGAAATAGTTATCCTCAACTAATTGAGATGAAATTTTGTAGTCGTTTAGTTTGGATGACAATGCATGGATATGCTAAGTGACGTCATTCTAAATTCAATATGGCGGACGGCCCAAAGTGTCAAACTAGTTATTTTTGTGCACGCCAATATGGGTATCAAATGTGAAAATTAAATGACTTAACTAACAATTTAGTGGCCCAATTTAAATATAAGCTTGTTTAAAAATATATTTTTTTACTATTAATAATATTTATATTACCGTGCGTTTTTAGTGTCAAACAGCATTTTTTTATACATTTTATATTTAAAGTTGTAGCGTCGTTTAGGTAAAACGTCTTGTGCTGGAAAGCCCTGTAGTCACTAGTGACGTAAATGAAAGTTTCTGTCGGCAAAATGTCCGTAGGTGAAAAATTCTGCTGTTGAAATGGAAAAAAATAATCATCCTGTTAGCGAACAGTCAAAAGTGCGAATCGGCCGTCGGAAAACAGTTGCGTAATCAGCTAGCGTAGACGGGTATGATTTTCAGTCGGTATACGCCCACTCTGGGCGGAGTCGGACACGCCCCGTCGCCTCCCCAGGCGGCGGGATGGTTTGTGACGGATTTTGCGCACCTTTAAAAAAACAGAGAGGCCTGCGAAAATTGATCCCTATTAAAAATTCGTTATTTACACGATTTTTGCTTAAGGAAGTTATGTACGTATTTATCACATGCTCAAACAGTGAAGGAAAACATCCTGAGGAAACCTGCATGCTTAAGAGATTATCTCGATGTCATGTAATGTCTGCCAACCCGCAGTAGGCTAGCGTGGTGGGCTAAAGCCTAATTAGCCAAGCCCTCTTAATGAATGAGAGGAGACCCGTCCCCAGCAGTGGGACAATAATGGGTTGATGATAATGATGATGATGACGATTTTTTCTCAAGAGTATGTATTCTAGGTACAAGAAGACAGACGTGAAGCGCCGCAGGACTACAGAGCTACTTGACGAGTCATTGTTCACGATCTCATCGCTGACGTACGAGCAACAGATCGCCGAGGTCCTGCAGCGGCAGGACAACAGCGGGTACCGCAACGCGCCCTACAAGTGCACCGTCTGCTACAGGGGGTTCCATATCAAGGACCGATACACCGCGCACGCCGTCAGGCACAGTGATGTGAGTATAACTTTCCTTTTTTTATTATTACTAAGCCTCTGCTTTATCAGATAAGCAACTGGGCTTAACCCAGTTGTTCTTATGTCAATGACATGTAAACTCTATTCTGTCTCTCGCTTGATATGGAGGGAAGTGGAAAATGGTTATTTTTCTTACTCCTCCGATTTAATTTCATGATTAATTTCGTTGCGGGTTCCGAGACAGTTAATATCATTCCCCTGGGACACGTCGGGCTTCATTGTCTCGACGATATTTTGGATGGTTACTATTGTTGATCCTGGCTTACAGGAGTTACATTAGTAGGGACTTAGGGTGGTGGGCACGTCCCAAAAAAAGAACTTCCGCTCTCCGTCCGTCTGTCTATTTGTCATTTGTCACCAGGCTGTATCTCATGAACCGTGACAGCATGACGGTCGAAATTTTCACTGATGATGTATTTCTATTGCCGCCGTAACAACAAATAGAATAAAATAAATATTTAAGGAAGCTCTAATACAATGAACGAGTCCCATTTTTTACCTTTTGTGTAAGGAACCCTAAAAACTACCTAAATAACTATTTGTACGCTGATGAAGTGGAAATGCTAGTTTAATTTTTTTTTTCATGTCTTACAGCAAAGCGGAGCATTCGAGTGTTTTATATGTAAGACGCGACTTAAAAACAGTCGCGCGTTGCGGAAACATTTGACAGCTCAACACACAGAACAGTACAGCTGTAAGGGCTGTCCCTTCGTCACTAGAAATAGGTGAGTTGATTAACAAAATATACATATTTGATTTTGATTTCTTACACTTACGCGAATATTAGACATTGAAATAAAACTTCTATAATAATTAGAAATGTAAGGTAGCTGTTAGTGATTATAACTTCAAGACGACCAACACCTCAGTCTGCCCGTGACCATGGATGCTGTAAAGGATCCGAAATGTGAGGTTAAAATAATATCAATATGCCGCGATAAAATCCGTAAAAATAGTTTTATTTCAAAATATACATAATTACATTGATACATCATTAGCCCTAATTATTGTCCCACTGCTGGGGTAACTGGATGCCCTGCGCAATCTTGGGCGGTGGCGCTAAAAAAGGTCATCCCACATAAATTACCAAAACATAACCAAGACAACTTCAAAAATGATTGTCCGTTAATTCTCGATTGCGTGATGTGAACCCCCTCCCCCTAGACGGGATGCCCAGCACTAGCTGATTCCCGCGACTTCGCCCGCGTGCAATTTCATATTAACTTTGCACTCCCGATTTACACCCTTAGGGGTTGAATTTTCAAAAATCCTTTCTTAGCGGATGCCTACGTCATAACATCTACCTGCATGCTAAATTTCAGCCCGATCCGACCAGCGGTTTGGGCTGTGCGTTGATAGATCACTATATCAGTCAGTCAGTCACCTTTATTTATTTATTTTATTTATTTGGGAAAATAAACGGTAACGCATTACAGTTTTGTTACCTTTGAGTTATATATATTTAGATTGGGCACACGCCTCCTCTCATTTGAGGAGGATTAGGCTATAGCCCACCACTGTGTGTGTATATTACACCTCTGCCTAACCTTTCGGGGATGACAGGCGTGATGATCCGTATATGTGAAATTATGGCCGCTTCAATTTTGAACAGCCTCTAAGAAATGCGATGATTGTTTTTCAGAGGCGTTGCAAGGGAACACGAGAAATGGCACGCCGGCACTAAGTACCAGTGCCCGCACTGTGCGAGTGAGTTCGAGTAAGTATTTAGTATACTAGAACAGCTGATTCACGTAACTATCGCCGCGTGAAATTTAACGAAAAAAAAAAATTGCACCCTTGTTTTACCCCCTTAGGGGTTGAATATTCAAAAGTCCTTTCTTAGTGCTCCCCTACGTTATAAAAGGAACCTCTACAAAATTTTAATTAGTTCAGCGGTAGTTAACACTGCCTTCTGTGCTATGGGTCCCGGGTTCGAATCTTGTTAGGGACAAATATTTGTGTGATGTCCATAAACATTTGTATTCGAGAGAGAAAAAACTCTCAAACAAGTTAGTCTCTCAAAATTTTTACATTAAATTAAAATCTTGACTGTTATTTATTTAAATGTACCGACTATATGGCTTTAGCTGACTAACGGATCAGTCATTTGCGCAGAGGATGATTGACTAACCGATTAGTCTATTGTAAAGAGAATGATTTAATAACCTACTTCACGATTAGTTGATTGTGCAGAGGATGATTGACTAACCGATTAGTCTCTTGTAAAAAGGTTGATTGAATAACCGACTTATCGATGTGCAGTAGATGATTGACTAACCGACTAACCGATTAGTCTGTTGTAAAAAAGATGATTCAAAAACCGACTAGACGATTAGTCGATTGTAAAGAAGCTGATCGGATAACCGACTTATCGATTAGTTGGTTGTGCAGAGGATGATCGACTAACCGATTAGTCTGCTGTATAAAGGATGTTTGAATAACCGACTAACCGACTAACCGATTAGTCGGTTGTAAAGACGATGATTTATGATGTTGTTGGTTTATAATATGTTTATTTCCAGTAAATTAACGACATACATGGGTCACATACGCATCAAGCATGTGTCAGACTTTGTGTGTGAGTTGTGCGGGTATACGTTTGTCAGTAAAAAGGGCATCGAGGTGCACAAGAAGAAGAAACACCGACTCGTCGATAAAGCTGTACGTACACATACATATCTATACTTATTAATATTATAAATGCAAAAGTATGTCTGTCTGTTTGTCTGTTGCCTCTTCACACTTTAACCGCTGAACCGATTTATATGAAATTTTGTAGTTTAAGTAAAAAGTTTGATTAGGAAATCATTTTAAGAGGGCATATTTGAGGGTAGAAGTTAGTATGCCGAATCGATGTTTTTTGTAAAGAGGGTCAATTGATTCGATCGAGGGTAAATAAGCAAATTGCTTGTTGCCATACTATGCTAATATTATAAATGCGAAAGTGTATCTGTCTGTTAGGGTAGCTACACACATAATCGGGCCGGCTTAGTCGGTTCGGCAGTATTTGTTGAACAACGGAGCCGACCCGAAGTAGTTACTGCACTTGTTCGGCTGGTACCGATCGGGGAGTTCCTTCGGGTCAACAAATCATTCGATTCGGCAGTACTTGTGGACCGAAAAAGCCGACCTGTAGCAACTACTACATACGTTCGGCTCCAAACAGTTTTAGCTGAACTAAAATCTGCCGAGCGGTTTTTTTCCCGATTATTCATACACATACATTCGATTTTACCGCCCGGCTGTGCCAATTATGTGTGTAGCTACCCTTACGTCTAGATAAATTTAGAGATAGGTTTGGAAAGAGGCCTATGTCCAGCAGTGGACTGCGATAGGCTCAGTTGAGAGGTGTGGAAGCCTAGATCCAATACATTGTTATTATTGCAGGAATCGCTAGAAGGCCCATACTGCGAGGTGTGTGAAGTGAAGTTTGTTTCGGAAGAGGCTCACGACAGGCATCTGAAGCTATCTTCACGACATAGCAGCGACCAGGACCCGTAAGTATACGGCCCAGTTTCCAGAGATGTGTTTTGGAAAACCAATCAGATACTGTTGCAGAGAGAAGAAGTATAAATAACGAAATCTGATTGGTTATTCAACACATCTCCCCACGTCTCCTCCCCTCCCCGCTTCAGTGGAAACCGGGCCCAAATGACTACATTTATGGAAGGAAGGAGGTGTTGATTCCTCTGCTGATGAAGGAAGATCCTCCGACCATGCGAGGTGTTATGCCTAGCGGACGATTGATGTCGGGTGTTCGTATGTATGCTAGCTGCGCTTGAATACTTCATACTCATACTTCTTTGTAGGTATGTATGTTCCTATGTAGCGAGATAGATGTCGCTACGCTATCATTAAATTTCTTGTTGGCGTACAAGCGATAGAGAGGCACGATCGGGCGAATGACGTAAAATTGATAGATACCATCACGCCTGTCATCCTCGAAAGGTTAGGCAGAGGTGTATTAATGTACACCCACGTTTCGCCGGTATGTTTTCAGTCCCATGTAATAGGGGGCGAGCCTATAGCCATAAATCGGGCACGAATCCAAACTCCGAGCTACTACTGAGAATTTCACAGAAAAACCCAATAACACTTTGCTCGACCTGGGAATCGAACCCAGGACCTCTTGCTCGGCAGTCGCACACTACGACCACTAGACCAACGAGGCAGTTAAGTAAAATTGTCATCCGTAAACCGACTTTGCAGACAATCAATTTTTTAATTTGCCAGCAACCGCATCCGCAACGACTCGCAAAGCATGAATGCGGAACGCAACGGACGAGTGATGCGGCGCATCGAGCGGCGCCCCGTCGTGCACCCGCGGGACCCGCGCGCCGCCATGCACGAGCCGCACACGCCCGTCAACTGCGAGCAGGTCGGTACACAGGAAGTTAATGGGTAATTATTTCGAGTTAATGGGAAATTAACTCGGGTTAATGGAAAATTAACTCGAGTTAATGGAAAATTAACTTGTGTTAGTGGGAAATTAACTTGTGTTAATGGGTTATTAACTCGGAGTTAATGGGCCATTTTTTTATTATTATAAAGGGGTAAACGAGCAGGCGGCTCACCTAGTGATCACCGCCGCCCATGGACATTTGCAATACCAGAAGGCTTGCATATGCGTTGCCACCGCCTGCAGAAACGGTTTAGGTTTCTTAAAATAGGGAATTCATCAACATAGGGAATCATTATCTTCAAGTTTATGGTTCTAAAACTATGTCGGAAATAATTTACCATTATGTAGAAGTTAATGGGCTGTAATTTTGAAGTTAATTTGCCATTAACAATTTTTTTCTACCACGGCAAGCTTACAGCCCGCCTGATAGTAAGCGGTTACCGTAGCCTATAGACCTATAGACTACACTGACAGCAAACGGAATGTCCATACTGTCAGAATAGTCACTCCCCTAACGAGCTCTGGTAACGTTACTCACTTGCAGAAATACAACTTCACTGCGGTCTTCTGTAAGGCGGATGTACTTCCCCAGCTCAATTTGAGCGAGGAATCAAGCTTAAATATGTTATACATACATACACTCACGCCTATTTTTCATAGGGGTAGGCAGAAACTACAGAATGCCATGCGCTGCGGTCCCTGCATTCGACTTTTGCCTCGTCCACATTCATACATCTCGTCATGCACCCGCGCCGGTTACGAGTACTGAATTTTATTTTTTACAGTGCGGCATACAACTTCGCGACCTACGGCTGTACGCGCAGCACTTCAGGCGGGCTCACCCGGACAAGAATCGAACCAAATACCCCGCGATGAAGACCCCCTGCATGTGTGAACAGTGCGGGAAGATATTCCAAGTATGTATAATAGACTGGCACCGAAACGTGGCCGCGTACAATGGGCCTTATAAGGAAACTCACTGTCACTCAGAGAGCGATGGAGAGGGCTATGTTAGGAGTTTCACTACGTGATCGAATCAGAAATGAGGAGATCCGTAGAAGAACCCGGGTCGCTGACATAGCCCGAAGAATCGCCAAACTCAAGTGGCAGTGGGCAGGGCACATTGCTCGAAGAACGGATGGCCGATGGGGCTTGAAGGTTCTCGAGTGGCGACCGCGTACTGGAAGACGCAGTGTGGGCAGGCCTCGGGCAAGGTGGACCGACGACTTGGTAAAGGTCGCTGGAATCCGCTGGATGCGGGCGGCATATGACCGGTCGTCGTGGCGATCCTTGGGGGAGACCTATGTCCAGCAGTGGACGTCTAACGGTTGATGTGGTGATGATAATAGACTGGTCCATTTAACAAGTTCGTTTTGCAAGATAGCTTTTAATTAATTACGGCAGCGCTGGTGCAGTCCGCTTGGTTTCTGCGCCGCGCGACGTGGGTTCGATCCCCGCATACAACAATTTTGTGTATGGCTTTTGGATAGTTGTTCCAAAAGATGCATCAACGCAGAGCCTAAACTAGAATTGAAAAATTTGGGACTGCTGATTTGGATATTGGATGTTGTGACGAAGAATCCAATAAGAAAAGAATGTTGTCCTCTATTGGGTCCTAAGTAAAATTGCATCTCTTGGTAAAGTTAATAGAAATTTTTGTGAGTTGTTCTGTCTGTTTGCGTTAGTCTCTGTTGGCTCAAAAAAATTGTTATGGCTAGCAGGGTTGGTTTTGGGTAGGTAGAATAGGTAGGGTTACGACAGGTGGGGTGGGCACCTGTCGTAAACACTTAGTGCCCCCTCCACTCCCAACGTATGTGCCTAATAATAATTCAATTGAAAATGTTCATAGAGTATGGCGCTGCTAAAAGACCACATGTGGGTACACACGGGGGAGAAGCGGTTCAAATGCGACCGCTGCAGCAAGAGCTTCACGCAGAAGACCAACCTGGTGTTCCACATGCGGGTGCACAGCTCCTCGCGGCCGAGCTACGAGTGCCCGCTGTGTGGCAAGCACTTCGCGTTCTTCAACAACAGGAGGAGACATATGTTTGTGAGTTAACTCCTTAAGCATAGTTATATTATAACTAGCTGACCCAGCAAACGTTGTTTTGCCACATTATAGGGGTTGGTGTTAGAAGAGTGAAAATTTGGGGTTATAAGTATGTTTTAACGCCGAATTATAAAAAAAAACAAAAATTATATGTTAAAAAAATAAAAAATAAACTGGTGAGGGACATCCTTATGACTCAGGGGTGTAAAAAATAGCCTACGACCGATTCTCACTCAGACCTACCAAATATACATACAAAATTTCATAATAATCCGTCTAGCCGTTTCGGAGGAGTTCAGCGACAAACATTATGATACAAGATTTTTAGGGTTCCGTAACCAAATGTTACCATCACGCCTGTCGTCCCCGAAGGAGTAGGCAGATGTGTACTTATGTACACCCACGAGCCTATTGCCATCAACCGGGCACGAATTTAAACTCCGAGTTGCTACTGAGAACTTCATAGAAAAACCCAATAACACTTTGCTTGACCTCAGAATGTGACCCAAAACATGTAGCTCAGCAGGTGCACTTTCAACCACTTAACCAACGAGGCAGCCGTAACCACAGAAAATTTATAATATACCAAAAAAATCTTCCCCAGATTCACACCGGTCTGAAGCCCTTCAAGTGCGACACGTGCGGCAAGTGCTTCACAACTTCGGGAGAACATCGAGCACATGTCGAGCACGTGCATCTTAAGAAGCCGTGGCCGAAGCGAGCCCGCCAGAGGGCGCGAGACTGGAAGTGCGACGTCCCCAGCGTGGAAGACTAGAGGGAAGTCTGATTTTATACTCAACAGTGAGACTGAGGAAGTACCTCCGCCTTACAGAAGACCGCAGTGTAATAACGATAGTTTTGGTTAGGGTAAGGTCGTCAGAGCTCGTTAGGGGAGTGACTATTCTGACAGTATGGGAATTCTGTTTGCTGTCAATGTAGTAACCTCTCCATTTTAAGATACCTAAATGGTTGCTACAGGGTCGGCAACGCGCGAGCGAGCATCTCTCGTGTTGCAAACGTCTATAGGGTACGGTAACGGCTTTCTATCAGACTGGCCGTAAGCTCGTTTGTGACCCTTGAGGTATAAATGACTTTCTAACATCATTTCAAAGTCAAACTCAAATGGTTGCATTTAAGATGGTTGATGGTTAGCGGCCCTTGTCTTGGTTTCTGTCTTCAGCTTTAGTCACCAGCGCTCCCCCCCAGTGTCCTGTCACTGTCTCCCCCTACAAATTTGCCTTACTCCTCCCGAAGAATAACTCCGTTTCTCGTGAACGCAGACCTCTCGAGTTTGGGCTCATCTGAAAGAGGAGAAGAAACCTCATCATCTGGCTCCAAATAATCCCTCGTAGGGTTCTACGGGGGGCACTCGGCAGACTTACTGTGACCAACTAAATCCAGAACGCTACGACCAATGTTCTGAGCACGTGCATACTCTATCTTGTACTCCATAGATCGGATTTACATAAACAACAGCAGTAGCATCAGAGCAATGAGCTGCTGCAAAAGGAAAAGACGAGCTCGAGGCCTCAGGGAACATTAAAAGGGAGTGTAAGGCCACCGCCCACAACTGCCAGCAGGGACTGTACGCGGACTCGAAGGCGAGGCATAAGTATAACCTCGAGAAAGACTGCTCTTCTCAAGCAGGTACTACGGAAGTGGAGAGAGAGCATTAGTGAGAGATATCTGTGCTGGCTAGGGTCGACGTCGGTGACGCCATGAAGGAGGCGAAAAGTATCCGATCATTGCTCGGATACGAATTGCAGGAGCCCTTTAGGGAGATGCAAGGGAATGCTGCATTGCATTGAGGCCATCGCACAAAGCCCTCTATCAAGAGCATAGTCTTTTCGTGGTCTTGGTGGAGGAAGAGAATAGAGAATAGCACGGTCTAAGGTCTCTGGGGACCCAAAGTGGGATCACTTAGAGACCGGCCTGTCCAAACTCGGTGCGAACATCTCCAGCGTCGCCAACCAGCTTGACGTTGTCCAAAAAACGGTGAACAAGATACGAAATGACCTCGAAGCGCGCTCACGACCCTGCACAATTACACACACCGGACGAGACGAAGACAGAAGCAAAAATCGATCTCCTGAAGACCGGAGCAAAAGAGCTGCAGGAGATGTTCAGAGAACTGGTCAGGAGACCCATCAAACCCTCGTTAACAACACCACAGCCACCTTTGGACCTGAACACGCATCTGAGACCTCTGACGGAGAAACGGGCAATAGTGCGATCCACGTACTGCGAGACAAAAAGCCCCAGGCACCCGTGTCAACGGCACCCTAAACTGGGTGCCGTTGATACGCGGTAGCGCGAGTTCTCGCGGTAGTGGTAAAGTCAAAAAGACGCTACAAGTCATCCAGAAAGGAATGTCGGAGACAGAGCTTAGCAAAGTAAACAAACAGCAGCAATAGGGCCTAAAAACACTCGACCAGGTCTCGCAGACGCCGAAATCCCCCAAACAGAAAGTGCCCAACCACACCAAACATACAGGCGATAACGTCATCGAATGGATCAGACAGCCAGTGGACCTCAGGACGTCAGGGGCTGACTAGACCAGATCAGGACAGCTGGAACCAGAAGGTGGTTCTAATCTGTGTTAGTAAGCGATCTGTAGTGAGATCAAGACCAGACCAAAACGGACCTCAAATTACAGGAACCGAGGTCAATAAACCTGCAGAAACGTACTGAGCAGCTACACTAATGAGGAGATAGAAGAACATCTCGCGCACACATTGATGTAGCTGCCCAGGAAGTGAGGGTCCGATACAAAAAGCGAGCAAGAAGTATCCTTGAATGCATTGCATGCCATGGCCGATGCCAGCTAGAATTTCTAATTGTTAGCCCATCCTGGCGTGGGTACGGGATAATTCTGGCTCCGTACCTCTGGCACGTGTTCTCACGAAGAAGAACTTCAACGAGGGTCACCTAGTAAGATCCAGCGGTTCAAGAGTTGTCGCGATCAACAAACCATACTTCAAGTTGACGATCCAGCCCTGGCAATCAAGAAGATGAGCCTGCAATCGTCGCTGCGCACGACTCACACTTAACGCCCCCCTATATACGCCTATGGTCGAATGCCACTCAGTCCTAGAGCTAGGCTTCGGAAGAAGCCCGATTGAAATGAGTAACCCCTGGTGAAATGCACCAAGTGCCCTACGTGTAGTTACGGGAATGGACCCAATGAAAGAAGTCTGCAGTTACTGCAGCGGTTGTGCGCAACGGGCAATATTGTAAAGTTCGGCCCCAACTGCGTGTAATTTAATACCGTTGCTGTGAATACTGTTTTAGGTTTCATTAACTGAAAGTTACGAAACTGGCAGTCACTCCCCGAACCGGTTGCTCTGGCAACCTTACCGACATACCGACTATTATTGTTTCACTGCGTACTTCTGTAAGGCGGAAGTACTTCCATTCCAGTCGGTTAAAGCAATTAAAGTCGTAAAAAGTATTTTTATTTCTAATGACTAAAATTCCCGTAAGTATTTATAAGAAATTCTGGCAGCATTTACAAATTGTTGAGTTTTCCCGGGAATAATTTACACAATCAACCCATTTATTCTTGTAGGCACGAGACTCAATTTGAGAGTGGTAGGATATAGTCTTTAGTGCTGGTATTCATCAGGGATGTTATGGAGCTCCGTAACCGTATCCGTTTCGGATAGTTTTCGTATAAGGGTGGAGTCTAAATAAAACGACATATTACGACAGATTTAATTTGGCCATTTTTGTATTAAGTCAGGTAATGTAGATTCTGCAAAAATATACAGTGTGATAAAAACTTCACCCGGAAACGAGGTGGCACTACTTCACTGAAACTTCATCTAATATCCGTAACCGAAACTAACGGATAATCCGAAATAATTACATATCTGTAACCGTATCCGAAACCGATATGATTTTATTCTTGTATCCATATCCGTATCCAGATCCGAATTATCATATACTGTGGATTGACAAACTTTACTTGTCATCGAGAAAATCTCTTGGTGAAGAAAAATCACAATAAAAGATCTACGAAGATTTATTTATTACACTAAATATTTAAGACTATGTAATGTATTATAAAAATTTTAATTTCTTGTATTTCTGTCTATATGTTCGGATGGAATTTTGTAATTGATTTTACGAAAGTTACCAAAATGGCAAATAAACTTACGGCCCGTCTGATGGTAAGCGGTTACCGTAGCGTATGGACGTTTGCAACCCCAGAGGTGTCGCTTGCGCGTTGCCGACCCTGTTAAGAGCTTTTTTAAAAACCTCATCGTTTGGTAAAATAACAGGTAGCCTCCTATAATCATTGCCTTGGTTTAATATTATGGAGGGAAGGAGGTGTGAATCCCTCCATTTGTAAAGGAGGATCCTCCGACCAGGCGAGGTGTTGTGCCTGGCGGGCTACTGCCCAACGGTTGATGTTGGGTGGTTGTATATATGCAATCTCGCGTGCAAATGTCACTTGCGCGATGTAGGATTATTTGCGTCATCGCGCTGAGTCCGTAGTTATTATGTGGCGAGATAGATGTCGCTACAATATCAATGACAAAATTCTATCCAACCCCATACATTAAATCGAGATTGATTGATAATGCAATGATTTTTGTACAATATTATACCCTAGTAATAATAATATAGATATTAAGTAAGTGTGGTACTATTCATTTATTACGTAAGTTTTTTTTGCAGTTTTTGTTCCTTTATTAAGAAAAAGTAAAAATAGGCCAACTGTTTGTGTTTGGTTTGTTTTATTTTTAACCCCCGACGTAAATAGAGGTGTGTTTTAAGTTTGACGTGTCTGTCTGTGGCATCATAAGTTCTAAAAAAATGGATCGAATTTGATGCGGTTTTTTTTAAAGCAAACGTGATGGTTTTATTTTCAAAATATTTTCTTTATCGGAATGCCTATTTTTACTTCCTATTTTTCATAAAAGGGGTGGCCCTTTTATGAAAAAAAAAATACATGGTCAGCTGTTGTTCGTGACTGTGTCAATAAATATTATTTTCTTTCTTTCTTTCTTTCTTCTGTCCTTCCCCCCATAAATCGTCTTACGTAATAAATGAACGCCCCCTATATATAAATTTGATCTCAATATTAAAATGGCCTAAATGGATACTATTTACTAAATAATTATTTTTAATACAATTTGAATAGCAAATAAATATCTAATTTTAGAATGTTTCCTATCTATTATTATAATGTATGAATGTTTTTTATAGCAATGAAATTTCTATGTATTGTATCAACCAACTAGTATCCGTAACACGAGCCTCGTTGCTTAGCTCGGCAACTAGATGGCGCTGTGTCATAATGTCAGGATATATTATTATTATTAATAGTACAATACTTTTTATATGGATAGTAATTAGTTCTGAAAATACTCAAAAGATGGTATAATTAGTTATAATATTTTAGAATATTATTATTGTAAATAGACTGCTAGTTATTAGAATATAGTTATTTTATTTAATGATACATTGAAAACGTTTTGAGAGGCTCTCTATACACCATGAGATTATAGAAACAGAAAGTAGTACCGATATCATAACTATATTTTTTAGTCTTGACTTGAACAACGGTATGTAAAACTGGTTACACTTGATAGAATAGACATATTATGCGATCGTAGAATTATTACAATTAGCGCAGCGGAATCAATGGCGACCTTCTGTGATAAGGGCCCCCAGGTCGAGTAATGTGGAATGAGCTTCCCGAATGTCAATCCCGATAGATAAAGAAAAATTGTTATCCAAAAAATATTGGATACATACATACACTCACGCCTTTTTCCCATGGGGGTCGGCAGAAACTACAGAATGCCGCACGCATACCACTTTTGCCTCGTCCACATTCATACATCTCGTCATGCATGCGCGCCGGTTACGAGTACTGCGCACCTGACCCTTTTAAAGGAGTTCACAAATTCGGTCGGTGGTCAAATATTGGATATTTTGGGATAATATGTTTTTATGTGTTGCCGTTGATAAATTAAATTTTATAGGAGTTTCTATGGTCCGAGGGTATCGAGTAAAGGCTTGGAGTGTATTTATAATAGGCGTGTTGTGTGCAGTGAGTTTGTGTAACCTATTTATTTAGAACATGTGCAGCTAAAATAAATATGTATTGAATATAATATATTGATATTTTATTTAATTATTACCTTTACTTATAAGAATCATTTTTAAACCCCGACGCAAAAACGACGGAGTTTTATAAAATTGACGTGAGTTAGCTAGGAATGTGCTTAGCTATGTTTGATGAAAGTAGGTCCAAAATATGTCTTAGTATGTTTAAATGTTTAGTTTAATTTTTAATTAAATAGACGTGGTGTTCTTGTTGAAAGCTAAAGTAATGGGTTGTTCACCCGTTCTGACTGAGGAACATCGTATAAAGGCACATTTTATACAGGGTTATTTCTATAACGCCCGCAACCTCGCAGGACTAGATAGCTAAAGATGCGTACAGTTCAACAACATAACATGTTATAAAACATTGTTATATAACATGTTATTAATTTTTATATAACTTACGCGCGTGAATATGTACGAAAACGAAATTTTTTACAGTATCGTTTTATGTTGCAATGTTAAATAATAATGTTACATAATGTGGACGTGTTATAAAACACAAGTTATATAACATGTTACTAAATCTGTACGCACCTTAATATCATAAGCAAACATTTTGTTCTGTATTATTGTTTGTTTGAAATGTTGTCTTGTTCTGTATAGAGAAGAATAAACGTCTTTCTTTCTTTCTAAATATCCTTCTAGCGGTAAATGTCCAAATGCCATTTTTCATGAGGGACCTCAGACGCGAGATATAATTAAAAACGCAATTTTCCCAATCACATTTATTTCTTATACTTAGTACATATATACATTTTTTTTTCATTAAAATGAAAAATACTGACTAGATTACATGTTGCAGTCATAACATAATACTGTTTCAATAATAAATAGTTAAGTAGAGATTGTTTAAGTTAAAATATGTGCTAGCTCCATCGTCAGCATCCATTAACCGGCCCACTGCTGGGCACGGGTCTCCCCATTTGAGTGGGATTAGGCCATAGTCCACCATGCTAGCCTATTGCGGGGTGCCACTAGGCCATATATTCGATCGAGAAAGTCTCTCCAGTATGCAGGTTTCCTCACGATATTTTCCTTCACCGATTGAGCATGTGATAAATACGCACGTAATCTTGAAAAGTTTGTGGTGCCTGCTTTGGGATTGAAGTGGAGACCTTTTACTACACAGTCCACTATGTAACTGGTAGAAATAAGTACATAAAAATATATGGATAATTTGATATGGTCGCTTATAATCGGCGACTGACAACTTGTGTCGTTAATAGTTCATATTTCATAATTTAAAGAGCTTACCAGACTCGTTTACGAATCTTTGTTAAATATGTATATTTATTTCTTAAACTAACACGTATATATATATCAGACATTGATATTAAACTACATTTTTTACGGATTTCATCGCGGTATATTGATATTATTTATTTTAAACACGTTTCGGATCATATAGGATCCAAGAGTAGATTGTACATCGATAAAATCGATAATAAAGAGTTATTTAGTTAAATATATTTGAAAAATCATCATCTTCAACCCATTATTGTCCCACTGCTGGGCACGGGTTTCTCAAGCTCATTTTTTTTAATAGATCTTTAGAAACACTTTTACAAGTAATGTTTACGATTATTTTAGTATCTAGATGGCATCGGCATTTCCTAACTGACGACCTTTGAGAAGAAATGCCGAAATTTAACTCAGAGAATCATGGTCTATTTTAAGGTAGGTACCAACATCTTTGCTTACAATATAAAATATGTATATATAGAGATGTAGGTCAAAGTGAGAATAAGATTTGAGACAGATTAGGCTATAGTCTACCACGCTGGCCTACTGCGGGTTGGCAGACTTCACACGCCATCGAGAAAATCTCTGCAATTATACTATACTGTAATTATTTATCTGCATTTCTGTGAGTTTACGTAAGTACTGTAAAGCATCCCCCCCTAAATCGTCTTAGATAATAAATGAATGGGGGTTACTGAAGCAGTAACTACAGACATACAGACGCTTATATTTTAATGTTGTAGTACATATTCTTCTCTTCCATCAGTGAGTTTAACTTGGGGTCGTTGGAAGCGGGCCATAGCGGTTGTACTATTTCAGACACTGGGGCCATTTGAACGGGCGGTACTGGCTGGTTCTGTAAAGAGATATAGTTTTATCAGACGCCCTGACGGCCCCGAAGGGTTCAAATCAAATGAAATCAGCATCATCATCATCAACCCATTACTGTCCCACTGCTGGGCACGGGTCTCCTCTCATTTGAGAGGGATTAGGCTATCGTCCACTACGCTAGCCTACTGCGGTTTGGCAGACTTCACATGCCATCGAGAAGATGTCTCAAGCATGCAGGTTTCCTCACGATATTTTCCTTCACCGTTTGAGCATGCGATACGCACATAACTTCCGAAAAATCAGTGGTGCGTGCACTCGAGAGGTTTTTATTTCATATATACTTATTCAAACAATTATAAAACGTTAAGACTAGTTTGACGACCCAAATAGTCCAGCGGTAGTTAACACTGCCTTCTGTGCTATGGGTCCCGGGTTCGAATCCCGGTAGGGACAAATGTTTGTGTGATGGGCATGAACATTTGTATCCGAGTCATGGATGTATTTATGTATGATATGTATGTATTTACAAAAAAAAGTATATATGTAGTATATCAACCACAAGTCTCGTTGCTTAGCACGGAACTAGATGGCGCTGTGTGTCATAATCTACATGTTTTTTTTTACAGTTGCACGGTTACAAGAAGTTGATCCAGAACCAGCTAAAAACTCCATAGATACATACTAGTCTGGCATCAGGTCTCCGCTTGCCGCGCGCGCGCTTGGGCCAGGGTTTCTTCAGGTGCACGTACGTGATGTGGACTCGCTTCTCGCTCGCGTGCTTGAAGCACTTCCCGCACATTTCACATTTGAACGGCTTCAGACCCGTGTGGCTCTATAAATAATAATAATAAATATTCCTGGACATTATGACACAGCGCCATCTAGTTCCGAGCTAAGCAACGAGGCTTGTGTTACGGATACTAGTCGGTTGATATACTACATATATACTTTTTTTTGTAAATACATACATATTATACATAGATACATCCATGACTTGGATACAAATGTTTATGCTCATCACACAAACATTTGTCCATACCGGGATTCGAACCCGGGACCCATAGCACAGAAGGCAGTGTTAACTACCGCTGGACTATTTGGGTCGTCAATTATTTATGTTTTTTATAAATAATTATGTTTTTTTTTATGTCATAAGATAGGCAAACAAACAATACAGCATACGGCCTGTCTGATGGTGAGCGGTCACCGTAGCCTATACACAACACCAAACACCCTGTAGAAATCGTCTAGGTTTCTTAAAAATAAGGGAGTTACTAAACTGACAGCAAACGGAATTCCCATGCTGTCAGAATAGTTATTCTGCAACGAGCTCTTGTAACCTTACTCACTCGCAGAAACACAACTACTGTTGTTTCAATGTGGTCTTCTGTAAGGCGGGAGCTACTTCTCCAATATTTTGATAGATTTTGTTATTGATAAAGACGGAACCTTGGAGAAGGTTACAGGCAAATTTTTGCCGACCTACCACGTGGGCGGAGCCGCGGGATTGAGCTATCCACAAATCTTATATATAAAAAAACAGTGAGCCGTCACGGGACGCCTGGCAGATGTGAAACATCGACATTATTTTGTAAAAGTAATATGCAGAAAATAACATATTGTGATAGGAACTAAATACGTCATAATGATAAAATAAAAAACAGTGAGCCGTCACGGGACGCCTGCGTGGCGACGCTTTCGCCACGCCAGAAATCGGTTTTACGTGCGGCTATAGATGTTTCACATCAAAATCTCGTGTCACGGTGTTTGTCGCTCAACTCCTCTAAAACGGCTTGACGGATTATTATGAAATTTTATATGCATATTTGATAGGTCTGAGAATCGGTCGTTGGCTATTTTTAACCGACTTCCAAAAGGAGGAGGTTATCAATTCGACTGTATATTTAATAATAACCGACTTCAAAACTAAAAAGTTAAAAATAACTTAATACAGTTTTAACTTCTTTTTAGATTTAGAGGTATGAAGACGGTGCCAAGCCAAGTATAGGTATGTACACCCATCGCGCAGTGTACAACCAGGCACTGGCACCGACTTCATACCTTTAAAACTAAAAAGTAGTTAAAACTGTATTAAGTTATTTTTAACTTTTTAGTTTTGAAGTCGGTTTTTTTAACGCAGTTTATTTTTTTACACCCCTAGGTGATAAGGTTGAACATTGTTTTTTTTTTAGATTTGGCATTAAAAACTACTTATATCCCTAAATTTTCACTCTTCTACCACCGCTATATTGTGGCAAAACAACGTTTGCTGGGTCAGCTAGTAAAAATATAAGATACACTTACCACCATATGCCTGTGCATGTTACTAGTAGTCGTGAATGTCTTATCACACACTGCACAAGCATGCACGCCCCTACCGCCGCCGTGGACCCGCCGGTGTGCTATCAGTCTGTATTTCCGCTGAAACCGCTTGTCGCATTCTGTGCATTTGAATTGTTTGGAGTCCGTGTGAGTCCAGCTGTGGTCTTGGAGAAGAGCCAGACTCTGAAAAATTATTATTATTATTATTTTTAATAATGTGGTAGCCTAGCAGTGTGACCAGTGGACTGAGATGTCAGAGGTCTCGAGTCCGAACCCAAGGCGCACCACTGACTTTTCGGAAGTTATGTGCGTATTTATCAAAAGCTCAAACGGTGAAGGAAAACATCGTGAGGAAACCTGCATGCTTGAGAGATTTGTCTCGATGGCATGTGAAGTCTGCCAACCCGCAGTAGGCTAGCGTTATTAGCGCGATTACATCAACAATATTTTTTTTTAATTTTTTGCACTAAAGCCGATTTATTAATCAAATTGGATTAAGAATAAGATACCCAAATTTATAATTCTACGCAGATGAGGCGAGTTAGTCAGTTAAGAATATTTTTTAATTCTTTTTATATAGATAAATTATAATTATTAGTATGGATACCTGAAACATTTTGCCGCAGACTTCACACATGCTCTTGGTTTTCATCGAAGGGTACTTGGTTCTGTTCTTGTCCGGGTGAGTTCTTCTGAAATGCCTGTAGTAAGACAGCGGGTCTGGTAGCTGCATCTCGCACTGAAAATATGATAATACTAGATGAAAACCCGGCTTCGCTCGGGTGAAATGAGATAATCAAAGATCCAGTTTTCCGTTCAGTTCAGTTTATCAAAATCCTTTCTTAGCGGATGCCTACGTCATAACATCTACCTGCAAGCCAAATTTCAGCCCGATCCGTCCAGTGGTTTGGGCTGTGCGTTGATAGATCACTACTACAGTCAGTCAGTTACCTTTGAGTTATATATATTTAGATGAAAAGTAGAGTGCTTAACATGGATGAAAGATATCAACTCCTACTCGGACTGTAGTCTAAATACCTCGTATGGGAATTGAATCCTTTCGACTTGTGTAGCAATCTACTAATTCACTGTTGATCATCAACACATTACGATTGACTACCCGTTTAGCTCAGCGGTAGTTAACGCTGCCTGCTGTGCTATAGGTCACGGGTTAGAATCCCGGTAGGGACAAATGTTTGTGTGATGAGCATTAACATTTGTTTCCGAGTCATGGATGTACCTATGTATAATATGTATGTATTTACAAAACAAAAGTATATATGTAGTATATCAACCATCTAGTATTCGTAACACAAGCCTAGTTGCTTAGCTCGAAACTAGATGGCGTTGTTTAAAAAAAAATACTAGTAACACTGAACTGACCTGTTCACAAGATATAGGTCCTCGCGTCTTGCAGTTGTTCCGTTTCTTATTTAATTCTGTGTTCTTCTTAATACTTCTGTTTTGGGGTTGACAGCGGCTAGAGCGAGATTTTTTAGTTTCTCTGAGAAAATAAAAAGAATATTTATTTGTCAAAGCTTTCAAATTCAAATTCAAAATAATTTATTTCAAGTAGACCAGTATAACAGGTGCTTTTGAATTGTCAAACTAGTTGCACGGTTCCAAAAAGTAGGTCTATGGAGAAGAACCGGCAAGAAACTCCATAGATACTCTTTTAAATAAATAAAAATTACAATATAGGAAGTCAATTCCTTTACAATTTTAATTTGCAACATCAATATGAGAATAATGCAGTTTGATGTGAAATGTATGAACTATTCACCCAAGACAAAATAAAACGAAATCAGCTTATTTAGAATACCTCGATTGCTGAGTAAGAGGTCTTGGGTTCGATTCCCAGGTCGAGCAATTCATTATCATCATCATCATCAGCCTATATTCGTTCACTGCTGGACGTAGGCCTCCTAGAAGGCTAGGGTTACTGACATAGCCCGAAGAATCGCCAAATTCAAGTGGCAGTGACCAGGGCACATTGCTTGAAGAACGGATGACTGATGGGGCTTGAAGGTTCTAGAATGGCGACCGCGTACTGGAAGACGCAGCGTGGGCAGGCCCCGGCAAGGTGGACCGACGACCTGGGAAAGTTCGCTGGAATCAGGTGGCCCAGAACCGGTGGTTGTGGAAATACTTTGAGGAGACCTATGTCCAGCAGTATTGTGGGGTATTTTTAACCAACTTTAAAAAAAAGAGGTTCTCGACTCGACTGTATTTTTTTAATGTTTTGCTATTACAGAACTTTCGACTTTATTTTTTTATTTGAAAGTTAGTGCTTCCCGTGTGGTCCAGTTCTGACATTTGATGTCGGTTTTGTTTGTTAAGAATTATTTTATTTATCTATTGAATTTTCAGTAGCCATGATCCATCCATACTCTTAACATAAAAAACTAAATAAAACCGTTTAAAAAATGCGAAAGTGTGTCTATCTGTCTGTCTGTTACCTCTTCACGCAGGAACCGCTGAACCGATTTATATGGAATTTGGTATAGAGATAGTTTGAGTCCCGGGGAAGTACATGGGGTAGTTTTCATTCCATAAATCATCCCTTGAAAGGGGGAAAAGGGGGTGGAAATACAATGACAAATTTTACGCAGACGAAAGCTAGTACAATATAAGTGTGTAAAGGCACTCACGTCTCATCGCTATGCCTGGCTGATAGCAACACATGTCGCTGTAGAGCGTCGGTGTTGATGAACGTGACGTCACACTTAGCACAGCGCGGCCCGTCTGTCGGCACCTGCGAGCATACAGGAATAATCAGCATTGGTGTTGTAAGAGAGGGATACCGCTATACGGGTTGGATAGCGCCGTCCTTGTCTTTATAAGAAAACTGGTTAGAGAACGTTGTTGTGGGATCCTAGTTATTTTTATTTTTAACCGACTTCAAAAAGGAGGCGGTTATTTGTTCCACGGTTTATATGTATATATTTTTAATGTATGTTCACCGACTACACCGCTAACTGTCAACCAATTAAAAAAAATGTAGTTGATTAATATAATAAAATCACACTATTTATAACTACAAAAGTAAAAGTATACACTTGTTAAGATAGTCGTAAATTATAATATTCTTTTATGTTCAGAAAGGTGTGTGTGGGCATGCTGACGTGTGTACATGCGTGCGTGTGTGCGTGTGTGCGTGAGAGCGTCCGTGCAAGTGTGCGTGCGAGCGAGTGTGATTGCATGCGTGCGAATCTGTTTGATGAGTGTGTCTCTGCGTGTGGGAATGAGTGCATGCGTACATGTATGTGGCCGTGCATGCATGCGTATGTTTTTAAAGAGTATGTGTGAGAATTAAGCAATACTTAACGAGTGTAAATACTTACTACTTGGTCATCGAACCGATGTTTGAGTTTCTTGTGGAGCCCTAGGCCTTTGGCACTGACGAAGGAGTACCCGCACAGCTCGCACACGATGTCCGAGGGGTGCTTGATGCGTACGTGACTCATATACGTTGATATTTTACTGAAAACGAGGATAATAACAATTCGAGCGTTCAATATAACTATAATGAAATAAAATGATCATCATCATCATCAACCCATTAACGTCCCACTGCTGGCACAGGTCTCCTCTCATTTGAGAGGAATTAGGCTGTAGTCCACCACGCTGGCCTACTGCGGGTTGGCAGACGTCACACGCCATCGAGACAAATCTCTCAAGCATGCAGGTTTCCTCACGATGTTTTCCTTCACCGTTTCAGCTTGTGACTTTTCAGAACTTATGTGCGTATTTATCACATGGATGGCATGTGAAGTCTGCCAACCCGCAGTAGGCTAGCGTGGTGGACTATAGTCTAATCCTTCTCAAATGTAAGGAGACCCGTGCCCAGCAGTGGGACGGTAATTGGATTAATGATGATGATAATTCGAGCGTTAACTATAACTGTCGAGGGTTTTATAGAATACTAGCTGACCCAGCAAACGTTGTTTTGCTACATTTTAGGAGTTGGTGGTAGAATGTCTAAAAATTAAAGAAAAATGTTAAGGGTGGAAAACCCTTATCACTAAGGGGTATGTATGAAAAATAGATGTTGGCCGATTCTCAGACCTACTCAATATGCTCACAAAATTTCATGAGAATCAGTCAAGCCGTTTCGGAGGAGTACGGGAACGAACATTGTGACATGAGAATTTTATATATAAGATTTCAAAAAAAATATCACTTACTCAAAATTCTCCAAACAATGCGGGCATACATATTTAGTCCCATTATGGAATTCTTCATGTAATTTGGCCGCATGTCTGGAAAAACACATACACTCAAACCGCACATGATTATTTACAAAATTTATTTTTATACCACCAGGTATTAATAGTAGGGGAGCCCACGATGCTTAATGTGGATTTAAAACCTATTAGAATTGGTAGATTAGATGATAGGAAGAAAAAATCGGGCAAGTGCGAGTCGGACTCACGTAAAGAGGGTTCCGTACCATTGACTAGGTAAACAGCAGTAGGTACACAATTGAATGAAAGGTAAATTGCGGTTTACGATTTATGATGTATTAAAAAAAACTACTTACTAGATCTCGTTCAAACTAATTTTCGGTGGAAGTTTGCATGGTAATGTACATCATATATTTTTTTAGTTTTATCATTCTCTTATTTTAAAAGTTACAGGGGGAGGGGCACAAACATTTTACCACTTTGGAAGTGTCTCTCGCGCAACTATTCAGTTTAGAAGTAAATGATAGTAGAAACCTCTTATTTCATCTTATTTTTGAAGACCTATCCATAGATACCCTACACGTATGGGTTAGATGTTTTTTTTTTTTTTTAAATTTCAGATCTTAGTATGGGGAACCCCTAAAATTTATTGTTTTGTTTTTGTTTTTTAATATTTTGTGTGAAAATCTTTACACAATTCACAGAATACATCTACTTACTAAGTTTCAACGGTATAGTTCTTATAGTTTTGGAAAAAAGTGGCTGTGATAACATGACATGACGAATCTATAAGGGTTCCGTTTTTTGCCATTTGGCTATGGAAACCTAAAAATGGTCCTATGATATTTGCACTTTTAGTAATGATGGTAGTATCTACAGATTTCATTACAGGTACCCTGAGTGCAACCACCACTGTTAAGGACTCATACTGGCTGCAGGTACTTATCAATATGCAAGGTATCCCTTACATCAACCTGCCACGCTCGAGTAAATCCCAAAATCCCTTCTAAGGCTCCCCTATAAGCGGTTACCGTAGCCTATAGACGTTTGCAACACCAGAGGTGTCGCTTGCACGTTGCCAACCCTGTATAACCCGTTTTTAAGTTTACGAGCGCTGGCAACCTTACTCACTCGCAGAAACACAACTATTGTTGTTTCACTGCGGTCTTCTGTAAGACGGAGGTACTTCTCTAAATTTTTGTATGCCCTACCTCTCTTAAGTAAGAAATCAGACCTTACCTTCTAAATGTGACGTAAGTACATTTCTTACAGCTAAACTTCTGCGTATGACAAGTAGCGTGGTTCCTCAGTGCTTGCAGCTTCTTGAAGCGGATTTTACAAATATGGCATTCATATACACCGCATTGCTGCAAAAGAAATATATATTACTAGCTGCCTCCCGCGGCTTTGCCCGCATGGTATATAGATAAAAGGTAGCCTATATGTTAATCCAGATAATAAACTATATGTATGCTAAATTTCATTCAAATCTGTTAAGCGGTTTTTGCGTGAAAGAGTAACAAACATCCACCCATCCATCCATACTTACAAACTTTCACGTTTATTATATTACTAGCTGACCCAGCAAACGTTGTTTTGCCACATTATAGGGGTTGGTGAACAACCCTTATCACTAAGGGGTATGAAAAATACGAACGAACATTGTGACACGAGTATTTTATATATAAGATTCTCGTGTCACAATGTTCGTTCCCGTATTCCTCCGAAACGGCTTTACCGATTCTCATGAAATTTTGTGAGCGTATTGAGCAGGTCTGAGAATCGGCCAACATCCATTTTTCATACCCCTTAGTGATAAGGGTTGTCAACCAACCCCTATAATGTGGCAAAACAACTTTTGCTGGGTCAGCTAGTCTTATATATAAGAGTAGGACGTAACTCTGCCAAGTTGGTGATTGCGGTCTTGCGTAATGTCTTGGATTAGAATCACAAGTCGAACAGTCTTAATGTGTGTTTTTATGAAAATCTCAATAGCAGTTCGCAGTCCATACATGTACGTACATACATACACGTTCACGCCTTTTTTCCATTGGGGTATGGAATTCATGTAGTTAGAAATATCCATGACTCAGGTACAAAAATCCATGCTTATCACCAAATTATAAGCTAAAACCGGAACACAAACACAGGACCTCTCATCAGATCAGATCATATAATAATTAAATAAATATTCCTGGACATGACACACCGCCATCCAGTTCCGTGGTAAGCAACGAGGCTTGTGTTACGGATACCAGTTGGTTGATATACTATTTATATAAGTTTTTTTTTGTAAATAGATACATATTATATATAAATACATCCATGACTCGGATACAAATGTTTATGCTCATCACACAAACATTTGTCCCTACCGGGATTCGAACCCGGAACCCATAGCACAGAAGGCAGTGTTAACTACCGCTGGACTAATTGGGTCGTCGCATTTAAACTATACATTTGCGCCCAGAAACAAAGTTAAACTTTGTTAAATTTATTAACAAATAAATCATTAGCAAATCGTGAAGATAACTTTAAACAGAAAGAATCTACAAAAAAAACAATTTATAATAAGACCGATACTTACATCAGTATGTCTGTTCATATGTCCTTTATAAGCATCTTTATCTAGAAAACCTTTAAAGCATTCAGTACACTTGTACTCAGCATTTATGTAATTCGATGAATACTGTCTATTCTGTATTTCATGTATCTGTTGATCTTGAGATAAATCTGTTATCGTGAATATATCTTTATTCAACACTTCATTGGCCGGTTTGTAACGTTTGTCAATTTTAACTGCAGTTTTTTCTTTAACTCTATCCTTATTTTTATGTTTTTTCTTGGTTACTTTTACAACGTCCTCGCTAGCATCCACGTAGTCGAGTGTTTGTGAGTCTATCTCAGCATTTATCTCGGGAATGTTGATCTCTTCTATGTTTTCTATGTCTTGTGATTTGTTGGGTTCAGTATATACGAAGTGGTAGTCAGCGTGGTCCGGTTCGAATGTTTTGTGAGTTAGACTAGAAGTTAGATTGTTTTGTAGACGGTCTATACTTGTAACTGAAAATTCTCGTTCTGCCCCCCCCTGTAATAAATAAATAAAATAAATATTTCTGGACATTATGATACAGCGATATCTAGTTCTTGTGTTACGGATAGTTGGTTGATATACTACATATACCTATACATTTTTTTTACATATTATACATGGATACATGAAAGAAAAATAAATAAATATTCCCGGGCATTATTCTAAGCAACGAGGCTTGTGTTACGGATACTAGTTGGTTGATATACTACATAAATACTTTTTTTTTTTGTAAATACATACATATTATACATAGATCCATGACTCGGATACAAAAATGTTAATGCTCATCAGACAAACATTTGAAACCCGAACCCGGGACCCATAACACAGAAGGCAGTGTCAACTACCGCTGGACTAATTGGGTCGTTAAAAGAACTACATCTGCTGGAGTAAAGTTGTTCCAGCAGGAAAATTCTAACGAGAAATATTGTGTATGTGCGGAGCGCTTATATTTGTGCAAAAATGTGCGCCGACCTTTCCTGCTGGGGTAACGTTTTCCAGTATCGTGTTTCTCAAAAACCATAGTATGTGCGCTTGTAGAATAAAGATACATGATTAGCTTTTAATTCGTACATTATTGATTTAGATTTAAAATTATATTTATTATCTTTTTGTATTTTTTAGCATAATTCAAGCTAAGATTTTTAAATTTTTATTAAGAAAGAAAAATTCAGCCTCAGGCGGGACCCGAACCCGCATCTTCTGGATAATTACTCCATTCTGTCCAACCCAGAATACTCCCTTTACAGCGAGTAGATTCCGGATGATATTGCGCGATATAGTAATCGCGGTTTTTTGAAAGCCCGTAAATATATCGCATCTCCCGAACAAGAAGCTCCGACACGACGAGCGCAGAACTCTTAAATTAATAATAATAAAAACCTAAAGAAAAAAAAAATGTTCTCTTGTTCAATTTTCAAAATACGCTTCCGTAATAAATGACCTTGACCCTTATGACATGACGTTCAAAAGGTCACCACTCGCTATACTAAACTCACATCAACGTACTGGAATAAGTCGGTGAGGAGAGAGTTGCTGTGCAGAGCCTTAGCGCGGAAGGTGGCTGCAGCGGCGAGCCTCACGCCACACTCCCAGCAAACTCGCTGAGGAAGACCGTCTCCACCAAACGCCTGGAACAAACAAGCAGTTGATAGGTTTCTGCCACCAGCAATAATAATAATAATAATCGTTTATTCGTTCATAATTATATTCATTTACACCAACGAAGCTAAAACAAATGTACTCCGTAAAATTTATTTTGTCTCCCTTAGTAGATGCACAGTGTGATAAACAGTTTTAACAATACTGTTTTTACTAGCCACCACACGCGAAATGAACGACGTCTTGAGCCCTTTGCCAGATGGTAGGCACTTAAAACTGAACGGCCTTTTACATGCGTTGCAAATATGAGGACTAGTATATAAATTCTATTACATTCAAAATTTACAATCTGCTATAGTTAAAGCCATAAAAGTAAACCGGTTTTAATCAACTCTGCGATAGTCTAGTCGTGTGATCAGTGGACTGCAAGTCAAATGTCTCGAGTTCAATCGCAAAGCACGCACCGTAGTGTTTTCGAAATGATGTGCGTATTTAACGGTGTAGGAAAAACATCGTGAGGAGACCTGCATGCCTGACAGATATTCTCGATGGAGTGTGAAGTCTGCGAACCCGCACTGGGCCCGAGACCCGAGCCCAATAGTGGGATGGTAAATGGGTTGATGATGATAACCAGTTTTAGGAGGAGTAATCGCATTAACCGGTTTAGGAGCAATAAAAACCGGTTAATGTATATGTTAACAAACGTCTTTGAGTGCGCGCGTCATCAAACTGCTGAACCACCGCTTGTCAAATATACCGGTTAATTTCTTTACGGGGTTCAACATTAAGGTTATCGTGAAATGTTCGGAGCAATACCGAAATAAACCGGTATTCTTTTAACCGGTTCTGAGTATTTCAGACTCAAAGCAGATTGTCATAATTTCATACAAATATTATAAACACGAAAATATGTCTGCCAATCTGTTACTTTGAATAAAATTTGGTGTGGAGGCAGTTAAATCTTGGAAATCACCCCTTAAAGGGGCGAAAATCGGGGGTGGAAAAATGTACAGAAATAATTTTGTTTTTAAAAGGACTAAATACATTTTATAATTAAACTTTTCGTAAGATTATTAAATTTTTTAAATTTTATTAAGAAAGAAAAATTCAACCTCAGGCGGGACTCGAACCCGCGTCTTCTGGATTGGTACTCCAGACGCTCTGCCAACTGAGCCACCGAGGTATCCGCCTGATGTGTTGAATTTTTCCTTCTTTATGTTATTTATGTCTTACGGCGACATACTAATATCGATTGGACAATTCTGCCCAACCCAGAATACTCCCTTTACAGCGAGTAGATTCCGGATGATATTGCATTACCTTTATAAAATCATAATTATAAAAAATAATTACCTATATAAAAAAAAAAAAAAAGATTTTCGTAAGATTATTTATTTATTTGTATGCATTTTTTACTATTTGCTTATTGGACAAGAAAAATGAATATGGGTATATTACTAATTCTCCACAGATGAAATCGCGCGCACAAACTAGTATTGTAATGAATATTCGCACCGCATCCATAAGGTTCGACCTATTTATACACATATTCGCTTAAGCTAATAAACGTAAGGTCTGTAAATAAATAAAAGAATATAATACATAACATATGCAATGTTAGCCTCCATGTAAAAAAGAAACTGCATTCGCTCTCTAGTTTTACTTTTCAATAAATTAGGCACTACTTATAGTATTAGTAACGGTAGTACTATTAATACAAACTACATAATAATGTGTGGTTGACTATAGCCTAATCCCTCTCAAATGAGAGGAAACCCGTGCCCAGCACCGGGACATTAATGATTTGATGAAGACGATTGCAAAAAAAATAAATAAAAAATAGCCAAAGCTCTATCATCAGCATTATGTCACCTCACCAGGGAAGCTAGTTCTAGATAATAATAATAAACATGACCAACATTATAATACAGCACCGTCTAGTTGCAATCATAGTAAATAAATAAATAAAATAAATAAATATTTGCGGACATTATTACACAGCGCCATCTAGATCTGTGGTAAACTGGTAAGTAACGAGGCTTGTGTTACGGACACTAGATAGTTGATATACTACATATATACTATTTTTTTTTGTAAATACATACATATTATACACAGATACATGACTCGGATACAAATGTTGATTCTCATCACACAAACATTTGTCCCTACCGGGATTCGAACCCGGCAACAGCAGGCAGCGTTAACTACCGCTGAGCTAAACGGGTTGTAGTAATGAGGCTATGTGTTGCAGATACTAGATGGTTGATACACTACACAATTATTTTTTTGAAAATACATAGATATTATACATAGAAACATCTATAGCTCATACACAAGTCGATGCTCATCACACACAATCTTTGTCCCTGCCAGGATCTGAACCCAGGGCCCTTACCGCAGAAGACAGCCTTTAATAATGCTGGGCTTATCAGGCCATCAAAATATACCTAGGTGGTCAGTGTCACCTTAGGAGGTATTCTTACTTATGTACAATTTAATTGAAAAATTAAAGCAGGTTCTACTGTATATCAAAATGTACATTTTGATTACAGTAGAACCTGTTTTAATTTTTCAATTAAATTCTTACCTTTATTTTGGTGATATGCTCGTAATATAAAAAAAGATTATATTTCTTCATCAGATACAGCTTCCTGTCGCTGCAAAGGCAGATTCTGCACACCTGAAAACATAATTATTATAATTATTAAAATAAACTCAAGGTTTGAGACAATACATTGACAAAAAAAAAATTGATTTAAAAAAAAATTGAAGTTGTCTAATTCATACCTTTGTTCTTGATATTTTTTTTATTTTAGTCTCATTTCCCATAATGAAATATAACAATTTAAAAATATATAATTTTATAATTTTTTATATTTAGTGCATTTAACAATGGTATTTAATAAACATTTAAATTCAGATTATTTTTACTCCACAAGAAGTTATTGATTTTTAGCAATAAGATTACCAAACCTATACTAACTGGAATCATATTAGAAATTTAAAAACTAAATAATATTTTGGGAATTCACAGATAACTAAGTAAGTTTCCCGCAAATTATTTATGGTTTTCTGATAAAAAATCGAGTAATTCTTGCTTGAACTAGGTTTATTACTTTATGAGGCGTGCGCTCTAGACTTCAGTAATTAAGTAATTAAAAATATTGAAGCTGCACTTGCGCCGTGTAGACTGCACTTAATTGATATTGATTGTTTATCAATCATTCTTATTTTATACACTATAATTAAATAATTATGTATGCCACCCGGCAAACGATTATTTTAGTTTATTTCGTTAGTTTTATATATGTTTAACTTTACATTTTCCTATATTTCTAAACCATGTATTGATATTGAAAATTGATAAAAAAATGCCGATTTCCGCGTCCGCTGCTTTCAGATAGGATTTTGTTTGTTGACAAAAAAAAAGTAAACATGACTGATCGTTGATCGACTCGTTTATCTTGTCACTGGTGTAGTAACATTAATTGTACGTACAGACCAGCCCAATGAGTAGTTTTCATCGGTGACGTAGCTAGCTCCAAAGTTAGGCCTCTACTATCCCATACTTCAAAATGTAACGCAATTTCTTGCATTGAAAATAAAAACATGTTGTTTATATTCCGGATCACATTGTAGTATGCTAAGCTCCATTTGTGCGACCTCATATTATTATTATGGTGGCAGTGTCGCCCCTGGTTATTTTTAACTTAATTGCCTGTTTAAATTGATTGATAGGCTATAAGCATTTGTATTTGTTTTCCGCTAATCAGCTTCGTAGTGGTAACATGAAAGAGTTTAACTATTTGACAGAACCCGATGAAAAAAAACATTTAAAATTTTTTTTCCTTCGTAAATCATTAATTAAAATCTATCATCAATCCCAGACAGGTATATTCTTTACTTAAAAGGAGGTCACTATGTAAGATTTACTGTAAAAGTTGTACAAGTTTCCGCAATAAACTATTTTTATTTATTTATCATAGAAAAAATAAAAAACACTGAATACTTGGCTGTATCGACTAGATTCCTTTGCCATATCCCTAAGGGAAGAAAAAAAAAAAAAAAAAATATGGTCTACTATTGTTTGGCGCCAAACGGATTTAAAAATTAGCGGCCTGTAAAATATCGTGGATTTGGTAATATTGAAAATCATTGTTTTCAGACGTCTACATCCCTGTCAGTCACTTCCAAAGAGTATTATAGGTCTACATATCTTAGTTTGTGGACTAGAATTTGCATCTGCATATTGTTAAAGTGATGGACACGAATTACAACAGTATAATCTGTAAACTTGCGGTTCAATTTGTGTGTGAAATAATTTTGTTTTATGATTTTACCACACTTTTAGGTTTTAAATCAACGTGGCTTCCCGGATACATAGATCGGACGCAGCCGGACCTAACGCCAGTCACCCAGTAAATTATTATTATAGAGTAAGATCCCAGGGCCGCCAGACGTCACGTATTTTCTGACGAACCAAATGTGGATTATTCAGTAGTGGTACATACAAATATTACTTACCTCACGTAAATTCTCCAAGCTGATTTTTACGTATATTTACCTTGATTACCTGATACCTGAAAATTGGCCCACTAGGCAAGTTAGCTGGTAGGCATGCGTTCTTAGTACATACTAGCACTACTCAATAATCCACATTTGGTTCGTCAGAAAATACGTGACGTCTGGCGGCCCTGGGATCTTGGACTATTACGGATTGTCAATATTTTGGAGATAAATTTATCGATTTGAAAATTATTTAGATTTTAATAAAGGTGCTGATTTATACGATAATAATGTTATAATTATATAAAAATCTCGTGTCACGGTGTTAGTAGCTGAACTCCTCCGAAACGGCTTGATAGATAATTATGTGTTTTTTTTCAAAAGGCCTGAGTGTATTTATGTATGCATCTAAGACTTTGTAATCCATGCCCACTGCATCAGCCTAACGCTACTTGATATTAATAGATAGGTACCTACCTGCATAAAGTAATAATAATATGTAAATAATTTAAGTTTAAATAAAACACAAAAAATAATTTATAAAATGTATTGCAGACTTCTAATCATCCGATCACAATAAGATAGTTTTGTGTACATTGTATAGGTATAACATAATTATGTAAACATTAAAATCACAATAATTTTAAATGATAACTTTAAAACACATTTCAGATACATTTAGTTACAACATTCGGTAGACAAGGTTTAATAGCTACTACGTAATTGAGTTCTACGAAACGTTATTAATACACAGTTCCTTGGAATAAAACCTTTTTATTTAACCATTTAAACGCTTCTGTCGTGTATAGCCGACAAATTAAAACATGTACCCGTCGCCCCCCGCCGGCAAAGAACGACAAGGGACGTATCTACATTGTCATATAGGATATGTGTCAAATAAATGTGCTGAACTTATAGGGATAAAAACAACATTATGTTATAATTAATCCATAATTCAAGTAACATTTAGTTTAATATTATAGTACAACTTTTGCGTCGTGGTCTCTGCATACCAAAGCCGTTGGTGTAATAGGTTTCCAAACAGGAACTATTTTGCTGGCAGCATATGAGCCGCAGCATTTGCGTATTAAAGCCAGCGGGCAACTAAGAAAGTCTTGACGCCATATACCGTCATGATGGATTTGAACAAGCCTATGGCGTGTAGAGGTCTCTAAAGATAGATAACATATTTTTTCAGACAGCAACAAATTACATATCCTACAAACTTAGAACTTTCCATATTAAATTAGTTTAAACTAAAAAAATAATTTGAAGTAAATAATTTGCCAATAAATATATTGCGTAAGATTCATCAGAGATCGCGTTGATAAAGCTTGAATTACGACTGCGTTTACATAATTATAATATGCAATCGGAAAACTTATATACCTGTCTGATATTCCCAGATTAGTCAATATTACTGAATGAAATCTTAAAATATAGCTCAATAGCTAAACTACATGTTATTATTGTATTATTTAATCAGTATTTTTAGTAAGCTATCAAGTAATATTTCAAATTTCATTCGGTAATATAAAATAATTAAAATAAAGCGTAATTTATGATAATCCAGTTTCTGATTGGGACTCAGGAATTGAGATTTTACAATCCTTAGGCTATTTTTAGAGCTATACATTGATTACAGTAATGTTTCTTTTAAAACTTACTCCATGCAATTGACTAATTTTCTATGTCCGTAGTTCTATAAGAGACTAGTTCTTAAAACCTTAGAACACCACGGTTACTTTCACGGTCTGATGAACAGAAACATCCAAATAACCGCCGGCTACCGTCGGCATATACCGACAATATCGAGCGTACATTTGGATTTGTTGGTGACGGCATATAACGACAAGGGTCAAGCGTACATTTGGATTTGTTGGTGACGGCATATAACGACAAGGGTCAAGCGTACATTTCTATTGCGTCGCTTATACTCGACCGTGGTGTTCAATGGGTTATTAGCTTGTCTATTATAAAACTGACAGCATAAATAGTGTTCAATTAACTTCAGTGACAAAATGTTACATTATTTAGATATATTCTTTTTTATAAGTGATTCAACAAAATTCTTAACATGATAATTATGTTAATGCCAATACAGTAAGGATTACTATAACAGCGTATTGATATGTATACAGTCGCATTACAACGTTAATAAATCAAATTAATATTCTTAAACCTATATGGACTTTAACGTGAATATGATAATGACGTCATTCGAATAAATATTACTAGGGACTTGTTAATTAATCACCTGAGGTCGAGAGGGGGGGGGGGATGTCTTCATATACATATAGACAGTGAAAGGGATTACGTTAGGTGCGTACAAACTTAGTGACATGTTATAAATATAACTTCTGTTTCATAACGCGTCATCCACATTATGTAACATTGTTATTCAATCATGTCGCACCTACTTTCATGCCCTTCGTGCCCCAACACCTGCACGTCGAGAGACCTTTGGTTTGCCACTGAAGGTGCCGTAAATGTGGCATCATTCTGGGCTCGTCAGATACTGTATACTGTACAAATTAGAGTAACAATGTTATCAGTGGCGTAGCGTGGGTATTTGCCGCCCCCTTTTCTAGTAGTATAAAAACGACGTGGCACTTGCTGCCGCCCCCTTTTATATGCCGCCCGGGGCCATGACCCCCTTTGCCCCCCCCCCCCACGCTACACTACTGAATGTTATATAACAATATTATGTAGCAATGACATTTTCGTTTGTCGTTCACGTATAACATATAATATTGTTGCAAAAACTAATAACATGTTATATAACTTGTTATGTTATATAACATGTAAGTTTGTACGCACCTGTACACCCGAAAGCCTTGCTGTGAGCTGCCGTTTGCGTGGCACAGGGAGTAAGTGTAAAAAAGGCCAATGAACCTCATGTGAATAATTAACGACCCATAAACAAGTTCACAACTACCAATTGTTTATAAAAGATTCAGTATATTCAGTACAAATTGACAGCTCTTGTGTTATTAGGTAGAATACTCACTATATCGTACCATCAGTGGTTAACAAGGTTGTCAAGACTGCCATTGTACCCTTATTTCATAGATGTAATGTGTATTTTAAATTCTTGGTGTACAATAAAGAATATTCTATCTATGTTATAATAAATACGTATTTAATTTGATATAAAATACTTTTCATCCAATTACCAGTTCAGTGAAGGTCGTTCCTAAAGGGAATATTGTGGCTGTAGTACTACGATGCGTTCGGCTACACGCACGCACGGCGACCGCACAGTCGTATATGATAAAATTCTCTCGCGTTACATCAATGAAAGCATGTGTGTTTTCTAGCAGCGAACGTATTGAACATGATTTTCACGTCGGTACGATATAGTGAGTGTATTCCTTTACAGTTTTCACAAATTGAAACTAGCAATACCTAAACAAAATTTAAAATCAAATGAGCTTGACTTTATTTTTATACATTATTATTTAATATTTTATGAGATTCAAAATTAATAATGAAAATATTAAAAGGGTTCTATTAATTATATGAAATCAATTTCATATTACGTATAAAAATAAAGTATAATATAACTGATAGTAATATAAAAATAATAGCTGTCGTTAAAATTAGGCCGGTACGATGCAGCGAATACTTTCGTCATAGTGTGGATTTTATATTTAAAATAAAATAATAAAGAAGTCATAAGTCTATCGTTGGATTAGCATTTATTGAAGTTATACTTCTTTAGGCGCGTTATGAAAAAATGATGAGAGTGAAATTTTAAGATGCGCGCGCATCTGTGACACAAAATTAACAGTATGAAGCTGTCTGCTTAATGAATGATGAGAGTGAAATTTTAAGATGCGCGCGCATCTGTGACACAAAATTAACAGTATGAAGCTGTCTGCTTAACCGCTCATTAAGTCTCGAAAAAAAAGCTACCAACAAAATAGAAATTGAACCTCGATATTAGTCGCGCATGTTGGTACGCTCGTCACCTCTGATCACTGTTTTCATATTTATAATATTTATCAACATGTTTCTAGTTTATACATTCACAACACGTGTTTTAGTTTCATACAAGTGCGAATTATATATGTGCTAATAAATTATATTCAGTAGTGATTTAAATTGAATATTTTGATTTATATTACTTACTATTTGTGAATATTAGTGAAAAAAATTGTGCTTATATACTTTTTCAAGTGCTCCAATATAATTGAGGTTAACTATTTAATGATGCCAAAGAAGTATAACTTCTCACGCGCGTACATAAGTACACGCAGCCATTAGTTTTTTTTATTATTAATGTCCTCTCACCTCTGTCTCCTCTTATTTGAGAAGGTTTAGGCTATAGTCCACCACGCAAGACTAATGCGACCAGAAGAGTTCTCAGGTGCATTTAAGCACGTGATTAATACGCACGCAACTTTAAATAGTTAGTGGTGCCTGCATTAGGAACTCAGGACTTTTGACTGCACATTCCACATGTCACACCACTTAATATTTCAGTTATACTATATTTTATTTAAATCATAAAGAATTGATAGTAATCTTAAAATATTTTCCATGATTAATTTTGGACAATATGGTACAATTTACAATAATAAAAAAACATATACAATCTTATACAATAATTAATATTATACATAATTATATCACAATGAAGATTGCTTTGAATAACTCTCGAGCCTTTAAAATTATAACTTCCAATTAAATATACAATAATATACACGTTTATGGTAAGAAAAATACAAAATACATATTGAATTTTGTTACTAATATATTATTATACTAGGTGGCAGATTTTGTTCAAGGAGTTTGGTAATTTCAGCGAGATTACTCGCTCAAATTTAGCTGCTCGACTGGGGAAGTACCACCACCTTACAGAAGACCGCAATCAAACAACAATAGTTATGTTTCTGCGAGTGAGTAAGTTTACCACAGCTCGTTAGGGGAGTGACTATTCTGACAGCATGGGCATTCCGTTTGCTGTCAGTGTATTAACTCCCCTATTTGAACAGGAGAACACTAAAACGTTTTCCATTGTTTTCCAAACGGCTTGAGAGTCGGCAACGCGCCAGCGACACCTCTGGTGTTGCAAACGTCTATAGGCGTCCGCAAACTTGTTTGCGACCATTGCGGTATAACATATAAATTTATTTTCCAATTTTACACACTCCAAACCCAAAAAGGCCTAGTACGTATTTTATACTATGAAATTATACCTTAGAATGATCGTTTCTTGAACCTATCACCCAGTATAACATTATATATGATATAGACGATATTTTAACTCCCCGTAAGTATGTAATAGTTATTTATGCAACTGTTGTATAATAAGGGGTATTAAAACACAAACGTGGGTGATAATAGTATCACATGAGTGTTTTAATACCTAATTATATTATCAGTTGCATACAAGACTTTATCTACACCCATGATATGAATCCTCTATATTTGTAAACAACAAAATATATATATTTTTTCAATACTATTATTGAACAAAAATGGCGGGATACGACGTCAATTCAAAAATTCGAATAAGTTTTTATTTAAATGACGGCGCTGTGGTAGTGAAACGCGCGTGCATGACAATGTTCTTTTTTTGAAATTCATAAAGATGCCATGAGAATGTGGCTGTTCGATGAGTAAAAAAGGAGTTGCATTATGAAATTTAGTACAACATTATAACACCCGTTTGGATGATATTATGGTTACTATGACACTGGCTGTTTTAATGTTGGCAATAAGCTAACTGTTTCAAGAACTTTTATAGAGGATTTATAGTATGGGTGTAGATAAAATAATGTAAAGTGAGGTTTGTAAGTCAATAATGTATTTGCAATTCAATTATGGAATGTACTTCTAAGTAAGACTGCGAAGGTGTTTAGTTTCTACTAGTAACCAGCGCGCGTGCATGACAAGATGTATGAATGTGGACGAAGCATAAGTGGTATGCAGGGGTTGTAGCGCGTGGCTTTGTAGTTTCTGCCTACCCACATGGGAAAAAAGGGCATTGAGTCCCAAATGAGTTGGGAAAATGGACGTTATTCGGTATAAAATCTTCTCCTCGGGACTCCCAAGCATCGCCGTGCCAAATTCCATCGAAATCGATTCAGCGGTTTAAACGAGAAGAGGTGACATACTTTCGCATTAATAAATAATTAGTATGACTATAACTCGTCATGCTGCAGCAGTTAAAGTTTTCTTACGTTTAACAATCAGGTTAAACTCAACCGTTTATAAAAAAAACCTCACTTGGAAGATAAGTAGAAAACTATACGAAATAATAATAGAAAATAATGACAAACAAAAATACGCACGAACCTTATATTGAGGTAAATACAGACTAAATCAAAATGGTGCACCTTTATATTATGCGTTGTTTCGCAGAAATCGCGTATTAAATTTATTATTTTGAAAATAAGTTCGTTTTCCGAAACGCTATCAACTCTAGTTATAATAATAACGTTTATTTAGTTATTGACAAATATACCTCGTTTGAAAGCATATTAAAAGAAAAACTGTTTATAATTGACAACAAAGAGAATAGCACACTATAAAAGTTTAGAAAAATTACAAAAAGAAAAGTAATATTGATAATAATAAAAAATGGATAACGCTTATTTTAAAATTGGAAAAAATTCTATCAAAATGTGTAAATTCCCTAGTACAATTGTAAAATGTATATGAAATAGTAAAATATTCTAAAAAAGACATGTATTTTCGAGACATTTTCCTACATAATTAGTTTAGTGTTTATTTTTTTACAATATTGATCCCTTATATAGTACATTTTATACAACATCACACACAGATTCAATATCCCCATTATGGGGTGCTTTACAAAAATATGTATGAGTTACGATATGATCATAGACACCACAGACACATCGAAATTGAGGAACGAGATGTGAATGAAAAAAAAAATACAAAAAACAGACCTTTTTTGAGAGTTAGGCATAGCGACATTTCTCGCTCTAATTGAGTTGCCCAACGGGGGTTCCCCTTTCTTTGAACAATACGTGATGATATATTATAATATTATTTTTTTTAATTATTAAGGATCTCCAAAATATTATCTATATTATTACTTCAAATATGTATTATTGTGTACAGAAATAAAGGACGAACGAACACTTCAAACTTTTTTCTTTTAATCCTAACAATTTCTTGTAAATATATAGATCCATGATTATTTGAGAACGAGCCTCTAAAATTCGAGCTACCAATTAATTCCTAATGAGAAATAGTAATCATTATATTATAAAAATACGGCTTTTTGAATATACACAGTACTGCGAAAATTGCATATTTATTATATCTACTAGCTTCTACTCGCGGCTTTGCCTGCATAGTAGGTATATAGAAAAAAGTAGCTTATGTGTTAATCCAGGTAATAAACTATCTGTATGCCAAATACAATACAAATCCGTGAAAATGTTTTAACGTAAAAGAGTAACAAACATCCATACAAACTTTCGCGTTTATAATATTAGTCAGATGATCAATGAATCATTATCAATCCAATTATTGTCCCACTGCTGGGCACGAGTCTCCTCACATTTGAAATGAATTAGGCTATATTCCACCACGCTAGCCTACTGCGAGTTGACAGACTTTATACGCCATCGAAAAAATCTCTTAAGCATGCAGGATCACCGTAATTTTGAAGTTAGTGGTGCTCCTTAAAATCGAAATCGGGACCTTTGACATCACAGTCCACTGGCCACACCACTAGGCTATCAGTTCTTCTAAATTATTTAATAGAATAATTTATATAAGGGGACGCCGCTTTTTACTTCCAGAAGGAACACTAGGAAGAGGTGAAGGGCGTTTTGGAGGCTGTCTTTATTGTCGACGTTCAAAAAGAGCCAATTAAATTTAGCCTCCTTTAAATAAATGTAATTTTGAGTTTGATTTCACACCGTACGCGTGTGAAAAGTCGTTTTATTTAAAAAAATATATATTTAATTTTAGAATTGTATAAAATTCTCTTCTTCCCATTCATTCTTAACACATTTTATATAAAGACAAGGTAATTGATATACAACCCCCATATAAATAGTGTAACGCGCACATATTTCACAGTACTGCGTATATTCGTACAATAAAAAATAAACCTTATCTCAAGCCCAACAAGGACTTGTTCCCTTTGAGTGCGGAGCGCAGTTTCTTCACAAACGCTGAAGGCTGTATGAGTACAGATACTTCTGTTCCATTCTTGCTCAGTCTATTCATGTCATCCTCTCCGCCCTGTGGAATTAAATACATTTTTTTATGGTGATAAGGGGGCAAACGAGCAGGCGGCTCACCTGATGGTAAGTGATGACCGCCGCCCGTGGACAATTGCAACACCAGAGGCTTACAAATGCGTTGCCAAACCCCTTAGAAACCGTTCAGGTTTCTTAAAATAGAGAGTTACTGAACTGACAGCAAACGGAATTCCCATGCTGTCAGAATAGTCACTCCCCCAACGAGCTCTGGTAACCTTACTCACTCGCAGAAACACAACTATTGTTGATTCACTGCGGTGTTCTGTAAGGCGGAGGTACTTCCCCAGTCGGGCAGCTCAGTTTGAGCGAGAAATCTCGCTATGCCCTACCTCCTACAGACATCAACAACTAGCTATTGCTCGCAGCTTCGCCCGCGGAATTTTATACTAATTTCTCCTCCTCAAGTCGCCCGTTAGGAGTTGAATTTCCACGGTCGGTCCGTCGGTCATTTTTTGAGTATGACGAATGAAATTGAATATTGAAGCGTGGTCGCTGTAGACATGCCCCACTCGAGATCGGGAAGAAGAAGGGAAGTCTTGGACTCTCCTAAAATGTGTGTATATGTTACCTTCACAAGCCGAAAGTAACACACACACACAATCACAACGTGCACTTTTTATAAATTCTATAAATCCAAAAAAAAATATTCGCGTCGTAGTAGACATAAATTAAAATAAATAAAATAATTCTGGAAATTATGACACAACGCCATCTAGTTCTGTGCTAAGCAACGAGGCTTGTGTTACGGATATTAGTTGGTTGATATACTACATATATACTTTTTTTTTGTAAATACGTACATATTATAGATAAATACATCCATGACTCGGATACAAATGTTCATGCTCATCACACAAACATTTGTCCCGGGACCCATAGCACAGAAGACAGTGTTAACTACCACTGGACTAATTGGGTCGTCAAATCAGAAATGTACAATTATTCATTGCACTCTTCTGCAAAATTAACTAGTGCTGGCGTTGGGGAATTCATTGTAACATAATTGATGTCAATAAACTATTGTTGGCAACACTGGTTTCAACAACGTGAAGTGGTACCACGCCACCCGCAGCGCGGGTTTTGGAGGAACGTCAGGGCGTTATCTCGGCCAGCCTCTGGACCTTCTTTCTCTTTGGCTCGGGACACGGATGGATAAGGTCGTTAGTTAATTTGTGTGCTCCGTAGTTGGTCAATCTTTGTCAGACGGTAGCTTTTGTTAAGGCGGTATTAATTGTGATTAGTCAATTATAAAATCGTTGTTGATAATTCTAGTAATTAAAACGTGTGTTTTCATAATTTGGTACTATTATTTTGACTCCCACTAACTTCTGATGTAGAAAGCTTACACTATTATTATGATTACCTTGAGGAGGTTGATGGGCCGGTTGTTGATCTCGGTGAGCGCCCAGCAGCCGGGCGGCGGCACGCCGGCGCGGGCGCACGCGCTGTGCGCCCACACGCCCGTTATGTTACACTCGCTGTCCAACTTCAGACCTGAAACCAACATTCATCATCATCAACTCATTATTCTCCCACTGCTGGGCACGGGTCTCCACTCATTTGAGAGGGATTAGGCTATAGTCCACCACGCTAGCCTACTGCGGGTTGGCAGACTTCACATGCCATCGAGAAAATCTCTCTAGCATGCAGGTTTTCTCACGATGTTTTCCGTCACCGTTTGAGCATGTGATAAATACGCACATAACTTCCGAAAAGTCAGTGGTGCGTGCCTTAGGTTTGAACTCGACACCTCTGACATCTCAGTCCACTGGTCACACCGCTAGGCTACCACAGCTCTCAAAACCATCATTACACAATCATTATTAACTTGAAAGAAATTTACCTACAGAAAAACGTCACCTAACGAAACACATGTTTTGTTTTATATCACAAGGGGCCTCCCAACATACAACCCTCCTGATGTCAAGCGGTTACCGTAGCGTATAGACGTTTGCAACACCAGAGGTGTCGCACGCACGTTGCCGACACTGTAGAAATCGTTTAGGTTTCTTAAAATAGGGGAGTTAACTATCCTGACATGCTGTCAGTTTTGTAACTCCCCTGCTGCCCCAACATGCTCTGGTAACCGCAGAAATACGACTATTGTCGTTTCATTGTGGTCTTCTGTAAGGCGGAGATACTTCCCCAGTCGGACAAAAAGGAATATGAACAGTCAGTCAGTCAGTATAAGGTTTAAAACAAAAGGTAACCAATGCCACTTATATGAAAATAGGGATTATTACACCCCACCTCTAATTAAGGTGAAAGCTTCACGCTAGCCCGCGAAATTCAAATTTTCATACGTTTTTTGCAATTTGCCGGTCATTGTCAGGCTGTACATTGAACAAAATATGATTCGCGCCTGTAATAGGTATTTAGTTACAGAATTATAATCATTAATATCACCAACACTACCCTCACATTGCATAAAATTGGATTGAATGACTTTTTCATGAAATAGACAATCAATACAGTTATATGCACTTTGAGGGCTGTTTTATTGATTTAAATGATTATAATTCTGTAACTAAATACCTATTACAGGCGCGAATCATATTTTGTTCAATGTACAGCCTGACAATAACCGGCAAATTGCAAAAAACGTACGAAAATTTGAATTTCGCGGGCTAGCGTGGAGCTTCCACCTTAAGTGTTTATGTAATACTTGAATGGTCCCTTATTTATGTTTATTTACCTAGATTCTCCTGATCTCTTTTGTTGATAACGTAGATCTTGCCGAGCGGCACCCGGTGGAATAGTATGTCTACCTGCAACACATGAATACTACATTAAAAACAATTTAAAGATGGGTCTTTACTTTCTTCAGGTCTTTTTAGGGTTACGTACCTTCTCGTAAGGGTATACAGTAGTAAAAATAAAAACCTGCCAAGTGCTAGTCGGACAGGCGCACGAAGAGTTCCATACAAAATAAGGCAAAAATGGGGTTTTTTGTATGGGAGCCCCCCTTAAATATTTATTTTATTTTTAGTATTTGTTGTTATAGCCGCAACAGAAACAACAAGATAATTTGTGAAAATTTCAACTGTCTAGCTATCGCGGTTCTTGAGATACAGCCTGATGCCTGGTGGATACAGACAGACAGACGGACGGACAGACAGCGGAGTCTTAGTAATAGGGTCCCGGTAGAAACGGTTTGGTACGGAACCCTAAAAAACAAATAAAAATGACGTGGTATATTATAACTAGGTAGGTCTAATGCCAGGGTTGTGGTGCATACTTTTGCGAGTCCCATGGCCCCGGCCATAACCTTGGTGGCGTTGACGGATGCGGTTTTTTAGTCCGTAAACGCTCAAGCTGGGCGGACTCCGACCCACCATGTCGCCTCTCCAGGCGGCTGGACAGTCCGTAATGGATTCTTTTCACACATTATTTTGCCTCCGGCAAGGTGGACCGGCGACCTGGTAAAGGACACTGGATGCAAGTGGCCCAAGACCGGTCTTGTGGAAATCTTTGGGGGAGGCTTATGTCCAGCAGTGGACGTCCTCTAGCTGACATGATAATGTTTTTTTTTTATTTGGGAAACCAACAGATTACAATATAACAAAGAACTTTACAACCTTATTTATGACGGACTAGGATACAAAGTCTATACAAAAAAAAAGAATTTCGCTAAAAAGAAATACAAAAACGAAATAACGGTTTAAAAATTAAAAGAAAAACAAGTCATCTAGCTTAAATTAATGCTTAAAATATCTTGCACAGATTTTTAGAACTTTGGCAGGGTAAGGTGAAATACGTCAATACCATCACAAATATTTATCAATAAGTTGTTATAAGAACGACTAGATCTCCTAATAAAGGTGTTCATACAATAATTCGTCTTAGCACTGGGGATGTAGAAGAGAGACTTTTTACGTGCGCTAATTCGTGGACACCCAAAACTAATCTTACTTAATAGATAAGGGGACTCCACTTGGTTTCTTATAATTTTATAAATAAACTAGCTGACCCAGCAAACGTTGTTTTGCCACATTATAGGGGTTGGTGGTAGAAGAGTACAACAAAAATAAAAAGTCTGGTGAGGGTCATCCTTATCAGTAAGGGGTATGAAAAATAGATGTTGGCCGATTCTCATAGATACCGGATAAGCACAAAAAATTTCATCAAAATCGGTCGAGCCGTTTCGGAGGAGTTCGATTACGCACCCCGTGACAGAAGAATTTTATATATAAGATAAGAAGATGATGATGATGAAGCTGTTACCGAGTGTGTGTGCCCGTTGGCGACGAGCTGCCGGGCGTGCGCGGCGTCCCGCGGCGGGCGGCTCCGCAGCGCGGCCACGCGGTCGCCGCAGCGGCCGTTGACCCTCACCCCCGCCGCACCCCACCACGCTATCCTGTCATCACCACCGTCCAGTTCAATCATCATCATTATGGGATAGCGAGATTCCTCGCTTAAATTGAGCTGCCCTACTGGGGAAGTACCTCCGCCTTACAGAAGACTGCAGTGTAACAATAGTTGTTTCTGCAAGTGAGTAAGGTTACCAGAGCTCGTTGGGGGAGTGACTATTCTGACAGCGTGGGCATTCCGTTTGCTGTCAGTTCAGTAATTCCCTATTTTAAGAAACCTTAACGGTTTCTGCAGGGGTTGGCAACGCATATGCAAGCCGCCTTCTGGTGTTGCAAATGTACATGGGCGGCGGTGATCACTTACCTACCGTTAAAAAACAACGCATATAATTTGAAACAACTGACATGTGACATATTATAATTTGTGACAAAATGATTTTTTTTTATTCATTGTATTTTATGTCTTTCCTTTTTTTCCTCTTTTTTCTTTTTTAAAAAACGTTGCCCCACACTAGGATTTTGTCCTGTGTCATGGGTGCGTTTAAAAACACAAATTTTCACATACACAAACGCCCAGACCCGGAACGTACAAATATTTGCTCCGTGCGGGGATCGAACCCGCAACCCGTGACGCACAAGCCGATCGCTCAGCCACTGCGCCACCGAGTCGTTTTATGTAGAGTACTTTTTTTAAAAGAAGCGTGGCAAAAACGGCCCACCTGATAATAAGCGGTTACCAAAACTTATAGACGTTTGCAACACCGATAGGGTACGCAAGTTACCGATTCTGTAGAAATCGTAACTAAACTGACAGCAAACGGAATTTCCATGCTGTAAGGCGGAGGTATTTCCCCAGTCGGGCAGCTTAATATTTGTCTCTAAATATATTTATATTATTCATGCTGTGTAAATAGGTGTGTCTGGTGCTTTCTTCAAAAGGCCATCTCAGACTTTAACCTACATCGTTAGGCTCACATATTGTAACCAAAATGTTTGGAAATGTTTAAAAGAGACTATGATTCTTTCAGTTTGTTTCGGCATTTCTTCTCAGAGGTCGCCAGCTAGGAAATGCCGATGCCAACTAGATACTAAAAAAGTCCAGCGGTAGTTAAAACTGCCTTCTGTGCCAAGGGTCCCGGGTTCGAATCCCGGTAGGGACAAATGTTTGTGTAATGAGCATAAACATTTGTATCCGAGTCATGGATGTATCTATTTATAATATGTATGTATTTACAAAAAAAAAGTATATATGTAGTATATCAACTGACTAGTATCCGTAACACAAGCATCGGTGCTTAGCTGGGAACTAGGTGGTGATGTGTGTCATAATGTCCAGGAATATTTAGAAAAAACAATCATTTACTAACCAGACTTGGTTGTCGTAGTCGGCAAAGACAGGAGCATCTCGGACGGGCAGCGTGGCGGCTAGGGCTGCGCCCCGGCGCTGCTCGGCGCGGAGCCCCGCCGCCTGCCGCGCGCGCAGCGGCCGCAGCCCCGACACCGCCGACACTGCCGACACCGCCGCCGCCGGAGACTGGCCTGAAACCGTTATTTATTTAGTGCACTCTATCATCAATGTTGTGTCTTAAATATAACTGAGGTGCCCAACAAAATTAATGATGGTTGCTTAACCCTGCTCACAACTATCGTCCTCATGCCAATGCCAAAAACTCACTCGTACTGATCACGTCAAATACCTTGGTGTTCAAATCGATGCAGGTTTGCGATGGAACAAACACATTGATGCCCTAACCACGCGAACGCTGCGACTGATATACATCTTTAAGTCACTTAGAGTGTCTGCAAACCCTGATACCCTGAAAATGGTGTTCTATGCTCTTTGTCAGTCCGTGATTGGGTACTGCATCACTGTATGGGGCCGTGCAGCTAAGACTTACTTTCTTAGAGTCGAGAGAGCTCAGAGAGCAATACTGAAAGTGATGCTACGAAAACCTTACCGCTCTCCAACAACTCAACTCTACTCTGATTGTAAGATACTAACTGTTCGCCAGCTCTTTGTGTTGCGATCCGTTCTCAGAAGACACTCCAGCATCCCACCGTCTAATCCCAACAAAAGAACCAATATTCCCCCAGGTACACGACACAAAACCGATTTCGCCAAACACCAATACTTCACACTAGGCACACTAATATACAAGAAAATTCATAAGGAACTGAATATACTCGATATAAATAAATTTCAACTAAAAGTTAAGCTGATGGATTGGCTACTTAAACAGGACTATGCACAAACGGAGTCATTACTCAAATGTATCGCCTGATATTTGCACTATCCGCACTCTAACTTCACCTTACACACACTACTCTCATACAATTACTCACCACACATACATCATAAACACATCCCATTCACATTCACCCTCTCACGGTTACATAGATTGTTTAAAGTCGTAGTATTCATATTATTAGTATTATATTTTATTTGCATTTTCCTTTTCTTAGAATATATCACCTGTGAAAGTAAATGTAGTTCCTAACATAAAAATAGATTGTTACAGTCCGCAGTTGTAAAATCATTATTTTTAAGTGACCTCACAGCTGAACACTGCCTCTCAAGATACAGGTTATCCTAGTTTGAGAGACAGGGCTCACAATATCCGAATAATGTATGCAACTTCGTTTCATCTTGTTTGTTAATCAGTGTATACTATTGTATGTTGTATGTTTTGTGACAATAAAAATTATTATTATATTATTATTAACTTTAAGTTTGAATTGTCGACCTATATGTTACATAATGGAAACGTAATTAAAAAAAAACTACCCGCATACAAATTTACACTCCCGTTTTCACCCTTTTTGAGGATGATTTCCGGGACATTATACAAATTATCTCCATGCAAAATTTCATCTAAATCGGTTCAGCGGTTTAGGGGATGAGGCTCAAAATTTAACAACACGTTATAAATGTTACCGTTACTAAGGGAACTGCTTCTTCTTCTTGTGGAGTCCACACGGACTTCTGGCCTGGACCTGTGCACCACTTTCACCGGAGACGTCACTCCTGGACTCCTGCAAAAGGGCAAAAGCGACTTTATCCAGATGTTCAGAACGCATAGGGAGTTTTTGTCATAAGAGTGGTAAACAAACATACGGCCCGTCTGATGGTAAGCGGTTACCGTAGCCTGTAGACGTTTGCAACAGCAAGTGTCGCTAGCGCGTTGCCGACCCTGTAGAAACCGTTTAAGTTTCTTAAAATAAGGGAATTACTTAACTGACAGCAAATGGAATTCTAGTAACCTTACTCACTCGCAGAAACACAACTTGCAATAAATGATTTGATTTCATTTGATTTGAACTATTGTTGTTTCACTGCGGTGTTCTGTAAGGCGGAGGTACTTCCCCAGTCGGGCAGCGCAGTTTGAGCGAGGAATGAAGAAAGCAGTGAAACAACAATAGTTGTTTCTGCGAGTGAGTAAGGTTACCAGAGCTCGTTGAGGGAGTGACTATTTTGACAGCATGGGAATTCCGTTTGCTGTCAGCTTAGTAACTCCCTATTTTAAGAAACTTTTAACGGATTTCTATGGGCTCGGTAAGGCGCAAGCAACACATGTGGTGTTGCAAACGTCTATAAGGTACGGTAACTGGTTACCATCAGATGGGATTATTTGACACCTTCAAGGTGTAAAAAAACTTGAGAGGTGTCAAGGGACACCCGGATGGAACGAAGTTCCTTTTTACAATTGCTTCACTAATTAATCGAAAGGAACTTCGTTCCATCCGTGTCGCTTGCTTTCTATAGGAGAGAGAGAGAGACAGACAGAGAAACATGCGCACGCCGCACGGCTTGCAATAGCTGACTATAGCAAAAAGTGTCGTTACAACTTTTCGTCTTAATTGTTTCCGTCTAGCCGCCTTTCGCAATAAATAAGGAACTTCGTTCCAATAATTATGTACTCACTGATCATGATTATCATCTTGCCTAGTAGGACTGTCCTTCTTCGTGTGTCCTATAGACTTCAGCCTCGTTAGCAAAGACAATTCGGTTAGACCACGCTTCCAGATAGGTTTGTTATGACTTTGATTCTGTTCGGAGTTTTCTGAAAACATTATAAGGTTTGGTAATGCGCTTATCGTGTTATCAAACATTAGAGAACTATTTTTAATCCGTAGCTTCGTCTGCGTAAAATTTGTAATTAAATTAAATAAATTATAAATATACCCAGACATTATGACACAGCGCCATCTAGTTCCGTGGTAAGCAACGAGGCTTGTGTTACAGATACTAGAAGGTTGATATACTACATATATACTTTTTTTTTGTAAATACATACATATTATTCATAGATACATCCATGACTCGGATACAAATGTTGATGCTCATCACACAAACATTTGTCCCTACCGGGATTCGAACCCGGGGCCCGTAGTACAGAAGGCAGCGTTAACTACCGCTGACTGGCTAATCGGGTCGTCAATTACCCAATTTGCTTTTTTTTTAATATGTTTATTTGTTTCTACCCTCGTTTAAAAAATAATTGATTCCCCATACAAACTTCCACGACCTTTTTCGTCATTTTAAGGGATGGTTTCCGGAACAAAAACTATCTTATGTCCTTAAGTGGTGCTCGAAACTATCTCCACACCAAATTTCATTTAAATTGGTTCAGCGGTTTAAGTGTGACAGCGTAACAGACAGATAGACATAATTTCGCATTTATAATATTAACTAGCTGCCTCTCGCGGCTTTGCCCGCATGATATATAGATAAAACTAGCTGACCCAGCAAACGTTGTTTTGCCACATTATAGGGGTTGGTGGACAACCCTTATCACTAAGGGGTATGAAAAATAGATGTTGGCCGATTCTCAGACCTACTCAATATGCTCACAAAATTTCATGAATTGGTCAACCCGTTTCGGAGGAGTACGGGAACGAACATTGTGACACGAGAATTTTATATATAAGAAGTAGCCTATGTGTTAATCCCGGTAGACTATATGGATGCTAAATTTCATTCAAATCTGTTGAGCGGTTTTTGCGTGAAAGAGTAACAAACATCCATCCATACTAACAAACATTCGCATTTATAATATTAAGAAGAAAATATGCATTTAACTTACCATTCTTAATTTCTCTCTTCGGACTATTGTGTGCTCTTCTTGAGATATTTTCTCTAGTCCCCGTTGAGTCATATTCATTCTGACTTCTAGATCTTTCTACAGACCTTAACCTATTAATGGGGTCATTTGGTAGAGTATTAGGCCCTGAATTCACATGTACCCTATTGGAGTCTCCATTTGAGTTGACTTCAGAAGTTACATTGACTAAATTAGTATTAGTATTATTATTACTCAAAAACAAATACTCGTAAGTTGAGTCTCCGACTTCTAAGTTAGGTAGCGAAGATTTCCGACTTTTGTCTAAATTTTTTAACTTCTTCACTGGCAGTGGCGACGGTTTTGAGTTCGACGTCGACGCCATGCACAACCTTTCATATATTTCTTCGTTTTGATTCGCAGTCGAGAAAGTCGGGAAAGTCGCTTCCGACTGAAAATTCGACTGAGTCGAAAAACTCGGAAATCCCGAGTCGTTCGTTCCCGATAAACTGACGGTTGTAGTTAAACTTAAATGTCCGTAGTCCGAATCGTTTTTGGCGAACGTCGTTCCGTATTCGTTTTCTTCTGTATTTACTATATTTACAAAATTAGGGTTCGGCGCGTCGTTGATGGTGACTTTTTGTTTGAATTCGAAGTCGAACACATCCGTTTCCGGGCCCATGACCGGAATTGCCGTGTGTGGAGGTTCTTTATTTGAAACTTGTATCACTGTTATATTGGTAGCCTGGTGATTACTGGAAAAATACAACATTTAGATTTTTTTAAAATTAAGAAAAAAGCCCTTTGCAATATATTTTTTTTAGTGCAGTCGAACAAGCTAATCGGTTTACATCCACACATAGATCTGTCAGAGTTGCATGTATACCAATTAGCTTGTTCGACTGTACAAAATACAGACTTCGCGTGCGATCGAGAATATCTATTAAGCATGCAGTTGTTTTCCTTCGCCGTTTTAGCATGTGATAAATACGCACTTCGAAAAGCAGCCCCGAGACAGGGATGGAATTAATGGAGTTTGACGTCACAGGACTAAGCAAAAATACATGTAATTAAGGCTGCTTCGTTAATCTAGTGGTCGTAAACGCGACTGCTGAGCAAAAGGTCTTGGGTTTGATTCCCAGGTCGAGCAAGGCGTTATTTGTTTTGTCTATGAAATTCTCAGTAGCACCTTTTGCGATGTATTTATGCTCGGTTGATGGTAACAGGCCCACACCTTATAATATGAGGTCCTAACAAGTCTAACCTAACCTAACCAGAGACAAAAGACATGTTATATTAAATAATTAAAAAAAAGATACCTTGTACTCTCACCAGCACCATCTTTATCACCATTCCTAACGATCACCCTCTGTTTATACTCATCATCATCCATCTTATCTATCTCCGCAAAAAAATCATCATCGCTGTCTGTGTTATTTCTTTTGAATATAGAATCATCTAGACATATATTCTGGCCACAGATCTTCGCTACACTCTTGTTATTCTCCGTTTTGACTTGGCTTGTACTTGGTAAGGAAGAAAATGGAGAATCCCAGTTAGAAATGTCAATTTCTTCGTCAGGAGTTGTGGTGGTCGGTTCAATGACTGGTTCTGGGTCAGTTGGGGATGGTTCGTTGGTGCTCGGTCTGGGTGTGGCTTCCTGGGCAGGTCGTGTCGGTGCTATTTCTATACCGGGTACTCTGAAATGGTGATTTTAAGTGTAAATTACATTGTACTAGTCTTTATTCCATAGTTTAGGCTCTGCATTTCCCTACGTTATAAAAGGAATGCCTGTGCAAAATTTCAAGTTTCTAGCCCTTATAGTTTAGGTTGATATATCTGGCAGTCAGTCAGCTTCTTCTTTTAGATTCTTTCTTCATCTTCTATTTTTTTAACCGACTTCGAAAAAGAGTAGGTTCTCAATTCGATTGTATCGATTTTTCTATTTACCTGTCGGGCGGGGTGGGGGGCGTGGGCGGTAGCGGGGAGGTGGGGTCCCGGGCGGCGGCGCGGGGGGGAGGCGGCGGCGGCGGCGGCGCGGGCCCCGCGCAGTACACGTTCTCGCCGCGGCTGAGGATCTTCAGCTCGTGCAGAGTGTTGCGCAGCGTCGTCACCCAATCCTGCATTGATTCCCTGTATAAATCGTTTGTTTGGTTTAAGGCTTGCTAATTATTACCGTGGGTAAATTGTGCCTGAGTGACTAGACTGAGATGTCAGAGATCTTGAGTTCGAACTTAGGGCACGCACCACTGAGTTTTCGGAAGTTATGTGCGTATTTATCACATGATCAAACGGTGAAGAAAAACATCGTGAGGAAACCTGCATGGTTGAGAGATTTGCCTTGGCATGTGAAATCTGACAACCCACAGTAGGCTAGCCTGGTGGACTATAGTCTAATCCTGCTCAAATGAGAGGAGACCCGTGCCCAGCAGTGGGACAATAATGGGTTGATGATGATGATAAACGGTTTGTTGATTTAAAGCGTGCAAATGATTAACATGGCTACCCACGCTCTCGATTTTAAGAAACATGAATTGTTTTTACAGGGTCTGCAACGGGCGAGCGTCACCATCGTGTTGCAAACGTCCCAAAATCCGGCCCTGGCCTACTCACCAGTCCGGAGCGAGCATCCTGACGGCTCCGCTATCGGTGTCCACTAGGAAGTCGTACTGGTCGCCAGCGTGAGGCTTGACGCTGGCGGTGACGTGCCGCGCCGACCGCAGGCAGGCGCGCCACACGGGGGCGTGCGTCACCGTCGCACTGCACACGGCATCCGGGTACTGTTCCAGGTATGGCGTTCTGCCGTTATGCACGCACAGCTGGGTCCACATCGGTTTTAACGGGGGCTTCTGTACAGTACAAAACAAAAATTACATATATCTAGTATATAGTTTTAATATTTATTAAAATATTTATTACGCTTAGGACCGATTCGGATAATTGGCAATTGGGTTAATAGGCCGTCGGGTGATCGGCATTCTACTGTATTTAAAACTGACAACCGCTGGAGCAAACAAGTTCTTGAGTGGAGACCGCGTCTCGGGAAACGCAGTGTAGGACGGCCGGCCAGGTGGAGCCACGACCTGCGCAAGGCACCTGGCAGCGTCTAGCAGTGGACGAACATTGACTGATGATGACGATGATTTAGTGCAATGAAAAGTTACATTTCTCAGAGGACGCAAATGTATTTCTTAGATATCAAGCAGGGGTTTGGCATTGTAAACTGAAATTCAAGTTTGTGGGGTATCAGCCCTTGTCCCCCAGCCGCCATCTTGGAAAAAGGGGTGCAAATGTTTTTATAATTTATCTATCAAAATATAGGATCCACAAAAAAATTATAAAGAACTTTTTTGTTGCAAATTTTATTCACCAAATCCTCATCATTTATCATCCATCATAAAATTACTGAAGACTTGGCTGTATGGACTAAATTTCTTTGCGTTATTCCTAAATTATAGAAAAAAAATCAAAATCAATCAGTAGTTTTAGTAGGTTTTTAACTCGCTCCAATTGGTTAGAATAAAATCTCACCATGAATCATGAAAAATAACACAGATTTCAAAACCCTTGAATCCTATTTCATTCAGGAAAATCATTATTATAGTGATTCTAGGTTCATGCTTTACCTTACTCCCCAAAGGCCTGAGTTTGCTGCCGCTGACATCATTAGGTATTCGCTTAAGATATGCATTCTTCTGTATCTCCCTGTAGTAAACGGGACCTGCATCTCTACTCGACGACATCTTATTTTAGCTGTCATTCAGCTGCTGGAAAAATTAAATAAGTATTATTGGAGACCATATCAATACCGTAGAGAATTCACAGAGGAACTTGTCTATGACTTGTGTTTGTCATCAATTAATTTGTATGTTAAAAGTCAAATTAGTGTCTAGCCGCATTCTTCATTTCAGTAATTGAGTCTATAGTTATTTTATCGAAGTGTTAGTAGTTAGTAGTTATCCATAATAATTCCATGATGTTTGCATCAATAGGCAATTCTTCAATGATAAGTTGAAACCACAAAACTTTGGCAAGTAAAACTACAATCAATATACAGCTCCAGTTTCTTCTTGGAAACATACAGCTTAAAGGAGTTGTACCTCTATTCTTGTATTTTATTAATTTTAGGAATACAGAAGAATCTGTTTCATCATCATCATCATCAACCCATTAATGTCCCACTGCTGGGCACGGATCTCCTCTCAACTGAGAGGGATTAGGCTATAGTCCACCACGCTAGCCTACTGCGGGTTGGCAGACATCACATGCCATCAAGAATTCTCTCAAGCATGCAGGTTTCCTCACGATGTTTTCCTTCACCGTTTGAGCTTGTAATAAATACGCACATAACTTCCGAAAAGTCAGTGGTGCGTGCCTTTGGTCCGAACTCGAGACCTTTGACATTTCAGTCCACTGGTCACACCACTAGGCTACCACAGCCCTTCATCAGAATCCGTTTATTATGACCTATATTTACCAACCGCTTGTTATGACTTACACAACAACTTTGGTTTTTGTATAAAATTCTTGTAACAAAGTCAGATATAATGACATCACTTTCAGTGACATGTCGCTTTCCCAATACAATCCATTTTTAATCAATTTTGTCTATTTATAATGACCAACATGATTCTTTATACTTTAAGCTTGTTTTTGTTTTGAATCTCAATAAGTAATTAGTTAAGTTACGCATTGTTTATAGGAATATCCTATGTAAAAAAATGATATCTCAACATTGTAAAGCTCTGTTTCTCTATTAAAATTAGTATTTACCTAAAAAATAAAGTTTTTATATACTATGTGTTTGTCAATTCCCTTTGATGTCATTATAAATGGATTCCACTAAGCCTACATACATCCTCTTGTACTCTGGTTTTTTAAGTACGCAATAAAATTACGTTCATTTGTCTGTTCACACTTATTTTAAATAATTTATCGATGATACTTTGATAATAGGAATATATGTACAATGTGAATAATAAATATTGATATGAAATAAATTACACCCATGCAAAGCCAATGCAGACCGCCAGACGCAAGTATTAAAATAATAACTGGTCACCATTCACAAATATATTTAGGTATAATAACTTCCTAAAAATAACTTGATAATTGTTTTACATGAAACTTGTTATTACAAAGCAATTTCTCAGTAGCAGGTCAGTTTTAAATTATATTTGGTCTGTTTATGACCTAGATATTAAGGCCTTGACTGCAAAAACATTCTCAAAATGTATATTCGTATATTTTATCACCATCTATAAACATTTTCGGTCAGAGATTCGTTTCATCAATTGACAACACTAAGTGCAGAAGGCAATTCAAGTGATGAGTTACTGCACTGTACACATATCTGAGGTTACGATCAACAATTGACGCTCGAATTAATTACGGAGGACATACGGGACAACACAACCAGTGACTCAGAACAAAACTATGCAAGAACATCCATAAAAAGGCAACTGACCGTCCGAAAGATATCGTATAAACTAACCGCGATAACTTTCAATTTCAACAGAATATACTAGAAAAACTAGGAAAACTACACATGTAAGACGTAGATAAGGTTGTGATGCAGTCGTTAAATAACAATTATGAGTAGTATCGTAAAAGAAAGCGCAAAAAATGATTACATTTTTCATGGAATGCAATACTTGCACCTTTCTCTTCGGTTCAAAGTTGATTGTTACCGTTCGACCTTCATGCTATTTATACATAGTAGCGATAAAAAGAATGTATTGTATTGTTGCGAAATAAACTTAAAGTTAAATATTATTGAATGGTATTTATTATTTGACAGAAAACACGCACAATTACCCGTATATATATTGTAGTCTTTGCGCACAATGAACACAAAAGCAATGACGCCATATTTATTATTTATGACATACATCACTGGTTGTTGCCATTAAGCAAATATTAGCTTGTGAAGGTTGGAAAATTATAAGTTTATACAAAATAATATGATATTATGTTCAAAGATATTGAATTACAAATACCGAATCTTTAGTCTCTCCCGGATTTTCAGTCTCGAGTATAATAACTACATACATACATACACGCCTTTTTCCCATGGGGCAAGGCAGAAACTACTGAATGTCACGCGCTACGGTCCCTGCATACCACTTTTGCCTCGTCCACATTCATACATCTCGTCATGCACGCACGCCGGTTATGAGTACTGCGTACCTGTCTGTTTTGAAGGAGTTCACCAATTAGGTCGGCGTATAATATTAAATAAATAAAAAACAAATTATAGGGACATTGGATAGTTTTTATGAAATAAACAACGTTTGCTGGGTCAGTTAATTATAATTCAAGCTTGTATAACTTGTATTATTGTATTGTAAGCTTAACAGCAGTTAGGTGGCAACATAAATTTTCCATTGTCTATGAATCTGACTTGACGTTTCTTGTGGATAAATAGTGTGCAAAACAAATTAGAAAACTACGAAAAACGTGAGTATAAGTAATTTTATTTGAAAGGATCGGAAGCAAGTCAATCTATCCGGTTTTCTTAAACTTTACACTCAACCAAAACTATCTAGATTGAACCTCGTTTTTTGATAATCATTATCGCGGCTGTCAAAATACAAACTTTTTAATTTTAGTACGTGTCATTTCCACCGCTGCGCTGCAGGCAATAATTATTTTGGTCACGTGATGAATTCAACCGCCAAAATAATTGTCATTTTTTCGCCGACCCGCAGATTTTTCTGTCGCTATAAGAAAAACGGTTATTTTCCGTAACTTTTTGCAGTGACTACAGCTGAGATTACTCAGAAACGCGTGCTAGACGTTTGTGTGAAGTGAAACAACGAATAAAACAGAGAATCATGGCAAAAGTTCACATAACCAATGTTGTTGTATTGGACAACCCGAGTCCGTTTCTAAACCCATTCCAGTTTGAACTAACCTTCGAATGCATCGAGGAGTTGAAGGAAGATTTAGAATGGAAGATGATATACGTTGGTTCAGCGGAAACTGAGGAGCATGACCAGGTTTTGGACACAATTTACGTCGGTCCAATACCCGAAGGAAGGCACATGTTTGTTTTTCAAGCACCGCCACCTGACGTCACGCGAATCCCAGAAAACGACGCTCTCGGCGTCACAGTGGTACTTCTGACATGTTCTTATAGAGGACAGGAATTCGTTCGAGTAGGTTACTTCATAAACAATGAATATTCGGACACGGAGCCGGAGTTGAGAGAGAATCCTCCAGCGAAACCACAATTTGACAAAGTAGTGAGGAATATCCTCGCTTCCGAGCCTCGTGTGACTAGATTTAAGATTAACTGGGCTGAGCCTGACGCGGCTGCGGCTGCAGACTCCGGAGATGGGAATCTAGAGACATCCCATGCACCTAGTAATGACTCATATGCATTCAATGCGGACAGTCAGATAAGCGGTATTGAGTTCCAAGGAAGTCTTAGCGGTTATGGAGATAATTCTAATTCAATAGCTCCTATGGAGTGCTGAGGTAAGTTAACTCAAGTTTTTATTGTTTTCTATTCAGTTTTTATTTTGAGGGTAGTCATATGTTCCAGAATGCCATATTATACCACAATACACTCGCTAAAGTGACTCTTAATCCTAAATCCTACTTGTTTTAAGTACGTTTTATTTAATAAATCATGTTAAGCGCATGTATGACAACATTAAGAAGAAAACATTAGATGCAATCAAAATTGTTAGTATTGAATACTAAGGTCTATAACAGTAACCGTCTTAGGGCTGGAACCAATGATGTAAGATAATTCTTAGTCAATTAATACTTTCATTTCAACAACTTGTCAAATGATAATTTTGACTATTTGACCTTTTGCATTTGACCTCACAACAGTTGCATTATAGTAGTGAACAAACAAGTATGCACTTGCTACCAATGACTATTATGTAATAATTGTATTTATTAATAATGACTATATATGTATAAACTAATATTCACTTAATAAATGCTTCATACTCTTTACCCAGTGACTAATCATATTGGGAAAAACTATATTAAAATAACTGGCATGACACTGAAATCATTAAACTTGTTGACAATATACAGTGAGCCCCTGGTAATCCGGTGCTCCCCAAAATCCAAATTGCCTATCACTGTTGAATGTAGAAACAAACATTTTTTTTGTCGAATCTTCACAAATGTAAGATAATGCATGATTAAACAAGTTACAACTTGTATGTGCTACTACTTTACTGACAAATGTGATATGTTAGACTACTTAAATCATAATAAACCTTTCAGTAGTTTAATAAGTGAATATGCATATATACAATTTATTACGTTTAAATAAATCCAGACAAGGGGTTCTTAGGGAGTACTCTATAATGATTATAGAGTTGAACTGTTGAATTTGTTGATTACAGTATAATCCAACAAATTCAACAGTTCAACACTGTTCAGCAAAATGGTTATTGGATTATGGGTCCACTGTATAGTATAAATATCTGGTAACATTATGTTTGTGGTCTTGCTCCTTTGAAATGGGTTAAAGGATTTTATTTAAAAAAATATATATATTTGGGATGAATGAGATCAGGTAGGTACAGTATTTTCAACATCCCCATGTTTATTAATAGTTTTATATGGCAGAACAATGTTTGCCCATTCACCTATATTGATTTTAAAATACCCTAAGTTTGTAGTTTTCAACCTCATGTCATTCTATGTTTTTTTAATTTCACAATTCTATCTAAATATTTTTTGTTGCAGATAACCAAATACTAGTTTAGAAGAATGAATATCCGTCTTGAAGATGAAGTGTATCAACCCTAACATTTAAACTCAGACTCTTATATAGTGTAAGACAATAATGGACTGATAAAAGTATGTAACAGTCAATGTTGTTACAATACAGTGTGGAAGTTCAACATTGCATTTGTGTGGGTGTGCACCGGCTTGAGGCGCGGCGCAGGCGTTCACTATGTATTTGTAAACTGGTTTATACTGCATATTGATAGTCTGCTTGAGGTGCGGCCCGACCATCTCTTGGTGATGACATGAATGCAAGTGGGACGTTCCTGTTCCTCACATACCTCCTTTCACCAAGCTGATTATAGGCTAGGGTACACATGTATGCATGTACAGTTGAACAACCTAATTGGTATACATGCAACTATAGATTCATTGTGTGCGTATACAAGTACAGTGCGTATTATGCACATGCGAGGGTTGAAATTCAAGTCTTATTAGTTTACGCAAACAATAACAATGGAAGTTATCCATGTGTGGATGTAAACCAATTAGGTTGTTTGACTGTACTAACAGTGGTTCACTACACCACATGTTCTATGTGTCACAGTCTTAACCAATTACAATTGTGCCTGTTTGTGATGGGGGTTAGTGCGGAGACTAATTTAAGGTGTTAATAACCATTTAAAAAAAAAAACTTGTTCATCGTTAGTTTAAGACTAGTATTAGTAACTGGTTGAAGGAAAGATAATTTAAAGAATAGACAATTTATTTTCTTCCTCAAGTATCGTGAAGAAAAATATCGCTACGTCACTTGTTAAATATAATGCTGTCTCATTTGCTTGCCTGCAGAGTGAAAGACGTTATATTTGAGGGTTTTTTAATGTTAAATAGCGTTTGTTTGTTAGAAGCGTGGCCGTTCGTGCTGTGTGTTAGGTTCTGGGCTCAATTGCCAGGTCCGACATTTCCATATCTGTATTCAGCATCTCTTTTCTTTCTATCCATGTCTAGCTAATTATTATTGTGTTTCAATGAAATTCTCAGCAGCAGTTCAGAAGCTGTCCCACAGCTGGGCACGGGTCTCCTCTCATTTGAGAGGAATTAGGCTATAGTCCACCAGGCTAGCCTACTGCGGGTTGGTCCTTTAAGCCAGCAGACTATCAGTGTTTATCGGTACCTCATAACTACACTTAACCTATGGAATTAAAGCATATCAAATGCCGTCAGTATAACATGTCCTTCCTTCAATAAGTCACAAAAGATAAATAGTGGATTTTTAAATGATTTCCTTATTAATATCATAAAAAAATACTGGAATATTTTCTATTAAACTGAAATTTACATCACTGGATCTATGTGTTCCTTTTATTCAACATCTCTATCTTTCGATGTCTGTAAACTCTATAATTTTGACTTTTAGTCTATGTAAGATATTGAAATAAAACTTTTTTTTACGCACAGAAACTAAAGCAATAAAAATTGACAGATCTTTTGTACACTAAGTTTTTTTTAATGACGAGATTGGCAAACAAAGATGATAAGCAGTTACCGTGGGCTATGGACGTTTGCAACACTAGAGGTGTCGCTGGAGTGTTGCCACGTCTGTAAAAAACCTTTTAGGTTTCATAAAACAAGGGAAGGCACTACACTGGCAGCAAATGAAATTCCCATGTTTTCAGCAGTCACTCCCCTAATAAGCTCTGGTAACCTTACTCACTCGCAGAAACACAACTATTGTTGTTTCATTGCAGTCTTCTGTAAGGCGGAGGTACTTCTCCAGCCAGGCAGCTCAATTTCAGCGATAAATCTCGCTACCCCCTATCTCTGCTGCTGAAAAGTAGTTTTATATCAATGCTTATAAATCTAATTATACTTATTTCTTCAGCTGTATTCGGTTCGCAATACTTGATGTGCTATTTCTTAAGAACAAGAAGGAATATTTATAGGTTTTGTAAATATTTGTGACTACTTAATTTAACTAGACTAATAGAGCCTCTGGAGGGTAACAAAATCTCTTCATAACACCTTATAATAATATTTGATTATCTATTGTACCAAGAGTGGGCCCAATGGGAGGGCGGAGGGGGGGGGGTCATGGGTTCATAACTAGTGTTGCCAGATGTTCCCTAGAAATCGTTTGAAATGTCCCGGCGGAAGTGACGCTGTCCCGTATTTCGTTTTACATTATGATTATTTTCACTAAAAAACTGAAATCCCGTATTTTTTTGCCCATTTAACCGAAAAATCTGGCAACTAGTCATGATCCCAGGCTGGGTTTGTCCACCAGCAATTGACGATGATCATGGTGGGATGAGCTTTTTTTATTTTTAAGTTCCTTGATCATCCTAGATACGCCAACGACACCCCCCCCCCCCTCCCCCCTGAGTTCAAAGCTAGATCCGCTCTTGTATACTAGTTATTTTTAAAACCTGTTGATTATCGAGCAGTAAATAAATGAAATATTATAACATTAAACTGTAACATTGACTGTTTGTATATGTACCTAGTGTAAACATGTATTTTGTATTTAGTGTGACTTTAAATAATGTATTATGAGCAATATTGTAGTGAATATACTTATTGACTATATGCGGTTGACAGTGAAGCAAGGGAAAAATAATGCCAGTCAAGTAAATAAAGGCGAATTTCGTATTTTTTATGGTGCATAATACGTTGTTTCATCTAAATTCTGTAAAAAAAAGTGAGATGGAAATAGAACGCCTGTTTTGTTAATAGAAATCAATGATATTGAATAAACTAATTTAACTAAATTTGTATCATATATTGTTCTCATTTTGGCGACTTAGTGGCGCAGCGGTAATAAAGGCTGCATTCGCGGGTCGCGTTAGGGGCAACTGTATGTGCGATGAGCATTTGTGATTTGAACCCTACAATTTGAACTCTTATTACAGAAAGCAGCGTTTAATAGCGGAGCGCGAATAAGGTCTTCAAAAAGAAAAATTGTTTAGACAGGATTACCCACTTCCAAAATAACAACTTTTGTTCTACGAATTTTGATAATTTCTTTGATTTTATTTTCATACAAAAATAAATATTAATTTAATTGCCTGCTTGGATGTTAATTTTGCGGGCGTCGAGTTGTGCTTTTATTTATGAAGGAAACGTAGACTTACTAATTTTAATGTCATACGAATGGGTCAGTTTCAAAGGCAATATTTCAACTGAACATAATAATTGTAATCACAAATTATCATGAATACGGTTTATTAAGTATATTTTTGAAATAAAAGACGGTTGCCTGTAAAGTCGGTTTAGGATAAATTTACGTAAACCGACTATAGACGATAATTTTACGTGATAACAAGCCGAACGCTTAGCCCGATCGTGCCTCTCTATCGCTTGCTCCGCGCTCTCGCTTGCACGCGGCTCAGGCGGAACGTGACAATTTTTCGTGCGTGCAGCCGGCGTTCATGAAATTATTTTATCACGTCAAAATGTAGATTTTTAAATAGACCCTGGATAGGGTTTCTAAATACATACTTTTTTACAAAAATAAGTAATACCGAAACATTAACTACATTACGAGTCGGTGCTAACTCATAAACTTTTTTATTAGATGTGAATTTTGAAAAAAATACTGAAAGTTCGTGTTAATTCGTGTAGACTCAAATTGACTGGTATTGTACTGGTACCGAAGAAACTGAAATAATTTAACACACATTAATAAGATTTTACTAAAACCTCAGACGGTTTTGTTTGAGTTTATAAGGTTGCGGCCACGACCTCAGCGGCGAGAGCGGCCCGACACAATACGCTTTCGTTTATGTGGCGCCGTCATGGGCGGTAGCGAGAGCGGGGTTGCACAAAGAGCGGTTGTTGGCAGTCTAGCGATGTCGCTCAGTCTAGGCAATCTATATCGTAAATATAACATCTTTATTTTATATCTGTCGTTCGCCGTTGCCGCTTGTGCCGTGCCCGCTGCTGCTTGTGGTAGTGGCCGCAACCTTAGATGGTTGATACATTAGTTAGAAGTGACTTTCTGGATTATGTTTTAAATTATATGCTTTCTAATAGTTTATATATATTATGTATGCTATAGTGCAGTTATTTTAAAATGTTGGTTTGAAGGCTTCAACTAAAGACGTATAGACTAATACCCATAAATAAAATAAGTTCAGCGTAAAAATTAAGCCGAAATATATCAGTATGTTAATAAGGTTAAGATTTCATTTTAATAAATCGTAACGAGAATCTAATAATATGGACTATATATATTTTTTAGAAACTTGTTTTGTCTGATTCTTAAATTAGATGCATAGAAAAAACTACGTTTAAATGCATAAAAAAGATAGGTATTTCACTGGTGTGAATGTGAGTCAAAAGTCTCGATTTGAAACACTAGGCACGCACCACTGACTTTTCTGAAGTTATGTGCGTATTTATCACAAGCTCAAACGGTGAAGAAAAACATCGTGAGGAAACCTGCATGTTTAAGAGACTTCCGATGACGTGTGAAGTCTGTCAACCCGCAGTAGGCTAGCGTGGTGGACTGTAGCCTAATCTCTAAGTCTCCTTTCATATGAGAGGAGACCCGTGCCCAGCAGTGGGACAATATTTGGGTTGGTGATGTTTTGTCCTGCATGGCTGTCTTTACTTCTTTGATTGAAAATAATATTGACTGGTAGCTAAATAACATTGTAAAATATACGTTGTAAATATATACTATCCGCATCTCGTAAGTGTAAATTTAATTAAGTGCTATTTACTTATTTCATAACATAATATATAGTTTAATTATATTGATTTTGTTTTATTCCATGACACGTACCTCTGATTACAATAGACAAAATATTCCATTTTACAAACCATTAATTTTCATATCTTTAACATTAATTCTTCACACATATCATTAATTTGATTTTCCTCAAATCTATTCGAAAAAAAGGAACTTTGTTCCAATCATCATATCAACCGTTAGACGTCCACTGCTGGACATAGGTCTACCCCAAAGATCGCCACGACGACCGGTCCTGCTCAACCTGCATCCATTGTTCCAATAATAATGTTTATTTAAAGAAACGCATTTTCAAGGGATTAGGCAAGCTATTTTCCGTTTATTTTTAACAAACGCTGCGTACTTCAATCGCATACATGCGTTACACAAGTACAATAATAAATTACGCATCTTGCGTAATCAATTTTTTACATTTCTGTAATATTCCAATCCTATGGGGACTTTCCTTATTTCTGGCTATTTTGTTCAAGTTACATAACAGAATAGAAACATGAAGCTATATTAAGCAACGGAAACAAGTATTACTGAAATTATAATTCCCCGAGTACGGAATAAACACCTACAGTGTTTATTCCGTTACTCCCACGCCTGAGTACCTACCTGCCTACCCACGCTCCTGGTAAAGGTTAAACATACAGAAATAACATTATTATGTTCATACTATGCATCTATAAGGTCAGAAGATGTCTTTCCAAAACCGACACAATGGGGTTAAGAATAATGCTGTAGCCACCTGTTTACTTAATTTATTCCCCATCCTAATAACACCTAACATATCACCTTACCCTAACAATAACATCTTACCCTATTAACAACTATCCTACATTTACACTAAACATGATAATTACATATTATTATTTACATTAAATATACAGTACACAATATTATTAATATTTACATCATATTATTATATTACACATCATTAATATATTTACACTACATACAAATATTCGTAATTAATTTAGTACGATTACTATACGGCGTGTCATCACTGCGGTGCATTGGAGCTTCGACCACCTCGTAGCGGATGACGTAAAACTCGTCGTCACTATGTGGTGGGAGCCGCCGGCGCAGCGCCCGGTCATTGCCTTTCGAATGACCTCAGTCGAGATTTCGCTATCGCGACGCGTAGCCTATGACACTTGCTTCTGCTAGCACTGCTTACCGCTACCGCCTTATGTGCTTAATATTAATACGCTTAATTTATATACGCGCCTTGCATATAAACTGATGTATACGCTTTGTGGACATTTTACTGTGCTTTCTCCTATCTTAAATCTATGTGAACTTCTGTGACTTTTGTGTAACTGTATCTCTTGTGCTCATCTTCCTTCTGACTATCTGTGTTCTGTGTTCTAATGTGTTTGGACAATACACACTAATCGTGAGTACAATTCTGTGTTTCTTTCTGCTCACCCACTGAACATCACGGAAAACGAAAAAATTAACAGCGAGCGAGTCTACCCTCGACCCTCGCTAAAATGCGTTGGCAAATCACGGGCGACCCGACAATAAATGTTACAGAAACAATCCTTAGTTAATTGATAATTCTGCCTCGTTGTTCAAGTGGTCGTAAGTTTGACTGCAGAGCTCTAGGGTAGAGATCTAGGGTCCGATTCCCAGGTCTGGCAAAGTATTTATGAAATTCTCAGTAGCAGCTCGGAGTTTACATGAGACCAGCGAAATGTGGGTGTACCTACTTCGTACACCCCTGCCTAAACCTTCGGAGATGACATACGTGATGGTGTTTGTAGGTACGTTAGTTATTTCGACGTTTCGTAGTCTTTACAGAATCCATAGTTGCTCCTAACTGGATTTGTTTCACTAACTGATTGTATCTATCATGCGTGCCTAGAGCTGAAATGTGGAATGAGCTTCCTGAGTGTACTCCATTTTAGATCGCCGTGCCGCTTACCATCAGGCGAACTGGCATCAAACCTCTCAACGATAGAAAAAAATAGATACTTATTAAAAATAGTATCTTCTATGCGTACATTCAAATCAAGCGATTGTGTTGGTGTGTTTGTTGAAACTTATTCACAGTTTAGCAATACTTACCATCCCTAATGGAAAGGCAGGCCAAAGCGAATCTAGCTAGATCGAAACTGACCTAACTAGAACGAAGCTTATATTTTTAGAATGGTAGGGCGTAGTGAGATTTCTCGCTCAAATTGAGCTGTCCGACTGAGGAAGTAGCTCCGCCTTACAGCAGACTTCAGTGAAACAACAGTAGAATTGTTTTTTACGAGTGACGGGGAGTGACTATTCTGACAGTATGGGAATTCTATTTGGTGTCAGTGTAATAATTCCTCTTTTTTAAGAAACCTAGAACGGTTGTAATAGAGGCGGCAATGCACCAGGGTCACCTCTGGTGTTGCAAACGTCAAGGTTACGGTAACCGCTTACCATCAAGCGGGCCGAAAGCTTTTTTGGCACCCTGGTCACATAAAATGGAACAAAAAATTGTGTGTATTAGTGTAGGTACACACGTAAGAAGTGAAACTGCTTTATGACATCATTTTTCGAAAAATGATTTACTATTTACAACTTCACAGAAATTGGTTGAATAAAGCTAAATTAGATAAAGTTTATGCAAAAGGCTTTTATTATAATAGACATGCATTGGTTAAACTAGTTGTTTTCCAACTGTATTTTATGATTATTGATATAGGTAATTATGGTATCTACTCGAATAACATTGAATTTAAAAAGAGCGTTTGAATTAATAGTCTTCGATTTGTAGCTCTGTCAGTTCCAAATAATAGTGGGAACCAATCATAATCATCTATTTGTCAAAACGTCGATGTCTCAACCAATAGCAAGTTCTCAATAGAAAAACAAATGGTCTTGGTGTATTGGAAAAGGTATAGTTTTTAGTTGTCAAACAAACATCATGTTGCTATGGTTACCTATTCAAATAAAGATGGCGCGTAACGCAAAAATGTTACAGTTTTTAGCTGTCAAACAAACATCATGTTGCTATGGTTACCTATTCAAATAAAGATGGCGCGTAACGCAAAAATGTTACACTAAATTTTTTTCCAACCCCGATAAAGAAGTTTCACTTCAAAAAGTTCGTATATATTCAAGTATAAAACCTTACCGGAGCTTATTATTCGTCTGTATAAGAATCACGTCAGTTATAGATATAATTAGCGACCCAATTACTTCCGATTGACATATTCGCTATCTCGGGTGGATTCGAGGCGTCTAATCGATATTTTACTGAACCGATATGTTTTTCAAACATATTACATTCACGGCCTTTTCCTATTAAGTGTCAGCAACACCAACAACTAAGAACGCCTATAATCACAATCCTAAAAACCCACTTTTGCTTCTTCCACATTCTTCTTTGACGACCCAATTAGTGAAGCGGTATTAATGGTTGCCTTCTATTGTAAGATCCTGGAAGAAATATCCATGATTCAGTTGAATGTCGTTAAGAGCTGAGGTAGCCTAGCGGTGTGACCAATGGACTGAGATGTTCAAACCCAAGGCACGCACCACTGGCTTTTCGGAAGTTTTCTGCGTATTTATCACATACTGGAATGGTGAAGGAAAACATCGTGAGGAAACCTGCATGCTTGAGAGATTTACACGATGGCATGTAATGTCTGCCAACTCGCAGTAGGCTAGTGGTGGACTATAGCCTAATCCCTCTCAAATGTGAGGAGACTCGTGCCCAGCAGTGAGACAATAATGGGTTGATGATATCAGTTGAATGTCTATGCTCGTCTCACAAACATTTCGTGAGGTCGCTCGCGCGTTGCTGACCCTTTAGAAACCATTCAGGTTTCTACAGGGTCGAATAGAGGAATCATTAGTAATGATTAGTAAAATAGAGGAATTATTAAACTGACAGCAAACGGAATCTTCAGAATAATCATTCCCTTAACGAGCTCAGGTAACTTTGCCACTCGCAGTAACAAGGGTGTATTGTTGGTTCAAAGTTCACTGCGATCTTCTGTAAAATTATAAAATAGTTGGTTTTGTTCTACAATGGTTATAAGTATATAAAATCAATATGAGAATAATGCAGTTTGATGTGAAACGTATATCGTGTCGTGTCAATCTAAGGCATTAAACAGCTGTATTGTATATTTTATTCAAGATGACGCGTTGCGATAAATATTTAGTTCTTATTGTCATTCATTTATAGTTTTCGAAGTACCGCATCAAAAATTATCGTGACATGAAACCTCGATGTCGCTCGAGCGGAATATATTATATTGTACTAACTGAAACAAATATTAAGTCCCAGAAAACTGTAACCCTAGAAGAACTTCCGAACCGCCTTAACAGATCTTCATAAGCACATAAATGTACAATTATATGCGATGCTTATAAACAAATTACCAACAAAAAAAAATACTTAAAAAAAATGACTGTTTGTTCCGGATATATTTCGAAACGGGTTGACCGATTTTGACGGGACTTTATCTGGCACATAGCTAATTTTATAAGGAGTAACTTAGGCTGCTTTAATTTCAGAAAATGAAACGGATTAGACCGGTTTCGCACTACATCCGATCCGAATCCGTGAAAATACGGTCCGAAATAATCGTAAAACTATTTGTATGGTCGTTTACGCACTGCATACGATTTCCAGGGTACCGCGGGATTAAAACCGCGTGACCTAGGAACGCGGAAGCGGGTGAAGTGAATGAATATGATCATTTTCTTTTGTTAAATTTCACAAAGTCGCGGGAATCAGCTAATAGTAAAAAGTTGGTTGTCTGTAAAGTCGGTTTACGGACGATAATTTTACGTAATAACGCCGACAGAGTGGAAGAGAGATAGATGCGTCACAATCAGAACGCTTAGACTGATCGTGCCTCCCTATCGCTTGTTCCGCGCTCTCGCTTGCACGGTCGGCTCAGGCGGAACGTGATCGCGTCAAAAAGAAGATTTATAAATTTACGCAACGACGGAACACAATCAGTCATAACTTTTGCACTTAACCTCAATATCTTATCTTGCACAATCTCATGTGTATCTGTGGCTCTGTGTACCTGTGAAAGTAAGTACCTAACTGATTACGTGGCTGAAGTTTCTGCGTTCATTATGTTTTTGTATACCACAAAAGTGGCAAACACGTTTACATCTCGTCTGATGGGAAGCAGTTACCGTCTGTCGCGTATGGACTTTAACAACACCAGTGATGTTGCTCGCACGTTGCCGACTGCCGACCCTGTAGAAACCTTTTTACTGGTTTTTATAGGAACACCAAAAAAATGTGAGCGTTTTAGATTTCTTAAAATAGGTGCGTTACTAAACAGATTTCTCGGGAAGTACCGCCGCCTTGCAGAAGACCGCAGTGAAACAACACTAGTTGTGTTTCTACGAGTGAGTAAGGTTACCAGAGCTCGGTGTGGGGATGTGACTATTCTGACAGCATGTGAATTTCATATGCTGTCAGTCTAATAACTGCCCTATTTAAAAAAAACGTAAACAGGTCCACAGGGTTATCAACTCCTCCGGTGTTGCAAACGTCTACAGGCTACGGTACCCGCTTAGCATCAGCGAACCTTAAGCTTGTTTGCCACCCTTTTTTGTTTTTTATACCACTAGGTAGAAAAAGAAATTAAACTGCTGAAAGAGTCAGAAATCCAACTGGAATAAGGGTCCTAGGGTGTCGGGCTTTAAATATTTACCACGGAATACTGCTACAATAAATCAGGTCGTCTTTATTATACGAGACTCTCCTAGACATATTTTTTAAGAGCCTGTAGCGTCCCACTGCTGGGCAAAGGCCTCCCCACTCTTTTTCCTCTCTCTGTCGCCAGCTCATAAGGATCAGTCTCTTTGGAAGGAGCTCCAGCTCATTCCGCCACCTCCGACAACAACATATTTTAGTCAATAATAATATTTCTTTCCATAGATTGGCTAGAAGTTATAAATTAATTTTATTTATTCTTTAATTTAATATCTAGGTTGCAAAACAGAGGGTCACAATAAATAGATGTTATCGACTTTCTACGACAGTATATTTATCTTTAAAGGCCTGAATATAGAGTTTAAAATGTTATTGTATGTAACAGGCTATTGTATGAAATCGTTCTTGTCCAATGGACGTAAAGGTTTATTCACATGTTATTGAGACTTCGGCCATTGAATGGTCTAAATTGGAACGTATTTCATTATGTTCTTTTTCTCTTCATATTAGCTTTCATCATCAAACCATTTACTGTCCCTGTGCACGCAGCTCGGGTCTCCTCTCATTTGAGAAGGATAAGGCTATAATCCATCGCGATAGTCAGTACCATATATCTGTTCCGTCTTAAAGTGGTATGACCAGTTGACTATGAAAGGTCGTGAGATTGATCCCGGGGTAGACACCAATGTCTTTTTGATGTTACGTGCGTATATAACTCATGCTCAAATGTTAAAGGAGAGAATATCGCGAGATAAACATGCCTGAGATATTTCCTCGACGGCGTGTGACGTCTGTCAACCCGTAGTATGCTAGCGTGGTGGACTAATAGAGCCTAATACTACTCAAATGAGAGTCAAAGTAAAATGTTTTATTTATATTAGACTAATATTGTAGGTTTGAATTGCCAATTGCTAGTTGCACGAGTTGTTCCAAGAGGTAGGTCGGCAAGAAACACCATAGACAATCTTTTAAATTAAATAAAAATTGCAAAATTGTAGTTGGTTTTCGTTTACAATGTAGGTAATATCAATATTATGAGAATAATGCAGATTGATTATTACCGGAAAGATAATAGATACACATTATTAAAAAATGGTAGTCCTTCTAAAGATGCCTCTATTGTCTAGGTACATTGTATTCAGTATTCCTATCATAAAATTCTATTACCTCGTTAGTACGTCGCGGCCCGCGGTGCACCGTTTTCGAACGACAATAAAATTGAAAGTGTTTTAATCGAACTGACATAAGATGCCAGTATAAGATTGCGTTTTTAAAGTCATTTGTATTCAAATGCGTTTTGATTTTGTTGTAGTTCGGTTGATAAGTGAATTAAGTGGTTTTTAATGCAGTGTTTTGTGTTATAATCATGTGGCGAAAGTGTATTATTCTTTTTAATATATCTGTGTGAGTTATTATCTTTACATAGTATAAAACCACGAAACAGTATAAAACTGTCCGTTCCCGCCGCATTTTAAATGCGGTTTTTCTCAATGAGGAAGATTTATACATATAGTTTTATATTGTTTACTATAATAAATATATCCAGACATTACTACACAGCGCCATCTAGTTCCGAGCCAAGCAACGAGGCTTGTGTTACTAATACTTAATGGTTGATACACTATATAGTTTTTTTTTGTAAATACATACCTACATATTATAGATAAAAATATCCATTTTACTTAGGTATTCGTTTTTGTACGAATATCGACATTGTTCCCGTGCGTTTGTACAAAAAAGCGATTAGATTTAAAAAGTTGTACTTATTTCAACATAATTATGCCATCAAAAACATACCTGTAAAAAACCCAAGTCGCGCAACTCAGTTCTCCTACCGTAAAAAGTTGTGAGATCCATGTAATACCAAGTCGGTTAATTTATTCAGTCCCTACTTTTAGATTTAGATTGACTTGGGCATCGCACTAAACAAACTTATTTTATACTAGCTGTCTCCTGCGGCTTTACCCGCATGGTATATAGATAAAAAGTAGTCTACCTGTTAATCCACGTAATAAACTATATTTATGCAAAATTTCATTCAAGTGTGTTAAGCGGTTTTTGCGTGAAAGAGTAACAATCACCCATCCATACATCCATCCATCCATACTTACAAACTTTCGCGTTAATAATATTAGTAAGGATAATATGTCGTACTTGTGAGATACTTTGTGTTTCCATGCGATGCCCAAGTCAATCTAAATCTAAAAGTAGGGACTGAATAAATTAACCGACTTGGTATTACATGGATCTCACAACTTTTTACGGTAGGAGAACTGAGTTGCGCGACTTGGGTTTTTTACAGGTATGTTTTTGATGGCATCTCATTTCTTTTTGTAGATAGTCCTACTATTTTTTCTTTCCGCCCATCTTATTAAAGCCCACTCTCTGTAAGTTTTTCTTATTTTTGTTGGTAGTGTTCCTCGTTTATTCTTTTCCGGTACTACTTCTTGAACCTCAGCTTACTTCCGTTTTTCTCAAAGCTCACTCACTGTCTCTATGGGTATTTTTCGGAGGTTTTAAAATTACAATTTATGTCCTCAAGGGAGGCTTATGTCCAGCGGTGGACGTAATTTAGCTGAAATTATGATGATAATGATGATTATTAAACATAATTATATCTAGGTACCTATCTACACCTATTATTCTATAATTACGATTCATTCTAAATGCAACGCAAATGTAACTTTGTAATTCTATATATGTATATAAGGATACAAAGTTATTTATGCAGTTGGTGAAACTAAAAAACTGGACTGAAATTGCAAGATATTTTAGTTTTCTCTTTATTTCTACACTAAACACTCATTGTATTCTAAATGTGAAGCTTCTATGTCTGCTAGAAGTGCCTTAGAGTTTTGATGATCGGTCAGTCAGTGAGTGAGTGACAAAATTTAAAAACTTTGACTAGTATAATTCTTAAACTACTGGCTCAAATTGGATGAAATTTGAAATATACCGTATTTACACACTGCGTGCTTGAGTAATGAAAATTCAAGCTTCTAGTTTAATCCACAACGAAGTTATAGGGGGTCTAAAATGGCCTGAATTGGTTCGAGAAAAGTATAGTACGGCCGTGCCGCTTTTTTTTTTTGCTCGACTTGGCGGGGGCACTGCCGTGCCCCCAGATGTTGTAATATTACATCTAAATATCTTATTCCGTAAAATAAAATAGAATTTTCATATTTATTCATTACTAAGATTCAGCGTAGCGTGGGTATTTGCCGCCCGGGGCCGTCTGGAAATTTGCCGCCCCCTTTTCTAGTAGTATAAAAACGACGTGGCACTTGATGCCGCCCCCTTTAATATGCCGCCCGGCGCCATGGCCCCCTTTGCCCCCCCCCCCCTACGCTACGCTACTGCTAAGATTAATAGTGTGATTAATTAAATTTTACTATTCTGTGAACCGCATTAAGATTTTCACACAAAAATAATAAAAAAAAAACAATTTATTCTTTTAGTATAAAAATGTTAAGTGAGCTGAAACTAAATTCTGATTCTCAAGCCCTATACTACGGAACCCTAAAAATCATTATCTAGAATTAGCATTATGCAACAGATCGACAATTAAAACGTTAAGATATAAGGTTTTAGTGTGACAAGCTAGTAGATGCATAAATACATTGTAATAATTTATGTATCATTGTAATCTTTATTTAATCTTTGTTATTGTTCTCTGCAGTTTCGCCGTGGAGTGCTATGCGAGAGCGCATGAAGATCTAGAACATTCCAACGTAGATAAAGGTACATAACATGATTATCACGCCTCTATCGCCTACTTAAGCAGAGTTGTACAGTCGAATTCATTAATATATTGGCATTGCCAATAGGTGTGTGTAACTCTTTTCGGAACCGACTCACTGATTCGAATCATTGAAGTGATACAAAAGATTGGATCAGTAACAATGTTTCAAACGCATCATTTGGATCTGAATCATTAATCGCTCTCTGCTCATTCCGCGCGACGCGTCGGCGTCGTCGCGATGCGATTGAGCCACTGAGCAGTGAGCGATCGAGAGAGACTAAGGCCTGAGATACACTGAGTCACTGAGTCACTTCGCTGAAGCACTCGCGAGTGAGCGGGCGACATAGTTACAATCTATACAAGTCAGAATGAGATACCAAATGAGATGTGTATCACTCAGAAATTTTCGTTGTCGTTATCCATGCACGTAAAAATGACAACTAAGGCGCTTACGTATCAAATACTATACGGTCGTTTTTTGCTTATAATGTTTGATCTAAGAGATACCAAGTGAGATACGTAACGTTCTGTATTTTATATACTTAGAGCCGATGATCCAAATGAGCCAAATGAAACATATCAGTTATTCAGATCATTTCAGTGAGCGAGATGCAAATGATCCAATCCCAAAAATGATACACTTTGCCCACCTCTAATTGCCAAGGGTTCAAAATATTGTAAGCGTTCGAAAGCTCAATAAATTCTATACAACTCACCGATCAAAAATATGTACTCATTTGAACGCTTCAGAAATATATACCATGCATAAGACAATAATATGTGATCACCTTGTGGCTTCAATAATATCTGAGCATAGCCTGCTCAGATATTATTAGCTTCATAATTTTTCATGTAAAGTCAATTATATACCTGAATAAATAAGATCTAGTTTATATTGTTACAGAAATGACAGTAGTTTCCAATATTTACCTCGCGTTTGCTTTTTTAACCGACTTCCAAAAGGAGTAGGTTATGAATTCGACTGTATTTTTTTTATGTTTGTTACCTCAGAACTCTCGTCTGCGTGAACCGATTTTGATGATTCTTTTTTTATTTGAAAGTTGGTGCTTCCCGTGTGGTTCCATTTTCTGAACTTTTGACATCGGTTTTTTCTAAGTTATTTCTCTTTCAGCGTTTCACAGGATGTCGGTGCAGCGGTTGACAGCGCTTCGGCGGCTGATGGCTAACCAGCCGAACGCCCTCGCCGCGTACATCGTGCCAACAGCTGATGCTCACAATGTAAGAGATAAAAAAACTTATTTTGAATCATCATCATCATCATCATCATATCAACCGTTAGACGTCCACTGCTGGACATAGGTCTCCCCCAAGGATCGCCACGACGACCGGTCCTGCGCTACCCGCATCCAGCGGATTCCAGCGACCTTAACCAGGTCGTCGGTCCACCTTGCCGGGGGCCATTTTGAATAGGTTAACCAAACTAACCAAACTAACTTGAGTGAATTCGCAAAGGTTACACTGAATATTGTTAGTTATACTGTAAGATAGGAAGAACCGGGTTCTCTTGATTTCCTGATACCTCAAAATTGGCCCACTAAGCAAGCTAGCTGGCAGGCATCCGTTCTTAGTACATACTAGCACTACTTAATCGTTCACATTTCCTTCGTCAGAAAATACGTGACGTCTGGCGGCCCTGGGATCTTACTCTACATATTATAGACCCTTAATGAACATTAGTTACTGCAGTACAAGTTACAATGAAATTGCCTTAATGTTTGTTTCTCTAGTCGGAGTACATCGCGCCGGTTGACGCGCGTCGGGAATGGATATCCGGGTTTACGGGCTCAGCCGGTACTGCGGTAGTGACGTCGTCGGCCGCGCTAGTTTGGACCGACGGCAGATACTACACGCAGTTCGAGAACGAAGCTGACTTGTCAGTGTGGACTCTTATGAAGCAATGTGAGTTATAGATACATCGATAAAGGATCTTAAGAAGCAGGGTATAGCGAGATTACTCGCTCAAATTGAGCTTCCCGACTGGGGAAGTACCTCCGCCTTACAGAAGATCTCAGTGAAATAACAATAGTTGTGTTTTTGCGAGTGAGTAAGGTTGCCAGAGCTCGTTGGGGAAGTGACTATTCTGACAACATGGGAATTCTTTTACTGGCAAGGTAATAACTCCCTTAATTGAAGCTCCCTATTTTTGAAGCTTCAAAATGGAGTGACTGTCCCAAAGTTAGGCCATAGGCTACGGTAACTGCTTCACGTTGGATGGGCCGTGGGCATGTTAGTATATCGCCACACTAGTGGTAAAAAAATATATGGTCCCACTACTGGGCACGTACTCTCATTTGAGAGGGATTAGGCTACAGTCCACCACGCTAGCCTACTGCGGGTTAGCAGACTTCACACGCCTTTGAGAATATATTATCTCAAGCATGCAGGTTTCCTCACGATGTTTTCCTTTACCGTTTGAGCTTGTGATAAATACGCACATAACTTCCGAAAAGTCAGTGGTGTGTGTATTAGGTTTTGAACTCGAGATCTTTGACGTCTCAGTCCACTGGTCACACAACTAAACTACCACAGCTGCATCTAATCATGGTCAAAACATGGTTTTGTTTGCAGCTCTTCCTGAGACACCTACTATAGAGAAATGGTTGACAAGCAACCTGACAGAGGGCGCTGCGGTCGGTGTAGACCCTCACACTTACACCAGAGATGAGTGGACTCCGCTACAGGTGAGTGACTCCCATACATGGGCGTATCTGGGAGGTGCCCACCCTAGGATGTTGGGTTACTAATAAAGTGGACTGTGTACCTACAGTACCTGTAGATAGGTGATCAAGAAGGGTGCTGAGGCAGTAATTGAAGTGGTATCTTGCGCGCGCTGTACTTATATTAACGTAGTGAGGACTCGTGACGTCAAAGCGCGATCAAAGACCGCGAGCGTCTTTATATAATTTCACACGGTAATACGCATTTGGATTTCTATTATGTCGGCTATTTTTGCGAACATAAAAAATATAAAAATTCTGATGTTCTTGTATTTTCTTCTCGATGAATGGGATGAGCTTTTTTTAGCTCCAGCGCGTCGATCACTTAACGCCTGAAAGCCTATGCTCCCATAGCTCCAACGCTATAACATAACATTCACGCCTGTCGGTTAGGCAGAGTAGTAATGTACCTACTTCGCCGCATTATGTTCGCGAAATGTGGGTCTACATTAGTCGATACATGTCCGCCTAACCCTTCGTCGACAACAGGCGTGATGGTATGTTATATTAAGATTTATTCCTATAAGTCAGCAGTATATTTGGCAATACTAAGTATTGTTTCACAGACGGCGCTATCTAAAGCGAATATGCAACTGATACCGGTACGAGTCAACTTGGTGGACCAAGCTCGAACAGAGATAGGCGACCCTCCCCCGCGGAGGCCCAACAACACCATCATACCTCTTCCTGTCAAGTATACCGGTAAGTTTGTCATACCTCTACCTGTCAAATATACCGGTAATTTTGAACTGATATTTGTCTTACAATTCATATATTTAACCATTCGACCGCTACCTAAATAACTAAAATATTTGTTCTCAATGCCAAGGGACAAATTCTTTCTTTACGAAATAAAAATAAAAATCACGACAATACTATAATATACTGACCATTTTTGACGATGTGTAAATTGTTAGATTCCCATATTGTAAACCAAAATGTCTGCCTAACCTTAAAAGAGAGCTTTAGAGAGCTGCCCGACTGGGGAAGTACCTCCGCCTTACAGAAGACAGCAGTGAAACAACAATAGTTGTGTTTCTGCGAGTGAGTAAGGTTACCAGAGCTTGTTAGGGGAATGACTATTCTGACAGTATTCTGTCAGCATGCTGTCCGGTTAGTTACTCTCCTGCTTAGGGAAGCATGAAACGGTTTATGGACGGTCGGTAACGCGTAAGCGACACCTCTGACGTTGCAAACGTCCATAGGATTTTTGCTTCCCTCGAGGTTTGAAAAAAATATTATTTAGGTATACCCAATAGTTTTTCATGACCACAGATCATATATTTATATTTGAATGTTAATAGGTAAGACAGCGGGGGAGAAGATAAAAGAGCTGCGTATGAAGATGGCGGACAAGAAGACTTCAGCGCTGGTCATCACTGCGTTAGATGAGGTGGCTTGTGAGTATATGTACATACTAGCTGTTAATCGCAGCTTCCCCTGCAAAATTTTATACTATTTTCTCCTCCTCAATTCACCCGTTAGGATTGGATTTTCAAAAACGACGAAATACGTATGCATTTATTTTTGCTGAGGAACTTGGATATTAAATTTCATTCTTCTTACTTGAAAAATGACGGACTTCCCATATAAACTTTCAACCCCTATTTCAACCTCTTAGAGGGTTAAGTTTTTAAAATTCTGAAATACGTATTCATTTATTTCTAATGAAACATTTTTATATGAAACTAGCTGACCCAGCAAACGTTGTTTTGCCACATTATAGGGGTTGGTGTACAAAAGTGACTACAAAAAAAATAAAAAAGTCTGGTGAGGGACATCCTCATCACTAAGGGGTATGAAAAATAGATGTTGGCCGATTCTCAGACCTACTCAATATGCTCACAAATTTCATGAGAATCGGTCAAGCCGTTTCGGAGGAGTACGGGAACGAACATTGTGACACGAGAATTTTATATAAAAAGATGATTTTATATCTCTTACTTTTTAAATGACGGATTTCTATACAACAATTCATCCCCCATTTCACCACTTTAGCGGTCGAATTTCTAAAATTACTGCGGGTCAGCAGACTTTACATGCCATCGAGAAAATCTCTCAAGCATGCAGGTTTCCTCACGACGTTTTCCTTCACCGTTGGAGCACGTGATTACTACGCACATAACTTCCGAAAAGTCAGTGGTTAGCCTTTGGTTCGAACTCGAGACCTTTGACATTTTAGTCCACTGGACACACCATTTGGCTACCACAGCTTCTGTTCTTTATCTTTTCTACTACTTATTTCTAATTTTGTATGTGTGTTTGTAATTCTTTTGCATTAAATAAATGATTTTTCTTATATGTTTTCCCAAACTTCAGACACACTCAACCTCCGCGGCAGTGACATAGACTACAACCCAGTATTTTTCTCCTACCTGGTAATAACGCCCACGTCCGTACTGTTGTTCACGGGTGGGCAACTGTCGCCTGATGTCCAGCAACACCTGACTGCAGAAGGAGTGGAGGTCCAATGGTACCCGCTACAGGAAGTTGAGACTCATCTGCAGAATTTGGCTGTAAGTAAATCCTACTTATATTATAAACTCCTTCAAAAAGGTGCGCAGTACTTGTAACCGGCGCGCGTGCATGACGAGATGTATGAATGTGGACGAGGCAAAAGTGGTATGCAGGGACCGTAGCGCGTGGCATTCTGTAGTTTCTGCCTATCCCCATAGGAAAAAGGCGTGAGTGTATCTATGTATGTATGTATTATAAACGCGAAAGTTTGTATTGATGTTTGTTACTCTTTCACGCCAAAACCGCCTAACCGATTTAGATGGAATTTGGCATACAGATAGTATATTACCTATATATTATCTATATATGTGGGATACCATGCGGGCATAACCACGAGTGGAATCTAGTATACCTACTAGAAATAAATATATCCTGACATTATGATAAGCACCATCTAGTTCCGAGCTAAGTAACGACGCTTGTGTTAAGAATACTACATAGATTGTTGATGCTCTACTTAGTTAGTATGTCTTTTTTAATAAATCAAATTATACAAAGAAATATCTGTGACTACGGTCAAATATGCTCGTTCCACAAATTTGCCCCTACTGGGATTCGAACCCAGGACCCTTACCACAGAACGCAGTTTTTAATAACGCTGCGCTAATCAGATTGTCGAAATATAAATTTTAAAGTCTTATTGAACCATTGGCCTATCCAGGGGTTCTTCCGATTGGGCTGTGTCCATTCCAGAATGGTGCAGTACCCCACCCTTGGGTTTTGGGCTACTACCGATTAGAAATTCTCGTAGGCGTTTGTAGTGTCGAGGATCCCCAGGATCTTGGATCCGTAAAAATCACATCGATCAAAATCATAAGTGACGTAGATGCTGAGGCTCAAAAAAAAATGGTCATACCACATTTAAAGTTGAAACTTGTTTCGGAAATATTGTTCCAGCGCCTCGATCACTTAGCACTGGGACCAAGCCCCCCCCTGAAGAAAGAGTCCAGATAAACCAATTTGTAGAACACACGTGTATTGTTACAGAAAGAGCTATCTCAGATGGGAGACGGCAGACATTCAATATGGCTCTCTAGTGACGGTAGCGAAGCCATCCATCGAGCTGCTGCTGCGGTATGTATTCTAGTTGGTTCCTATTCATCATTTCCACCTTCATCGTCATCGTCCCACTGCTGGGCACGGGTCTCATCTCATTTTGAGAAGGACTATGTCGGTATTCTTCGGGTCACTGGCATAGCTCGAAGAATCGCCAAAGTCAAGTGGCAGTGGACAGGGCACATCGCTCGAAAAACGTATGGCCGATGGAGCTTGGAGGTTCTCGAGTGGCGACCACGTACTGGAAGACGCAGCATGGGCAGGCCCCCGGCAAGGTGGACCGAAGACCTGGTGAAGGTCGCTGGAATCCGCTGGATGTGGGTGGTGCACGAGCGGTCGTCGTGGGGATCCTTGAGGGGGAACTATGTCCAGCAGTGGACGTCTAACGGTTGGTATGATGATGATGATGATCATGTCGGTATTTAAACCATATAATGTGAGTAACAATTAAATAAACTTGTATTATTTTTATATATTTTAGGCAGAGTCATTAAAGAAACCGTTGACTCTTATATCAGAAGTGTCTCCTGTGGCATTGATGAAGCTTATCAAGAACGACGTTGAGTTAGAAGTAAGTACTGACTTGGACACTAGAAAATATTCTTATGAAAAGAAATTATCAAAGTACAACAGATAGTTAAGAGGCCTTTTACAAAAATACGCGTTATTGTATACTTACATCGGTGAAATTGAACACTTATCGATGCTTTATATAAATTACAATTAATTGTTAAAAATAGCGAGTTTTCTCTTCTACAATAATAATAAAGCGAAATATTGATAATTTATTTATTTATTCAGGGATAATCATTCTCCCGAAGTATGTTTAGGCAAAATCTCACGGAGAGCTGTTTTGGGAGCTCAAATTTGCAAATTCTGTCTATTATTCATACATAATTATTTTTTTCCCGTAATAGTAATATCATACCCTTTAATAATAATAGAATATATTTTCATAATTACGCTTTTAAAATATAAAAAAACCAACTTGACGTAATTCAATTTTCTAATGAAAACGGTCCGAAACAAGTCCAAATATTGCCGAAGTTCTCTATCATTTTGTAATAATATTTATATCTAAATAATCTACAATATTTGTTTAAGACAGTATATTTTTTTTTAGATTTTTTTATAAATAATTTTGCCTTTTATGAATAAAATGAAATTACTATAAATTTCACTGCAACGGCAATGTGCGCTCAGTATCGCGCGAGCGCTTGTCAAGGATGGGTCTATGTCAGTTTTTTCGGGTGTCGATGCTATCGTTGTGTGCTTTGCTAGCCGTGTCAACGCTGCTATTGTGTGCGTAGGATCATCGTATACTACGACCTAGACGACGAGAAAAGCTCGATCAATGCCGCTGCGGGAAATATTTTTTTAAATAATATTGAGTTATTTTCCTACATCTGTGTGTTTTATTTAAAGTTTAGTCCCACAAGTCAAGTTTTATACATCAAATATAATATGCAAACAAGTATTTTAGAATAATTTAAATGTTATTGTTTCTTCTGCATAGAAATATATTCCCATTTCCAGCACAACTGAATTTAACGAGGTTGTATTTTGCATTCTTATAATGAATTTTTAGTACCTTTTCTTTAGATGTAACACCTGGGCTGAGGTCATAAAATATAATTTGAATAATGAGCGCTTATTGATAATCCATAACAGGTGGTTACTAGCAGATAGTAAAAGCCGAAAAGTTTATTTATCTATTATTGATATTATTAAATCTATTAAACTATGTTACCGTGTCTGTTTGGTTGTAAAACGCGTGGTATGATTTTAACAAGTGTAAGAAAATAATGTATTAAATTATTTGCATGGTTTTAGGAATGCGGAATCGTTAAATCAAAGAATTTCATTGTTAAATCAGTGTACATATTAAAATACGAATAAAAAATAAATTATCCTAAATAATTATGTAAGAAAATTAAATGAAACATGATTTTCAAACCATAAATATTTATGTACTTATTAAATACCTATAAGTACATAAATAAAGCAATGAACATTGTGTCATGAATAATATAAATCAAATTTAAAAACCTTTCATAACTACTATATTACAAAAATGTAAAATTTGCGGATCAAGATAGTTTGGTTGCCACACTCGCAACATCATAGTGCGAGCGAGTGAGAAGATATGAGAGAAGGTAGAGGTCGCGTAACTAGCCGCCCGCTCGATGCATAGAAAATACCTAAATCAGCGCAGCGCCGAAATGTAAAAGGGCTCTTAATAAATACCACAGACATGAAACAAGGCACCACAGAGTATAATAAGATTATATACTAGGTTATAACTCTTCAGTGATGTAGCGTGGGGAGGAAGGGGGGGGGGGGCATGGCCCCGGGCGGCAGATATTTGGGCGCGGCAAATAGGAAGCGGCCAAATTCTGGTGGGCCCCGGGCGGCAAAAATCCACGCTACGCCACTGTAACTTTTAGGTATTCACAAATATTACTTGTAAAAAATAATTTCGATGGCATTTTTTTTTCTCTAAACCGGTTACAATTGTGCATAGTATAAAACAAATTCGCTTCCCGCCAGAAGTACGCTTAGATCTTTTTATCTACGCAAATGATTTGAATGCGGTTTTCATCAAGAGGAGTTAGTACGTACTTTACAAAGGTAGGGAATAGAGAGATTCCTCGCTCAAATTGAGTTGCCCGACTAGAAAAATACCTCCGCCTTACAGAAGACCGCGGTCAAACAGCAATAGTTGTTTCTGCGAGTGAGTAAGGTTACCAGAGCTCGTTAGGGAGTAACTATTCTCATATCATGGGAATTCCGTTTGTTGTCAGTTTAGTAATTTAGTATCTCCCTTATTTTAAGGAAACTAAACGGTTTCTACAGGGTCGGCAACGCGCGAGCGACATCTGTCGTGTTGCCAACATCCATAGGCTACGGTAGCCGCTTACCTACCTTACATAAGCTTGTTCGCTAACCTTGTGGCATAAAAAAAACTTGAGAGGTGTCAAGGAACACCCGGATGGAACGAAGTTCCTTTCGATTAATTAGTGAAGGAATTGTAATAAAATTGTATTTTTTTTACAATAGCTTACTATTGCAGAAAGTGTCGTTACAACTTTTTCGTTTTATTTTTTCTGTCTAGCCCCCTTTCGCAACGCGCGACAAGGAACTTCGTTCCAAAAACATACGGGGCCGTCTTTGGGGACCTATAGAAGTGAAATCGCACGGAGGCATATCTATGTATGTACATATATACACAGTATACATATAGCTCATGGAAAGCGTGCGGTGACGATGACGCGAATTTAGTTCACCCAAAAGTATTCAACGCGCTTAAACAAGTTTTCACTTCAAAAATCTTAGAAATAGCCTCCTCTAGATTCATCACCCGGTATAATTAAGTTTTCCTTATCATCATCCAGGGTTTCCGTCAATGCCACATCCGGGACGGCATAGCGGTGAGTCGCTTGCTGAAGTGGCTCCACGATCAGATAGACCAGGGAGTCAGCGTTACTGAGGTGCAAGCCGCTGATAAACTTCTGGAGTTCCGCAAGTAAGAACATTATGTAACTAATTTATATAAATTATACATATAAAAGAAGCTGACTGACTGACATATTAACGCAGGGTTTAAACTATAAATAAGGGTAAGAAACTTGGAATTTTGCACAGGGGTTCCTTTTATAACGCAGGGGAGCACTAAGAAAGGACTTTTGAAAATTCACCTCCTACGGGGGTAAAATAGGGGTACAAAGTTAGTATGATACTTTTTTTTCAATTGCACGGGGACGAAGTTGCGGGAATCGGCTAGTAAATACAATTTTTCATTGGCGTTTTTCCCCCCATTTTTCACTTAAATTATCCTGGGTTGGGCTAGGTCGCGCAAAATGTTAGGTACTGGGTTTTTCTATGCAATTTTCAGTAGCATCCAAACTCTGAGCCAGTTTGGATTCGTGGTTGGTTAATGGCAATAAACTCGCCCCCCTATTACATAGGACCTAAAACATACCAGCAAAACGCAGGTGTACATTAGTACACATCTGCCTTACTCTTCGGGGTCGCCAAACGTGATGGAAAGAAAGAAAGAAAAAAAGAAAAATTTATTTTCGCACTTATAACAGAAAATATATATATATATTTTTTTTTTTATTAAAAACCGCACGACATTTGACCAAAAAGCCAGTTATTCAAATTTAAAAATAATACAAATTTTACACCTGACCACACCGATGTAAGATCTGCTGGCACGTATATACGTAATAATATTTCCAGAGACGAAGCGGATTTTATGGGCCCCTCATTCAGCACGATCCCGGGCGCCGGACCGAACGGCGCCATCATACACTACAGCCCATCGCGCGACGGCGTGCAGAAAGTCATCGAGAAAACTGACATGTTTCTACTGGACTCCGGCGGGCAGTACAAGTTAGTATTGTGACTTATGTGAATTTACAGCTGAGGTAGCCTAGTGGTGTGACCAGTGGACTGTGATGTCAAAGGTATCGAGTTCGAACCCGAGGCACGCACCACTGACTTTTCGGAAGTTATGTGCGTATTTATCACATGCTCAGACGGTGAACGAAAACATCGTGAGGAAACCTGCATGCTTGAGAGACTTGTCTTGATGGCATGTGAAGTCTGCCAACCCGCAGTAGCGTGGTGGACTATAGCCTCATCATCATCAACCCATTAACGTCCCACTGCTGGGCACGGGTCTTCTCTCATTTGAGAGGGAGTAGGCAAGCGTGGTGGACTATAGCCTAATCCCTCTCAAATGAGAGGAGAACCGTGCCCACCAGTGGGACGTTAATGGGTTGATGATTGCCAATGGCCTGGCCATTTCATTGAAACTTTTAAATTACCATAAGAGAGATAGTGCATAGCGATATTTCTCGCTCAAATCGAGCTGCCCGACTGGGGCAGAACCTCCGCCTTACAGAACACCGCAGTGAAACAACAATAGTTGTGTTTCTGCGAATGAGTAAGATTGTCAGAGCTCGTTGGAGGAGTGACTATTCTGACAGCATGGGTCCAGCGAATGACTAGTCGCCGTGCCACAAGCCTATGTAGATGCATGGTAGGATTACACCGCACATTGGCCAGTTTGCTGTCCATGTAGTTACTCCTATTTTTTTTAAAGTACCTTGAACGCTCTATTATGTAAATCTAAATTAATCTGTCGGGCACACGCTCCATCTAAGTAGTAAATAAATTTTCCCGGACATTATGACACAGCGCCATCTAGTTCCGAGCTAAGCAACGAGGCTTGTGTTACGGATACTAGAAGGTTAATATACTAAATATTATAATATACATTTTTTTTTGTAAATACATACATATTATACATCCATGAATCGGATACAAATGTTTATGCTGATCACACAAACATTTGTCCCTACCGGGATTCGAACTCGGAACCCATAGCGCACAGAAAGAAGCGTTAACTACCGCTGAGCTAATCGGGTATTCATTGTTCAACTCCTCTTCTTTCTAAACAACCTTAAACGCTCTGTAATGTAAATCTAAATTAATCTGTCGGGCACACGCTGCTCCATCTAAGTAGTAAATAGATTTTTACAAGGCCATCAACGCGCAAGCGACACCTCCGGTGTTGCAAACGTCTATAGGCTACGGCAACCGCTTAGCATCAAACGGGCTGTACGCTTCTTTGCCACCTTCTTGGTACAAAAAAATTGTGTGTATTAGTGTACACACGTAAGAAGTGAAACTGCTTTATGACATCATTTTTCGAAAAATGATTTACTATTTACAACTTCACAGAAATAGGTTGAACAAAGCTAAATTAGATAAAGTTTATACAAAAGGCTTTTATTATCGGACATGGATTGGTTAAACTAATTGTTTTCCAACTGTATTTTATGATTATTGAAGTAATGATGGTATCTACTAGACATGTGCGCCGATCGGCGTGGCGCACGCCGCCGGTCAATTTAGCCAAGCCGCCGCCGCCGATTTTTTCATCGGCGTCAAAATAATTCGTAATTATAATAATAATTCACATAGTACCAATAGTGATCTCATCATCAAGGGTTATAATGAAGAGCCTTCAGCGTAGTTTAGATATGCTACAAACTAGCCGAAATGTTGCACGGCCTAAATGAGGCTTCACGACGGGTTGGTTTTGGTATGAACTTGGACAAAACTAAAGTTATGTTCAATGTCCATGTAAATCCCAGGCCTGTCATTGTCGAAAGCGCAATGCTCGGAGTTGTACAGGAATACAGGGGCAGACCATTCAACTTGGTAGACACAACTTCGAGAAAGAAGCCAATAGGAGAATCCGATTGCGCTGGGCAGCATTTAGCAAACTTCGTCGAGTTTTCGCGTCGCCCATACCACAATGTCTGAAGACCAAAGTCTTCAACCAGTGCGTCTTGCCTGTTATGACCTACACTGACTGGATACTGACTATAAAACTAGTCCACAAATTTAAAGTCGCTCAGCGAGCTATGGAGCGAGCTATGCTCGGAGTCTCTTTGAAGGATAAGATTTGAAATGAGATCATCCGGTGAAGTACTAGAGTGGCCGACATAACTCGCAGGATCAGCAAACTGAAGTGGCAGTGGGCTGGTCATATCTCTCGAAGGACTGACGGTCGCTGGAGCTGACAAGTTCTAGAGTGGAGACCGCGCCTCGGCAAACGTGGTGTAGGACGCCCCCCGGCTAGATGGAGTGACGACCTAAAAAAGGTAGCGGGAATAGACTGGATGAGGAAGGCGGAGGACAGAGTGTTATGGCGCAGTTTGGGAGAGGCCAATGTCCAGCAGTGGACTGCGATAGGCGTAGTTGAGACAAATGCCTTGAGGAAAGGGGGGAAGCGAGAGTTTTCTTTATGTCTCCATTTATGAGAGAATCTAATATTTTGCAAGAAATGTAAATGAGCAAAGCGAGCCCGTTATTTCACTTAATCATCATCAAGCCTTCTTTTGGCTTTGTCCCAGAACAACTGGTAGTAAAGTGTCTGATGAACCTGTGGTGTTCAAATCATGGAAATACTTTGGTGGATGCGACTCCAAGGATGTTCTCGATTGCGATATACTTCGTTATTGGAAGGGAAAGAAGAATAGTTATTCTTGGCAGTTTAACTGTGAGGGCTATAATGAGCGTTCCTGCCACCAGCACACCAAGCGAGCAAGTTTTCTCAATCGAGGGACTAACCATTACGGCAAAGAGGTCACGGTTAATCCTACATCGGTGGATAAAATTATTTTTATTTACAATTTGTGGTCAAACAAAAAGCAGAAGATAGAGAACAGTGGTGTATAAGTAAATAAATATATGTTTATTTTGAATTAAGGTGTATTTTACTCATTTTCACCATCCACGCCGATTACGCCGATGACGCCGCCGCCGCCGACGTTTTAGACATCAGACGCCGCCGCCGGTCAAATAAGCATCGGCGCACATGTCTAGTATCTACTCGAATAACATTGAATTTAAAAAAAGCGTTTGAATTAATAGTCTTCAATTTGTAGCTCTGTCAGTTCCAAATAATAGTGGGAACCAATCATAATCTTCTATTTATCAAAACGTCGATGTCTCAACCAATAGCAAGTTCTCAATAGAAAAACAAATGGTCTTGGTGTATTAGAATAGGTATAGTTTTCAGTTGTCAAACAAACATCATGTTGTTGTCACCTATTCAAATAAATATGGCGCGTAACGGAAAAATGTGACGCGTAACGAAAGAATGTTACACTAATTTTTTTTCCAACCCCGGTAAAGAAGTTTCACTTCAAAAACTTAAGCTATTCTGTGCCGCAGGGACGGTACCACGGACATAACCCGGACGCGGCACATGTCTAGCGCGCCTACTGACGAGGAGAAGGCAGCATTCACGCGAGTTCTCAAGGGACAAATCATGGTCGGCAGTGCTCTGTTTCCGCAAGGAGTTAAGGTACACATCTATATTAATAATTTCGACAAAGGGTAGACTCGGTTGAAATACCTGAACAATAAAACTTTAAAAAAATCGGATTGGCGAGTATTTTGTTAAATTATAATGGTGAGGGCCTGGAGGCCTCGGGACAACAAAGAAGTGGAGGCCTCCAAGTCCAAAAATAATTTACCAAATAAAATTGACAATTCATCCTACTAATATTATAAATTTGAAAGATTGTATGGATATTTGTTCCTCCTTCTCGCAAAAACCGCTTAACAGATTTGCTTGAAATTTAGCAAACATACCGTCTATTACTTGGATTTTTATCTATAAATGTCTCATGCGGGCAAATCCGCGAGAGGGAGCTAGTATAATCATATTTGTACAAAGTATTGTAAGTAAAGGTAAAACTGCATGCGGCAGAATTTATTTTTCTCCAATTTACACTAAAGCCAATTTACCCTTTACTATTCTTCAGGGTAACGTTCTAGACAGCTTCGCCCGCCATTCGCTATGGGAGGTGGGGTTGGACTACGCTCACGGCACGGGGCACGGCGTGGGGCACTTCCTCAACGTGCACGAGGGGCCCTCGGGGGTGTCCTGGCGGCCCTACCCGCACGACCCCGGCCTCCGCCCCGCACAGATACTCAGCAACGGTTAGTACACTCCGGCCAATCTGTAGTGACTTTTCGATTCTAATGACAGATAATAATAAAAAAGTGTGTGTGTGTGTGTATTAGTGTACACACGTAAGAAGTGAAACTTCTTTATGATATCATTTTTCAAAAAATGATTTACCATTTACAACTTCACAGAAATTGGTTGAATAAAGCTAAATTAGATAAAGTTTATGCAAAAGGCTTTTATTATAGTAGACATGCATTGGTTAAACTAGTTGTTTTCCAACTGTATGTTGTGATTATTGATATAGGTAATTATCGTATCTACTCGAATAACATTGAATTTAAAAAGAGCGTTTGAATTAATAGTCTTCGATTTGTAGCTCTGTCAATAGAAAAACAAATGGTCTTGGTGTATTGGAAAAGGTATAATTTTTAGTTGTCAAACAAACATCATATTGCTATGAAATGCTATGGTTACCTATTCAAATAAAGATGGCGCGTAACGGAAAAATGTTACACTAAATTTTTTTCCAACCCCGATAAAGAAGTTTCACTTCAATAATAATAAAAATATTTATTCATCTCCACAAATTACAGGCTTCACTTATAAACTACAGTTGACAGAAACAGTTGAGGAATTTGTAATTTGTGGGAGATCTGGACTCTAAACTAAGCCTAGGCCTGTATTTTAGAACTCCAGACCCCCCATTACATCATAGTTATTGTATCTGTGTGTGTGTGCGTGTGTGTGTGTGTGTGTGTGTTTGTGTGCGCGCGCGTGTGTGTCTCCTATTTCATTAACTATTATTGCTAAAGTATTTTATGTATACATATACAGGGCCATGTGGAAAACACAAACATCCTCGTTGATGACGAGATGACGTTGTTAACTCCCTATGTCAAAATTCTGTAATTTGCCATGGGTAATTGTGTAGTTTATAGCTTTTGTCCGCCACTTCGATTGCCTAGAATTAGTAACTTTTATCCAACCTGCCTTTTCAACAACCTATTTCGAACATCATAATTCTCTCGCAAAAAAACCGATTTCAAGGTCAGAACTGGACGAAATTGAAATGGGACCACACGGAAAGCACCACCATTCAAATAAAAAATATATTAGAATTATTTAAATCGGTTCACCCAGTCGAAAGTTATGAGGTAAAAAACATAAAAAAACAGTCGAATTGATAACCTTCTCCTTTTTTGAAGTTGGTTAAAAAAGCTACCCATGTTTGACAACCCGTTTAGCTCAGCGGTAGTCAACGCTGCCTGCTGTGCTATGGGTCCCGGGTTCGAATCCCGGTAGGGGCAAGTGTTTGTGTGATGAGCATAAACATTGTATCCGAGACATGGATGTATATATGTATAATATGTATGAATTTACAAAAAAAAAGTATATATATTATGTAGTATATCAACCATCTAGTATCCGTAACACAAGCTTCGTTGCTTTCCACGCAACTAGATGGCGCTGTGTAATAATGTCCGGAAATATTTATTTAATATTTTTTTATTATATTACTAATTCCTTCGAAACGAAGTTGCAAACATAAGCTAGTAACAATATAATTAATATAATTTGTATTCCACAGAGCCCGGTTTCTACAAAGTGGGTAGCTTTGGTATTCGTCACGAAGACTTGGTAGAAACCATCAGGGTCAACAAGACCTCCGATCATCCCAGGGTAAGGTCATTTTAATATTATTTTTCACTCTTTTTTTTTAAGAAACTTAACTTACAAAGGTAATATAGTCATGTTACCTTTGTAAGTTAAGTTTCTTAATAATAATGTAATAAAAAATAATGTAAGTTACCGACTGGTAATCTCCCTAATTTGACGACCTGATTCGCTCAGTGGCTAAGCGATTGGCTTGTGCTTCGTTGGTTCGGGTTCGATTCCCGCATGGAGCTAATATTTGTACGATCTATAGGTAGTTGATCCAGACGTCATCTGGACGTTTGTGTATGTGAATATTTGTGTTTGTAAACGTATTCGACACAAGTGGGGCAGCGTTTAAAAAGAAATTATGGTTATTCGGTTTAAGATAATAAAGATTAATAAAAAATACTCTCCCGCTCTGGTCTGCCTCGATGGTCTATAGACATAAGTGCGACTACTAAGCCAGAATCTCGGGTTCGAGTCCCAAATCGAACAAAGTGTCATTGGGTTTTTCTATGAAATTCTCAGTAGCAGCCCGGAGTTTTGAATTCGTGCACAGTTGATGGCAATAGGCTCGCCCCCTATTACCTGGGACCTAAAACATACAGGCGTGTAAAGCTAAGTAAATAAATAAACAAATAATAAATATTCCTGGATTCCTTTTGTATTAAAAAAGAGTATCTATGCAGTTTCTTACCTACCTTTTGAAAACGTGCAACTAGTTTTTGACAATTCAAAAGTACCTGGAATATTGGTCTAATTGAAATAAATCGTTTGAGTTTGAGTTTATATTTAAATATTTGTCTTCAGGCTGGCGGGCTAGCGGGAGATTACGACGGGCGTGGCGTTTTAGGTTTTAATACGCTAACATTGGTACCCAATCAAAAAGCTTGCATCGACGTCAATATGCTGTCTGATTTTGAGGTAGGATTTTTTATTATTTTATTACAGGCATCATCAACTACAGTCATCGCACTACTGGGCATGGGTCTCGCTCCATTTGAGAGGGATTAGGCTATAGTCCACTATAGACATGTGCGCCGATCGGCGTGGCGCACGCCGCCGGTCAATTTAGCCACGCCGCCGCCGCCGATTTTTTCATCGGCGTCATCGGCGTCAAAATAATTCGTAATTATAATAATTATTCACATAGTACCAATAGTGATCTCATCACCATGGGTCCATGGGTCATACTGAAGAGCCTTCAGCGTAGTTTAGATATGCTACAGGCCCCCAAAGACACATTCCTTACACTCCAGAAAGCGGTGATACTCAAAACTGCCGAACCACTCGCAAATTCCTCACAACATCATCCGTCCCTTCTGCTTACACCATTACCTAAGCCCTATTCACGCTTTACTAAGGCCCATGTGATTAGGTCATTGATAAAAGTCTGAAATGGAGAAAATATATACATAAATACATCAATTATAATTAGGTACAAGGAATGTCAGTAATAGACAAATGCCTTTCGACGCATTGGAAGACGTCTTCAAAACACTGGACTGGACTGGACTCTCACCTCCGCTTCGCTGACGACATCGTTATTTTGGCAGAGTCGCTGGAAAAACTAGCCGAAACGTTGCACGGCCAAAATGGGGCTTCACGACGGGTTGGTCTTGGTATGAACTTGGACGAAACTAAAGTTATGTTCAATGTCCATGTAAAGTCAAGGCCAGTCCTTGTCGAAGCCGCAATGCTCGGAGTTGTGCAGGAATACATCTACCTAGGGCAGACCATTCAGCTTGGTAGACACAACTTCGAGAAAGAAGCCAATAGGAGAATCATTGGGCTGGGCAGCATTTAGCAAACTTCGTCGAGTCTTCGCGTCGCCCATACCACAATGTCTGAAGACCAAAGTCTTCAACCAGTGCGTCTTGTCTGTTATGGCCTACGGTGCCGAGACGTAGACACTGACTATAAAACTAGTCCACAAATTTAAAGTCGGTCAGCGAGCTATGGAGCGAGCTATGCTCGGAGTCTCTTTGAAGGATAAGATCAGAAATGAGATCATCCGGAGAAGAACGTTTCGTTTTCGTTTCGTTTCTTGCTTCTCCTATGTGTTCTCGTTTTATGTATAATTAATTACAACTATATAATCCTAATATACACTTCATTCCGTTAGCATAGATTTGGTTAATATTGTTAAGGTTTCATTTTACTTATGTTTACTTATACTTTATTTTTCCCCACAATAGCGCAATAATGCATGCTGTGCTTACCTGTAAGAGATTGTTACACTTGGTTATAAGCTTATTGGATGTATAAAATGTTGTTTGTATTAGTGTATTCAATCGTTGGTGAGCCAAATAAATAAATAAAAAATAAAATAAAAGAACTGGAGTGACCGACATAGCTCGCAGGATCAGCAAACTGAAGTGGCAATGGGCTGATCATATCTGTCGAAGGACTGACGGCCGCTGGAGCTGACAAGTTCTAGAGTGGAGACCGCGCCTCGGCAAACGTGGTGTAGGACGCCCCCCGGCTAGATGGAGTGACGACCTAACAAAGGTAGCGGGGATAGACTGGATGAATAAGGCGGAGGATAGAGTGTTATGGCGCAGTTTGGGAGAGGCCTATGTCCAGCAGTGGACTGCGATAGGCGTAGTTGAGACAAATGCCTTGAGGAAAGGGGGGAAGCAAGAGTTTCCTTTATGTCTTGGCGATATACTTCGTTATTGGAAGGGAAAGAAGAATAGTTATTCTTGGCTGTTTAACTGTGAGGCCTATAATGAGCGTTCCTGCCACCAGCACACCAAGCGAGCAAGTTTTATCAATCGAGGGACTAACCATTACGGCAAAGAGGTCACGGTTAATCCTATATCAGTAGATAAAATTATTTTTATTTACAATTTGTGGTCAAACAAAAAGGAGAAGTTAGAGAACAGTGGTGTATAAGTAAATAAATATATGTTTATTTTGAATTAAGGTATATTTTACTTATTTTCACCATCCACGCCGATTACGCCGATGACGCCGCCGCCGCTGACGTTTTAGACGCCAGACGCCGCCGCCGGTCAAATAAGCATCGGCGCACATGTCTAGTCCACTACGCTAGCCTACTGCGAGTTGGCAGATTTCATACGCGATCGAGAAAATTCTCTCAAGCATGAAGGTTTCCTCACGATGTTTTCCTTCACTGTTTGAGCATGTGATAAATACGCACATAACTTCCGAAAAGCCAGTGGTGCGTGCTTTGGGTTCTAACTCGAGACTTTTGACTTGGCTATCAGTGCTGCGAAACCTGGATAAGTAGGCCCTGGATATGCGAGAAACCTCTGTTATTATTAATTACAACGAGGCATTATTACATACAGGGAGGGAGAAAAAGAGAGAGATATACACACAGAAATAGAAAGAGAGAGATATACACACAGAAATAGAAAGAGAGGCATCTCTCTCCCTCTCTCTCACACACGCACACAACAGAGAGAGAGAGGCATACTCTCGTTCACACACACACACACAGAAAGAAAGAGAGAAACAGTCTCTTTTACACACGTTTAAGTTTACGTTTTTTTCCCTAGTTTAAGCTCCAACCAAAACTTATCTTACAATCAGTCAATATGCTGGAAATAACGATAATTTAATTTGAATACTAAAAGATGAGTGGTACTTTCTTCCAGTTGTCCTACATAAACAACTATCACCAGCGCGTTCTCAACACTTTGGGCCCGATCCTGAAGAAGCGCGGCCTCCTCGAAGACTTGAAGTGGCTCCAACAGGAGTGCTCGCCGATGTGCAGAGCATGAACTTGGTAAGCTGATGTGGCGACATCTATCTCGCCACATAAGAACTACGGACTCAGCGCGATGACGCAACTAATCCTACATCGCGCAAGTGAAATACGCACGCGAGATAGCATATATACAACCACCCAACATCAACCATTGGGCAGTAGCCCGCCAGGCACAACACCACGCCTGGTCGGAGGATCCTCCTTTTCCAATGGAGGGACTACCACCTCCTTCCCTCCATATTGTCATCATCAACCCGACTACTGCCCCACTGCTGGGCACGGGTCTCCTCTCATTTGACAAGGATTAGGCTATAGCCCGCCACACCTAGCCTAGAGCGAGTTGGGTTGGTTGATTTCACATGCCATTAAGAATCTGTTTCCTTGTGATGTTTTCCTTTACCGTTTGAGCATGTTATAAATACGCGTTTGATTTTGAAAAGGCAGCGGTGCGGGCGGACAGTAGCTTAGCGTGGGGGAGCAAAGGGGGCCATGGCCCCGGGCGGCATATGAAAGGGGGCGGCATCAAGTGCCACGTCGTTTTTATACTACTAGAAAAGGGGGCGGCAAATTTCCAGACGGCCCCGGTCGGGAAATACCCACGCTACGCTACTGGGTCGGGCTTTAAGTCGAATACAGGATCATTAATTTCTTATTTTTTAGATTCCAAAATGTCCGTATTAAAGTTTTTTTTTTATTATATTGTATGTTATTCTTATAATAATAAATTATTACATAAATTTAAGCCGTTGTTATATTGAATCTATATATTTTTAAATGTTGTTTTTTTTCAGATCCAGGAAGTGAATACTGAAGAATACATAACCAACTAATGTTTAGGATGTTCATATTTTATCGATGTAACGACTATTTTGTTATGAAGTACAATACATATATTAACCATTATTCATTGTTTAATTACCCCTAATTCAACAACTCTTTTATTGTCCTTCCATTGTTTTATTTTTCAGGGGGAGAGGGGGCTTCGAGATTCTTAGGTAGGTAAAAATCCTTAGGTTCAAGTGTTAAAGATGAAATGAAAGACAAAAGATACTCTAATAACAAGTTTATTGAGTTCATATTTCTAAAACCTTAAATAAATAGTTAAATATTACAAAACTAGACAAAATATGTTTTTATTGCTTCTTTATACAACCATAAAGTAGTGTTACACGGGATGTAAAACAACTACATCTAGGGCCCTGTTTGAATAATGCCTATTTTTTCTACTATGTAGAATCTGTCTTATATAAAAAAAATATCGTTAAGCTGAATACATTACCTGTCAAAATTGTTATAAAAGTATTCAATATATAATATTATATTTTTACAGATAATCGATACTATTGATTAAGGCCCCTTCTGTTTGAAAACTTTTTAGTACAGATTTTTTTACATATTAGTACTCTACACCCGTGCAAAGCTAAGTAATAATTTTACTATAAAATTATTGTTAGGAACTGTCATGCCATACCATCATTAAACACCCATATTTCACCGGTATGTTTTAGGTCCCATGTAATAAGGGGTGAGCCTATTGCCAACAACCGGGTACTAATATATACTGAACAGCTACTAAGAATTTCATTGAAAAACCCAATAACACTGCTCGACCTACGATTCGAACCTAAGACCTGGCGAAGTAGTCCCACTTAAGACTACTACACCAACAAGGCAGTTCTTAAAATGAACTTTTAATGTTTTATTAAAGCAAATGTAATTACATTAGGTGAGTCTGAACGTTATTACATCGTCTTATAATAGTTGTTTAGACTACAGTTTCTTAAAATTTAGCTTCAAATTATTTTACAATTTAAAATGCATTCAATTAAAAAAATACAAATAAGTACATGTGGCTTCATAAAATATATACATTTTAGCTATTTACATAAGTATACTTGGTTAAAATTAAAGATAGTATAATAGTTATATTGCAACATTTTATGTAAAACCATTTAAATTAATGTCATCAATTTTTGAATCACTTATTCCTCAACTATTTATTGGGTTAAACGAACTTTGGCAAATGCTAAAAAATACTTTTTTAAAAGAAGCTTTTATTAAAATTGGGCCACCATACTCTTATCAACAGATACTTTCATTTGATACTCTTATCATGAGAATGCAGAAAACAAAATACGTCGCCACCTTAGGCTGTCCGCCATATTGAATTTAGAATGACGTCACCAAGCTAAGCATGCATTGTCATCCGAACTAAACTTGTGTGCAAATTTTCATCTCAATTAGTTGAGGATAATAAAAGGCTAAAATCCGCTGGATTGCAGCGCTTGACCGGTCGTTGTGGCGATCCTTGGGGGAGACCTAGGTCCAGCAGTGGACATCTAACGGTTGATATGATGAAGTGCTTCGAAAATGTAAGATGCTAGTTTTTAAGAACATACGTACTTACAAACATTGTAAGGTAAATAAAAGTGAGTAAAATGGATACCTAGCCAACTATAACACTACTCAAGAATTACCACCATCTTATTCATCAAACCTCAGCTTTCAGCAATAGATACACACCACTCACTGTCCACCTCCGTTTCAATTTGCACCATAGACTCTTGCTCTATGGCTTGCCCGTCAATCATGCCCATTAGTTCAGCATACTTTGCCCTCTGCTCATCGGTCATAACCACCGGGTTATGGTTTTTGAGGTGGTAATTCAGATGACTGCTCTGTTTGAAGCGCTTATCGCAGATCCCACACTGGAACGGTGCTACGTTGGTGTGTGTTCTCATGTGTTGTTTTAAATGCACAGATTGGCAGAATGTCTTGTTACATACAACACAACGGTATGGCTTGACTTTTGTATGGATTCTTAGGTGTTGGTCTAAGCCGGATTTCTGAGTGAAGGCTTTGGGACAGAATGTGCAGGGGAAAGGTCGGTCGCCGGTGTGCATTCTCATGTGTTGTAGTACTCCTCCCTAGAAATAATATATTTATTATTATTTTGTCGCGAAATTCCGGAAGAATTCCTCAAACAAAAATATTGTCTCCAGTTTATATCCCCGTTCTATCAAGTTTAGGTAAATTAGCATACCCAATTCCGACTGCACATCTAGCACAGCGCTATCTAGTTTTGAGCTAAGCAACGAGGCTTATGTTACGGATTCTAGACATACTATACATATATATGTATATATTTTTTGTCTATAGATATAGAAACATTCAACCATGACTGAGGTACAAATGTCTCATCACACAAACAATTAACCGGATCGTTAAAAAAAATTTAAACTTACGTGTTGTGTAAATCTCTTGTGGCAGATGTTACATTCAAACGGTTTTAGTTTGACATGAGCGACAGCAGTGTGCTCTGATAATTCTTTGCTTGTTTGATAACCTATGCCACAGACCTGAAACAGATGCATAGCAAAATAAGGCGTTTTTGCTATTGAATATTTCTTTTTTTATGGTGATAAAGGGATCATCTGATGGTAAGTGATCACCACCACCCATTGAAATTTGCAACACCAGAATGTTTGCAAATACGATGCCAAACCCTGTAGAAACTGTTTGGGTATCATAAAATAGGGAGATTCTAAACAGATAGCAATTGGAATGGTGTAATAACCTTACTGACTGTAAGGCGGAGGTATTTCCACAATCGGGCAGCTCAATTTGAGCAAGAAATCTTGTGGGTAAGGTAACCAGAACATGTTAGGAGAGAGACTATTCTGATAGAATGGGACTTCTGTTTAGTGTCTGTGTAGTAACTTTCCAATTTTAAGAAACCCTCAACAGTTTCTACAGTTTCAGCAATGAACGAGCCACACCTTGGGTTTTCAAACGTCCATAGTCTATGGCTTACCATCACGTGGGCCGTAAGCTTGTTTGCCACCGTCATGCCATAAAGAAGACATCATCAGTATTAAAAAGTGACTAACCTCACAACTGAAGGGCGCCGGGGTATCATCTCCTGTACAAGCGAGTGGTTTCTCACACACTTGGCACCTCAAGCCCTTTCTACGCCTCGTGTGCTCGTCCCGATAGTGTATGGAGTATTCACAGCATGAGAAGAATATCTGATGACACGTGCCGTCAGCTACCAGGGTTGAGGGTTGAAGGCATTCGAAGGGGCCGCTGAAAATGGTCAGTCATGGTCTAATACATACATATTATAGGTATAATAAGTTTTCCACAATACCATGCACTTATTTGTATTGTGACAATAAATAAATATTATTATTTGCATAATAATAAATAAATAAATATATGTGGACTTTTGACAGCATTATCTAGTTCCAAGCTCAGCTAAGAGGTTTGTGTTACGGATACTAGGTGGCTGATACATACAGTACATAGAAGTAGTACACCCACATACATACATACACTCACGCCTTTTTCCCATGGGGGTAGGCAGAAACTACAGAATGCCACGCGCTACGGTTCCCGCATACCACTTTCACTTACACCCACATATCGCTGTTATGTCCCATTTAATAGGGTACGAGCCTATTAAATGGGATATTATTATTGCTATTAACTGGGCATGAATCCAAGGCTTTCAAGTCAAGGGGGGTCCCATAGTTGTGAAAGTCTCCAATTCGACAATAATAATTCTTATTGAAAAGAAAGTATTTCATGGTTGACCTATACCCAGCCCTTAGGGGGTGATCAAACCATGACCTCCCCCAGGATTCGCCCATGGATGAGAGACCCATTCCCAGCAGTGGTACTTATAATTGCTACTCACGTTATAGGCTCTGACTCTTTCTCCTTTTTCTGCGCTGGCTTCTCCTCTTTTTCTTTCTTGGATACCTTCTCAACTCTCTTCCGTTTCACGTGGGTCCCATCCTCAGCTTTAATGATGATGTAGCTGACATCGTTGGAGGCTAGAGTCATCACACTGGTGGGCTCCATCTCGGAGAGTAGCTTGTCTGTCTTAATTTTAATCAAATTGTCCTCCGGCTTTGTTTTATTCTAAAAAAAGAGTGTACACATTATCAACCAGGAACAAATTGAGATAGAAAAACCTAACCATTGTGGTTACAAATACTAAATTAATGAGTCACCTGTTTAAATGCTGACAGCATAATACTATAAAAAGGGGTAAACAATGCCAACTCCCAAATGCCACACTGCTAGCGTTGTGGACTATACCCTATTCTCTCCTAATGAGAGGAGACCTTGGCCCAGCAATAGGACTAAAAATGGGTTAATACAACAACCAAAATAGACATAACCCTGTAACATCAGAGCTTATTGGATGTGAGTAACATGTAACTGCTATTTGTAAAAACGATAGGGGGAGGTTTTTATTATGCAGTTAGCAGCTAAAATTCCTTCCTTTAGCTGTTGAATATTATAACGAGTATACTCACAGCTTTATCGTTGACTGCAGTCCACACGGAGGGATCACCGGTGGCAAACGAGTCTATGTGCTCCATACGAGCATGGTTGGTAAGTGCCACTTCACTGGCAAACCCCTTACAGCACAGGCGGCAGTGGAAGGCATCTTCATCGTCTGATAATACTTCCTTCTGTATTGGAAAAGAAAGAATAACTTTTATAGTATACTGTCTTTCCCCAAGGGTTAGGCAATGGATTACTAATGTAATAGGGGCAAGCCTGTTGCCATCAACCAGGCACATATCCCAACTTCAAGCTTGTACTGAGATTTTAATATTGAAAAGAAAAAACCCAATAACACATGGCTTGAACTTGGAACCGAAACCCAAGTCCTCTTGTTTAGCAGTTGCACTTACAACCACTAGAAAGAGAGAGAACCAAGCTATGTTGACCTATCTTAAATCCACATGACAATTCTTACAACAAATTTTCATCAGTGTCACCTTAGGATTTCATGGAAAAACCCTGCTCAACCTGGGGATCTCATAGTAGTAGTTGAGCTTGCTATGAGAAAGTTTAAGTAGCAACTTCAAGAGTAGGTACATTACAGCTAGCAATCACTTAGGTAGTCATGCTAAGCAAAGGAACTATCTTTATTCTTGACTTACCTTTATTCTGAGTCGAGATGTTGGTATTACATTCACATATCTTTCCATCGGTTGTTCCATTATAGATATGAGTGTTAAATCTGTAATTGAGTAATTTATAGTAAGGAAAATATTTTTAGTCAATGAGATTAAATAATCGATTTTTCATGTAGGATTTATTACATTATGCGTAGTATTACGTAATGATATCAATAATATCCAAAATTTTATCATTTACTGTTCATTTTATATTAAAAAAGTCCAGACATCACGTAAAATTATAATATACTTCGTGAAAATTTGTAAAAAAATTAACACAGGTTATGTTGTTTACCATGAAATAATGATGAGAATATGAGGTAAATAACCTTATATATTATTTATGATATAACAAATTCACTATAATTATTGCAAAAATAAATTCAAATAAAAATGAAAAAGCGGGAATCTAAAATTGTCAAAAATAACTTTTTATAAAAAGAAAACCTTAGACTATGGCGTCGGCAACAATAAAAAAGTTACAAGATATTATTGATTCATGACAAGTAGATAGTAAAACCATAATACTTAATACGTAAAAACTACTCATTATATAAAATAACAACAAATATACGGAAAATAATACAAAATACAATCATATTTACCATTCAAACACAAATTTTCAGTCGTCTGAGAATAGATAGGCGTTTGTTTTTTTTAATTAAAAAAAAGAAGTCAAAAAAGAAAAAAATTAAAAAAGGATGGAAATGTCAAACTAAGTGACACTTACCAAAAAAGATATGAAGAAATTTTTGAGGTAATAATGGAAGAAACACTAATTATTACGCAAAATGAAACAAATAATAGTGAGGTGTGGCTTCGTAACCGAGAAACGACGCCATTCTATGATTCTATGAATGCTAACGCGATGACATTACATTGTCACGTATATTTTCAGTGGCAACACTGGTCGAAATACCAAAATGGGGTCTTTTATCCAAACTTGAGAATACTTTAATTATTTAAGAAGAATTATATAATTTAAGAATTTTTCAAATTGATTTAAAAATACAAATTTATCAATTTTCAAATCACCCATAAATATAGAAATAGGGTATCACAATATTTTATCAATAACTTTGTCGCTAAGGAATATTCTAATAATTTTAATTAAACTGAAAGAATAAATTTCCGTAATGGCTAAGGCTACAACTATAAAAGAGGCCATTAAAAAGTGGGAGGATAAGTCTGGTGACCAAGCAGCTACTGCCACTGAAGTAAGCTTAATGTTTCAATGGCCGCCAATAGAAAAAATGGATAATACTCTCGCCACCTTAACAAATTGCGAGTAAGTATAGTTATATAGATTATAACCTGTGTTGGGAAGTGGAGAGCATTTTCTGTGTAAATTAATACGCTTCTAGGCAATGCTATATTACGAATTAAAATATTGATAGCTGCTGCTAAACAGTTGCTAGCTGCTGCCTATCACAGAAAATCCTTGTAAGATATCAAATTAGTTTTTGTATGATATGGAAATCTATAATGCACGCCCGGGCGCACGGGTACAGTACCGTACCCCCATACCCCGGATACTGGAAATAACCAAAATTTTCTATTACTTGTTATATTTTAGCTTCAGTAAAATAGTTTATAAAAATCGCTTTTGCATAAATAAATCACATTTTTTGTATAATTTACAGGAAATTAAGTTTATCAACAAACATGATTGAAAAGGTTACAGGACTAAATACATTCAAGAAACTTCGCGTATTGTCTTTGGGGAGGAATTATATAAAATCTTTTTCTGGCATGGTAAGACCATAGCACAGATTATATAATTATTCTAATAAAGACTTTTTGGTGGGAATCTTTTAGGTCATGTTTAGCAGAAGTAAATTAATATAATAAAACGCAAGAAGTTTCTCGTTGAGATACTACTAAACTTCCGGCACTTTATAAATTGACAACTTGTCAGTTCGCAGCGAGGGAATAGACTAATGGGACTTTTTGGCGGGAAAATGAAGTGCGATGGTTATCAGTTTAGTTTTCATCATCATCTTCATCACATCAACCGTTAGTTAGACGCCCATTCACTGTTAGACATAGGTCTCCCCCAAGGATCGCCACGACGAACCGTCATGCGCCGCCCGCATATAACGGATGATGATCCAGTTTAGTTTTACTTTTTAAAATTTATTTCGATTAATAGCTGACCTGGTGAACTTCGTACTACCATATTTTTTTCGTTTCTTTTCTAATTTTCTTTTATACAAATCTATTACTGACAATAAAGGAAAAAATAATTTTACAATTTGGTGTAGTCGTTCAACATTTATGCGCGCACCCTGGCGCGCACATAAATTTTATGTCATGGCATGGTTCTGGCAAAAGAAACAAAACAGTGTAACGTGACTTTCGAAATCTATCATAATAGCCTCGTAAGGTCAGGTAAACAGCCATGTCTATAATGAAAGTAGGTGTTATTAAAATATTTTTACTTACATACATCGTATTACCTAAAATTCAATAATTTACCAACTCATCTCCGGTCTCCCTTATTCATCTATCAACCAGCAAAATTATTATTTTTAAATACGGTGGACTTGCTTTACCTATCAATAAAATTAGGTTAATTTGCCTTCCTCTAGGAATCACTCGGAGATACTTTGGAAGAATTATGGATATCTTACAACTTGATAGAAAAATTGAAAGGTATACATGTGCTTAGAAGCCTGAAAGTACTATATATGAGCAACAATCTAGTGAAGGAATGGAGCGAATTTAATAAATTACAAGTAAGTACAGTGCGACAAACTTATTTAGTTTAGTGGTACCGTCGTGTCGCTACCGTCGCGTGTTAATTTTTATGGCATGGCTCCTTGGCCTTTTTGCCATCCATCGTCGCGTGTGATGTGTGCAATGTTGCCAGGCTGCTAAAGATTTTAAAATAAGACCCGCGTAAAAACAACTAAAGTGAATAACTTACAAAATCATGATAGGCTATCACGCCTATCATCCTCACATTGCGTGCATATATTTTAGCTCGCATATAAGACGGGTCTAAGAGTCTATTGCCATTAACCGAGCACGAATCTAAATCTAAACCCCAACCTGCTACTAAGAATTTCATAGACAAATCCAACAACGCAGCTCGACTCGTCGATTAAAATAGTTTTGAACATTGATCTTCAGGAGTTACCTCATCTCGAAGACCTACTGTTCGTGGGTAATCCTCTATACGACGCGTGTGAACTCGACGTCTGGAGGTCCGAAGCCGCCCGGAGGCTGCCAAACTTGAAGAAGCTAGATGGAGACACTGTAATACGTGATGATGGACCGCCTCTGACGGTTGCTGATATGCAGGTGAGTTGGCACTCGAAGAGGACTTATGGTGTGGGGGCTTAAAGTAGACGCAGAAAAAACGCAAATTATCTTTCTATCCAAAATATGTGATTAATCGACCGAATACGTATATTTTCCATAACCCGGTTTTAAATATGGTGAGATGATATTATTTGTCGACATGCTATTAATCGACAAGTATTATTTGTAACATGTTACAAATCTACACTTGACGAAAAGCTGAATATAATGAAATTGTAAAAAACTTTACCACAGCCTTTATTTGTAAATTTGTGTTATGTTCCAGCCTGACTGTGGGGATGGCGTCGAAACTCTAGTCAGCGCAGAGACGAACGATTGAAGAACTTTATATTTAATGTTATGACTCGTTTTGCACCAAAGCGGAGAGGAGAGATGTACTTCAAAACACGCAGTCCTGGATTAGCCCTGAATCTAAATAAGCAATTTTGCTTAGGGCATCCCATCTAGGGGGGCACACAAGCGAGAATTAATACGGACAATCAAGGAGTAAGATGCTGGGGCTAAAAAAAAGCTGGGCCCAGTAATGTATGTGGGATCACCTTTTTTTTTAGGCCCACCACCCAACATTGCGTAGGGCATCCAGGTACCTTGATCCGGTACTGGAAACACATCTCCGCTTTGATGGAAACCGGGCCTCAATCCTGTATCCTATTATCTGAAAGATATAAACAAATGTCATAACATTTGTTTATATCTATGGTTCAACATCTCGTATGCCGAATGCGCTATCTGCCGCTCTCATAGTATTCAAAAAACAAATAATACCGTAAAATTATAGATTTCTTTTTCTTGTTTGCAAAATCATATGAAGTACGCAATACATTACATTTAGAAAAAAAACATTGATCTAAAATAAAGCTAATAGAAAATGTGGTGCGATGTAAGATAATTCGTGTTAATTTCGAAAAAAAAAAAACATAACAACCTTTTTTTTATAGTGTAGATTTACGTTCTGGCGGCATACGAGAGGTCAATACTCTCGTTTCTAAATACTTATGTGGTCTGCAGAGGCTCTAATAAAAATCACAGAAAAATAAAAACACAATCGTTCATAGAAAAAAATAAATTTTATTTACATAGTAACTGTCCCTAGGGCAATATTAAATGCTATTTATTGTACAATCTTCACAGAAGGCATATACATTATTAGAATTAAATTATCATATTATAATTTATACTTACTCATCTGGCCACTGAGTACGATAATCTTCAGAGAAACAATACCCTACAAAGTACCTACTTTAGAAACAGAAACACAAATAAATGAATAGTTAGTAATAAATACTTTTTTAAAACAAGCTTTATTTAAATTGGACAACATATTGTAATCAAGGTAAATTCATATTATTTTCCGTGTAGGCCTATAGCCCTTTTAGAATCTGGGAGCCTAAATGATGATGTCGAAAACATATATATTTCACCCAAAATAATTTTTTTTGGCTTTGAACTTTTTATACCTAGTAATCGGAATATCCCGTCTCATACAATTACGCAGTAAGGGCGTGTTTCTCTAAGATTATCTTAGTGAAACACAAGTCTTATTCTGAAGGATTCCTCGCTTCAATTATATATGGTAGTATATCATGTACTTATATCTAATTAATTTATCTTATAAAACAATCTGTTATTGTGAAATAATACAGGATTCATATTGTTGTGTATTTGTAATATTATGTTTAATATAACCACACAGGTGCCTGTTGAGGTCAGTATGGAGTTGGGTGGCAGTTCTTACCACGTCGCAACCTCTCCGTGCTTTGCAGAGAAAGTTTATACATTGGCTGCGACTGAACGTCGCTCCAAATATCTTTTATTACGAACGGCCGAACACGCCAAGCGGCACAGTCGGCAACATATTATGTCATACAATGTATGGAAACACGCCAGGCGTGTGGGCGCCGCACTTGGGTTACGTCAACGAAAACGCAGCATGTGTATTTGTGTGTATTTTCCAGTCGCGAACGTATTAAGCCGTAGTATTTAGTGGTAGTCAAAAATTCTATGTCTAGAGTAGTTTATCCTTAGGATATTTACACCGGTTTAAAAAAAATCGGTGAATTTTTGTGTTTTCTTACAATTGTCAATTTGAGTTTATCTAAAGTCGAGATTGGCCATTTTAAGACAGTGACGTAGCTAGGTGACAAAAGTATCTGAGGCAAAAAAACCTAAAACATTTTAGTTTTTATACCGTACAATGAAGGGCACAGCCAAAGCACTTGTGGAAACTTGTCGGGAATTTTCCTGTTCTTTTTTAATGAGTTGCCACGATCAAAGTGGCGTTGCAACCTATTTTATTTAGATTCCCGATAGGGGAATAATTTTTGCTAGTTCAACAAAAAGTTTGAAATAATGTTTCTGGGGTTTGAAGGTCGTATAATAGTAGTAATACCAATATATCCTTAAGATATTGCAAATAATGTAAATTTGTGTGATGTTCGGTGGAAATTACTCCGTATATAATGCCGGTATCCAACCTCTCAGTCAACCTCTTTTGTAAAGACTAGGATTAGTACTGTACATTTGTCTTCACATATAAATCCTCCTTAGATGTTGAGCTGTTGTAATCGCGTTACATTGAGGACATATCTTCTTAGCTCGCAATGACTGAAGCCAGCACACCTGGAAAAAATAATAAATTATGAGTTTTTTTTAATATGAATTCACTAGACACTATATTTAGACTTTCGGCTTCTGCACGGCGTATACGTGGCGATCCCCGCACGGAATAAATACGTATGATATTATCCCTAGTGTGGGGACAAAAACTACTTTTACTTTTATGTAAGTTATGATTTTTAATGTCCGCGCAAAAACGGTAGCAGCCATGTAGTGACGTTACTCCGATGATAACAGTCAACAGTGAAACTCAATTTTAAAACTGAAAAATGTATTTTTAGTCTGATTTTGATAAAAGCTAACGGAAAATTTTGATTTCTATTCACAAACATGCAAAATTAATTTTAGACTTTAATCTATAAAACACATTTTCTAATCTGTTCTTTGAATGTCAAAAGCAATTTCGTGTTAGCAGTGCCTATCGCAATTATAGACTTTACTTACATCCCATTTTTTTTAATTAGTGATAAACCTTATTCTAAAAGTTAACTGAACAATGACTTACTTCACAATAGACATGCCAGCACTGTATCGACACGGTCGGCGACGTGTGTGGCTCTAAACATATCAGGCATTTCATCTGAAACGAACAGATATGACATAATTTTATATATATTTTTTTTTATATGACAAAAGCATTTTTTGGGAGGTATTTTCTGACAGCAACGGAATTCTGTTTGGAACCCTATTTTAAGAAACCTAATACGGTTTTTACAAATTTCGATATGTTGTGTAAAAAAATTGAAATTAAGCTACATCTGGTGAGATGGGAAAAGTCTCGGAAAATGGTGATCTTTATATTAATTAAATAAATAATAAATAGACTGGTCCCTGAGAGCTGAAGACAGAGAGGTGTGGAAGAAGAGTGGGGAGGCCTTTGCCCAGCAGTAGGACGTAATAGGCTATTAAAAAAAATAAAAAAAATAATAATGAATAAATATTTCGGGACATTATACAGCGCCATCTAGTTCCGTGGTAAGCAACGAGGCTTGTGTTACGGACACTAGATGGTTGATATACTACATATATACTTTTTTTTGTACATACATACATGACTCGGATACAAATATTGATGCTCATCACACAGACATTTGTCCCTACCGGGATTCGAGCCCGAGACCCATTGCACAGGAGGCAGCGGTAACTACCGCTGAGCTAAACGGGTCGTCAATTAAAAGTGAATAGTGAATCTAAACACGGTGAACATACCTCTCCCGCACCGTTTGCTTTCCGCTCCAAATCTTTGATCCTCGCCTTTAACGCTTGTATTCTAGTCTGTAAAATAGAAAATATGCAAAGTTATTGTAGTTCTAGATCATTCTATTTTTGTATGCTAAAAAAAACCGACTTCAAAACTAAAAAGTTAAAAACAACTTTTTGAAGTCGGTGCCAAGCTTAATGTAAAGGTATGCACACTCATCGCGCGTGATCATGAGCGGGGTGGCTTCAAACCATGCACCGGCACCGACTTCATACCTTTAAAACTAAAAAGAAGTCAAAACTGTATTAAGGACGCTGTTACATTTTCGACTAACTCAAATTTAGGTATTTAGAGTCGCACACAGCAACATTACGGACACGCACACATTGAAACCACTGAGCGCTCGATTTTATACATCGCTTAAATAATCTTGATCCTTGTTATTATTTCTTATTTTTATTTGAATTGATTCAGAAAGTTTAGTGATCGTACTATTTTCGTGATAATTAAGTTATTTGCTAGCTGGTGACTTATTGTACATTCGATACGAATTACTTTACGTTTGGTCTGCAGATACCCTAAGTAAAATATCTTAAAGATTAATTTATTTCGTTATATGTGAATTCAATGCGCTGTAATGCATTCACAATAGACCGAGTCATTCATGACTCGATCTATTTTGCTATATCTCATTAATTATGATTAATATGTATTTATATTTTTAAAAGTAAAAAAGAAACATAATGGAAAAATATTCGTTTACCTTTATTAATGAAGACTAGAACTACAATAAGAAAACTAAATTTAGTAAAAAAGCCACGAAAAACTTAGTCCGCCATAATATTGGATTTAGAGTGATGTTACAATATTTTTAGAGTTATTCACAGCAAGCCTATAATTTGATATCCATATTGTAGGAAAGCATAAAAATGTAGATATTGTGTTTAGAGAGACGTCATTTTATTTTTTGAGTTATTTTTAGTAAGTTTTTGATCTCCATGTTGTAAAGTGCATCACAAATAACTACTCCGCCATGGGTGTTCCGGAATGACGTCACACAACTAAACATCCAAACATGTCTATACAAAATTTCAGCTCAATCGGTTGAAGATTAAAAATTGACTTGCAAGAATCCACCTGAACAAACATAATTACGTAGTTAAATATATACATTGCAAATTAATAAAAAGATTGTCAAAAGTTTACGGTCAGAGATAGGCTTGTATAGTTCACGTACTAAGTACTAATAAGAATTAATCCCGACGCTGACAAGAACAAACTATTCCTTTTCCTTATTATTACATCATTATTTTAGTACTACGTCGTTCGTTCGAGATGTCAGTTAGTCTCTGGTTCTGAACTAGTAGTCGCACGCTACAAGCTAGTAAATTTAAAATTTTACACAACAGTCTGCGGTAAAAAGTGTAAAAACTACACATACTTATACCAAAAAATACTTAACAATAAAATTTACAATAACATGATATCTATATTTCATTTTAAATTTAACTCAGAATATATTTTCAAATAAAAATAATAACATTCTACAAGGCTTAATAAAATTGAAAATATCTAGATTATTATAATTTATAGTTTAAAAAAAATTAAAAACGTGCAATAAATAAAATAAAAATACATAAACATATCTAAAACAAATATAGAAATACTTATTATAAAATAATTATATTATACGATACTATAATCATACATATTTTAATGATACAATTTAATTTAATATACCTATATAGTTTTTATCTTATTTGACAAAGAGCGCCTTCATCCTCTCTCCTATTAAAAATATCTATTGCTGTGCCCGACAGGGTCCATAATTGATTCAATGTTTAACATGCCTACCAACTACTGTACACATTATGAAATGCAATAAAGAATTGAGTAATTGAGTAACTGTAGGACTGTAGATACTTGAAATACTCGAAACGCGACTAAACGAGCGGGAGCGATATAAAATCAGTGTATGAATAAGTGGGATGCATGATAATATTTCATATAAAGAATAATCAGGTATTGTAAGAATTATAGACAAAACCTGCAAAGTATGAAGGAATATAAAATGTAATTCACTATATACTGTACTATGGTACTGGTGTAGGTGGTACTAATAGTACCAGAAGACAGAACTAGTGCATCTGAAAGTTTTACCTACTAGTACAGTCATTCGGTGGCCGAGTAAGAACAAGCCTAGTCAGGGAACACCCGTCAGGAACGGAGTTGACATCTTAACCCCACCCATCAAGTCTCGACCTCACTAACAAATGCTTAACCCTACCCATCCTCTTCTTGGACTCACCTACAAACTCTTAATCCCAATTATTCTCGCCTTGTTTTAGTAAAATTTGATCTCACCCATCCATTTCTTCACCTGTCCAACAGTTGCTTAATCTCACCCATCTATTTGTTAACTTGCCCAACAGCACCTTAACCCTGCCCATCTACTTTCAGGCCTAATTTAAATCACAGGTTTAATATGACTTAACCCCACCCATCCATTTTTTCACCTGCCCAACAGCTGCTTAACCTCACCCATCTATTTGTTAACTTGCCCAACAGCAGCTTAACCCTACCCATCTACTTTCAGGCCTAATCTAAATCACAGGTTTAAAATGACAACCCCACCCATCCATTTCTTCACCTACCCAACAGCTGCTTAACCTCACCCATCTATTTGTTAACTTGCCCAACAGCACCTTAACCCTGCCCATCTACTTTCAGGCCTAATTTAAATCACAGGTTTAATATGACTTAACCCCACCCATCCATTTTTTCACCTGCCCAACAGCTGCTTAACCTCACCCATCTATTTGTTAACTTGCCCAACAGCAGCTTAACCCTACCCATCTACTTTCAGGCCTAATCTAAATCACAGGTTTAAAATGACAACCCCACCCATCCATTTCTTCACCTACCCAACAGCTGCTTAACCTCACCCATCTATTTGTTAACTTGCCCAACAGCAGCTTAACCCTACCCATCTACTTTCAGGCCTAATCTAAATCACAGTATTAATATGACTTAACCCCACCCATCCATTTCTTCACCTGACCAACAGCTGCTTAACCTCACCCATCTATTTTTTTACTTGCCCAACAGCAGCTTAACCCTACCCATCTACTTTCAGACCTAATCTAAATCACAGGTTTAATATGACTTAACTCCACCCATCCATTTCTCAACCTTGTCAACGACTGCTTAGCCGTTATTATCCAAATCCCGATCTTATTCATCAATCCTAAGGGGTAGATGAATGGCCACGGGCGGCAGGCTTGGGAAAGTCTGACCGCCCCGCACTTGGCCGGAGTAGGCGGCGCGGTGGGTCTTGCCGCGCCCCACTCAGTGGATGGGACGGAGTGGAGGGTCACTGAGGACCCTCCCATAAGGGCCTGGGGACCGCAAGGGCGGTCCGCCACCGCCGGGGTCGCGGAAGAATGCCAACGCGTACCCGTAACCCCGGCACTATGGTGGTGAGGCGGAAAGACCCCGTGTGGGTTTAGTCGGTAGTCACCCCTTCTGGGTGGAGTCCGACACACCCCCGTCGTCTTCCCGGGCGACGGGAAGTGCGTAAATGCATTCCCACACGGACAACAAAAAAAAAAAAAAAAGGTTTGAAAAAGTATCAACATCTTCCGGTCACGATAAACGACTATATGAGTGTATGACACAGACTTTTTCGTAATTTATTTTTTGCGACAGAGCGATACGCACATGCTTCCACAAGCGCGTCTGAGCGCGGAATGAATGTTCGCGAGTGAAAAATGTATGAAGAAATTTGCAAGCGTTCATATTTTTGCTGTTTATTGAAAAATTTAATGATTTAGGTACAAAATAATAAGTCGAACGTATAGAGGACTATATATGCCGTAATTTTATATAATTTTGATGATAAAATATGCTCTAAGTTTACTTTAAATTGGTACGTAATCTGACCCTATTTTTATACATTTTCTGTGATTATTGTGATGGTGAAAACGGATTTATGGGAAAAAATTGTATGATGTCATCCAATTTTTGTGATGCCAATCTGAAGATGAATAGATTACCTTTAAATTGAGACCATAATATCTTCACATATATGATTGCTTATACATTAAAATTGTACCTGAAAAACACCGTTATTTGTAGAAAATTGTAATAGCGTCCTTAAGTTATTTTTAATTTTATAGTTTTGAACTCGGTTTTTTTAAACGCAGTTTTTTTTTACTTTTTAGTTTCTGTAATAACAATATCTTGTATCATAATGTCTATAATGAACAATAACCGCGTCATCTACGTAGACAATTTGAGGGTTTCTCTCGATTTCCCAAGGATCCACTCCTCAGATCCTCACCATTATGGGACCACAAGGGAAGTACCAGCTTCCAAATAAAAAAAAATCATCAATATCGGTTCACCAAATCGAAAGTTATGAGGTAACAAATACAAATAAAAAAAAAACAGTCAAATTGATAACCTCCTCCTTTTTGTAGTCGGTTAAATAGTGTATTTGGGTAGGCTAATGCAGAATTTAGTTAGAAAAAGCTCTGAGGATTATCTGTAATGTATATTTTAAGAAAAAACTAAATAAAGGGATATGTACCTCTGCACTAGCTTCAACTATTCCGTTACATTTGCTGCTAGGCGTAGTTCTGATATTTTCGGGTTTCTCTTCATCCGCTTCAGTTTCCTGTGTGTCAGTCTGGGCGGAAGTTATTTCTGTCTGAAAAAAGAAAGAAAATAAATTAAATAAAGCTATGGCTTGGACGGGTATAGGAAAATTCTCGCTCAAATTGAGCTGCCTAACTGGGGAAGTACCTCCGCCTTACAGAAGACACACAGTGAAGCAATATAATATAATAATTGTGTTTCTGCGAGTGAGTAAGGTTACCAGAGTTCGTTAGGAGAGCGACTACACTGACAGAAAACGGAATACCCATACTGTCAGAGTATGAATACCCTAACGAACTCTGGTAACTTAGTCACTCGCAGAAACACAATGATATATTGCTTCACTATGTGTCTTCTGTAAGGCGGAGGTAGCCTAGTGGTGTGACCAGTGGACTGAGACGTCAAAGGTCTCGAGTTCGAACCCGGGCACGTACCACTGACTTTTCGAAAGTTATATGCGTATTTATCACAAGCTCAAACGGTGAAGGAAAACATCGTGAGGAAACCTGCATGCTTGAGAGATTTCTCGATGGCATGTGAAGTCTGCCAACCCGCAGTAGGCTAGCGTGGTGGACTATAGGCTAATCCCTCTCAAATGAGAGGAGACCCGTGCCCAGAAGTGGGACGTTAATGGGTTGATGATGATGTGTTTCCTGTAAAGCGGAGGTACTTCCCCAGTTAGGCAGCCCATATCCAGCCCATATGATATGAATCCTATTTTTTAGGTTTCTTAGAGAAAAGAGGGAGTGATATAATTTCTACTTGTTTTCTAGCTTGTCTGCCACTGTTGTGGTATAAAAAAGGCCTATGTTGAGCATTGGGTGTCTCGTAGTTGATATTGATTAATCAACAGATAATAACATACATCAGGCGCTATCCGAGACGGTGAATACTGTGGGGGGCCGTATAACTCTGTGTCTTCATCACCATCAACTACCTAGAACAATATAAACTACATCAGTTTCATTCTTAAAGAACTGGGGTTCTTCAAAAATGGAGTGAAAAGGCTTTTAGAATAAGTCAAAGTGTTGAAAAATTTGTATGCCTGCTAGGCTTAACATAGCGATCATAACATTATAAATTTACTTTCTATTATATTGTACCTATGTTTCACAAATAAATAATTTGAATTTGAATTTTATAGGATCGGCAACCCGCGATTAGGCGGGCCAGAATGGTGCCCACCCAGTATGGCCTAGTGCCCACCCAGTATGGCCTAGTGCCCACCCAGTATGGCCTAGTGCCCACCCAGTATGGCCTAGTGCCCACCCTGTATGGCCTAGAGCCCACCCCAGTATGGTCTAGTACTAGTCTGTAGGACTAGTACTGGGTGGGCAGTATAGAATTTCTAATCAACCGATTACTGCACTGTGGCCAAGCCCCAAAAGAAAAAACAATACGACCATAAACGAAACAGGTATGTTTTACCAGAGCTTGGTCGTTCGAGGCTCTCCGCACGCAGGTAGCGGCTCTTGCCTCGGTTTCCTGGAGGGCCGTAGCGCGCACTCGCCACTCCCCACACCACTGGTATTCAGCGCCAAACCCACCAGCTGATGGCTCATCGTTCTGGTGAGACAAATTGGAAATAGAATACATTTATACCAGTTTGTAATTCATAAAACGATAATGTAATTAAAGATCTTAGTGCAAACTTCAATTTTAAATATCATTTATTCAAGCTATGTTTGATGGATATCCGTCCAAGATGGCTGCCGTCAAGGGTTATTTAAATTGATTTAATTTAGTTATTGTGTAAAATTATGCAAAGTAAGACAATATGACTTGCACTGTGAAAAAGTTATAAGATCATGAGATCTGATAACTCTACATGAGTGGAGCCAAGCTACTGAATACACGCCCTAACTCTACAAGGCCTAACTTCACAAACTCTACACCTTAGTCAAGATATGTGGCTGATACAGATTAGATACCAATTCTACGCAGAAGTCACGGTCAAAAGCAAATCATCATCATCAACCCATTATTGTCCCACTGCTGGGCATGAGTCTCCTCTCATTTGGGAAGGATTAGGCTATGGTTCACAGTGCTAGCCTACTGCGGGTTGGTACACTTTACATGCCATCAAAATCTCTCAAGAATGCAAGATTCCTCACGATTTTTTCCTTCACCATTTGTGCATGTGATAAATACGCACATAACTTAAATAAATACCTGCAAACATCAATGTCAGTCGTACTTATATACCAGTCTCTCATACCTCTACATCAATGCTACCATCCTCGGAGCTAGTGTCAGGCACATCCTCATCGAGTTCAGCACCGGTTCTCTTCAGACAGCGGAGTGCATGCCTTTGTAGCCTCGACACAGGGAGTGTGGTGTTGCAAACAGGACATTCACCGTGCTGAGGCGGCGGGGTGCTCCGCCGGCGGGCTCGAAGGCGTCGCAGACGGTTTGAATGTACTCTCTTGAAATTAATAAATAGCACTAAAATACACATTAAAACTTTTTGGCTAGAATTAAAACCCAACGGGGAAGGGAAATGAGGAAAATTTTACACATCTAACATCATCATCTATCTAATGTGAAGCAGATGAAGTTGGCCAGTTGGCCAGTTAACTAGTAATAAATAAAATAAATAATAAACCAAACATATCTTCATTGGTTTGTGATATTATTTTAACTGGAATACTATTTATTTATCAGAACCAAGTGTAAGCTAATTTAACAGACTGAGAATTATATTTTAGACAATATCTTGCAGTTGTAAGAGCTGATAGCCATGTGTGACCAGTAGACTGTGATGTCAAGGAATTCAATCCCAAGTTGTGCAACACAGACTTTTCACCTGCATGCATATGAGATTCTCTTGAATTGATTCTTATGAAGTCTGCCAACTGATATTAGGAAGACTGCATTGTTGTTGTAAGTGCTACTGCTGTTCAAGAAGTCTTTGGGTTTTGGGATTCAAACCGTTTTATTAGTTTTAAAGTTTTATTCAGTTTTTCTATGAAGTTCTCAGTAGCAACATAGATCATATTAATAACTATAAGCAACTGGGGTGTTTGTATAAGAGTGAGATATTTTATTTCAATTGGCTCTAGTGTGCTTTCATAGATAAATGCTATGCTTATCAATGTTTATTGTCTATGTATATTAGTAGTCCAGCTTATCTCAGGAGATAAGGCATAAAGGAGGCTACTGTATCAACTACCTTGTTATTATAATAATACTAGCTGACCCAGCAAACATGGTTTTGCCACATTATAGGGGTTGGTGGACTACCCCTAACTTTTAGGGGGATGAAAAATAGATGTTGGCCGATTCTCATAGATACCGGATGAGCACAAAAAATTTCATCAAAATCGGTCAAGCCGTTTCGGAGGAGTATGGCAACGAAAACTGCGACACGAGAATTTTATATATTAGATTAATAATTACAAATGTAAGGTAGCTGATAATAATTATAACTTTAAGACAACCAACACTTCAGTCGGCCCATGACCATGGTTGCTGTAAAGGATCTGAAACGTCGGGTTAAAATAATCCCAATATACGGCAATAAAATCCGTAAACAGTAGTTTTATTTCAAATAATAATATCTAGGTATTTCACAAAAAAAATGATATTTCATTGTACGTGGAGCCTCTGTTTATTCACCTAAGTTTATGCTTTACTTACAAGAAAGTACTATTTCTAACGTAACTTGCAATTACTATTATTACAATGCACAAGTTGTTCTTACTGAGTGCAGTCAAAGTTTGTGTACTCTTTAATTAAAGCCATCAGGGTAGCACAGGGGATAAAAGATAATAAATATTAACTCCATAAAGGTTCTATTGGAGAGTAATTCGATACACAATAGTAGTAAAAGATAGAAGTTACATAATAAATCACTTGAAAGATTTTATTTGAACAATAATCATTCTCTAAATTAAAGGTGTAGTTAATATTTATCTATTCATAACATAATGACTTCGGTGTATTAAAAAGTTAAGATAAGCTATAGATTCTACACTTATACTTCTTCATCTAAACTCTTTTGTAAGAGCTTACAATAAATAAAAACAAAAATAAAGTCACATAGACTGGAATGTCTTACTCGTATTATCTAAATATCTAACACTCGCGAAATATATGAAATCACAATATATTATTAGATGTAATAAAACATTAATTACTTGTCGTAAAATTAGACTGACCTGGTAAACATCGCTACCTAAACATCCTGAGACATCAATTTCATCTTCTGGTACTTCTACACTCGTGCTAGATCCCGGCACAGCCAAGCTAGCACTAGAATTAGCACTTAGTTTTCTTTTAGAACCACTACCGGACAGTTTTTGCAGTCTTTCCACTTCCAAACTCATATGAGTCTCTAATTCTCCTTGTCTGATAGTACAACTGCATACTGGACAATTGGGTAATTCAGTCACTTTCTTCCGATTTCTCACACAATTCAATATAATACTATCATCGTACTGATTAAAACTAGAATTAGGCGTATTATTTAACGAATTAGAACCCCCTTCCATGTTATTATACATTAAAATGGGTAACATTTCAAACGATTAAAAATCTTGTTGACGAGTTACACTGATTATAAATCTGTAAACATCACATTAATAACACAATTAAATTGTGTTTCGAAAGTTTGTTGACGTTAATGGAAGTTCGATTGAGCTTACGCAACTTATCTTGCAGACATATTGGCGTTAATTAAGGTAATAAAACAAATAATTTGAAGCAAAACAATAATAGCGATCGTTTACACAACCAACTTTTTTTTAAATTACATTCTTTTGATTGATATTTGAGTATTTGACAGTTCTTAATCGTTTAAGTTGGGAAATTGTTACTATTGAGTTTAGTCGATTTCACTTATCTTATTTTGTATAAAAGATAATATTATAAAATTATTTTGAAGACCTTATTTTACACCAAGGTAAAATAAATATAAAAAAATGTTTTAATTCAGTGTTATGGAAACGTATTTTAATGATATCAGTATATTTTTATTTGTGTGATCAGTATTCCTACATACATAATTATATTGAAACGAGTGTATATATTTTTAATCGATTATCTATTTATGTATTAATAATAAAGGGGAAAAGTTTGATTGTATGAACGCGCTAATCGCAAGAACTACCAGTACGATTACAAAAATTGTTTCACCAATTGGTTGTTACATTATCCCTGACAGGCTATAATGATTACTAGTAAAAAAATACGGAACCGTACTAAAACTTTAATATCGGACGGGCCGCTAGCTTAATATATTTTCTTCGACATAAATTCACTTTCCATTTCTTTTATTCCACACTGGTGCTTGCATGGTGCACTGGTGCTGCAAACAAACTTATGGCCCGCCTGATGGTAAGCGGTTACCGTAGCCTATGAACGTTTACAACACTAGAGGTGTCACTCGCGCGTTGCCGACCCTGTACACCATTTTCTTATATTTGAGTATACCCATTTTTACCTTAATCATCATCAGCCTACATTCATCCACTGCTGGACGTTGTACCTAATGTTACCTATATGTTGTTTTTTCAATTTTTAAAAAAATCTTTATTGAAGTTAAAGGGGTTTTTATCCACATGGATACGCCAACCCCATTGTAAATATTTTAGTTGGATTAAAGATATTCAATTGAGAAAGAAAACAAGGTATAATTTATATGGTAGCTAAAGTTATTTTCATCCATTCATATAGAGTACAGTGTAGCTTATAGTAGTTAAGTAAATACATAAGGCCATATTTAAGTAAAATTTTATTTGTAATAAAATACAATATCCATACATTTGCAAGCAATTACATTCATAATACTAATATTATAAATACAGTAATATAGTACAGTACAATCATGAAAAATCGAATAAAAACAGGAGTATAATATTTATAGCAAGCAATATGTACATATAAAGAACACATCACTATGCGTTTTTGATGAAGAAACTGTAATAGCCTAGTGGCGTTACTCGTAGACTGACAACAAAGGTCTCGAGTTCAAACCCAAGGCAAGCACCACTGACTTATCGAAAATTATTCGCGTATTAATCACATGCTCAAACATCGAGAAAAAATCTGCATGCCTGAGAGATTATCTCGGTGTCGTATGTAGTCTGCCAACCCGCATTATATCATGGTCTCGTGGACTGTAGCATAGTTGCTCTCAAATAAGAGAAGATCAGTGCCCAGCAGTGAGACAGTAATTGGGTTGCTGATATATCTGGATGTTTACCTTAACCTCAGATAAGGCACAGTAATAGGCAATTAATCCGAGTCTGACCACACGTTTTTAATTTAAACCTATAGATACAGACTGTGACTGTAATTCCTGCTCATCCTTTTTAGTAATCTTATTACCATCTTGTGATGCATTCAGCGTTTTGTTTTTCCGACTATTAGCTGGTTGCTTCAAATGTACAGTTTTAACGTGTAATTTTAAAGAGTTTGACTGACTAAACGTTCTCGAGCAATACTGGCAGGTGTACGGTTTAGCGCCAGTATGTACCTGTAAAAAATACATTTAGTCGATTATTTATATATTTAGTCGAGTTTAGTTTGGCACGCAGTTTTCAGCCCGCAGATAGTGAGGTAACAGATTGTTTATCATATGACAGATAAAATCTAGAGCGGAGACCGCGTTTGGGCAAACGTAGTGTGGTACGCCCTGCGAACGACCGATGGATACCCAATACCGGGATGGTTGGCGCTCTTTGGGGTATGCTTACGTTCAGCAGTGGATGGCAATAGGCTGATATCTTATATTAAAAAAATTTGTGTCACAGACTTTGTAGCTGAACTCCTCCGAAACGGGTATACGGGTATTATTATGAAATATTGTATGTATATTTGGTAGGTTTGAGAATCGGTCGTAGGCTATTTTTTACACCCGTAGGTGATAAGGATGTCCCTCGCCAGACTTTTTTTGACATATTTTTTTATGACTTGGCATTAAAAAATACTAACAACCCAAAATTTTCACTTTTCTACCACCAACCCCTACAATGTGGCAACAACTCTTGCTGGGTTAGCTAGTATGTATATAAAGATTGAATGTTGTTTCATAGAGTTAGGGCATAGTGAGATTTCTCCGGGGAGGTACCTCCGCCTTACAGAAGACCGCAGTGAACGAACAATAGTTGTGTTTCTGCGAGTGAGTTGGGTTGCCAGTGGTAGTAACTCCCCCATTTTAAAGAACCTAAATAGTTTTTACTTGGTCGCCAACGAGCAGACGTTATCTTTGCAATTGTCCATAGACTACGGTAACTCCATCAGGCGGGCCGTACGTTTGTTTACCAAACTAGTGGTGGTTTGCCACGCCATTACTTACTCTATAATGTCTGTTGAGAGCCGGTTTCTGCGTGAACCTCTTCCCGCACACCGCACACACATACGGCTTCTCGCCTGTGTGCGTGCGTGTGTGTATGCGCAGTTGGTTGCTGTCGGAGAAGTGCTTGGAGCACGACGCGCAAGAATACGGCTTCTCGCCTGTGTGCGTGCGTTGATGGTACTTCAAAGTCGCGTTTGACTGGAAAAAGGTATACCAATTATAATAAGCTCTTTCACTGCCCAGTACCCGGTTCCTGGGTCGATATTCTATCAATGCTCTGGGCATTGAATTTAGTTACTTTATGGAGACTTTTTGACATTATTTTCATTTACTTACAAGACTTTTTGACATAGAGCAAGGCTCTGGGCATTAAATATTTCAGGTAAATACATTAAATATTTAATGCCTTGCTATAATATCGATCCCAGATCCGGGTACTGGGCACTGAATGGGTAAATAAATGGTTGTCTGTAAAGTCGGTTTTCGCACGATAGTTTTACGTGATAACGCCATAAGAAAACATTAATGAAAAATTGCATAGTTTTATGAATTGAATTATCATTATTTTGTATAAAATAAAGAAGGAGCTAACTGATTTTTTTTTTCTAAATCACAAGCCGCACGGTTAGGCCGATCGTGCTTCTCTATCGCTTGTTCCGCGCTCTCACTCGCACGCGGCTCAGGCGGAACGTGACAATTTATCGTGCGTGTAGCCGGCGTTCATCTAAATATATATATAACTCAAAGGTGACTGACTGACTGACATAGTGATCTATCAACGCACAGCCCAAACCACTGAACAGATAGGGCTGAAATTTAGCATGCAGGTAGATGTTATGACGTAGGCATCCGCTAAGAAGGATTTTTATTTTTTTAGTTAAAGTGCACGCGGACGAAGTCGCGGGATTCAGCTAGTCGATTTATTTACACGTTATCACGACAAAATGTAGATAATTACTTATGTCAATACTCACAGTACATTTCTTGCCACAGACTTCACAAACAATATTCTTATTATATTTGAGTCCTAGATGTGTTCTGTTTATGTGCGCTTGCAGTTTAGATCTGCTCACAAAGTTGGATCCACACTGAAAAGTAATAACAATTACAGTCTATTGACAAATAAAACTAGCTTTTGCGGATTATATACATACACTAGCTGGCCCAGCTAACGTTGTTTTGCCACATTTTAGGAGTTGGTGGTAGAAGAGTGAAAATTTAGGTTTATAAGTATTATTTCAAATCATAAAAAATATTTTGTTAAAAAAAAAGAAAAAAAATATCTGATGAGGGACATCCTTATAACTAAGGGGTATAAAAAATAGCCTACGACCGATTCTCAGTCCTACCAACTATACATATAAAATTTCATAATAATCCGTCCAGCCGTTTCGGAGGAGTTCAGCGACAAATACCGTGACACGAGATTTTTATATATAAGATAGTATACTAGCTTTTGTCCGCGGTATCGTAGAATAAGTAATTGTACCCAACCTGATTATTTATTTTTACCCTCTTTTAGAAATTGACGATACCACATACAAACTTAAACTCCCGTTTTCGCCCTTTTAGGGGATGATTTTCAGGACAAAAACTATCCTACCCCTGTCTCTGGGGCTCAAATTATGTCCATACAAAATTTCATCTAAATCGGTTCAGTGATTTAAGCGTGAAGAGGTAACAGACTGAGATCTAGATGAAATTTGATATAGAGATGGTAAAAGGACATAGGATAGTTTTCATCCCGGGAATCATCCCTTAAAAGGGAGAAAAAGGGTTTGAGGGGCGAAGTCAGGGGATAAATCTAGTAGCTCTATATAGATCAAAAGCAATAAGCCTCGTTGTTAACTCGGAACTAGATGGCGCTGTGTCTGTATTTACATTATTTACTCAACAACGTTTTCCGAAGCTTTTTTCTGTTTGAAAGATGATTTGATTACATGAAAATATGTGAACTGATTTGCTCGGGCAATCTACATATTGCTTTTTTATTTCTCACCTGTGAGCAACGTAAATGCCTGTCGCTGATGACAAGCGTTTGTTTTCGTGATTGTCGCAACGACCTGGCGTGTTCCTTCATATGAGTTGATAAAGACACATTGCCCACAAAACGCCAGGGGCATATGCTGCATTGAGAACTGAAAATTAAGAAGAGAAAACTTTAATATAAAGATTTTGACTGACGACCCGTTTAGCTCAGCGGTAGTTAACGCTGCCTGCCGTGCTATGGGTCCTGGGTTCGAATCCCGGTAGGGACATATATTTGTGTGATGAGCATCAATATTTGTTTCCGAGTCATGGATGTATGTATGTATAATATGTATGTATTTACAAAAAAAAAGTATATATGTAGTATATCAACCAACTAGTATCCGTAACACAAGCCTCGTTGCTTACCACGGAACTAGATTGCGCTGTGTAATAATGTCCGGAAATATTATTATTATTATTATAAACTCGAAACGATTTATTTCAATCAGAACAATATAACAGGTACATTTGAATTGTCAAAAACTAGTTGCACGGTTCCAAAAGGTAGGTCTTATGAAGAAGAACCGGCAAGACACTCCATAGATACTCTTTTAAATTAAACCCACCAACTATTTTATAATTTTCACAAAATAGTTGGTTCTGTTTCTCAATGTTTAATGTACGTTATATCAATATGAGAATTTTGGCTGTATGTTTTAGATCACATATAGGGGACGACCCTTATTGCTTGCTGAAATGAATATGATTGAAAAATCCAATAACACTGCTCGCTGGGAATCGAACCCAAGATCTCTTGTTCATTTCACTTACGACCACTAGACCAACAAGGATTTTTTTTAAATTTTTAATCATATTATAATAAGGTTTTTTGGCGGCCCCTGAAACTGCCAAACGCTACCTGCTTAAGGTGGAAGCTTCACGCTAGCCCGCGAAATTAAAATTTTCGTACGTTTTTTGCAATTATGATTCTCTATTTCATGAAATAGTGAATCAATGCAATTTAAATGATACGTACGAAAATTTGAATTTCGCGGGCTACCGTGAAGCTTCCACCTTAACAGATTTTCTCGATGGCACGTGAAGTCTGCCAACCCGCAGTAGGCTAGCGTGGTGGACTATAGCCTAATCCCTCTCAAATGAGAGGAGACCTGTGCCCAGCAGTGGGACAATAATGATAGGATAACTTACCTCTGTTCGCTCTTAAGGGTATGTTTGATGGAGCATAGGATATGGCGTTTCCACGCTTCTAAGCTGTAGAATTGTATGTTGCATTCGCTGCAAAACCTGTCAGAGGCTGGATCTTCCGGGTCATCTGTTTCCTCTCTCTATAACAACGGTTTTTGAGATCATTTAGTATCTACTGGGTATTTTAGTCCTGGATTAGTCTTTAAGCTATTAAGCCGTCTAGAGGGGCACACGATCGAGAATTAATACGGACAATCAAGGTGTAGGGTGCTGGAGCTCGCCGGGGTTGTGGTGCATGCTTTTGCGAATCCCGTTGCCCCGGCAATAGGGTTGGTGGCGTTGACGGGTGCGGTGTAGTCGGTGAACGCTCAACACGTTGACTGCTGAAAACACACACGCTGTGTTTTGACTCATATAACGCGAGTGCGGCGCAAACACGCCTGGCGTGTTTTCACATTTTGTGCTACGACTGGGCGGCAAAACACGCCCTGCGTGTTTTTAACTTCGCTACGCCAGTACGGATTACGCGCGAGGCGTGTTTTAAACTGACTTCAAAAAAGAAGGAAGTTATCAATTCGACCGTATTTTTATATCTTTATTACAATATAATATATTGTTCTACATATATTTTTTTATCGTCCTTTCGTAGATATTTAATTCTAATCAGCTTTTACGAAAAATAAATCGACATAATGTCGTAGTGTTAACAAATTTAATAACAAACGCCTTCATAAAATTCGAAGAAAACAAAGTAAAATATTCTACAAAGGATTCTGCGGTATTAACAAATACACATCTGCGTTTTAATTTTGAATAAAGAACTTAGTAGGTGATTGTTTTGCACAAAATATATCGTAAAATAATTCTAAGTACCCAATTGTTTTATGCACTCAAAAATAAAAGACAATGAATGGTTACTATTACTACTATTATTATTATTACTATTACTATATGCGCTCCCCCACCCAAAACACACCAGGTGTGTTTTGGCCGCACTGTTGGTCGGAATACAAAATGTGTTACGGCCGTGCGGGCGCTCACGCCAGGCGCGTAAACAGCCGCACCGTAGGTTAGCGCGCGCTATGTTAGGCCGCAGCCAACGTGTCAAGCGGAGTCCGACACACCCCGTCGCCTCCCCAGGCGATGGGACGGTCCGTAAATGATTTTTCAGCACTTAAAGAAATTAAAACTCAGCCCACTTTTAAAGTTGCCTTGTTTCGGTAATGTATGTGGGATTAGCGTGATTTTTTTAAAGGCCCACCACCCAAGATTGCTGAGGGGATCCAGTTACCTTAATCCGGCACTGATATAGACGGCATGCACGTGTGTGTGCGCGCACACACACACACACACATACGCACACATTTTAGGGGGCACGTCTAAGGGGCACACAATCGAGAATGAATAAGGACGATCAAGGGTACTAGGGCTAAAAAAAATACTCAGCCCACACGTGTGTGTGTGCGTACACACAAACACGCACACATTTTAGGGGCACACAATCGAGAATGAATAAGGATGATCAAGGGTCAAGTTATCTTGTTATATGTTTGATCTAGTTTTTTATCCGACACGGGGCAAGAGTTGAGAGAAGGGGAAAAACGAGTGTTTATTAGGTTAAATAGATGTACCTTTTTATCATTCACGTGCGTTTTACTCTTATGCATTTGCAGTCCGTGTTTGCCGACAAAGCTTTCGCCACAAATATTGCAGACATGCTCTGTAGGGTGCCGTTTGCGCATGTGAGACAGGTACGAGGTAGGTTTTCTGAAATAAATAAATATATTCGTACAATATAACACTGACATATCAACGCAGGGCCTAAACTATATGGGTTAGAAACTCATAATATTGCGCAGGGGTTCCTTTTATAACGTAAGGGGAGCAATAAGAAAGGATTTTTCCAAATTCACGCCCTGAGGAGGTAAAACGGAGGTGAAAAGTTAGTATTGGACTTTTTTTGCACGCGGACGAAGTCGCGTGAATCAGTTAGCATATATATTATATGTATTTACCTGAACGTATGACTGCACAGTTGACACTCGTACGTGTGTCCGTTATGCCATCTCTCGTGAACTCTCGCCTGATTGCTGAAACAAATAAAATTTAGATAACAAGACGGGAAAGATGTTCAAGCATCAGGAAGTGTCTGTAATCATGAGCTAGATAGATACGCGTTTTTTCAGGGTGGCTTGGCCTCTTCTGGGGTGGGCACAGTCCACCGTATGAGAATTTCTAATCCGTAGCCCAACATTCCGGGGTGGGCACTGGACCATTCTGGGGAGGGCACTGGACCATTCTGGGGTGAGCACGGAGAGAAAAAATCTGTCAAGTGCGAGTCGGACTCGCGCACGAAGAGTTCCGTACCATTTACCGGCTACCTGTTACCGTTATTAATACAGAGCAAAAATTAAACAAAAAATACGTTTGTTGTATGAGTTAGCCCCCTTAAATAATTATTTTATTCTATTTTTAGTAATTGTTGTTAAAGCGGCAACAGAAATACATCATCTGTGGAAATGTCGTCTGTCTCGCTATAAGCTGTCTAGCGGTTCATAAGATACAGCCTGGTTGCAGACAAACAAACAGACAGCGGAGGCTTAGGAATAGGGTTCCGCCGTGCACTCTGGGTACGGACCCTAAAAAACAAACTCGAGCGTTTAAAAAAGATCTATTTACAGAAACAAATTATTATAATATCAATGTCACTTACGCAGTATGCGATGTATGGCCACACTTGTTGCATTTGAATATGCGCGCATGTGCGGTGACGGCATGCGTGCGCAAATGCTGCGCCGTGCGATAGTGCATGTGGCATATCTCGCACACATGCGCACCGCTTCGCTGCGAAAAAGTAATAAAAAAATATATTGTGTATAGGCGCAGGCATATGCAAGGATCGTTGCGCATGGTATTCTGTAGTTTCTGCCTACCCCTATGGGAAAGGCGTGAGTGTATATTTATGTACAAAAACCGTGACCACCCCAGGTACCCAGCCCCTGAAGAAAAAGTCTAGATACGCCCATGACGCCAACATAAATATCTCTCAAGCATGCAGGTTTCCTCACGATATTTTCCTTCACTGTTTGAAGGAAAACATCGGGTTCAATTTCAGGGTTCACTGTTACACTGAGATATCAAAGCTGCACCACTGACTTTTCGGAAGAGATTTTCTCGATGGCATGTGAAGTCCGCCAACCCGCAATAGGCTAACGTGATGGACTATAGCCTAATCCCTCTCAAAAATGAGAGGAGACCGTTCAGTGGGATATTGATGTGTTGATGATGATGATGATTTGACTTCGACTCAAATAAATGACTGTTAGACTCACCAAGTCGTGTTTCACCTTGTGGTTGTCATAAGCTCTCATATCCACAAAGCCTTTGTAGCACAGTTCACATTTGAACGGCGAGTTTGTGTAGTTGGAGGACTTGGACCTGGCCAGTAGATTTTCCAGTTGTTGTTGTTTTGTGAGAATTATCTCGTGAGCGTCGGCTTTTCTGTCTGAAAGGAATAAGTACCTGTACGCAACTTTCATAAATAGTGGGCATTCTCAATAAGTTTATGAGACTTCTCGCTCAAATTGAGCTGCCCGACTGGGGAAGTACCTTCGTCTTACAGAAGACGGCAGTGAATCAACAATAGTTGTGTTTCTGCGAGTGAGTAAGGTTACCAGAGCTTATTGGGGGAGTGACTATTCTGACAGCATGGGAATTACGTTTGCTGTTAGTTTAGTAACTCCCTATTTTAAGGTGAGCCGCTGCAATATATGTACCGCTTCTGCTGTCACTACCGCTTCTGCTAGCACTACCGCTTGTGCTATTGCTTCTCCTAACGCTAACGATATACCTTCAGCATCTGCTGCAATATATGTAACGCTTCTGCAATCACTGCCGCTTCTGCTAGCACTACCACTTGTACTATTGCTTTTCCTAACGCTAACACGATACCTTCTGCATTTGCTGCAATATATGTACCACTTCTGAAATCTCTACCGCTTCTGCTGGCACTACCGCTTGTACTATTGCTTTTCCTAACGCTAACACGATACCTTCTGCATCTGCTGCAATATATGTACCGCTTCTGCTAGCACTACCGCTTGTACTATCGCTTTTCCTAACGCTAAGACGATACCTTCTGCATCTGCTGCAGTATATGTACCGCTTCTGCAATCACTACCGCTTGTACTATCGCTTCTCCTAACGCTAACGATATACCTTCTGCAATCTACTGCAGTATATGTACCGCTTCTGCAATCACTACCGCTTTCGCTATTTGTTCTTCTTACGTTACTTCTATGAATAACAATAACTTACTTTTTTTTAACACATTTCTTTCCTTTTTCTTCAATCTTCGTTTCTTCTTAACTTCATCCACTTCTGATTTGATCTTCGTTAATGGTATATCGTCTTCGGAATCTGATTGCGAATGATTATTGTCATCTGGGAGGTCATTGGTTTCCGATTCTGTACCTATAATTGAGACTATGGTTAATAATACGGTCTGCAGTGGCAAATTTACCAACAGCTGTCGCCGGCGGTCTTTCCGAACCGTTACGACCTGGGAATTTTCAAGAAGGGAGCATATTTTTTCTTAAAAGGCCGGCAACGCATTTGCAAGTCCTCTGCTGATAGCCTAAGGTGACTTACTATGAGATGATCGTGGTAACTGTTAGCTCCTGTATATCCATAAAAAAAACCTGGGTATTTTTTTTCGTTATAATGTTATTAATATTTAAACAACATCGTTTTCTGTTCCATTTTTGGAAAACCATTATACGGAAACGATATGCTGACTGGTTTTCCAACAAAAAGACATTAATTCAATGTTTTGCCAGCAAATGTTGAGCCCTGGTCATCACACTAACATTTGCCTCGACCCGTATTCGAAGCGGCGATCAGTAAAGGCAGTCCTTGATACCGCTGCGATAATAGTCATAAATAACATAATAGTGTTGGAAATTCAATAGGGCAAAATAGTAAATCAATAAAAAATTGCTTTGTTGGTCTAGTGGTCGTAAAATGCGACTGCCGATCAAGAAGTCTTCGGATCGATTCCCAGGTCAAGCAAAAGTGTTATTGGGTTTTTCTATAAAATTCCCAGTAGCAGCTCGGAGTTTGGATTTGTGCCCGGTTAATGGCAATAGGCTCGACCCGTGGGCTAGGCGTGGACCTAAAACATACCGGCGAAACGTGGGTGTACATTAGTACACCTCTGCCTCACCTTTCGGGGACGACAGGCGTAATGGTATGTTAACAATAATAATAAAGACAATTCATTATTGCAGTACTTACAATAATAAATTGACAAACAATTCACAATAGAATTTACTCACCGCCTTCATGGTTTTCTTCTTTTATAGCCACTTCTATAGTATCATCATCTACAGACAATTCTTCTTTGACAGAGCTGTCTTTTGTAGGACACTTATCTACAATAGTAATATGTTGAATGGATGTTTTAATGAAACCCCCAAAAAGAACTCCTTGGAATTTTAATGGTCTTTCCTGTAAAGAAGTTTAAGTATAGTTTTTAGTTTAAGGCACGGCTTCAAAGACAGAGTATGTTCTTCTATGAAACTGTTTGCAGTAAGGAGCTTAAGGGTGGTTTTATCCCAGAGATGGCAGAAGTAGAGGACTCCAACAACAAGATACTAGACATCAACCAACTAGATAGGAAGACAACCTGAAATTCACGCCTGGACATTCCTGAAGAAGGGTAGCACATGAGTTCCCAATGGATACTGTTAGAAGAAGCCCACACTAAGAGACAAACTGTGCTTTAGGACATATTATAACCAACAAGAACACATCTAATAGACATACTGAAGTTCAGAAATAAAAAGGCTTATTTATTATAGAGTTATTGTATTATTACTTATTTATTGTAGAGCTTATTTATTAGGAGTTGGTAGTCCCTCCACTAGTAAAGGAGGATCCTTCGACCAGGCGAGGTGTTGTGCCTGGTGGGCTACTGCCCAACGGTTGATGTTGGGTGGTTGTATATATTCTATCCCGCGTGCATATTTCACTTGCGCGATGTACGATTATTTGCGTCATCGCGCTAAGTCCGTAGTTCTTATGTGGCGCGATAGATGTCGCTACACATGGGATCCAAACTTACCCCATACTTGATCAAATTTAGTGTATGACCTAGTGTTATGACTTATGTTGCTATATTTTGTCTAGAAATTCTACTGCCTTACCTCATAATCTCCATTCAGCATCTGTGCAAATAGATCCTCAGCTTGCAGACATCTCTTCAAGAACAGGTAGCATTGTTTCAGTCTAGTATAGCAATAGGAACATACGAGCACGGGCCTACTGTCTTCAGTGATGAACTGTAAAAGTAACAATTGTCATTATCCCACATACAATCAATGAAATTTACCCGCTGAAATGTCTCCAAAAAATTACAGCATGGGGTTCATGAAAGAGGAGTTAAAAAGCTTTTACGGGGTTGGGTGACACCTCTAGTTTTGCAGATGTCAATAGGCATGCCATGTCGGCAACATCATGATCATCATCCACAGCCTTTCTGATTCTACTGATTTCTGATATTTAGCTTTTCTTATGCAGTCAATGATAACACTTTTTCTAGTGACCAAGCCTTTGTAGGTTATATGTTATGCTAACACTTTAGAGACATGGCCGCGTTAAACTTGTGGCAGGCAGGAAATTTATATTAGCAACTACTGAGGAACTTGAACGACTCAATTACTCAATTCTTTATTGCATTCCATAATGTGTACATTAGTTGGTAGGCATGTTAAACATTGGATCAATTATGGACCCTGTCGGGCACAGCAAAGATATTTTTAATAGGAGAGAGGATGAAGGCGCTCTTTGTTAAATAAGATAAAAAACTATATTGGTATATTAAATTAAATTGTATCATTAAAGTATGTATTATTATAGTATCGTATAATATAATTATTTTATAATAAGTATTTCTATATTTGTTTTAGATATGTTTATGTATTTTTATTTTATTTTATTTATTGCACGTTTTTCATTTTTAAAACTATAAATTATAATAATAAAGACATGTCTTTTTAATTTTTAGTTCTACTTGTTACTTCCTAACTGATAATCTTTGAAGGCAGGTCCATAAAGCCAACTATATTAGGAATGAACATATAATTATCATTCTGTGTGCATAACCATGTCTCACTGGGACCCTAGGAACTGTATTGTTCATGCACATATGGAAATTTTAAGCTCTGCAGCATTCACTAAGAGAGTCCTATGACCAGCAGTGGACGAATATAGGCGGATAATGATGATGATATGCAAATTTAAACCTGCCTAAGAGCTCAAGAGAATCATAAAGCTTATATTCAAATTATTAGCACTCACCGGAATGTTAGTAAGTTTCTCATACATCTCTTGCAGGTGTGTGTTTGAAACTACACACATACGAACGTTGTTTACTAAACATACTCTGCACATAGTGAACTTCTCCATTTTCGTGTAAAATTTAAACCAATAAGGGAATCAGGTATTATACTAATTTAAATATATTTTGGAACACATACGCTTTTTTTATGAATATATTTAGATCAAATTGAATATTCCGCCCCTAAGGTGACACTCGGACCGAATTAAACAGTAATATTTTACTCATGATATTGATTTAATTAAAAATAATGTTCAGATCGCTGTCTATTTGTTATCACATTTCTTAATAATTATAACACACTTGATGACAGACATATAGTGTTTAATATTAGTCATTAGGCTTCTAATAATTGTGAATGTTTAATATTCTTCTTGTTTTCAATAATTCATTCGGTTTTATCAAATAATCAACATCCCAAATTCCGAATTCACAACAACAAAGAATTGATATTGACACATTTGACACAGACAATTGACATGTTTGGTGTTTTTTATTTCTGCGTTCATCTAGTTTTTCTTCTTCTAAAGCAGTCAGTCAAAAACCTAACACACTAGTCTATCTTTGTAGAACTATATTTCAATTCTTTAAAAATAATTAAATCAAATATTATCTTAAATCTAACTTTTGTTTATCCTAAATACTTAAATTGTCCTTCTTTCAAATCACGTCCATATTATAAAATAGCGATCGCAATGTAACGCTGTCTGTAAATCAAACTCAAAGGCAATATATTACTAAACTCTTTGCTCAAAGGGGTATATTGTACTACTACGAAAACTAGAAAGAAATAAACAATACAGTTGCAAGTTTATCTATTAAAGCTCATACAAATTCCTTATTATTGTTGTATTCAGATTACTTAAAAGTTGGGGTTAAGTTAAATAATATTCATTTAAAGCATTTATGATTCTAATCTTCAAGTTATTGAAATTGAATCGCGAGGGACTCTAAATCAAATTCTTTATTGCACTCCATAAATATGTTAGATATTGTTTGTCCCTTAGAGTACACTATGGGTCCAAAGTGAGGAGGATACTATGACACGTTTGATACTCGCCCGTTTATCACTCGACATGTCAAATCCTTAACTAAAGATTTCCATAATAGTATCCCTCTGGGCTTCGCCGGCCGACCCGTCCCGTCATACAGACACACACATAGTTGTCAAAAAATAACTTCCTGTGTTTTTGTATTCCCGACTCATCGAAATCATAAATCAGCGTGTGTTTACTTTCTTATACGTGCTTAAACAGTTTACAATAATAAGGATGCAAAACATTGCGGTAAGTAATAATGAAATATTGACATTATTTTGTAAATGCATTCATATACCTACACAACAATAAACTCTTATAACGTGCTGATCATAGGCGACATTCGGTAACAAAAGAGCACCCTAAGAACAATGTTATTGAATCAATTAGTGGAAGTGTAGTTGGAATGTGGGAATTCTAATTTGAAACTCCATGTTTCATTTCAATTAGACCAATATTAGGTACAGGTACCTACTATTGAACTGACAAAAGTAGTTGCACGGTTTCAACTACCTTAGGAGAAGAACCAGCAAGAAATTCCATAGATTAAATTTTATGTATTAAATAACATTTAATATTATGTACATTACATAGAAACTTGCTTCTTATACAATGTTTGTTATAACAATATGGGTAATATTGCAGTTTTATGTGTAAATATAGGAAATGTCTTCAAAAGAAGTAATAAAAACCAATTTAGAATGCCATAACATGTATGAGCCATACTGGTCCCAAATGCCAAATGCCAAATGCCCAAATGCCAAAACCCAAATCATGTACATGACATATTGAAACATATTCAAAGACTACAATATAATACTAACATATTTTATTGAGAAGAAGTAGGTACTGACTTACAATGAATTTCTACATAATATTTTTTTTTTTGTAGTTCAAGAATCTCTGGTTAGACATAAAATAGATAATTCTAAATAAATCCAATTATATTAGTTTAAAAAAGTCATAGTAATAACAAAAACCTAATTTTAGTTTAGAAAATTAGATTACAATAATCATTTGTTTTTCATTACATTTACATGGAACTGTATAATGTGCAAAAATAAATATTTTGATTACATGAAATACATAAAAACATAAAAAAAATATATACAATAGTAATTTAAGTACAGGTATACTTAGTCTAGGATCAGCCCATAAGCTAACCCAATTGCTAAAAGCTAAAAAGGCTTACATAATTGGATTATTTTTACATGATTTTTAAGTCATCGCAAGCTTTTGTGTGAGATCCAAAGTTTGTTTCTTTGTTCAAGCAAAATGTTACTGGGTATTGGTTGAAATTTAAGTGTGACAAATAAACTTTCTTAGTTTTATACAACATTGGAAATACAGGGTATTGGTTGAAATTTGTGCCTGGTTATTGGTAACAGATCCACCTTATATTACAGGGAATATAACAAACATGCCAAAGACTGGGTGTATACCCAGTGCCAGATTGAGGTAACTGGATGCCCCAAGCAATCTTGACAAGTAATTTTAAAAATGGGCTGAAGTTTTTTTTTCACCCTACACCTTGATTGTCTGTATTAATCGTGTGTCCCCCTAATAGAGTATAAGAGGGTGGGTCTATTACCAGTAACCAGGCACTAATTTCAACAACCCAGTAATATTTTGCTTGAACAAAGAAACTAAACTTAAGATCTCACACTGAGGTGTCGCTTGCAATGACTTAAAATTCAAGTAAAAATCAATTATGTACATCACACATTTAGGAATTAGCAGTAACTTCTGAATCTCTTTCAATATTATAGGATTTCCAATGTCAGATAATACTAATAAAGTTTATTTGTCACACTAAAATTCTGAATCAACTGTTAAATTTCAACTATACAACTCCATACAGGCCGGCCAGGGCATTGGGGAATACAGAGGGCGCTACACGCACAGCTTAGCTTACTTATCCACTTTGTCGGGAATTTATTTTTTTAAGTTTTGGGAATTTAAGTGGGATGAGCATTATTTAGTCCTAGCTCCAAACCGCCAAATAAAAAGGCGCCAAAGGAATCACTTGCCCCGGTGCATAGATGGTTAGGCCTGCCCCTGACTCCATATAATATCTATTTTTTCCTTCCTCCCTGTTCATTCATACATCCTTCAGAAACATCCTCTTATTTAGTTTACTACATGTATATATTTTTCGATTTCAGGCCTCAAAAAATTCAACAATGAGAATCAACTGAAAACAAAATGTATCAAAACACGTTGGATTTCGTTTGTGATTATTGCTCAAGAACTTTTACACGGAAATATAATTTGCAAACTCATATTGCTAACTGTCATATTAATTCTTCATGTCAATGCAATATCTGCGATCAAAGTTTTGGCAGCCCGGCAGGGTTGCAACAACATTTATCCAGAGGGCATAACAATTATGGACAACCGTTTCCCGAGTGTGAATTGTGCGGTCGTATTTTTACTAGAAAACAGAATATCGTATCTCATATGATCACGGTCCATCTACAAGGTCTCGGATACGAAGTTAAATGTAAATTTTGCGATAAAACATTTACCACGGAGCGAAATTTGAAGAGACATGTCAATCAGTTGCATAACCCCGATGTTGAATACCCAACTTGCAATGATTGCAACAAGGTGTTTAAAGGAAAACACTCTTTAATTGCTCATATACAATCAGTACACAATGTCAATGAGAAAGAAGCTATTAAATGCCATTTGTGTGATAAAGTCTATACAAACAACAGGAACTTGAAGAGGCACATTGAAATGTTTCACGGCGAAAGAGGAGAATACCGGTGTGATATATGTCCCAAAGTATACACGTCCAATCAAAGCCTACGACGCCACGCAAGAACTAGACACAGCACCGACAATCAGGAGCATTTGACCTGCAGTTCTTGCATGAAAGTTATAATAGGTAGAGAAAATTTCGACAGCCACGTACAATTCCATCACCAACAAGACGTGGAAATTGAGAATAAACCGCCAGAGTTTAGCTGCGATTCGTGCGAAAAAACATTCGAAGAGGAACCTTTTCTACGGCAACATGTAAAATCAGAGCATTCGTTCAAAGCTTTCTATAAGTATTGTAAGAACTCTTTGATCAAACAGTATGGTATTGATACGCAAAATGTTTACACTTGTGAGTACTGCGGGCACTCCTTTCTAACGGTTTACGAGCTCAAAGATCATATGAGAATTAATCACGATATTGAATATTCTCTTTCGACTTGCAATGTCTGCTTCAATAAGTTTTACAGCAAAGAAACTATGACTGTTCATAAAACTGTTTGTTTGCCACCACCGAATGTGAACTCTTGTAGTCATTGTGATAAGTTGTTCACGGATATATCAAGCTTAGAATTCCATACTCGGATTTTTCATCCGCAAGCACAAATTGCCGATTCGAACATAACATCGACTAATATTGACGATGAATCGGTGTCCTTCAAATGTGAGCATTGTGACAGGATTTATTACAGTGACCGGTCTCTCAAACACCATATTAAGCTTAAACACACTACTGATGAAGAAGTGGAATGTCAAATGTGTGGAAAAATATGCAGCAATAAATACTACCTAGCATCGCATATAAAAATCGTTCATAACACCGATTCCTGGTCCAGATGCGAGTACTGCGATAAGCAGTTCAAATCTAAAAGAAATATTAGACGCCATATTGAGTATACTCATTTAGGCATGCAGCGATATAAGTGTATTGAGTGTGAGACGTTGTTTAAAGAAAAAAGGAGCTTACGGAAGCATGTTAGGACGAAGCACCCCAATTCTACCTATTTTCCCCAATGTCATATATGTCATAAAAGATTTGAATCGGCGAAATCGTGCAAAATACATCTGAAATTGCTACATTCTTTTAATATGAATACACACCCATGTCATCTCTGTTCTGTATCGTTCAGCTCCAATGAAGCGTTGACTATTCACTTAGAAACAAAACACTTGGCTGAAGACGAAATATACAAATGCGAAGAATGTAATTTAGTATTCAGAGGCCAAGAGAAATTCGACAGCCATAATGAAGTTTGTCACGTAAATTTAGTCCCAAGCATAAAGCAAAAAGTATTACCTCGTTGTATACTGTGTATGAAAGATTTTAGTACTAGAAAAACTTTAAAACGACACATTAAGAAATTTCACGAGGATTTTGATGTCGACGAGTTAGCCACTTTTGGCTCTCGGCGGAGAACATTCACAGTTGAATGTGATGATTGCATCAAAAATTTCAACGACGATTTTCACTTTAACGTCTACAATAAGTTAAAACACTTGCGGGATTCTGTGATTTTCAAATGCGAATCGTGCTTTGTGTCCTACAATTCATTGGAATACGCGATCCAGAGATTTAAAGTTATTAACGCAGATGCTTGTAGGAGTAAAATGATACTGAGCGAACTTTGTACGGCAGAAATGAGCGAAGAAGAGACAGATTTTTCTGGCTTCGGTGCGTTGCATGATATGTTACCAGAGAGTACTACGGGCGATATTAAATTGGAACCACAGGATGTTTCAGATATTCATATAAAGATAGAACCAGAATCTCCGTAAACGCCGTATCCTCCACTGACACCAAAATCGGGTCAGCGCAGTCTTCAAGCCAATGTGTACTGTGTATTGTGTCAATAGGGTATTTGACAAATGAAAAAATATCAAAACAATATTTTAAGACATAGCTATGTTATTAGTATTACAATGTCATTCACTAAACTAAAACAGTACTGTTGTTGAATGACGTCACATGCTTGTAACGTCATTCTTACTCTGATATCTCTGTCTTTCTCATTACAATGACAGTTTTGCGGGACAAGGATAGCGAATCTCCTAGAAGCTGTGATAGCCTAGTGGTGTGGACTGTGAAGCTAAAAATCGCGATTTAAATCTTAAGACGCGTTATCAAATAAGGTTGATGATGAAACATCTAGGTACCAGTGGCGGGATGGCACTAAATGACATTATAATTTAATGTCAAACAGAAGTATTACATTATTATCAAAAATGTACTCTGTTTTTAGTATTATAGAGTAGGTTTTGACATTTATATTTAAGGGCCCTAATGTCGCTATGGTGATAATATATAATCGACGCTTTTTATGAACCTTTTAAATATTGATATTCCTCTAGAAAATCCTATACTGGAAAATTAAGTTTGACTGATAATATTAAAGATACTCAAAATTAGGTATAAGCTATAAAATATAAAATTTTATTTGGAACTTGGCGGAACACTGCGAAGTACCTGGTTTTGTATTTTTGTTACTTCTGGCAGTATGTATAATCAATCATTATATAGTATGAAAATAATCTCCAAATGTAATCTATACATATAATATTATAAATATGTACCTATCAAAACTACTTTTTGAGAGGTACATATTTATGTTGCGGTGCCTAGGAGGCAATTCTATCCTAGCCAAAGAACGTCAGCAATGTGAGTTTTTTTTTGTATATAATAATTTACCGAATAATTATTTTCTTTATAACTGGAATAGAACTTGAAAGTTTCCCACAACACCATTTCTTTTATCATTTATAATAAGGAACTCCGTTCCTAGCTTTTTTATTGCGGTGTATTGATACTACTTAAATCCCGACGTCTCAAATGTTGTACAGCAGCAGTAGCGTAGCGTGGGATATGGGGCAATGGGGCATAGGGGGCCATGGCCCCGGGTGGCATATGAAAGGGGGCGGCATCAAGTGCCACGTCGTTTTTTATACTATTAGAAGGCGGCAAATTTCCAGACGGCCCCGGGCGGCAAATACCCACGCTACGCCAGTGTACAGCAGCCATTGACAAGACTGTTTTCCTACTTATTCATAAATAATGTATAATCTCAGCTTTTTTTATTGACATTACATATTACATAATGTTCTTTTTTTAAATGTGCAACGAAATATAGGAAGACTAATATATAGCCATTGTATCTTTATTTAAAAATGATTATGTGTTGGTCATTTTATTTTTATGGTGTATATAAATCATATTATATTTACCTTTATAACTATTGTAATAGTTTTAAATTAAAACAAGATACTTATTCAATATTTGTTTTTTATCAAGTGAGAAAGACCTATCTATAAAATGTGTACTGCATTCACGGCGACGAACTGACATTAACTTGACCGATTTAACGACCCGTTTATCTCAGCGGAAGACAACGTTGCCTGCTGTGCTATGGGTCCCGGGTTCGAATCCCGGTAGGGACAAATTTTTATGTGATAAGCATCAACATTTGTTTCCGAGTCATGGATATGTATGTATTTACAAATAAAAAGTATACATGTAGTATATCAACCATCTAGTATTCGTAACACAAGCCTCGTTGCTTACCACGGAACTAAATGGCGCTGTGTAATAATGTCCGGAAAAAATATTAAATATTTATCACCAATAACGAAGCTCTTACAATAGTCGATAGCGTGGACAGGTATGCAGTACAGTAAAGACTTAAAATATTGAAGCACATTGGTACTACGCTGCTTCCTTTTAAACAAATATTTCAGGATTTAGATGATTGAGCCCATAACATGACCTTCGGGTAGTTCGAGTACTCTTGCTTAGTAGAAGCACTTACCTACCTTAAAAGTTTTAACTTTAAAAGTGGGATGACCTCTTTTTTAAGCCCTTCAGCACCATCACTTTCCCAGCTACGCTACGCCACTGATTTCAATCGATGGTGGGATAATTGTTACCGATTCAAGATCGAGGGCAGGACACTAGACTACTGGGGTGGGCACAGCCCACGGTGACGGCTCGATCGTCCTATATACGCAGACTTAAAATTGTCTCTTTCAAGTTGCAGATATTTTGGTGTGTTGTGTGAACAATACGTGAGAGGAACGATGCAAGGCAACGTCTGAAATGGCTTGTCCTTCGCGTACGGCACACGTAAAACATCATCCATTTATAGCTTCACCGTTATCGAAGCGCCTCAACGAACTGCCGCATGTCGATGTCAGTCAATAATCAGATACTTGCGTAGGCCATTTCAAAATAAAAATACTGTTGGGTACCTCACGGTAGCAGTGAAGAGTAGAGTATATGTCTAGTGAATTTTTGGACCAAGTTCCCTATGGGGTGTTGCAAAAAAACGTTCGTAACGCGTCTCGGATTTTTTGTATATAATAATTTACCGAATAATTATTTTCTTTATACCTCGAATAGAACTTGAAAGTGTGTCACACGACACCATTTCTTTTATCTTCTCTTAATAAGGAACTTTGTTCCTAGCTGGTGCCCACGACACAACAGTTCTTTTTAAACGAATGGCGCCTATAATAACGCAGTAAGGCCAGTAATCAGGTTACCAAGGTCTATGGACTATAATAACTCTTTTATGAACTAGTTAATGGACGAAAAGTGTTTTATATCAAATTAAATACATTAATAAATATATTGTAAGTAGATCGTTTAAAAAAAATCTGTCCGGATTATTTAAGGTTGTTCTTAAAAGGATCTTGTACTATTCGATTTCTTTTAATAGGGGAGTTACTACACTGATAGCAAATGGCTAGCTGAAAAATGAGCAAAATAAAATCACACATTCTTATTATATTTTTTATTAAAACTTCGTACTCTTTCTTCTCAATGCTGGCCTGTTTAACGGCAACTTTAATTGAGCTATTTTCTTAGTACCAACCGTAACTAAAGTAGCTCCAGTTAATGCTACCTTGGATGTTACGGTACGTTGAGTCAACTTAAGTTCTTGACATAAGTCATTAAAATTAAACTTATAATTATTTATCAATAAGATAAAAACTAATGCGTGACATAAAGATTTGTCCTTAAACTGCGGTGATCGTCCTCGTTTTCCATTTATGTTACTCAAGAAATTCTTCAAAACTATGTCATTTAGTGTTACAGAGTGTGGGCACGCTGTGAAGTTCTTTTTACCTATATCTTTCATTAATGTTGCGTATAATTGCAATAACGTATTGGCATATACTAATAGCACTGTATCTCTTTTCGATAAATCCTTTGCTGCAATTGATTTTAAAAATGGATTTAAATCTGAGATATACTGGCTGTTTTCAATTTCAGAATATATTTTGTCACATTGCTCCGGTGTCACAATGTCATCAATATCATAAACATCTTCAATTCTTGTAGCCTCTCTGTTGATTGTTGGAATGTAAAATTCGTCGGAGTCAACCTTATTATACGATGACAAGTCCAGTTGATCCTCGGTGATGCTGTCAGTAATGTTTTGCATTTGTTCAGTAACTGTTTGCACATTTACCTTCAATTTTTCGCGATGTTCCATTATTTGTTTGTGTTTTTTCGAACCGAACTTCCTACTAAGCTCTAAATAACTGGCTTCCATCACTTCGGTCGTGTCCATATCAGATTTTATGTACGGTTTCAACTCGATGTTTTCAGATTCGATTAGACGGACTTTCCCTGTTATTTTATTGCGTGCTAGTATTAGCGTCTTACCTAATTCCCGATTTTCTTCCTCTCCAGTGTAAATTAAGTCACACATTTCTGTAGCTAAGGTTTTTTTACCAGTTTTTTCATCTTCAAGTAATAAACACTCGTTAGCTGTGAATTTTTCATTCACGTACCCATTCTGGAATCTAACCACCATTGGATATACTGATCCCTTTGGATAAACTTCGTCTATGTGGAATTGAGGCATTATTTAATTTATAATTCATAAAATTTTATTCACGTGCAGCTGTTTACATTAAAAGTTAGGTTATTCTAATGTTATCTGTCAGAATTGACAATACTCAACAGCATAACTTTTTTTTTTTTAAACGTTTCTTCCCTTTCGGGATGAGGCAAAGGAATATAGTCCATACAGCCTAGTCTTCAGTATTCTTTTATTTTATTTATGATGGATGACTGGATGATTCATGATAATGGTTGATGATAGGGTGAATTAATGGTTTATGAAGGGTGATAGATGATTGTTTTTTTCCTAGTTTCAGTAAATATGTGGTTCTTTACTGAAACCTAAGGCGGACTTCTTGGGAGAATTTGAAAGTCACGTTACACTGTTTTGTTTCATTGCCAACACTCATGCACGTTTTCAAACACTTAACGGTTAATAATCCACCATTATTATTTATTAAAGTTTATCAAAACACAAATTTTAGAAAATAAAACAAAGCTGCTGAACATGACGCTTCACTTTCCCGCTAAAAAGACTCAACAGCTGTCAAAATGTTTAGGTTTTAAACTTTTTTTTTTGTATGGCCACTTAGACCTTTTAGCCAAGTTAAAATTTTTATATTAGTCTTTAGTTTGATCGTAATTAGTTAAAAATAATTAATACAATGAAGGACGATTATTGTTTTTGCAAGACTCTACTGAGTTTTCGTAAATATGAGGTTCTTTATAAAAATCTTAAGCGGTGAGGACTCGAAGTTATGCTTGACGCGCCAAAAGAAAACAGCGGAAAATGCGGAAACCGCCAACTTTCCCGCAAAAAAATAATAATTTGATCACGTAGACCTTAGCGATAAAAACACTTTTTGTTCGTAAACTATATAGGAGGCATGTCTAAAAAAACGACCCTCAAAAGCTGAATAACTAAAAAAAATATTAATGTCGCAGCCAAATAGTAGGTATAATCCGCGGTTTTACATTACGGCTAGCCGTTTTGCAAAACAGCGCTGTTTCTAATGCGGCTTTGTAACGATTAGCCGGATTCAATGCGGCTGAATGAAAATCCGCCGGAATGTATTCGGCGCCATACGTTCTTCAACACGGCTAGGCGTAATATAATACAGGAGTTGTAATCCCCCGCTTTGACAATTTTTATTTCCCATTTTTAACACTCGTGGTGCTGCCTCGTTGGTCTAGTGGTCGTACAGTGCGACTGCCAAGCAAGAGGTCTTGGGTTCGATTTCCAGGTCGAGAAAAATGTTATTGGGTTTTTCTTTGAAATTCTCAGTAACAGCTCGGAGTTAGGATTTGTGCCCGGTTAATGGCAATAGGCTCGCCCCCTATTACATGGGACCTAAATCGAACCGGCGAAACGTGGGTGTACATTAGTACACCTCTGCCTAAACCTTCGGGGACGATAGGCGTGATGGTCTGTATAAAATCGTATAAAGTATACGTCCGTCTGCCGCTTTGAACAGACGTGTGCCGAGTAATACAGTAAATTATAAAACAAGTGTCGTGCAACTCTCGAACTTCTAATGTTATAAACTGAGTTTCTAATCAATATAGCAGTGTTCGCTAATTAGTTCATTTTGATCTTCTGTTAGTGCATCGCTACTGCGCCCGCGACCCGCCTTCGCCTCCGCGAGAATAGTCCGGTAGCCATTTTTTGATCCGCTCAGATATAAGACGTCGACGATTAGTCTTGCGGCTGTGTGCTGTGTACAGAATAAAATAATTGGCTATTGTGTGTGGAGTACCGCTGTTGGTAAATGTAACGATATGAGCGTCCAGAGATCACCCACACGTACGTTAAGCACTACTACATGCGCCGGCGGATCGCAGCCGGACTTGTCCAAGTTAAGTCATCATAGTGTGGATACGAATATAACTCAACGTAATAAACGGAAATGGGCTGAAAAATGCGAATGCTCAGATGAAATCATACAAATGCGAACAGAAATGGCCCGTATCAGTTCTTTATTAGAAAAATATGTAGGTTCGAATGAACAAATTATGCAAAATATGCAAGATAGTATTGGTGGCATAAAGACTCAATTATCTGACTTGAAATCCTCAAACGAACTAACAATTAATGCTGTTCGAGATAAAGTGGACGGAGTTATGACTCAGATTAATGAAATAAAGTTATCGACCACCAGCATGTTGTCGGAACAACAAGAGATGAAAAACCACATAGCTAATCTAGACCAGTCAATTATACTTGGTCAAAATAAAATCCAGTCACTCGAGTCCGATCTTAACAACTTAAAAGAATCGTCTAAAACAACTAGTTCTACGGAGGATCAACTAGTTCTATGCGAGAAAATTATTAAAGAAGCCCAAGATCGTAATAATAGAGAGAAAAATATCATTCTTGTGGGTCTACCAGAGCCTAATTCTTCTCAAGCGGAGGAACGAAAGGCGAAAGACGAGGCTGACGTGTTAAATATGATCTCCCTTCCCAAACACAAACATCCTGAAACTGTTAATAATATATCAAAATAGTATAGTAAGAACTCTTTTATGTAGCAACAGCCTTTTGTTAACTTCTCTATTCTTGGTTTAAATTAAAACGATTTTCTTCTTGCGCTGACTCTCAAACTGTAAATACGTGTTTTATTTTAGGTTATGGGCCCAGACAAAAGTCTCATAATCCTCTCGCGACAGAAAGTTATCTCACTGTGTTATTGCTTAGTGTGGACCGTTATTTCGTCCAAATTAAGACAATATAAAAATATCGAAGTTTCGTAGTGATTCGTGGACAATGGCTACTAATCAGAACTACATGGTGAACGTGCCTAAGTTGAAGGGCCGTGAGAACTATAGTGAATGGTGTTTTGCAGTAGAAAACGTCCTAGTGTTGGAAGGCATGCTAAAATGTATTAAACCGGAGCCAAACCAACCAGTTATAGAAGTCGAAGAGGATGCACGTACGAAAGCTAAAATCATTTTGATGATTGATCCATCTATCTACGTACACATAAAGAATGTTACTACGACTAAAAGCCTATGGGATAAGTTGAAATCATTATATGATGATTGTGGATTCACTAGAAGAATCAGTCTACTTAGAAATCTCATTTCTGTGAGGCTAGAAAATTGTGACACAATGTCGTCGTATGTAACGCAAATTGTGGAGACTGGGCAAAAGTTGGCAGGAACAGGATTTAACATAAGTGATGAGTGGATCGGGTCATTGTTGCTTGCTGGTTTGACTGAAAAATTTTCTCCGATGATAATGGCCATCGAACATTCTGGAATGACGATTTCCACCGACGCCATTAAGTCCAAATTGTTGGATATGGAACCCGAAAATAAAGAGGTAGATGGCGCATTTGCTACATTTCGGAAATACCAACATAAAAATAATGACAAGTATGTCAGAGGAAATTACAGTGGAGGACAAAAGTCAAAGTCAAATGTCAATGTTAACAAGCAAATAAAGTGCTACAAGTGTAAACAAATTGGACATTACAGGAATCAGTGCACAAAACCCGATAAAATCGAAATGAAAAGCACAGAAAACTCATCGAATGTTACCAACGCATTTAGTGCAGTATTTTTGAATGGTTTTTATAGTAAAACTGATTGGTATGTCGATTCTGGAGCGAGTGTTCACTTGACAACCAATAAACATTGGATAAAAAATTCGTCATATGAATGTCTTCCGAAAGAAATCGTAGTTGCAAATAAAAACAAGGTACCTGTTATGTGTCGAGGTGATGTGCAGATCACGACTTGCACGAAAGATAGCAACTATGACGTGACTGTAGAAGGAGTGTTATGTGTGCCCAATATTACCACAAACCTTCTATCTGTAAGCCAGTTAATCAGCAAGGGAAACAAAGTGTCCTTTACAAACGATGTTTGTGAGATATACAACAGATTAGGAACATTGGTAGCGACAGCTGTACTCATGAATGGAGTGTACAAACTAAACACAGTTGATTTAGAAACACAATTAAAATTTTTAGAATTGGCAAGTATACCCCGGGAAAAACACGAAGCATTAAGGTATGTTTTGATATACATGGACCTGCTAAGGAACTACTTCGCAATAAAAGCAAGCTCCCCAATGAAATCAAAATGTACTCCGATCAAACTCCAGCCCAGCACAATTATTTAAAAAGACTAAAGGATGAACTCAAATGTCGCGAAGAGAATGGTGAGAATGGCATCACCATCAAATATATAAATGGAACGCCTACAATCACAAACGCTGCTCCAAAAAACTCCAATCAAGTAATTTAACAACCCTAGTCAATACAAAAAGCACCAACACCTATGAAATATTATGTAACTACCAAAATTTCCCAGTAAACAAGTCCCGATTAACATTTCTCTATCTTAATATTAGAAGCATACGTAAAAAAGGAAAATTTGATGAATTAAAGTGCATAATACAGGCCATACCAAATACTGTACACATTATCTTGCTGACGGAAACCTGGATACGTAAAGAGACGCAGGCACTGCAGTTCCACCTGCCTGGCTACACACACCACTATAACCTTAGAAATGATTCCCGTGAAGGTGGAGTGTCTGCTTACGTCCACAATGACTTAAAGCATAATATTTCTTAGTCAAAATACTTCGAAGGCAATAATAACCTATAGGTAAAATTACAGAAATATGCACTAGAAGTTGGTGTTATATATAACCCTGGCCATACACACTATAAGAACTTCCTTGAAGAATATGAATCACAATTGGAAAGTAGGCATCGAGCAATAGTCTTCGGAGACTTCAACATCGATTTGTTAACGAAGGATAAAAAGACAAATCAATACAAAGAACTCTTGAAATGTGCTGGCCACAAAATTGTTAGCAAAATTGATAAAAATCATTGTACGAGAGAAGGAACCCCTAAGGGATCCATATTAGACCATGTAAGTACAAATCTCACAAATGATAATTTCCACATGATATTAGTTAATTCTTCACTGTCTGACCATAAACATATTTACCTGGAAATAAAAAAAAAAACAAATCACCACCAAAAGTATACGCTCAGTATGAAGCCGTTGACTACACTAAACTGTACAACACTGTCAATGAACTATTGCCACAGATGGTTAACAAAGAGTACATTACAATAGAAGAACATATAAAACATTGCATGGTAATAAATAAAGTAGTGAAGACGAAGATCCAAAACCCGCCGCAAAAAAATTGGATAAACAAAAAAGTTGTATCAGAGATCAATGAAAGAAACACTTTATGGACAGAGTATAAGAAAAACCCTAACGAAAACAAACTAAAAGAACAATTTTACAAGAAACGGCATATGGTATCCAAATTTATTCAAGACACAAAAGATTCATATCACTACAAAGAATTTAACAAACTCAGAAATAAACCAAAAAAAATGTGGAACTTAATCAATAGCCTAGCTGCTAACAAAATCAAACAGGATTGTGCTCCTCAGAAATTAATAGTTGATACAAAAGAAGTAACTGACCAAATCACATATGTCAAATATTCAACGAATATTTCGCAAACATTGGCCCTATGTTGGCAAACGATATCTCCAGACAAATCCATAACAATCTTACACAAGTTCTTCCGCGATCCACTTCATTAAATTCCCAAATGTCAACCTTTGAGCCATGTACTGAACGTGAAATTTCAAATATAATAAGTAATCTCGATCCAAATTGCAGCGTTGGATTAGACGGTATTAGTACTAAAGCTATTAAATGTATACAAAGTCTTATATCTGCCCCATTATCACAAAGCTTTAACAAACTCCTACAGGATGGCATATTCCCAGACACTTTAAAAATGGCCAAAGTCACCCCCATACATAAATCAGGACCTAAACTGGATCCAGGTAACTATCGACCTATCTCTGTCCTACCGGTGCTATCAAAAATCTTAGAAAAAGTTCTTCACAAAAGATTAGCAAACTACTTGGACTCCATTAATTTTGTTTCTAAACAGCAATACGGCTTTAGGCCCAAAAGTAACACACTTACAGCTACCATCGATCTCGTCACTAAATTAAAGACAAATATTGATCAAAAGAATATAGCCCTAGGTACTTTCATAGACCTTAAGAAAGCATTTGACACCGTAAGCCATGATATACTCTTAAAAAAACTAGAATCGATCGGAATTACTAGAAAAGCACTACAAATAATTAATTCATATCTTACAAATAGATCACAAATAGTTAAAATAAACAATACACATAAAAGTAGCGCGTTACCTATTACTTGCGGAGTGCCTCAGGGCTCAATACTAGGCCCCTTACTTTTCATAATCTACATAAACAATATACACAACCTAATTCTCCACGGTCACATCACTCTATATGCCGATGATACTTGTTTGTTCTACTTTGGTTCATCTATACACGAATTAATCTCACAAGCTCAAAAAGACCTTAATACCTTGTATCGTTGGTTTCAGAATAATTTATTGACAATTAATATTTCCAAAACCTGCTATGTCTTGTTCAAGTCCAAAAACAAACAAATACCACTGCACTCGATGCTAACCATTAACAATGTACCTCTCCAACAAAAATCCCACGAGAAATATCTTGGTCTGCACTTGGACAGCCAACTAACTTGGAACACCCACATAGATCATATAAAAAGCAAATTAATAACACTCTGCGGTTCCCTTTGTAACATGGTACGATGTATACCTCGTAACCTACGTTTCACAATTTACAATGCACTAGTTAAACCATATTTACTATACTTGATCGAAATATGGGGGTCCGCTACAAAAACCAGAATGGACAAACTACAACGACAACAAAACAAAACTATTTAATTGCTATTCAATTACCACTATCAAACACCAACAAAAAAAATCTATGCAGAAACAAAATTAATGGATCTTATAAAATTACACAAATATCAAAGTTGCATTTTTATACGAAAGTCTTTGAATGGGAATATCCATACTAATATAACGTATTCACACGTCGCACACGGCGAGCGAGCTATATTGTCATACCCAAATATCGCACGAACTACGGCAAAACGATGATAACCACTAATGGAGCGAAGTTTTATAATGAAATACCCTCCACTATAAAAAGTACAAAATCATTTTATTCGTTTAAGAAGCAATTGGCGCGATATATCTTAGCGGAGAATTAGGTCATTGTGCTTTAAAATAGCTGTTTCGCATAGCATTGTGTAGATCAGCTCTGGGCTGCTGCAGTATTTTTGGGGTTGCTTTGTGGTGCTGTGTAGGATGTTTGTTGGTTTTGTATGTTATGGTTTTCTTAAGAGGTATGTCGTGCAAATTATTTTTATAATATGATTTTGTTATCCTAGATGCTTTGTATCCGATTTGGGTCATAATTACATCAAATAACTATGTTATTGCTTGCTTAAATGCAATGGCTGTAGGTACCTGACTACCTGCAGTGATTGTAATTAGGTAAGTAGGAAGATCATACAACCTGCATGTTTTATTTGTATTTAATTTTTTATTTAATTTGTTTTTTTTTTATATCTCTATTGCGTTTGTTTCACATTTACGTAGTAGCGGTGGGGTGGATGACAGTAGGTATGTTTTATTATGTGCCAAATTAATTCCGTAAAAAAAAAAAAAATACAGTCAGATACCCCACTACTGTTTCCGATTGGCAAGTTTGATGACGGACATTAACATAATTTTTTGTATAATCATGTTATCACGTAAGTGACAATTTTCTTTGTTTATTGTGATAATAAAGATCTTTAAACCTAAACCTAAAATCAACAAATCATCCGGTCAGGTCCATAACTGAGTGTAGCAAAGCAAAGAACTTTCGAGAAGCACTTGTCAAGACAGTCAGCACAAGTTTATAGATGGGTTTTGAACGATGTACGCGGAACATCGCTTAACATTTGACCAGCGCGCCGAGCACACTTCTCACTTCCACTCTTTTTTTCAATTCCGTGCGTGTAACACTGTAACGTAGGTACACGACTGTGTAATACAGTTATAAATCCACAAAAATAAATTCCTATATTATTATTACCTATATTTTACATCAAACTAGTTATGCACAAGTGTGTATTTTGAAATGAATATAGTTTTAAGTACCTATTTGATCCATAACAACTATCTGTTGGAAAGTACAAGATATTTAGCCCTGTCAGCCTGTTTGGTAACTAATCTTATTTAAAAAGAAAATAGGAGATTCTTAGCATAATAAAACGACAATGTTCTCGTGACTATTATGTAAGTATTTCTTTTATTTATTACAAAATGATACAACTTAAATAATCAAATCTAACTTGAGAACTTTAATAAGGTTGTTAAAAAAACAGTATTTGCTTAGTAAGTAGGTAGATTATAAATAAAATAACAACAAATAAAATAATAACTTGTTATATTATTTCTAAAATAAAGTTACAAAAATATCTATAGGTTTTACAAAATATGTTTTTCGTATAGTGGAAGTGATCCCATACAAAAAAACATAAAAAAATTAACGTAAGAGTAACAAATATTAACAGGTATAAGAAAAACATACTTGTTAAATGCTTAAAACAATAAAATTAATTAAAATGTTATTAAATAAAGTCGAAAACATTATAAGGAGTTACTTAGATTTAGATAATAGCGGTAAACATTAAACCATCAAACATTTATTTTACAAAAATAACTATTTATATGAAAAAGATTTGTCAAACTACCAAAAAAAAAACTTTTTTCGTACTTTATAAACAAAATGTGAATTTACAAACACAAATTTTCATAATATAATGAGAAAAAGTACTCAATAAATGCTTAAAACAATAAACTACATTAAAATGTTATTAAATACAATCGAAACACTATAAATAAGGTTCTTACAAACGAGGGAGATTAGTTACAAGCAGTAAAAAAAAATAATTTATTGTATCCTTCTAATTACATCATTAAAATATATTAATTATATAAGCTACAATTGAAGAATAAAACATTAATTTAAGTTACACAAAAAAGATTATTTACAATTAGATTAGAAATTATTACAAATGTTTATTGTTTTTTAAAAACAAAATAACAGTAGACCAGGTGCATTTACAAGCACACTTTTTTATGTAATGAGAAAAAAGTATTTAATGAATACAATAAACTAAATTAAAATGTTATTATACTACCTAAATACAATCGAAAACACTATCAAATATTAATTTTACTTAGATAATAATTATAGTTATATAAAAAAGATGCGTTAAATTATTTAACAAATTACATATTTGTTTTTTAAAAACCAAATGTAGATGCATTTACAAACACAAATTTTCATTTAAGTACACATACAAATATTTGTTCCGTGCGGAGATCGAACCCGCAAACTATAAATCACAAGCCGATTGCACGTGGGTAGGCCCCTGGCAAGGGGGACTTACAACTTGGTGAGAGTCGCAGAAATCCGGTGGATGCGGGTGGCGTAGGACCGGCTACCGTGGCGATCTTTAGGGGGACCTATGTCCAGCAGTGGACTCCTAACAGTTGATATGATGATGGATGATGATTTAAGTATTTCACAAAAACCGACAGTCATAAGTCCATTGAACTTTTCGTAATAAATTTACGTAATAAATTTTTCAGTATATTTTTTGAGTTTCTGATCACCGTTCTCAGTTTATTTTTTCATGGGTTTCAAATTGAAATAAAATATCCTATTTTAGATTTTATCGCGATTAATAAAATAAAAAGTTTTATTTCTACTTATGTACGTAATAAGTTTAATATTCGCGTAAAAGTACCTACATAAAATATATCTGAAGATTAGGCATACTGCTTTAGCTTAATAATGCCTTCGGTTATCGAGAGATCTCTAACTAAAAATAGTCTATACTTAATATAAGATTAAAATTAAAATAATTATGGAAAGACAATAATCAATTTAAAGAGTAATCGTAACCACAATAATATTATTATACAAATTTAGTAATTACTTGTAGTTAAGATAAACCTTTTTTATTTAATCGCGGTAGGTATATATTGGATATGAAATTATTAATTTGAATGACGGGATGAAAATTATTAACGCAATAAAATCCTTTAACAATGAGTTTCATTTCAATGGTTAATAATCCCAAGCTACACTATTTGTAATTTTTCTTGCTATGCAAAAGTTCTTGGGTTCAATTCCCAGGTCAAGCAGTGTTATCAGGTTTGTCTATGAAATTCTCAGTAGCAGCTCGGAGTTTAGATTCGTGTCCGGTTGATGGCAATAGACTCACCCACCCCCTATTAAATATTATGGGATCTAAAACATACCGTGGAAATATGTATACACTTTCGGAGACGACCAGCAAGATAGTATATGTTATCTATCTATATATATGTAATTGTTTGTCCTGACTGATTCATCAACGCAGAGCCTAAACCACAGGGTGTACAAACTTCAAATTTTGATGCATTTTATGATGAAAACATCCGCTAAGAAAGGAATTTTAGAAATTCGAGAGGAAAAATAGTATTAAAATGCGCGGCCGAAGCTGCGAGCAACAGCTAGTACAAAATAATTGTAATATGTATTACAAAATAATAATAAAATTTGTAACATGATAAGACGGCCACATCAACTTGAGAAACCAGCATCCGATAACTCTGCCCAAACCGGGAATCAAACTTAAAGCCTTTAAACTTAGCAGCAGCCTCATTATATCTACGAGGCATTTATTTATCTATTATATACTTATACTTAATTATCTATTTGTCAGCATGTTTTAGGCGATGTGCTTTTAAATGATTTGTTTGAGTAAAACTACGCTGACATATATCACATTTATACGGCTTCTCACCAGTGTGTATACGAACATGTTTAATCAAAGAACACTTTACAGTAAAACTACGCTGACATATATCACATTTATACGGCTTCTCACCAGTGTGTATACGAACATGTTCTATCAAAGAACACTTTACACTAAAACTACGCTGACATATATCACATTTATACGGCTTCTCACCAGTGTGTATACGAACATGGTATATCAAAGAACTCGTTTGAGTAAAACTACGCTGACATATATCACATTTATACGGCTTCTCACCAGTGTGTATACGAACATGTTTTATCAAATTAGCCGTTTGACTAAAACTACGCTGACATATATCACATTTATACGGCTTCTCACCAGTGTGTATACGAACATGACTTACCAAATGATGCTTTACACTAAAACTACGCTGACATATCTCACATTTATACGGCTTCTCACCAGTGTGTATACGAACATGTTCTATCAAAGAACACTTTACACTAAAACTACGCTGACATATATCACATTTATACGGCTTCTCACCAGTGTGTATACGAACATGGTATATCAAAGAACTCGTTTGAGTAAAACTACGCTGACATATATCACATTTATACGGCTTCTCACCAGTGTGTATACGAACATGTTTTATCAAAGAACACTTTACAGTAAAACTACGCTGACATATATCACATTTATACGGCTTATCACTATTATTACAGAATTTTGAGTTATTAAGATCATTTAGTGCAGTATTTTCACTTGTTACAATTGCTTTACCTACAATGCTGCCATTACCTTTCTGTAATGGAATAATATTATTAATTTCGGGTTCTACTTCTCTTTTGTTAGATTTTAACGTATTGTTTTCAGTTAAATCACCGACCTGGGGCTCAGTTAAATCACCGACCTGGGGCTCAGTTTCTCCATTCTTCTTTTTATCTTCTTTGGGGTTTTCTTCTTGTATGTTGAGCTTAGCTTTTTTCGCAACGGGAGCGGCACCTGACATAATAAAAACAAACCTAAAATTAAACCAACTACAAAAAACTTTCAACAAAAGCAATACAATCTAAAAATCTAAAAACACCAAAAAGTATGTTTGAAGAAGGTGACTTCGAACGGGAAAACCAATTTCCTCTCCTAATAACACTTTCGGTCAAATGAACTTTCGAATAAAGAAAGAACTAAATCAGAATAACCTAGGATGCTAAAGACTGACAGACAGATACAAACACTTATATTATGCCTACGTCAAACGTCATTATACCACTCCTCTTATTACGCCGGGGGCTAAAATGGTTGGGAAAAAGCAGGTGTTTAATAAAACACAGTATAATTATTATAAAACAATAAAGGATATTTACCGAATTTCTGCGCATATCCGGGCGGCGAGTTGTATTTGCTCAGGTTGACGTGCAGTGCGTTGGCGAACTCGCTGCCGTAAAACACCATCAGTTCAGTGAACCGAGGAATTATTTTTATTGTCCTGAAAATAATGAATAATATTATAACGATACACAAAAATCCTACACTACACTAACGTAATACCACAACTAGCCACTGAACTGAAATGATCAATAAGCTGTGCTGGGTAACCTAGTGGACTGTGAGGTCTCGAGTTCATACCCAACATTTACTTTTCGGAAGTTACATATGTGCGTATTTATCACTTGCTCAAACGGCGAAAGAATACATCGTAAGGAAACCTTCACTCCTGATTATCTCAATGGCTTGTGAAGTCTGCCAATCCGCGCTAGACTAGCCTAATGAGCCTAAAACTTACATACATAATCTAGTAGGTAGTTAAACCTATTTTAAAAGGAGTTGTTCTTTAATGTAAGTATACTACTTAATTCGCCAAGAGTCCAAGGTGTCCAATCTCATCTTATAAAATTGGAATTCAAGGCATGCGGTCTGAAGTATCACAAAAATGTGAAAAGTCTATTAGATTTGTCACACAAATCACGCTATATACATATTACACAAGCTTTCGCAAAGAGAAGTTTTGATCTATCTAACACTAAGACGTGGTACGTGTCGAGACTATATCGACGGCGAAGTGCCAATACCTCCTAACTGACATATTTCGAGAAATTCACTTTTCTATTGATATGAATATAAAGGCGTTATTCGCATGTTTTAGTGAAATCTCCTAAGTGTATTTTTAGTAGCAACACCGTTAAATTAGAATCTGGAAATACCTCCTAACTTTTATGGGACACGTCTATACTATACCTCCTATCTAACCGAAATACCTACTATACTATCATAAAACACAGGAATTCAGCATAATATGTAAATAACACATATATATTTTTTTTAACTTAACATGAGATAAAACGTTTTTTTCACTTTATGTAAATTTTTGACTTTGTCAGTTAGTTGTTATTGGCACTTCGCCGTCGATATCTAATAGGGGGTGAACATGCTGCAAATTACCCTTCATCGGGCATACATCTAAACACTGAGCGACTACAGATCAATTCATTGCCCAACTGGGAATCGAATCAATTGCCTCACACCCAGCCGTGATCGGGAAATTTAAGTTACTTGGCCTGAGATTATTATTAATACCTACATACATACATACACTCACGCCTTTTTTCCATGGGTGTAGGCAGACACTACAGAATGCCACGCGCTATACAATCCCTGCATACCACTTTTGACTCGTCCACATTCATACATCTTGTCATGCACGCGCGCCGGTTACGAGTACTGCGCATCGTTTTGAAGGAGTTCACCAATGAGGTCGGTGTATGTCCTTCTAGGGCGCCCCCTCCCGGCGTTCCCGCTTACATCCACCTTATAAATTCCTTTCGTCAATCGCCTATCATTCATCCTCACAAACCATCTCAGTACATTCTTCTAAATTTTTGGCACTACGTCGTCTTTCCAACCACAACGTTTTCTTATCACATCATTCCTCAATCTATCATTCAAAGTTACACCAAACAGATTATTAGTAACTTACCGATAGTAGAGTTGTCCTTTGTATTGATATGCGAGCAAATTCTGCTCTTTCCAGTGTCGAGCGCAGTTGACGTAACGCATCCAATTGGAGCGGTCGCCGTCAGCCGCGTCGATGACGTGTGACGGCTTATTGTTACGATCGTATATCTTTGTAGTTACAAAATTAAGAAGTTATTTCAATGGGTTTTCGGGCTTTTAACATACATATGTATAATACTAGTTAAGTAAGTTTAGGCAATATTTTTTTATGGAAATATAGGGGGGGGGGGAACGGGCAGGAGGCTCACCTGATGGTAAGTGATCACCCTGCCCATTTTTTTTCTTACAGTAATAAGTCAATCTGGTCATTTACCGTTTTTGTAAGCTTGAAATACCACGATACTTAAATCATAAAGTTGTAATTTCGTTGACATAAAATATGTATAAGTACTGTCAGTAGCGTAGCGTGGGGGGGGTGGGGGCAAAGAGGGCCATGGCCCCAGGCGGCATATGAAAGGGGGCGGCATCAAGTGCCACGTCGTTTTTATACTACTAGAAAAGGGGGCGGCAAATACCCACGCTACGCCACTAAGGTCAATAGGGAGCTTACTGGCGGCAAATGGGTAAATCCGCCAATAACCAAAACTTTGCCAGGGTCCATAAAGAGAAATGCTATAACCCGCTTTTTTATCTAGTATAGGCAAGCGTTTGATCACAATCTTACTTGATGGTAAGAAACGATGTGGTCTAAGATAAAGCAGTTTTTGTAGGAGGTAGGGCATAGCGAGATTTCTCGCTCAAATTGAGCTGCCCGATTGGGGCCTCCGCCTTACAGAACACCGCAGTGAATCAATAATAGTTGTCTTTCTGCGAGTGAGTAAGTTTACCAGAGCTCATTTAGGGAGTGACTATTCTGACAGCATACTTTGTTCTCTTTCTTAAAACTAGATATTATGTAATTTTCATAGGTGGTGTCCTGAATATGTCTGAATAAAGGTTAAGTTATTGATTCATGTCTTACCTGCCAACTGTACATGGAGTCCACTAGCTGCGTGCGTTTTCCACAATAAGGACCGAAACGTACTCCCCGTGGTAATGTGAGGGTACTGAATACTCCCAGGCCAGCGCCTGGTGTTGAAGAACAATTATTATAGTAACTCTAAATCTATGGATGGGGGCGAGTAGGCAGTGCCCACCCCAGAATGACCTCGTGCCCACCCTAGAATGTTGGGCTACCAATTAGAAATTCTAATAGGTCCGTGCCCACTCCAGGTGCCCACTGGGGCCAATGTCTGTCAGTAGAGGTAACAGGTAGTATTTAATTTGAAAATAAGTTAAATAAATAAATATTCTGTGACATTTTACACAGCACAATCTAGTCCCGTCCCAAACTAAGCAAAGCTTGTACTATGGGTACTAGACATATACTGGATATATAATACTTATATACTATTTTTTGTAAATACATATAATACATAGGAAACACCCAGACGAACACAAACACTTTTAATCATCACATAAATATTTGTGCCCTGTGGGAATCGAAACCACGACCTTGTGATCAGCAGACCGGTATACTCGAACCACTAGACCACATAGACGTCGAATGTAATGAATATTGATAAACTCTAGTATCTGCAAGCGCTATCAGGTTTTAAGGCTTGAAATTTCAGTGGCATATTTGGTATAGGTACTACTTGACAAATCGAAATATTTTTTGTGTAGAGATTATTTTTAATTGAGAATACCAATTGGCCCAAGCATAAAGATCATTAGGCGTATTTGACACCTACAGTTCGCTAATGTTTTTAATTATCTTGCAATAGCTGGGCAAGTTTGTCGCCATTAACGGCGCAGACTTCCAAATTCAATTGAATTTGACTTTGACTTTGACTGACCTGAAGACTTAGGTGTCTAATAGAAACCAAGATTCTATTCCACCCAAATTCTAGTTTATAACTGGCCCATGAAAGGCTTATCAAACTCACAAAATTTGACATCTTAGCGTAATGTGAGAAAAATCGTTTGTACGTCGTCGAAACCACACTTAGAATACAATTTTAGCAATCCTGTCTTGTGCCCCGTGTTGTGTATTGTTGGTCGTCTTGGTGTTATAATTACAAACAGTTACTACCCTATATTTCTGTTAATTCCTTTTATTTAATTATATTTATGTAAGTTATCGGTAATCTGTGCAATACCTAAGCAATGTATAGAATACCTAAAACGTGTAGGTAGTGTATGAAATATTATTATTACTTTGCCTAGGTATTCTATATAATACCGAATGTTCAGCCGTAATGTACTTATAGTCAAAATAATTTTTAGTTTCACGTTAATTTTATTGTGATTTTTCATTTTATTGTGAATTCGGTTCTGGCACCTGGTATAGAGGGTCACAGTTCTAACCTAACCTAACCTATTTACACATTGCCGGTGCAACGGCAGGTACTCCATACAATCCCTAGGAATTGTATACATTACCTAGGTAAAGTATATAATGGGCAATAATATTCATAATAATAATTCATTGCCTGGACGCCCCAAGTATTCTATACATTGCCTAGGTATTTTTTAGAATACCAGAATTATGCAGTTTGCCAGTAACATGTATATTTACAAAGGATGGTAGAATTACCTGGTATGATAGAGGGTGCGAGATGTAGGAATACATGCGGAATAGTGAGAGCGGCGCGAGGGACGTAGGAAGGAAAGTTGGTTTTGGATGGCACCTAAAAACCATATTCTAAATGTATAAAACTAAAACACATACCTACACACTACAAAAAACACAAGCCTAGTAGACCACTCATAAGGAACGGGCGTGTGACTGGAAATCTGACGACGGAGTACAGTAGACTTCACGACCTGCTAGTATGGTCAGCAGCTAAATCAAAGGGTCTGTCAAACGCCCATGGGCGTTGAATTTGAACATTATGTAAGTCGTGGGATAGAAAGTAATAAACTAAGTACCTTACTAGTAGGAAGTATAAGATAATTTTATTCATTGATTATTTATAATAATAATATCTCTGGACATTATGACACAGCGCCATGTAGTTCCGTCGTAAGCAACGAGGCTTGTGTTACGGATACTACATAGTTGGCTGATATACTACATTTATACTTTTTTTTTGTAAATTCGTACATATTATACATAGATACATCCATGACTCTGATACAAATGTTTATGCTTATCACACAAACATTTGTCACTACCGGGATTCGAAGCCAGGACCCATAGCACACAAGGCAGTGTTAACTACCGCTGGACTGATTGGGTCGTTAAACGCCAAACTTAAAAAATAATATTCTACATGTATAAAACTTAAACACATACCTACACACTAAAAACACACTAGCCTAGTGGCCCAAATCAAATCAAATCATTTATTTCAATTAGACCAATACAGGTACTTTTGAATAGTCGAATTAAATTGAATTTAGTTGCACGGTTCCAAAAGGTAGGTCTTATGGAGAAGAACCGGCAAGAAACTCCATAGATACTCTTTTTAAATTCGTTCTTTGTAAATTCACTCATAAAGAACACAATAGCTTACTATAGCATTTTTGACGACCCGTTTAGCTCAGCGGTAGTTAACGCTGCCTGCTGTGCTATGGGTCCCGGGTTCGAATCCCGGTAGGCACAAATATTTGTGTGAGGAGCATCAACATTTGTTTCCGAGTCATGGATGTATCTATGTATAATATGTATGTATTTACAAAAAAAAAGTATATATGTAGTATATCAACCAACTAGTATCCGTAACACAAGCCTCGTTGCTTACCACGGAACTAGATGGCGCTGTGTCATAATGTCCAGGAATATTTATTTATTTATTATTTATAACAAATAGTGTCGTTACAACTTTTCGTCTTAATTTTTTCCGTCTAGCCCCCTTTCGCAACGCGCGATAAGGAACTTCGTTCCAATAGAATGGAAAATTCATACCTTATCATCAGGAATGACAAGCAGAGGTCCGTGTATGGCACAGTACTCGAACACAAAGTCTGCACATTCGTCGCAAACTAAGGACAATATCGCGGATATTAGTGATTTTGTTTTAAATCACATTGATGGCAAAACAAGCTTTAAGCCCGCCTGATGGTATACAGTTAATGTAGCTTATAGACGTTTGCAACACCAGAGGTGTCGCTAGTGCGTTGCCGACTCAATTTGGGCGAGGTATCTCGCTATTCGCCACTTCTCCGCGCCTCAAGCCTCACCCCACGCGTCGCTATAAATAGATCTGCAGACGACGCGCGGGCCTTTGGCTGGAGGCACTGTCTGGTGCTTCGCCAAAAAAGTCCGGTTACATAGAAAAAGCTCCCTCGAGCTAAAAATGAGAGCCATTTCAAAAAAAAAACGCGGGCCTTCTTCTTCCCGTTGCAGCTGCTCAAGTTAAGGTGGAAGCTTCACGGTAGCCCGCGAAATTCAAATTTTATAACATACATTACGCCTGTAATAGGTATTTAGTTACAGAATTATAATCATTTAAATCAATAAAACAGCCCTCAAAGTGCATATAACTGCATCGATTGTCTATTTAATGCAGTTATATACACTTTGAGGGCTGTTTTATTGATTTAAATTATTATAATTCTGTAACTAAATACCTATTACAGGCGCAAATCATATTTTGTTTAATGTTCAGTCTGACAATGACCGGCAAATTGCAAAAAAACGTACGAAAATTTGAATTTCGCGGGCTACCGTGAAGCTTCCACCTTAAGTGCCGCCCCCTACCGGTCGGACCTCGCCTCGAAGCCTTCGCCGAACCCACCCTGAGCTTAACTCACCCTACTCTCGCCTAGTGTGTTTAGTGTTAATAAAATTGTATATTTTTGTATTTCCGAGTGTAATTTAACTCCATTAATTAGTTTCAGGTCGGCCACGTTCCTAAAACGTGCCCAGCACGTTACACACTCTTAAATAGTCTACTCGCCTGATTTTCTTAAATTTGTATTTGAGAAAACCTAGGCTTTCGTTACTTTCAAATAAGACCATACCATCACGCCTGTCGTCCACGAAGTGTTAGGCAAAAGTGTACTTATGTACACATTCAATTCGCCGAATACGGTAATCGGCCACAAATCCAAACTCCGAGCTGCTACTGAGAATTTCATAGAAAAACCCAATAACACTGCTCGACCTGGGAATCGAACCCAAGATTTCTTGCTCAGCAGTCGTCAGTGCATTGATGTGCAGTAAATTTAAAGTAGGTACTTACATATGTATTCATCCAAGCTCGGCTCGTCAGGTTCGTAGTAACTTATACGCGGCTTCTGCCGCAAATTACGTCGACTCATCTTGAAAATAAACATTATTAAATTAATTAAATAACTGTGATGAGCTCGTATTAGATTAACGGACGCAAGACGCAATACATACAAAAAGTATTCCACAGGAGGCATGAAAATTCCCTGAGCTGATGCCTATCTCATGATCAGCTAAATTACGCCCACAGCTGGACATAAGCCTCCTTAAGGTTTCTAAGACGACCTATGCCGCGCCACTTGCATCCAGCAGATACCAGCGACCTGTCGGTCCGCCCACACGAAAACATTCGGGCGCCAACAACGGCCAATGGCGATCTACCCGATACAAAATGAGATAGGATGTTTTATTTCTCAACATAACCGGATAGTGAAATGATACCTATATATTTTATTAGTTTGCTTCATGAGAACCGTCAGCTAACGATATAATTATTGACGACTGTTTTCTTCTGAACAAAACAAGGGACTAACATAATTATGCCTATTTATATTATTAACATATTAGTTAATAAACAATGTCAATAAGATACCTTTTGATTTAAACTCCGCACAGCAGTTTAAATTCGTAATATTTCGTGAATCTTGAAAGCTTGAATCAAAGACTCAACGCAACTGTTGCAAAAATTGTGCATTTTCCCGCCAATTTCAGATAAACTCTAAAATCTATGATTTTTGAAAATAAATGTCCTTATTCTGAGGTTTTTAGTTATGTGTTTGTTTATTTTAATATTAAGTCAGTTTCACACGTTGGCACTAATGTCCAACTTGCTTCACGTTGGATCAAATAGCCTTCTCAGTTGCCTAGCGTTCGTTTCGGGTTTTAAAGAATTTATATTTATCATTGCCATCAGCCACCTTTTTTTGAGGCTGATATTTTTTTATCACCCCAATGATTAAGAAATAAGTAAATTATTGGATTCACCATCTTCGAAACATATAAAATTGACTGACTGACCCAACTGATTTATCAACGTACTCTCAAAAATCCTATGTTAAGGTTACTGAAAGAATAATGGCAAAATCATTGTAGGTAAATACAATTCCCATGCCTTGTTCACGCATAATTTACACAATGTAAAAATATTTTTTATTTTTTATCATACATACATACACTCACGTCTTTTTCCCATGGGGGTAGGCAGAAACTATAGAATGCCACGCGCTACGGTTCCTGCATACCACTTTTGCCTCGTCCACATTCATACATCTCGTCATGCACGCGCGCCTGTTATGAGTACTGCGAACCTGACCTTTTTGAAGGAGTTCACAAATTAGGTCGGTGTATGTCCTTCTAGGGCGCCCCCCCGGTGTTTCCACTAACATCCGCCTTATAAATTCCTTTTAAAAGGCTTTTATTTTTTATCAATGAATATTATATTTCTTTTCAACCTACGAAACAAAAAATGGAGGAGGTTCTCAAGTCGACGCGTGTAATTTTTTTTCTGTATAACCACGCATAACTTTTTACAGAGTAGACTTCCGATTTTGATAATTATTTTTTATTGGTAAGAGTATACCTACTCCGAAATTGGTCTCATATAATTTTGGAAAAAATAAATCAACCTTAGGTGTAGGAAAATAGGGAATGTTTGATTCTTCACTCACTGATTGTGACCACGCATAACTTTAGAGTAGTCCGATTTTGATAATTTCGAGATTTCATTTAAATTTAAGGTAATATTTGTGTGTGCGTTACCCAGGCAAAATGTTTTGCTTTAGAGAGATGAGACTTAAACAAATAATTAGTGTATCATGAGGAGCAATTTGTTTACTAATAGCAAAATTTGTTTGAATTGTAGTTTTTAAGTTATTTAAGAAAAACAAATTTTGCTGGAGTAACGTTTGAAACGTTACCCAGGCAAAATCGTCTTTCAAAAATTAGTTTCAGCACGGAACCAAATACATGAATAGATAGCTTTTGTTGAGTAGTAAATGTTTATAAATAGCAAAATTTGTGTGTGGTATAGTTCTTTAGTTATTTAAGATTTTGCTGCGGTAACGTTTTGGGATTTCCCAGATCTCGAAAACGGCTCAACGCAGAAGTTTGAAAAAAATACCAATAAAAGACCTCAATTTGTTTAAATTTGTTTAATCATTAGTTTTTGATTTGGTTGACGTAAACCAATGTAATTAAATGGTTTCAAAAATCAGAAGAAACGGGTTTGCAAGTAAACCAATACACTTATAACCAAATAAACAGCTGTAAAAAATACCCGTGGTTCGACGCTTGTTTACATCAGAAATATTAGATTTCATACTTTACACATTAAGAAGATAAAAACAAATTTGATTTATTTTAGACTGGTCGTACTTTAGCGATCAAATACGCAGTTCCCATAACATTAAGAAACATGGCATACTTTAAACAAATTAAAATGATTCCTGAAAATTCCTTCCTGTTAATTGCAGCTTTGAATTACGGCTCTAATGAAAGTTATCTCAAAAACAAGAATATGTCAGCAATTCTCTAATGAGCCGACCAAATTGAAAAGGTCACATAAAAGCGACCGCACCATACATAAGCGCAACCATCTGAAATGAACAGGATAATATAGATGTTTTGTTAGTACAGTTGAATACAAAAGTTTTCTGGTCAGGTTAGTTAAAATAATAAAATGGTTAAGATTCATTATTTTTATTTAAAAAATCAGTCTCATACAAATTATATGTATTGCTTTGCCTTAGCATCAACATTTTTAGAGAAAAATCACAGATAAGTTATAACCTACTTACTTAATTTTAATATTTGGATACATTAATAGTTTGTACAATTTTCCTTAGGAGGTACTAATAACGTAGGTTGATAGGTGGACTCCATTTCACCTCGACTCACAGTATGGCATTTTAATATGAGTTTTGTTACGTGTTACTTAGAGTGAATATTTTAACATTACATGTGACTGCCACAGGTGGATAACCCGTGAACCAATCATTGTCAAAGCGTCGTAACCTTCTTTTAACTTAATGTTGAAATATCCACTCTAAGTAACACGACATAAAGCTCATATTTCAATACCACAGTGTGACTTGAGTTGGAATTGAGTCGGCGTTGTGTGTGTAATGTGCAAAGCACATTTAATGTTTTTTTTTACAAAATATGTATTATCGGCTTGCCTATATTTCTTGCCCTTATGAGGGACGGTTTCGAGCATATTCTATAAAAAATGTATATAATCACAAAACTTTTAAATGAGAAAACAACAATATAATAAAAATCTTCCAACAATTATATAAAAAATAAACAACTTTTACACTTATGTACCTATTTAAAAATATAGGAAACAGTACAGTTTTTATCATTAATAACTACTAATATCACTCATAATCACAGATTCGTACCTAATTCAATAAAATTTGTGTGGTCATTGGGACCGTATAAAATTATGTGTTTTATGCTTCCAGTCTCTAACGTTTTAATTACCTACACTAATGAATATATAATCAAATGTGGCATTATGGAGTTTTTGCATTTCTGTAGTTTACAGTACAGATCATCGTAACATTCATATTGTTGAGTTTTCGTTCTGTAACAGTATGCTCTGTAATGTCCAATCAATGTGGAACTTGATGGTGGGTCAAAATCAATTACTGCCAAAATCATATACTGTTGGCCATTTAACTCTATATTAATGGGTATATCATTCAGGTTAACAGACATGTCATGTAGTTCGAAGAAAAGTAATGGTTTTAATTCATATGTAAAATATACATTTCCTGTCTCGCATACAGGACACAGTGAAACATTATCATTATTAATACACGATGTGGCAGATTCTTCCAAGAAGTCAATACCCTTTTGTGTTATAATATTTATATTTAAAGATATATATTTACAATCAATTTTCTTTGGTTGTAATGCATTTGAGCATGTGTCATTTGAGCAACACCTCTGTCTGGTGGCAGAAAAGTATATGTTGCTCATGAATACCTGTTCTAAAATCATTGTTATATTACATTCACAACTGATAATATTTTGCTGTGACTTTGTTTTATCAAAAAGGTCAATCAATAGTTTGTCACGAAGTTCATATAATCTTTTGCAAGTTTTTCTCGTATTAGATAATACTTTTATGAATGTTGTTAAACCATCGCTAGCACTATTTAACTTTTCTCTGAAAGCAGGCCTGTCTTGATAAGCTGCACCGAATGCTTGCGCGAGGGAATCAAAAGCACAAGTGTTTGTTATAAGTACCCTGTTTTGGTGTACATAAGAATATGCGACGTTACCATTCTGTAATATGTATATGGAGGTAGCTTTTTTTGATTTAGGAGTGGGTATGGTAAGTCCCCGCCAGTTTTCAACTTCTATAGGTTTATTTTGAAAAATTGATTGAATATCAAAATCTGACGTATCAGTTAGGTTCTCTTCTTCTTCTTCTTTTTCAACTGACTTCGGTGCAGAATCAGATATAATTAACTCTGCTGAGAATGAATCTCGTTTTTGTTCGTGTTTGTCTCTAATTTTTACTATTTTTCGTGAGAAATACTCATAATTTGTTTTGCGTTTTTCCTTTTTGTTTCTTAGTTTTAAGGCCTGTTCTTCTTTGTTCTTAGTATTCTCGTGTAAAATTTGACTAGAGCTTAATTTTATGGTTCCGTTAATAAAACTATAATGTTGTATAAGAAATTCGTCTAACCGGACGCGTTCAACTTTGGTCTCAAAATATATAGTTTTGATGTCCTTAAAATGATTTTCTACATTTGAGCTGCTGGCATAGTCTTTGGCTCCAGGAAAATAATCAGTCATAATATTGCCCCACAAAGGTAATTTTTTCAAAAGTCTTTTAAGAGTGTTGTTAATTTCCGGCAAAAAAAAAAGCATTTTTCATTGGTGTAGATTCAATTAACTGTAAATATAATAGTTCTGTATTCATAATGTCATCATAATATTTTATCAAAGGCATAGGGCCACCGTGTTGCTCACTCTCTTCATCTTCTGTTACAAAATATATTTCTTCGGAACTGTCCTCTCTTTCATTCTTTTCAATTTCGTCTGTGTGTCTTAGATATGTTTTTATTTGGTCGCTCAATCGTTTCAATGCTTGTTCACATTTCGATGCCGTATAATCAAGATCGGTACTTATATATTCATGAAGAGAAAGTGTGATTACATCTTTAATAATTAGTTTTACTTCGTCATAGCTTCGTGATTGTAGTATCAATTTGATGCAATTGATATAAAAATATTTGCATGTTTCAGAAGTCTTGTCAAAACAACTTTGTGTATACAGTTTTTTAAAAAAATGAGACTTATCAAGTCTGATGTAACAAGCAGGTATCTTGCCTTTTTTTTCCTCAACTATTGCAAAACATTGTCTTAAATAGTTATTCAAGTCCGTTTTCAAAAAAGTTTTCGTTATGGCCGCTATTAAAGCAGAAGAATCATCACAAATTATTTCATTTGGAAGGACTCTTCTGTTTAACCATGTGCTTAGCCATGTGGCTATTGTTTCTGTTGTGTGTGAGTCAGAGCACATATAACAAATTGGAACACTAGCACCCAAGGTATATGCTACGATGGCATATAAGAAAACATGTTTGGGATTTTTATATTTTAAAAAATCGTTTGCTTCGGGTGGCTTTATTGGTTTAAATAAAGATCCAGTGGCATCAAGACAGGATTTTATATTTGTCTTCCAAGATGTCATCGTAATATATACTTTGCTCAGTAGTCCAAAAATACAATATAAATGGAACAAGAGACATTTTTTTTATGAAACTGTCATACGGTGGGCTACAGGTCATGGCATACAGTGATAAAATAATATTTTTATCAAACTGAAGAGCGCTTCTAGCTTCATGCCGGTATTTCCTCAAATTTAATAATTTAGGCAAAGTTGGCGGTTCTTTTGGATTATCCATGCTCATAACTTCATCGGCCGTTGAATTTCGTACCCTTAAAGCCTTAATGTTTTTAAGTTTTTCTTTGTGCAGATTAACCCGGTGTGAAGTTAATTTATTTTTAATTCGAGGGTCATGCCGAAAGCCTTTTTTCAAATTTGTAAGAATAAGCGTTACTTTATAAGAATTATCAGCTGTTTCGGGGGATATTGTCAAGAACAGACTAGCTTTGCATTGCGTACAACTTCCTGTACATGTGATGTCGTTATTTTTGAGATCAGTAGGCACGTAATTGTTTTTAAACGAGAATGTGCATTCTAAATCGGTTTTAAAAAATATATGATCTTGCATTTCGTTGGTCCACTTATTTTGTGCGAGATGGTGGGATTCAATAGGCGCAATTTTATAGTAGTCATATTTACTCATTTCAAAAGAAACTGTTAAATCAGAAGGAGCTTCTACAACTGCATGCAATTGTGTTCGATTATCTTCACAATCTCCGCGAGAATTAAAAAATAAAACTTTATTTCTCTTCGCAGATATTTGCAGGGCTGCTTTGCTGACTTCGTGATTAAACTGAATACGCAGTTCTTGTTGTATGTGGTCATAAACTTCATTTGAGATTGGGGGAATAGAAACATTAAATATATCTTTATATTTGGAGAACACAACTCTTAGGTCGTCAAGGGGCACTTTTACTTTTCGGCCTGCCATTTTATTGTACCTGCTGGTACTTCACTGGTATGTGTGATTTTCCGAATATAAAATGAACTGACATGAACAACGGTGTGAGTTGAGGCTTGCACATTCTGCTCCCGAAGCCATGAAGTGCAACTACCTGAAAAAAAAGCAAGGCACACATCACATTTACATTAATATTTTCATTACCTATCATTTTAAAAATCTAGTACACTTGTCTCGCCATTTGCGCAGAAAGACATTCGCACGAATGGATACTTGCGCATAAAGACATTTGCGAATGCACACTTCAGTAAAAAGACTGTAGGTGTACAGTACCTTCAGTCTTCTCAAGATATTGCGCGAAAGGACATTTTAGCAGATTAAAAAGGGTGTCGTTTTTAAGGTTGGGATCGCCAATTACCAATATGCGATAAATGCCGTAAAAAATCCAAGATGGCTAAAGATAAACCGCTTAAGCGCTTGCGCAGTGATGAGCTGGGTTTTGTTAGGCGTGGCGCCATTCCTACGCTTTGTTGTACGTATACTGAATTTCGTGTGATCTGATTGCAATTAATGTGTATATAAAGTACCGTGTATGAAACAGCACATATCTAACTAGGTATTGTAACACTCGTGTATAATACCCCTCATTATACAAGTTTCATAAACTATCATTACCGAATACTCACCGGACTTGTCAAACACACTTCAATATAATTGAGAATAATACTAGATTCGTTAAAGCGCTTGAAACTTTATGACAGTATAGCTTAAACGTATAAAAACTGTATCCTTTTTGTTTTGTTTACGTTAAGTCTAAGAGCAATATCACAACGCGATTGCCTAGCATGGCGTAGGTATAGAATAATTAAAAGTTAAAGCCTACCACTGAGACCGCCACGTTGTTATTTTAGCCAATAATCACACACACAGTTTTAAGCAATAAAGAGATGAGTCTGTCGTAAAACAATAATATTTCATATTTTGCGCGATATTCTGGTTCAATATTTCCATGATAGCCATTGAAATGATAAAAAAACTATATACTATATTTTCCTAATTGTAATGAAGAAAATGGCAAAGTTTTTTTTTGTGCCGGGGCTAATTGTGTTTTGGGTCACATTTGACGAGTTTTCTTTATTCTGATTCACACCAAAAAGCGTACATTAATATACGCTGAATGACTATTTTATACTGAAACACAACTGTACTGTAAAATAAAAACATTTAATACTCACATCGTTCAAAGACGTCGTCGTACACACACACATAAACCACAAGCACTTCTCTCCAAAACACTTGGTTCACGACTGATTGTTTCATTGGTTCGGTCGGAGCTAGTTGTACCCATAGATAGAGCGTACTCAACTACTCACAGCTAAAGAGTAAGTAAGACAAGGCATATAGCTGTTGCGTTGCATTGCACACAGCGATGCGCGCTGCTCTGACTAGCATCAAGAACGTTAAAACGTTTTTAGCGTGGCTTTGCGTTGTGGTATCAAAATAAAACATTTGGTTTAACAGAAACAACAAATTAAGTACTAAAAATATAGCTACATGTATATATGTTTGTATTGTTTTAAATCACACTATAAATTATACACTATGATATTACACTTTTATTAACTAGTAAAAATTGTGTAATATGGTACTGCACTTAAAAAATATTAAAAAATCGGCTTCACGAATAACGTTTTTCTGCTTAACTGTACAAAACATCGGTTACCAAGCTGCTAATTTGCGAAGATTACCCGTACGTACGGTGCAGTCGCTTTTACGTGACCTTTTCAATTTGGTCGGCTCATTAGAGAATTGCTGACATATTCTTGTTTTTGAGATAACTTTCATTAGAGCCGTAATTCAAGGCTGAAATTAACAGGAAAGAATTTTCATGAATCATTTTAATTTGTTTAAAGTATGCCATGTTTCTTAATGTTATGGGAACTGCGTATTCGATCGCTAAAGTACGACCAGTCTAAAATAAATCAAATTTGTTTTTATCTTCTTAACGTGTAAAGTATGAAATCTAAAATGTCTGCTGTAAACAAGCGTCGAACCACGGGTATTTTTTACAGCTGTTTATTTGGTTATAAGTGTATTGGTTTACATGTAAACCCGCTTCTTCTGATTTTTGAAACCATTTAATTACATTGGTTTACGTCAACCAAATCAAAAACTAATGATTAAACAAATTTAAACAAATTAAGGTCTTTTATTGGTATTTTTTTCAAACTTCTGCGTTGAGCCGTTTTCGAGATCTGGGAAATCCCAAAACGTTACCGCAGCAAAATCTTAAATAACTAAAGAACTATACCACACACAAATTTTGCTATTTATAAACATTTACTACTCAACAAAAGCTATCTATTCATGTATTTGGTTCCGTGCTGAAACTAATTTTTGAAAGACGATTTTGCCTGGGTAACGTTTCAAACGTTACTCCAGCAAAATTTGTTTTTCTTAAATAACTTAAAAACTACAATTCAAACAAATTTTGCTATTAGTAAACAAATTGCTCCTCATGATACACTAATTATTTGTTTAAGTCTCATCTCTCTAAAGCAAAACATTTTGCCTGGGTAACGCACACAATATTTGTTATTATTAATTATTAATATAATATTTATTAATCTTTGTTTATTAATTGTAAATATAGACACCTACCCATGGAACAGATTTTTTTTTCTGTTCCGTGCACCCACCCGAGTACCTAGGTGTTTGATAATATTTGGTCCAGAAATCATAATGGCTAATTTTAAAACTCAGTGCCATATTTTCTTTAAAAAACAAAAAAACTATTTTTTTTATATAGGTACTCTTCTGTTGTCTGTGCTGTGTAACTCGCTTCGTAATTGATTGCCGATTTGCCGCCAAAATTCTAATTTAATAAATTAGAATATTTGGCGGAAATTCGGCAATCAAATATTAATTACTAAGCTTAAAAGTAGTACTCACTTTCAGGTAGGCACGCTGATAAAACGTGAGGCTTGCGCCGCGTCGTTATATGGGGGACGCCTAATAAAACTTGAACTAATTTTGGTGGTGGTACTCACACGACACGCACGCAAAATAATTCTTTCTTTCGTTTTTAACAAATAGCTCAGAGAGCTATATGAATATGAAAGGTGTATAAATATGACTTCTTGATTTTAAATGAATCACATTAAAATTTTTTGTTCACGATAAAAAAAACATAAGTCTATCTATATCTATATATATAAGTCTATTTATCGTTGAGGTGGTAGTGGCAACATAGTTTTAGTATTTCAGCACGGGTAAATCAAACAAACATACTATGGTTTTAACGTATAAACATTTAATCTGTATTCCCGAACAATAATAAAATGAATAAAACAACAGAAACCGTAAGATCATTTATTATAATTAACTGTGAAGTCAGTGACTGCAGGTATGTATTGTTTTCGGGACGCTGAAAGGTTTAGCTGCCAGTAATAGCTGCAGTCCATCGCGCCCGTCAATAGCTCAGGCGACAGGCCTAGCGACGGACTTGTTAGGTTCTCTAGATGTTTACTTAGCTGAAACAAACATATCATCATGCCTGTCGTCCCCGAAAGGTTAGGCAGAGGTGTACATTGGTACACCTCTGCCTAACCTGGGTGTACATTAGTACACCCACGTTTCGCTGGTATGTTTTAGGTCCCATGTAATAGCGGGGCGAGGCTATTGCCATTAACTGGGCACAAACCCAAACTACAAGCTGCTACTGAGAATTTCATAGAAAAACCTAATAACACTTCTCGATCTGGGAATCGAACCCAAGACCTCTTACTCGGTCGCATTGCATGACCATTAGACCAACGAGGCAGTTGAAATAAATAAATAACTTTGGACACTATGACACAGCGCCATCTAGTTCCGAGCCAAGCAACGAGGCTTGTGTTAAGGATACTAGTAGGTTGATATACTACATACATCCTTATTTTGTAAATACATACATATTATACATAGATACATCCATGACTCGGATACAAATGTTTATGCTCATCACACAAACAGTACAGAAGGCAGTGTTAACTACTGCTGGTCTGTGGCGTAGCGTGGGTCTTTGCCGCCCTGGCCGACCAAAAATTTGCCGCACACTATTTTCCCTTCTTATTGCAAGAAAAAACCTTTTTACCAAATTTGTCACCCCCAAAAATCTGCCGCGCGGGGTCAAGGCCCCTCCAGCGCCCCCCCACGCTACGCCTCTGGACGTAAAATCCAGTTAATCAAGTTTTGGACATCTCACCAGTACGGCTCTCTGAGGTTCGGTAGGAGAGTACAGCGCAGTGTCCCTCTGGAGTCCATGGGTAAGGTCCATTCCCAACAAGAGAGCTACTCGACAGCTACTTTGTGTTAAAGCTTCTGACACAGCTTTCAGGGCTTCGGGACGGTTTAGAAATTCCTGCAAATAAGAATATACTTAACACTACACTATTTACGGCCTGGCCCGGCTCCGCAAGGATGGATGTATTAAATTTAATATACCCTATGTTATTCGGGAATAATGTAGCTTTCTTATGGTGATTTTTTTAAATCGGTCCAGTACTTTTTGAGTTTATTCGTTTCAAACATACAAAAATATAAATCTTCACTCTTTATATTATTAGTATAGATGTAATAAGGGCAAGTTTCAAGTTAGGTTATTGGTCATGTAGTCCTACGGTCCTATGGTTCAGGGGTTGGCAACCTATGGCTAGGAAGCCACATGCGGCTCTTTAGTTTCATACGCTAATATTAATTATTTCATCGAAAAAAAAAAACATTTAAATATCGTTGCTCAAGAACAGTTTATTGTAGGTGAAAAAAAAAATGTAGACTTTTAAAACATAGAAAATTTTAAATTGTAATTTTTTACTCTTCCGATTGAAAAGGTTGCCGACCCCTGTAAGTAGGTCTTGTTATACAGGCTTCAATATGGTTAAGAAAGTGTTATATATAACCGACCTATTTATTTTATTTTTAGTATTTGTTGTTATACCGGCAACAGACATACATAATCTGTGAAAATTTCGGCTTTTCTAGCTATCACGGTTCACAAGATATAGCCTGGTGATAGACAGACAGACGGACAGCGGAGGTTTAGTAATAGTGTCCCGTTGGCCCTTTGGGTACGGAACCCTACAAAATATGTTAACATAGGAAAAAGACATTACCTTTACGAGTATGGGAAAACTAGGTATGAACACATCTCCAACAACTTTCACGTCTTTCTTCAACAACTGAGCAGCGTTGAGCTTGGAGACGTCACATCTAGCTGCAACCAGCGTATCTAGCTCACGTTTCCTACAAAAAAAAACATTTCTTTTAAAAAAAAAAAAAAAGAAATTCAAATATACATTGGTACCTATAGGAAATTGCGGGCGGCATATGACCGGCCATCGTGGCGATTCTTGGAGGAGACCTATGTCCAGCAGTGGACGTATAACGGTTGAAATGATGATGATGATAGGAAATTCGAATAATTTAATTTCAATAAAATCATATTGATATCTTACACTTACGCGAATATTCAGACATTGAAATAAACTTGACTTTACTATACTTTTTACGGATTTTATCAGTCTGCCCATGACTGCTGGAATTGGATGTTGTAAGGATTCGAAACATCGGGTTCGTTACGCGTTACAGACACTTTTTCCCGGCTAGGGTACCCCTCCGCAATATCCCATGAGGAACTACATTCCAAAAGTCCCGATGGTAGCGTCTTTCGATCTGGCAACCCTACTAGACACTGAGGATCACTATAATGTCAATGCATGTAAGTCAGGGAATGTACCTTTCAGTTTTATAATCAGCAGGTTTCAATAAACTTTCCAAGAATAATATAATTTCTTCGTCATGCGGTGTTGCTTTGTCAACCTCTTTGGAGAAATTTACTGTGTCTAATATTATTGTTGCTGCAATATAAAATATTTAAGTTTCAATATTATTATCTTCTTATCGTGTCAATGGCCTAAACAACCTTTGAATAGTAAGAGGCCACTTCAATGGCGTTAGGCGTGGCAGACAGAGATCGTTCCTCATGCAGGATTTTGGGCACAAAGTACACACCAGAAGGTACCGACATAGTTTGCTCAGGATCGCACCTTGGAAACAGCTAGGCACGGTAACGCAGTGTCCAGGCTGACCAATCCCTTCAACACATCGGCTCTCATAGCCGTATATGGAACTTTTCAGAGCCAACTCTTTCAACTCTTCCAAAGCCAGCTCTTAAAGTCATTTCAATTAATATAGAAGGATTCTCTCACAAATATTATTATCACACACCATCACGCCGTTCGCTCCCAAGGAGTTAAACAGAGTTGTACTAATGTACCCCCACATTTCGCTGGTATGTTGCCCAATTAATTACCGGGCATATTCAGACTCAGTGCAGCTTCTGAGAATTTCATAGAAAAACCCAATGACACTTTGCTCGACCTGGGAATCGAACCCAAGACCTCTTGCTAAGCAGTTGCATTAATGGCCATTAGACCAACAAGGAAGTTTGAAGATATCAATAAATTATATAGTATTCTTTCAGTAAAACAACCCTTCATCTGCAAAAAATCTTAGTAATTTCTAAACCGGTTAATATTAATCCAGTTTTTGCTTACCATGCAACATTTCACTGCAAACCGGATATGCGATAAAGAAATCCACATCTTTAGCTACCAGTGCTCCAAGATCCTTGATCCTTTGGGCTACGAGCGTGGCACAAGATCCGACGATGGCAATCGTAGAGCGGGTGTCATCTTTGTAACACCATGCTGAATTGTCTATGGGCCTGGAGAATAATGTTGCCAGTTAAAAATTGGTTGTCTACAAAGTTGGTTTACGGACGATAATTTTACGTGATAACAAGGCGAACGCTTAGGCTGATCATGCCTCTATTGCTTGCACGCTCAGCTCAGGCGATGGACAATTTTCCGTGCGTGCAGCCTGCGTTCATCGATATAGAGACGTTATCTCGTTAAAATTTATTTACATTGTATTGTGTAGTATGATATTATTATTTTTCTTATTCCGTTTGCTAGTAAGTGACTAGCTGACCCGATAAAATTTGTTCTGCCATATAAAAATACTGAAATACTTAAGTTAGGATCTTCATCAAATAGATTACGTAAAACAAAAAAAAAACCTTAGGGATCTCAGTCCACTAGTCACTACACTAGACTCCTATAGCTTGTCATAAGTTATGTGTGTAGGAAACCATTATGTTTAAGAGATTTTCATGATGGCATGTGAAGGCTGCCAACCCGAAGTAGGCTAGCATGGTGGGCTATAGCTTAATCCATCTCAAATGAGAGGAGACCCGTAGTAATGGGTTGATGATGATGATATTGGTACTTACCGATGATCAATGATTTCTGTAACATATGGTGCTAGAAATTTGTCTTTATTTGCTAGGACATGATGATCAACCAAAACCACTTTAGTATTTGGATTAGCTGCCAACTGCTTTAAGTCGTGGTCATCTCTGAAAAATATAAGTATGTATATTTGGTGCAACACAATGGATCAACGATTTGAAGAAGGTGGCTGGCAGCGGCTGGATGCGAGGTGCCCATGACTGGGATGGTTGGCGCTCTTTGGGAGAGGCCTACGTTCAGCAGTGGACGGCTATAGGCTGATAAGATGGAAGAAGATAACATATTTGGTGCAAGCATTCAGAAAAGGACTATTATAATATATATCAGCCTATACCCAAATGTAGGCTACTTCCAAAGAGCACCTAAGTCCCTCAGTATTGCTTAGCTTGCATCATAAAGGACAACTTCTTTTTCGTGTCGATGGAAAATTAGTGACATCTACTTTAATGTCCACTTTAACATTCACGGAATTTTCAGTGGCAAACCAAAACTGAATTCAATATATTTTTTGTTGTCTAGTTAGAGACTAGAGTTACAAGAGGTCTTGAGTTTGATTCCCAGTTCTAGCAGAGTTATTGGGTTTTTATGAAATTCTTAACAGCAGTTTGGTGTTTGGATTTGTGCCTGTTTGATAGGTTATAGGTTATTAGGCAATTCGTTGAACTCGCTTTAAGTACTGAAGCTGAAAGATACCGGCAAAATGTGAGTGTATATTTCTCAATAGCTTTTGGAGATGACAGGTGTGATGTTGTGTTACTTACTAACTATCAAGAAACTAATTACTTATCTAAATGAAGTGTGTAATTAAGTAAGTTATAGAATAAATTATTACTATTACCTAAAAACCAGGATACTATCACAGATGCCTTTTTCCCTTAAATAATATGCTACTTCTGTCTTCAGCGCAAAATCATTTCGATCCACATTCAAAATTGGCACAAAAATGTCATCTTTAGTAATAGTGTTATCACTTCGATGATTCCTTGTACACACTTTGCATTTGATTTTATTGTATTGCCAGTTCAAAAAATTGGCATAGACTATAGCACTCACTGCGGAGTCTAAATCACAACTTTCATTGCCAATTACAAGATATAAATCGTTGAATGTGAGTGTGTTCTGAAACAAAAAAAAGAATTGATACATACACTCTCGACTTGTTCAAGGTTGATACAGTATAAACCAATGAATTATGATCATCAGAAACTTTTTGAAAGTATATATTTGAAATTGAAGAGTCGGTAACACGCATGCGGCACCTCTGTTGTTGCAAACGTCCATTGGCTACGGTAACCGCTTACTACTTCTTAGGCGGTCCGTGAGCTAAGTTACCACTTTTGTGATATAAAAAAACGATTCCGCCCCTAACTGACACTCTGACCGATCAAAGTATTAGATTATTTGTTTAAAGCATTATCTAATACCTTATTTATGGTATTCAAATGATTTAATAATCGAAATCCTGTGATGAACTTGTACAAAGTAACCTTGGGCCCTCGGTGTAAATATAAACACAAAACAATAATACTACTGCAATTACCAATTTTGTTAATGTTGTAGCGAAAAACTCATCCATGTTACTATAAATTTTGATGTTTTATTTGTAGTGAAATGGTTTTCTAACCCATATTTGAATAGGTTTTTGTCAATATTTTTGCTTTTGATAGATTGGCACTCGACAATCTTGACATTAATGATTGATGAAACATTTTCTCCCTTTAGGGATAAGACAAAGGAATTAAGTCTATACAGCCAGGCAGGCAATTAATGGCAATGATTTGTTGAACATTGGTTTATGATTTATGAAGGATGATAAATGTGTTTTTTCCTAGTTTCATTTAAGATGTGGTTCTTTACTGAAACTTTACGCGGACTTTATGAGAGTATTTGAAAGTCAAGTAACACTGTTTTGTTTCATTTGCCAACAGCAACACTCATGGACGTTCACAAGCACTTCATCATCATCATCAGCCCATATTCGTCTACTGCTGGTCGTAGGCCTCCCCTAGTAAACGCCATAGAGCTCAATCTTACGGTCTTCTCATCTAGTTGCTGCCAGCTGCCTTCCGCAAGTCGTCGCCCCACCTAGCTGGCGGTCGTCCTACTCTACCTTTGCCGAAACTTGGTTTCCACTAAAGCACTCGTTGCTCCAATGGTGGTCGGTTCTCCGAGATATGTGACCGGCCGATTGCCACTTCAGCTAGTTAATCCTTTGAGCTATGTCGGTAACTTTAGTTCTCTGACGGATGACTTCATTCCGGATTGTATCCCTCAGAGAAACTTCGAGCATAGCTCTCTCCAAAGCTCGCTGAGTGACCTTAAACTTAAGGACCAGTCTCACCGTGAGTGTCCACGCTTCGGCTCCGTAACTCATAATGGGTTGGATGCACGCATTAAAGACTTTCGTCGTAAGGCGACGACGAAGACCTGACGAAGTTTACCGAATGCTGCCCACCCTAGCTGAATCTTCCTATCGGTTTCTCTCACAGAGTTGTTTCTACCTAATTGCATTATCTGCCCGAGGTAGACGTTTTCCTGAACAACTTCGAGAGATACACCATTTACAACGACCGATCTGGGGTAACTAGGCTGTTGAACGTGACCTTGGTTTTAACCATGTTCATCCCAAGACCGATACGTCGAGAGGCGTCATCTAGGTCAGTCAGCATTCCCTCGAGATCCTGCAGCGTCTCCGACATGAGGACAATATCGTCGGCAAATCTTAAGTGTGAGATGTACTCACCGTTTACGTCAGAGCCTCGTTGGTTCTGTTTTGAATGTGGGCGAGGCAAAAGTATTATGCAGGGATTATAGCGCGTGGTATTCTGTCGTTTCTGTCTACCCCCATGGGAAAAAGGCGTGAGCGTATATATGTATATATTATTGGTACTCCATTGAAAGTATTAAAAAATCCGGCCAAGTGCGAGTCGGACTCGCGCACGAAGGGTTCCGCACAAAATTAGGCAAAAAATGTAGTTTTTTGTATGGGAGCCCCTTTAAATATTTATTTTATTTTGTTTTAGTTGTAATAGCAGCAACAGAAATACATAATCTGTGATAATTTCAACTGTCTAGCTATCGCGGTTCTTGAGATACAGCCTGGTGACAGACAGACAGACGGACGGACAGACAGTGAAGTCATAGTAATAGGGTTCCGCTTTTACCCTTTGGGTATCGGAATCCTATTAAGGTTCTTCATTTAATTACACACCACTCTGACCGTTTTAAAAGAGTACGTGTTAAGAAGATGTATGTCAGTTACATGGAGTTTCTGGTTGGCGCTTCTTCAAAGTAAATACTTTTTGGGACTGTGCAACTAGTTTTGAGTTTTCAAAAATACCTGTAATATTCAACTTAGTTAAATAAAACTTTTGCCACTGGTGAAACCAAACTTGCTCGCGTGTTTTGAATACAATAATTATATTTGAAATGAAACGAATCAATTAAGTATTAACTTCACCTCCACGATTTCCCTTTGCGATTTTCATAATTTCACACAAGACTGACAAATTATAATAAAAAAAAAACTATAAAGTAGAATTATTGATTCCATGTTTTGAGTTATGTAATAATTTAAACGTTTTCATTTATTCAGTATTCATAATGAAAGTCAACGTTTTCATTATTTTTATGGGTATGTCTGTTCAAAATTGTAATCTTATATTGGTATTTATTTTCAAATTTAATTAAATGACACCCACCTCTTGTAAATATTATGGACAGAAAATGAGATGTTGGTGTGTATGGAGGGGGTTCATCATCAACCCATTATTGCTCCACTGCTGGGCACGGGTCTTCTCTCATTAGAGGGATTAGGCTATAGTCTACCACGCTAGCCTACTGCGGATTGGCAGGCTTCACAGGCCATTGAGAAATTCTCTCCAGCATGTAGGTTTCTTCACGATGTTTTCCTTCACCTTTGAGCATGTGATAAAGACGCACATAATTTTCGAAAAGTGAATGGTGGGTTTGAACTTGTACTTTTGACATCTTAGTCCAGTGGTCATACAACTAGGTTACCACAGTGTTAGGAGGGGGTTATCTTGGATCAATCCTGTGATAATCGATTCTTTTAAAAGAAAGAAATTTCAATATTCAGGCAGAACTGTTACTATACATATTCTACGATTTTTATTTCCAGTAGTCCAAGCGACACAATGTGATAAAGCCACATCAAAATTACGAAAGAAATTGATTGTTCCAAAAATGAATGACAACTGCAAAAAAATTAAGTGCGCGTCAACGGAAGAGCCGGAATGCGTCAAACTGTGGCGCCCTGACGTTGGGCATACTTACTACGTCAATATCGTCAATAAATGCGAGTTGGAATACATGAAATGTCATGATGGTAAGCTGAAAATGATTGTCTATACTGAAAATATCATAGTGTTCACGTACGCGACGACTGATGTTTGACCCTGTTCCAAATATTGACGCTAGGCGTTTGATTTTGTTTGTGCTAAGTATGCGCGAGATGCTGTGAAAGAATAATGCGAGTGAAAGAAGCGGCAGAAAGCTTTTATTCTGATCCGTAGTAGACGCGTCGGGGGACCGGAGAACCCAAACGGACCACCCACTGACCCTGACTAGGGTAAGGGCTGCCTGATCAGTGAGTGGCCCCATTTTATGCAACGCGTATTTAATATACGCGTTGCTCTGCCGAAGATGCCAGACAACCAAGGCCTCCCAAATTGGCAAGGACCAGTAATGAAGTTGTAGGCCCCTTTTAAACGCATATGCGTGTACTGGAGGGTAGCTGTCTCGTTGGTCTAGTGGTCATATAGCGCGACTGCCGAGCAAGAGGTCTTGGGTTCGAGCAGTGTTATTGGGGTTTTCTATGAAATTCTCAATAGCAGCTTGGATTTTGGATTTGTGTCCGCTGAATGGCAATAGGCTCGCCCCCTATTACATGGGACCTAAAACATACACCTCTGCCTAACCCTTCGGGGACGTCATGCGTGATGGTATGTATATGTATGTATACGTATGAAGGGTAGACTAAGGTTAGCGCGAGAGTTATCACTACATTAAAACCTCTACGGAAATGTGTGGGAATGTTAATGAGACATTGGAACTAAACACTTATTAAGGAGGGGCACCACTGCGACAAAAGCCAAATTGAAACTATGCAATGTATTCCTATTTATCATCATCATCATCATCATCCACCCATTAATGTGCCACTGCTGGGCACGGGTCTCCTCTAAATTGACAGGCATTAGGTTACAGTCCACCACGCTAGCCTACTGCGAGTTGGCAGACTTCACATGCCATCGATAATTCTCTCAAGCATGCAGGTTTCCTTTCCTCACGATGTTTTCCTTCACCGTTTGAGCGTGTGATAAATACGCACATAACTTCCGAAAAGTCAGTGGTGCGTGCCTTGGGTTCGAACTCGAGACCTTTGACATCTCAGTCCCCTGGTCCCACCTTAGGCTATCACAGCTCGCGCCCTATTTATCATCATCATCATCATCATCAGCCCATATTCGTCCACTGCTGGACGCCCTATTTATGCGTCTATTAATTTATTTTTAGGCGTCGAAGCTAAAATTGTTCCAATGAAGTACTGCGGCCATGGAAATGGATCACATACGGCAAATAACATGAAGAATAAAACAGGTAAGCAGTAGAGTAGAGTATTTAGAAGAGGTAATAATTTGTTACGAGTCGATTTTAAAGGAGGCCACTTAAGAGAAGATTTTTAAGCATGAAAGGGCGAGTAATAAAAGTAAAATTGGTGTTATTGAAACACAATTAATAATTTCATAGCATTTCGGATGACATTCACAGTGTTTGTCGCTGAACTCCTCCGAAATGACTGAACGGATGATTATGAAATTTTGTTTATAAATTTGGTAGGTCTGAGAATCGGTTGTAGGCTATTTTGTACACCTCTAGGTGATAAGGATGTGACTGACCAGACGTTTAAAAATTGGTTGTCTGTAAAGTCGGTTTACTGACGATAGTTGAACGTGACAACGTCTTAAGAAAATACTGAATACATTTTAAATATGACCATTAAATCTGACGAGCCCAGAATGATACCACATTTACGGCATTATTAGTGGCAAACCAAATGTCTCTCGACGTGCAGTGTTGGGGCACGAAGGGCATGAAAGTAGGTGCGACATGGTTTGGGGGCCAATACCACATCGACAGGCCATCCCTGTTTCGTCAATGTAACCCCACCTGTTCATGTCATATTTACTTCTACCCACTTGAGTCCGGAGTCGGTTTAGTGACTTCCATGTTGGCCAGGGGAGATTGAAACCAGAAGGGAGCTTTTCTTCAGGATGTATGGTATTAGCTGGAGGGGGGAACCTTTTTTTCCATAGTGAATAGTGGCTTCATCTGGACAACCCGACACGGCCTCCGTCGCTAGCTATGTCGGCTGATCTATAATAACAGTCAGTTATTATAGATGAGATATAATTTACATGTATGACGAACCATGAAAAATAAAAATTATATTTCAACTACAATACCTACTTACTAAACAAAATTTCTTTTTACTAGCTCAAGTCCCAATACGAGTGAAAAGGCATGCAATATGTAAGTATTTTGTTAGATATAAACATATAGGCCCTAGGCCCTAGGCGCAAGGTCGGATCAGCGGACATGATCTGTTTTTCTGTATTTTTTCTTGATCTGCCTCCCCCCCCCCCCTATAGAATCATGGCTACGCCCCTGCCTCTCAGTAAAGTCAGATTAGTTTAAAGTTTATATTAGACACGTGGGATTAACTTCTTAATTTTTTAGTTACGCTTGATGATCATCCTAGGTCCGCCAAATCATAATATAAGACATAATAGGGATACCGTCGCATTTCTGGTAGTGATAATATACACTGATCGATTGCCATATTTTTCAATAGCAGTGGGGCAATAATTGAATTGATGATCAATAATAACAATAGCGCTGTGGTACTCTCGTTGTGTGACCAGTGGACTGAGAGGTCAAAGGTCTCGAGTTCAAACTCAAGGCACGTACCACTGATTTTTCGGAAGTTATGTGCGATATTAATTACCTACATGCTCAAACGGTGAAGGTAACGTGAGGAAACCTGCATGCTTGAAAGATTTTCTCGATGGCATGAAGTCTGCCAACCCGCAGTAGGCTAGTGTGGTGTACCATAGCCTAATCCCTCTCAAAAATGAGAGGAGATTCGTGCCCAGTAGTGGAAGTTTAATGGGTTAGTGAATAACAATATTTAAAAAAAAACTCGTTTGTTTACAGCTTCCGAGTCTGACGACCCATCCACAGGTGTGTGATAGTTATTTAAAAATCATAAATGGGTCTTGTTCATACCATAATTATAGCAAACAAGCATACGGCCCGCCTGATGATGGTCAGCGTTTACCGTAGCCTATGTATCTTTGCAACACTAAGGTAACAGGACACCATAAAAATCGATTTACTCCTCGGTTTTTAGGGTTCCGTATTTTAAAATAGGGGAGTTATCTACACGAACAGCAAACGGAATTCCCGTGTTAGCGGAATTCAGCATAGTCACTCCTCTAACGAGCTCTGGCAACCTTACCTACTCACTCCAGTACTTACTACACTCGCAGAAACACGACTATTATTGTTTCACTGCGGTCTTCTGTAAAGAGCAATAATCGCTAGGCCATATCTCTCTAAAATTATGCTGGTGACCACAAAGACGATGACAGACGTAGATACTTCTGGTGGCAATCCCCGCGAATGTCCACTGTTTTCGGAAATTACAGATGTAAGCTATTACTAACTACTATGACTATTATCCAGTGGCGTAGCGTGGGGGGCCATGGCCCCGGGCGGCAGATTTTTGGGGGTCGCACATTTGAGAAAATGTTTTTTGCTTGTAGTAATAAGCTAAAATAGGGGGCGGAAAATTTTTGGTCGGCCCCGGATGGCAAAAACCTACGCTGCGCCACTGCTATTGTCCATTTGCTGGGCACGGGTTTCCTCATGTTTTTCAGATGAATTGGGATATATTCCACCACCCTAGTCCAGGTTGCCAAAAGTCTCACGTCAAAAATTTTCTCACAATGATTTCCTTCACCGTCTGAGCATGTAATAAATACGCACATAACTTCGTAAAGACAGTGGTGCGTGCCTTGGGATTGAACTTGAGGCCTATAATATATCATTAAGTAAGTTTAAATCTATAGTTACAGCATCAACAACACAGACACCAATACCATTCGGAGCCCAAAAGCATCCTATAAAAGATCCATGGAATTTATTCCCAGGGCTGCCTAAACAACTATACATTTATTTAGTGACATAATTTTGACTTAAATAAACATGTGAATGTTTTTTTTGAGATTATATGGTTATAAAATCAATCTAGTTGTGTATAAACGAAGTAAGTAGTTTTATTTCTGTAATAACTGATACAAGTTTGTATATTATTTTAAACGAGTTATAAAAAACCTGAATAGATATTTTCACCTTTAACCTTAAGGATAAAATAAAACGAAAATAATTTATTGTAGACACAGTACAGTAAATCTTACATAGGGAGTTCAAAATCAAAATCAAAAGTTTTTATTTCTTATGAACTTTTTCAAGCATTTGACTCTAGTTCCACGGTTCCAAGAAGCTGATATTCAGTTAGGGACCTTTTAGATAAAACTAGAACCTAACGAAGAATATAAAATTGTATAGGTATATTATAATTATTATAACATATTATTGACTATTTTAGACCATTCATTTACAGTTTAAGAATACTAGATTTCACACTGCAGTAGTATATTGATAAGAAGTAGCTATACATAGATAGTTTATTAGTTCATTGGATTAACTATATCATCATCGTCATCATCATCAGCCTATATTCGTCCACTGCTGGGCGTAGGCCTTCCCTAGTAAACGCCATTGACTACGTATATGCTACATGTACCTACATTATAAATATGTAACTAAAGGCCGTGTCTACGTGATAAAGTAAAATAACAAGTACAAGTTCACTTATAGTGAGAATAATATATAACTTTCCTAGACATTATGACATACAGCTGACATACAGCCATCTAGTCCCGAGCTAAGCAACGAGGCTTGTGTTACGGATACTAGTTGGTTGATATACTACATATATACTTTTTGTGTAAATACATACATAGATACATCCATGACTCGGATACAAATGTTGATGCTCATCACACAAACATTTGTCGCTACCGGGATTTGAACCCGGGACCCATAGCACCGAAGGCAGTGTAAACTACCGCTGGACTAATTGGGTCGTCAATACAGAATACGAGATATATGAATGTGGACGAAGCAAAAGTTGTAAGCAGGGATCGTAGCCGATAGCATTCTGTAGTTTCTGCCTACCCCCATAAGAAAAGGCGTGACTGTATAAGGAGATTAAAAATTCATATAAAAATACTCTAAATAATTTGTACATATTTTTACCTAACATTTGCTGAACTCATATACCAAAAACAAAAAAAGGCAAGTATAATAGGTAAGTAACGTTAAATGTCAAATAAAAATAAATAAATTTATTGTTGCAGCTAAAAACAATGGCAAGTATTATTTTTAACTTTTACAACTGTCAAATTTTACACAAAATTTCGCTACATTTATTATATATTTTTGTGTTTTTTTATTTAATTAATATACATCATATATGCATTCGATATAGGTACACAAAAATGTTTAATTTTTTTCTCATACCATTACGCCAGTCGCGTCATCGAAAACGCAGTTTTTATTTTTATAATAACCCTTTATAAAAACAGAAACTGCGTTTAAAACTTTATAAAAAAAACAGACTTCAAAAACTAAAAACCAAAAAATTACTTTATCTTTTTGGAGTGCCAAAGGTTTGAGTCGGTGCCGGTGCCTGGTTTGTAACCACCCTGATCAAGTTACGCGCGGTGAGTGTGCTTACTTTACATTTGTCTTAGCACCGACTTCAAACCTTTAAAACTCAAAAAAGGTAAAACCGTATAAGTCACTCTTCTCCAAGAGGCAAATCCAGAGACCAGCACTCTCACACTCCACACACGAAATATCGTCCCCGGCGAGGCCCTTCGCGACGTCCATTAAACGTTCCCTCCCGTCCCTTGCTCGAGCCGGCCCGCGCCGAGCCTGTAGCTCTAAATTCGTCCCTAAATAATACAATCGATGATCCAGCTGTCCCTAGCTGTCCTCTCAGCTGCGCCGAGGTCCGAGCCCCATTCGGGGGCGCCTTTAGCTGTTGTTGCTTAAAATTCTAAGTTAAGCCTTGGCTGGAGGCACTGTCTGGTGCTTCGCCAAAAAAGTCCGGTTACATTGTGAAAGCTCCCTCAAGCTAACAATGAATGCCAGTCCAAAAAAAAAAACAAAACCGTGTAAGTTATTTTTCAACCGACGAAACAAAAAAACGGAGGAGGTTCTCAAGTCGATGCGTATATTTTTTTTATGTATACACGCATAACTTTTTACAAGGTAGTCCGATTTTAATTCATTCTTTATTGGACAAAGTATTCTCCAAAGTTAGTCCCATAGAAATTTGGATAATATAGGTCAACCCTAAAGGTAGCTATAATATTTTTAAAGTAATCAAAATTAAGCATGTAGTAATTAGTCACAAAAAAATAAGATATAAAACTTTTTACCAAAAAATCAAACCGCCGAAAATCTGAAAAGCAAAAAATAAATAAATAAATAGGTTATATAAATCTTTATAATTTAACCATAATAACTATATTCTTAAACTAATGTAAGTATAGGTAACCTAAGTAATTTCGAGTCGGCGCCAAACAAGCAAATTAATTAATTACGTTATAATGTTTATCGATGGAGATTTCATTCAAATTTATGGTAATTTAGTGATATTTTATCGTTTTTATATACACTCTCTCTCTCTCTCTCTCTCTCTCTTTCTCTCTCTCCGTCACTTATCTGTTTTATTCAACACGTTCCATTCCTACATGAATATATAGATTTAATAGGTCCAATGAGTTCGAACTATCCAAGACAGTCTATGCTTCTTTAGATGTTGGCCTGGTTTTTTTTTTATAACACGAAGATGGCAAACAAGGTCACGGCTCGCCTGATAAGCTGTTACCGTAGCAGGACATTGCAACGACAGAGTTGTCACACGGGCGTTGCCAACCGCAACGTAGAAACTTATTGATTACTTTTTGAAGAACCCCGTGCCGTAGTCGTTTGGGAGTACCTCAGCAGGTGGTTCATTCCGCAGACTGATTGTGTGTGGCGTGAAGTTCCTATAGAACCGCAAAGCACGCGGTATTATTGTGTTGTTTAACATTCCTCCATATGATCTGATCTATAAGACCCATTAAAATGTATAAACATCGCATAAAACCTACTTTTTTCTTTGCAGAGATCCAGGGAGCATCGCAGTTATACTCGGGTAAGAAGACCCACCTTTATAAAGGTTCTTAGAATAAGGACATTTCATTATTATCAACCCAATTACTGTCCCAATGCTGGGCACGGGTTTCCTCTCATTTGAGAGGGATTAGGTCATAGTCCAATACGCTAGCCTATTGCGGGACTTTGGCAGACTTCACACGCTATCGAGAAAGTCTCTCAAGCATACAGGTTTCGTCACGATGTTTTCCTTCACTGTTTGAGTATGGGATATATTAATATTAATGACGTTGCTGATTGGAAAGTATTAAGTTATGTTAGCCGTTTATCATTTTTCCCACAATACACGTAAAAAACAAACACATATACATGTAAAAAACATGGTAACAGACATGTAAAAAAAAGGCTCGAAGGCCCACTACCCAAGTCCCTACTACTGCAACTCCTGTAAGCCAGGATCAACAGTAGTAACCATCCAGAAAATCGTCGAGACAATGAAGCTTGACGTGTCTCAGGAGAATGATTTCAATGTCTTGGAACCCGCAACAAAATCATTATGGAAATTAGATAAGAGGAGTAAATATTTCGAGCTTACATTCAACGTAAATTTCCTATAGCATCACGATAAACACGACCAGATGTTAACTATATATATTGCCCAAATCAAATACTCAGCTTGTTCCTAAATCCTCCTCTAACCGTTTCATTTTTGCAGCAAATAAAATAAAGCCTGGCACACACGCCTCAAAGAATTTAAGAGGTATAAAAAACAAACATGGGTTGAAAAAAGCGGCTTACAGTTTTAAACCCAAGGATTTGGGATCTAAGGCCGGTTCTAAGCTTCCTGGTTCCCAGTACGCTAGATATTTTGAAGACGGAGAGTTTTACAGTTCGGGGACTGATTCGGATATAGACATTAATGAGAGGAAGAAGTTAAGTAGCGGTGTGTACATTCTTTTTTAACGGACTTCAAAAAGGAGGAGGTTCTTTGTTGCACTACATACCTTTTTAGGGTTCCGTAGCCAAATGGATAAAAACGGAACCCTTATAGATGCGTCATGTCTGTCAGCTTGTCTGTCTGTCCATCCGTATGTCACAGCCATTTTTTTCGAAACTATAAGAACTATACTGTTGATACTTGGTATAGGTACCGGCACGAGTCGTGAGCACAAACCGATACTGAACAAATTTGGCCGAAAGCGTACATGCGTAAAATGGCTTTTATTACAAAAATCTGTGCTCATGACTCGTGGCGACAATTATAAGTTGATGTGTTCTGTGTTTTTTTTTCTATTTTTGTGTGAAAATCTTAATGCGATTATTAAGATTTTCACACAAAAATTGAGAAAAAAAACAATAAATTTTGGGGGTTCCCTAAACTTAGAACTGAATATAGAAAAACTTTTTTTTTTCATCAAACCCATACGTGTGGGGTATCTATGGATAGGTCTTCAAAAATGATATCTAAATAAATAAATATTCTAAATATTCTAATATCATTTACTTCTAAAGTGAATAGTTTGCGCGAGAGACACTTCCAAAGTGGTAAAATGTGTCCCCCCCTGTAACTTCTAAAATAAGAGAATAATAAAACTAAAAAAAATATATGATGTACTTGTACATTACCATGCAAACTTCCACCGAAAATTGGTTTGAACAAAATCTAGTCAGTATTTTTTATTAATACGTCATAAATCGTAAACCGCAATTTACCTTTCATTCAATTGTGTACCCATTGCTGTTTACCTAGTCAATGGTACGGAACCCTTTGTGCGTGAGTCCGACTCGCACTTGGCCGATTTTTATATACATATGTTCACTTTTTTTTTTATTAAAAGAGTAGACACATGGGCCCATTGTGATCACGTTAAGATCTGATGATGGAATCCCAGGGAAATCGACGGCACTTATCACGTTTTTCATATATTTTCCAAATGAAGCTGAAGATGGAAGGTAGAGGTACAATTCCTTAACGATCCTCCTCAACTCCGAGTTCATCAAGAATCATCAAAATCGGCTTAGCCGTCTTCGAGTAATCGGTGAACAAACATAAAAAAAAATAGACACATCCGAATAGAGAACCTCCTCCTTTTTGAAGTCGGTTAAAAAGAAGATTCCGACGAATTGAAAACCTCTTCCTTTTTTTTAATGGGTTAAAAATATATTTATTTATCTCTGTTTCAGGCATAGCTGGATATAATTTTGAAATAGATGATGACTTCAAACCTCTTAAGGACGATGAATCAAGTGAATAATTTATTTTAAATTATTATATAAAAACTATATATATGTAGGTAATAATATATTGAGAGTTAAGTAGATTTTAGCTTTCAGTACTGAACTAGGTGGATATTATTTTGGGATATGTTCAGATAAGAAATGCGTAATGTTGAAAACCATGTGGCGTGTGTATTTGAATAAAAAAGTATATACCTATATAGATCAAGGATAGTGGGGTAAAGGGGACAATAGTTGAGCCAATGGCAAGCGTTTATCACGTCATTTGTAGATGTTTTGATTGGCTGCAAACATGATGTCGCTACCGGTACTAAATAATGAAGATTTTTAGCATATGTGTGAACAGTTTTTAAAGAGGTTTTCACTCAAATTGAACTGCCCGACTGCTTTGCCGTAGGTGAAAGATATTTAATAATTTATTATAATATATTTTATTTATTGAAGTGAAACTTCTTTATCGGGGTTGGAAAAAAAATTAGTGTAACATTTTTGCGTTACGCGCCATATTTATTTGAATAGGTAACCATAGCAACATGATGTTTGTTTGACAACTGAAAACTATACCTTTTCCAATACACCAAGACCATTTGTTTTTCTATTGAGAACTTGCTATTGGTTGTGACATCGACGTTTTGATAAAAAGAAGATTATGATTGGTTCCCACTATTATTTGGAACTGACAGAGCTACAAATTGAAGACTATTAATTCAAACGCTCTTTTTAAATTCAATGTTATTCGAGTAGATACCATCATTATATCAATAATCATAAAATACAGTTGGAAAACAATTAGTTTAATCAATGCATGTCTATGATAATAAAAGCCTTTTGCATAAACTTTATCTAATTTAGCTTTATTCAACCAATTTCTGTGAAGTTGTAAATAGTAAATCATTTTTCGAAAAATGATGTCATAAAGCAGTTTCACTTCTTACGTGTGTACACTAATACACACAATTTTTTATTTAGTTCCTGTCATTTGCAGACCTTATACCGAAGACACTTTCAGGTATTGACAACCGGGACGCACATATAAAAAAGGATTTTTCAACAGCTGATACGTTCCCCATGATTTCTAGCGAAACCCTTCAAAGAAATAAAGGTTTGTTTAGCACATCAAACATTTTTTGACGACCCGTTTAGCTCAGCGGTAGTTAACGCTGCCTGCTGTGCTATGGGTCCCGGGTTAGAATCCCGGTAGGGACAAATGTTTGTGTGATGAGCATCATTGTTATTTAACCTTAATAATTATATTCTTAAACTAATGTAAATATACTAAAGTAATTTTGAGTCGGCGCCAAACAAGCAATAAAGAACGATCACAAAATTACCTTAAATTTAAATGAAATATCCAGCGATAAACATTATCTATAAAATAAATAATTAATTCGCTTTTGGCGCCGACTCAAAATTATATATTATTCTAGTGTGATAATAAAGGGATATAGTTATAGGTATTAATTAAATCGAAATGTTGAACAAAAGTTCATGATTGTAATTTTTGGTAACACAATTATACACAGAGTAGGTCCTACCTAATAAGATTTCTTGTTTCACAGCGCGTGCTATCAGCATTAAATAATATTTTTGTTTTATTTACAGCTGGGATAAAAGAAGCAAGTATGTATTTTTTTTATTATTAGTGCAGTGGCTTAGAATTTTATATCGTTTCATATCTTCTAAATATAACTCAAAGGTGACTGACTGACTGACATAGTTATTTATCAACGCACAGCCCAAACCACTCGACGGATCGGGCTGAAATTTGGCATGCAGGCAGATGTTATGACGTATGTGTCTATCTATGTATCTATCTATGTGTAAAATAAAATAAAAAATAAAATATCCGTCTTTCTGCCCGTCTTACCTCTTCACGCTTAAAATGAAACTTTGTATGGAAATAGTTTCAGTCCCGGGAAATCGTACCCTAAAAGGGCGAAATCGAGGGTGTAAATTTGCGAAAAGGGTAGAAATAAATAAGTTACATTAAAATAAATTACTAATTCTATACAGACGAAGTCCGGGCAATAGGGAGCACTATATGAAAACTTGTGTCGCCATTATAAAAAAAACACACTAATTATGTTATAACAGATAAAAAAGAACATGAAGAGATGTGCCCGGCGGTGTGCGCGTCACGTGACGTCATGGTTTGTGCAAGATGTCAGCATGGGATCTATAAAACTTTCGTCAGCACTTGTCACATGAGGATTTTTTCTTGCAACCACAATGACGAAGGTAACGTCCATTCTTCCATATCCATTCTTCCATCCTTCCATAATTTAATATTATAAACGCGAAAGTGTTTCTTGTACGGTTGTGAGTCAGGGGAGATGAGTTAAACAAGTATCTCCATTGAAGAATCGTTTATCCGCCCGCTGATCAAGAGTACAATCATCTATAACATAAAAATATTGATTCTAAATATGAATACATGAGCACACATACATAAGTTCATTTCTACACACTATAGTCTTGTCTGTCGGTCTTTCTGTTACTTTTTCACGCTATAACCAGAGATACCGGTACAGAGATAGTATGAGTCCCGGGGAAAGACTTATCATAGTTTTTATCCCGGAAACCTTCCCTTAGTTGTGAGAAAAGGGGGTGGAAGTTTATATTCAGATAAAATTACTAATTTTACGCAGATGAAGTCGCGGGAAAAACCTTTTTTTCTTTAAGTGCGGAAAGATCCTATACGGACCGTCCCGCCGCCTGGGGAGTAGGGCTTGAGCCCCGGAACTCCGATTTTAGTTTAACTCCGGAGTTTCAACATCGTTTGAAAAACCGGAGTTTCATATCCAAAATCGGAGTTTCGATTTTCATAAATAATCATAGCATTTTATTCGCAACCGGCAACCAAAATATTTATCTTAAACCGTAAACCGTAAAATAAAAAAGAGAATTAAATAATTAAGCATGCTCCTCAAACTATGAAAAATTAAGATTTAATAATTACATTTTAGGATTTGATTTGATTTTTTGATTTTGTGTTTTGTTTGTTTTAAGTATAACTTGATCTTGCAAGTATTATTTCTTGGTTAATAAAACCATCAATTATAGTTATTTAATAAATAAACACTCTAAAAATGCCACTGTACTTTTATTTAAATAGAGACTGAAAACTCCGGAACTCCGGAGTTTGAAATCTGAGCTTCGAAACCCAACTCCGGAGCTGAAAAATACTCTGATTCTCAAGCCCTACTGGGGAGGCGACGGGGTGTGTCGGACTCCACCCAATGTGAGCGTTTACCGACTAAAAAAACGCACCCGTCAACGCCACCAACCCGATTGCCGGGGCCATGGGATTCGCTAAAGCATGCACCACTACCCCGGCGGGCTTCGGTCCAGCTCTTATCGCTGGACCCCGGCTAGGAGCGAGGCATCGCTCGCCTCGCATCCTCCACGTAGGCGCACGTGCGACGAACACGCGCGCCGCCTACGGGGCCATTTTCAGGTTGGGCGGCGGACTCCCCTAGTCGCGCCCACCCACTGGCGCGGGCAAAAGCTAGAACATAGTATTTATTTCTGTCAATAGATCTTTGAAGATCTATAGTGACTTGAGCGGTATTTGCTGCCACTGTGGATAGATGAACATACTGCGCGGGTTTCGCTCATGTATGTAGTATCAAGTTCCGCAACTATAGCTACCTGAGCGGTATTCGCTGCCGCTGTGTGTAGAGGTACATACCGCGCGGGTTTCGCTCATGTGTGTAGTATCAAGTTCCGCAGCTGTAGCGACCTGAACGGTATTTGCTGCCGCTCTGGGTAGATGAATATACTGCGCGGGTTTCGCTCATGTATGTAGTATCAAGTTCCGCAGCTGTAGCGACCTGAACGGTATTTGCTGCCGCTCTGGGTAGAGGTACATACCGCGCGGGTTTCGCTCATGTATGTAGTATCAAGTTCCGCAGCTGTAGCGACCTGAACGGTATTTGCTGCCGCTCTGGGTAGATGAACATACTGCGCGGGTTTCGCTCATGTATGTAGTATCAAGTTCCGCAGCTGTAGCGACCTGAACGGTATTTGCTGCCGCTCTGGGTAGAGGTACATACCGCGCAAGTTTCGCTCATGTATGTAGTATCAAGTTCCGCGGCTATAGCTACCTGAGCGGTATTTGCTGCCGCTGTGTGTAGAGGCACATACCGCGCAGGTTTCCCTCAGGTATTTAATATCAAGTTCCGCGAATATAGTGGCCTGAGCGGTATTATAATCTTTGCCTTGCTCTGCAGTCGCACATTACGACCATCGAGGCAGCTTTAAATACTAGTTAAAAGCTAGTATTTAAAGCTGCCTTTAAATACTAGCTTAATTCTGTTTCCTAATTAATTTCTTCTGCATTTAGTACCCAGTTAAGCCTGATACACTATATTATAGTTTTTCTTTGCAAGCACATACATATATTACATGTATTATTAATTGCATATACTTAATACATGTAGGTGTATAATACATACATAGACATATCGATGATCATGTCAAATGTCATTATAATAGTATATTAATAAATATTTACCCTTATCGGGTATCAATCCCACGACCGGGTCGTCGTTTTCTTCCCCATTAATCATGCATCTATGTTATTTTTAGTGTTGGAGTTGGTATCAAGATACCCTTGCGTTCTGTCAGCCCCATACTTATCTGAACAGGAAATGATACCAAAAGGGCAAATAGTTGAAGAAACTGATGACGACAAAATACTGAGATTTATTATCTGCAGGGATAAAAATCAATTACAATCAGGTAAATATTATATTCCATTAATTTTTGATCGAGTGTTGCCATCTCTAAATCGGTCGGTTTTATAATTCTACCATTCAAGTTTAATATTTATAATATTACACATTAACGGTACTACGCTACCATACTGAGATGTCCAAGGTATGGAATTCAAACCCAGGCACTCACCACTGACTTTTCGGGAGTTATGTGCGTATTTATCACATGTTCAAAAGGTGAAGGAAAACATTGCGAGAAAACTGCTTGAGAGATATTCTCGATGGCATGTGAAGTCTGCTAACCCGCAGCAGGCCAGCTTGATAGACTATAGCCTAATCCCTCTCAAAATGGGACGAGATTCGTCCCCAGCAGTGGGACTTTAATGGGATGATAACGACATTAACGGTGTCCAATATAATAAATAAATCCAAATAAATATTTGGGTGTGGGAATACGCCAACAAAAAGGTAACAAAACATCAAACAATCAATAAACAAAGATCACTAAATTACAAAATCTCCAGCGATAAACATTATTACGTTATTATTTAATTTGCTTGTTTGGCGCCGACTCAAAATTACTTAGGTATACTTACATTAGTTTAAGAATATAGTTATTAAGGTTAAATAACAAAGATGTTTTATTATTTATGGTTGTCAGTTCTTCGGCAGTTAATTTTTTTTTGTTAAAAAGTTTTATTTGACATTTTTTTTGGCTATAGTGTACTTTTAATAGCTTACAAACACAATTTAGCATTAAAATCTGTGAGCGAACAATAAATCATCCGTATTTTCCCGCCCTTAGGGTAGGTTTTTTTTTATTTATGTATATGGGACTATGTAACCTGAAAGTATATCATATCCAAAAAAAAAAGAATTGTTAAATTCGGACTACTCTGTAAAAAGTTATGCGTGGTCATAGATTATAATAATCACAATTGAGTGAACAATCAAACATCCCCTATTTTTAACCGACTTCAAAAAGGTTGTCAATTCGACTGTTTTTTTTTACCTTAAACTGGATGTTTATTTTAATTTTTTTCATTAATACAGAAACTTAATTGAGTTAAATTAATTAAAAACTACTATTTACAAACTTAAAAAAAAAATAGTTATTCAAAAAACACGATCCCCGACGCTGTCCGGGGGTAGAGTGCCCAGAAGACGAGAAGAGGTATTGCCACTTGCCACGTTGAATGGCAATGTTAATTATTTGTCCGAAAATAGGCCAGCCGTTGGGTCACGTGAAACGTCGAACAAGCGTTTCGTTTTTCGTTTCGTTTTTTTTATGTTTGTAACCTCATAACTTTCGAGTTGGTGAACCGATTTTGATTATTCTTTTTCATCATGTGGTCCCATAAAAAATGGTGAGGATCTGATGAGTGGATCCTTGGGAAATCGAAAGAAACCCTCAAATTTTCTACGTAGATGACGCGTTTATTGTTCAACCTCTTACATACCATCACGCCTGTCGTCCCCGAAAGGTTAGGCAGAGGTGTACTAATGTACACACACATTTCACCGGTATGTTTTAGGTCCCATAGCGGGCGAGCCTATTGCCATCAACTGGGCAAGTTATACAATATATATTTATTTATGAAAAACTATCTAGTGTATCAACTAGATGGCGCTGTCTCATAATGTCCGAATATACCATAATAAATCCTTAAGTCTAAAACAATTCGTTACAATTACTCATTAAAAAGTATCTAATGAGTATACATTTGGTAATGAAGTTACAACACACCTATGAAAATCTGATTTCGAATGCTTTAATTAATTTAACCATAGATTAATTACCGTTGTGAATTCGACAGACGCGACAGAAACAGTAGGTAATCATAGACCCATTTAATATCCCAATTCTAGGTACGGATCTCCTCTCATTTGAGAGGGATTTCATTTCAACCGTTAGACGTCCACTGCTGGACATAGGTCTGCCCCAAGGATCGCCACGACGATCGGCCGTATGCCGCCCGCATCCAGTGGATTCCAGCGACCTTTACCAAATCGTCAGTCCACCTTGCCGGGGGCCTGCCCACACTGCGTCTTCCAGTACGTGGTCGCCACTCTAGAACCTTCAGCAGGCCTAAAAAGGCCACTTTGTCAGAATCATATTAGGATAATAATATGAATCCTTTTGCAGATCGTAAAATGGTCACAAATTGGCAATTCATAATATGACCAGCGTACAACTCATATCCCGCAATTCGTCTATTTGACAGTTTTGTATGGAGATTCGTAAAATGGTACACTAATGCTGAATTGCTTTATTGTCAGTTATCAGAATCATACGGAGTTACTGAAGAGCAACATCTTACAATTCATTTCGTAGATATTTTTAATAAAAATAATATAATGGCATATTTAGGACTATATGAAAATTTCCTTGAACACGCACGTGTTACGGAGAGAATTTTATATCGTCGCCGAAACGTAGCTTTACGAAAACTGGAACTGGCTTTTGAAATACCAGACTCCGAATTTATTGGACTCTATCGGTTAAATAAAAGTGTGTGTCGTGACCTCATACATGAGTTGGAACCGTACATATGCAGCCGAGGTGGTGGAATAAGTGCTATATCTAAGGTAGGTGAAGGAATCATAAAGTAGGTAGCAGTTATTATTTTATTTACTACGTACCTTTACATTTATATTAGTTATCAGCGTTAAAGATCTTCCCTGGTGAAAAGAGGTAGACAACATATAGCCACTGATTTACCCCCTATGCAAATTACTATCTTATGAACCTATTTGTATTTTAGGTGCTGAGCGCACTAAGCTTTTATGCCTCTGGTTCTTATCAAAGGTTCATAGGGGCTAGTGCACACCATAAGATGCACCAAGTGAGTGTATCTAATTGTGTGAGGACTGTAACGTTAGCTCTTAATAATAATCACTTCCGGCGAAAATATATCCACTTTCCACAAACTCGGGAAGAAAGGAGCGTCATCAAAAATGGGTAAATAAATTATTTGATACATTTAAAATATGAGGTGGTAGCCCAGTAAATAAGGATTGCACTTGCGATCAAGAGGTCGTGGGTTTGAACCCCAGTGAGTGAATGGCGAGGCAAATACTGTAATTAATTGGTTACACTCCACACACATACAATATAGTACACATATAAACTGTGACCATTAACAGTTAAAAAATTTCAGATTTTACCATAAATTTGGAATGCCTGGGGTATTGGGTTGTATTGATGGCACCCACATTGCGATCGTAAGGCCTGCTGAATATGAAGAGAGGTTTTTTAATCGAAAACGATATCACTCCTTAAACACTCAAATAGTAAGTACTTGCCCCAGACATAACTGCTTTTGACCTCATAATTGAGGCTGTGAGTGCCAAAGTAGCCTATCTTTTTTATAAACAATTGAAAATCAATTGTGTCTGCCGTTCTGGTACTCATGTCCTCAATTATTAAGTTGAGGAAGGTTTAGGTGTTTTTATGACCATATAAAATATTATACATACTATAATAACAGGAATGCTAAGTACTTCAATTAAACACTAGGTATTTTAGATGAAACTATTTAATTTATCAATTTATATAAAATAAAATATATTTTAACATAAAACTAACATATTTACTTCTTCAAGGTTTGTGACTCTGATTTAAATATATTAAGTGTGGACGCTAGCCATGGAGGGGCTGACCATGACTCTTTTATATGGAACCACCATATACTCAAGTCCCACTTAGAAGAACTTCACCAGGCTGAAAATGAAATAGTGTGGTTTTTAGGTCAGTATCATTAATACACAACATTTTGAATAGTAATAAAATTGAAAACATGTAGGTATGGATTGAAGTGTTTTGACAGCGAACTTGTTCCAGGTGACTCAGGTTATCCATTAAGAACGACACTAATGACCCCAATAGTGGACACAGAGCCCGAGACACCTCAGCGGTACTATACTGAACTGCATTGTCGAGTTCGAAATTCAGTGGAGCGGACCATCGGAGTGCTAAAATCACGTTGGCGGTGTTTGTTAGTAGACCGCAAGTTACATTACCATCCCACAATGGCTGGTCTTATAACTAATGCTTGTGTGGTATTACATAACATTGCCAACAGTGCTAGGCTACCAGTAACAGCATTATCACCTCAGGATGAACAACATGAGACAAATATGCAAGTCAGTAATTTAAAAAGAAATAAATTCAAAACAGACTCACTGATTCTGATAATAATAACACTAAATGCCTATAAAAATTAACCATTAAAATGTATGTTTCAGATAACAAATACACAAAATGAAACTGCATCACGACGAAACCACAACCTTGCTGCTGGTGAAGCAATGAGAGAAGCTCTTGTACAACGGCTTTGGTCAGCAAGATGATTGATTAGGATACCTTTTTTTTACTTTATTATTGATTTTTATGTTACTAGTTAATTTTTTTAATAATTATATTATATTATCTGCATTAATGTGTTTTAAGTGAAATGATCACATAATCTACAAACCTAGTTATATAAATATTTTTCGGCTGCATCTGCTAGCCGCCCTATATTCTGGCCTATCAGATGGAGAGCACGGGCATTATCAGCATCAGCTGCAGCACGCTGCATCTCCACTTGAGATAGTATTCTCCTTGCCTCATCTAGTGGAGCCAGTGGGCGACCTAGTATAACAATTAAATTAATATCAATGCTGTTTGTTATGACATAATCCTATAAATTCTCAAAGATAGTAAGTCTGTGATACTTTTCAAAGGTAATATTATAGGAATTAATGGCAATATGAATAGTCATAGGGTTAAGTAATTTCACTTACTGCGGTATCTTGTTTGCCGAGGTCGACGGCTGGGAACTGAGGTACCAGTCAGACTAATACTAGGTACTGCGGTACCAGGTAGATTGGTACTGGGTACTGAGGTATCAGCTTGACTGGTACCTGGTGCTTCAGTATACCCACTTGTGGGCTCAACATTTGAAGGGCTCCTCTCCATGTTGTCTTCATCCATTGTCACAATCACCACTACCTCTCTATAATACACAATAATTTGAATTAGTGTAATGTCAGTATTTAAGAAAGATTAAAAAGGGTATATGTGTGTGCCTTAATAATGCTATTTGATTTAATTTGATAATAGGACTTATTTAGGCATGCTAAAACATACTTTTAAAGTAGGCAAGTACACTACATAATGAACTATTAACTTACTGTTCTTCTTCCATACCAGCATGAAATGTTTGAGGCATGGCAGGAGGGGTTGGCTGCGGCAGGTTCTAAAAATAAAATGCTTAAATGTTTATAATACTCTCATGATGATTAGAGTACTGAGAGAAGAAAAAAAAGAAAGTAAGAAAAAAGTAAATTCAATAACTATTACCATTTCCATAAAAGGATGGACGCTAACCAGGGGACTTGCACTCTGTCCAAATCGGTGCCCCATAAGAGAGAAACCTCTGCTCTATATCTGATAGAGTACTCGATTGAGGAGGCCCTCCACCAGTTGCATTAGAATCAGCATTTATGTCAGCAACTATTTTCTTCAGTTTACTTTTATAGTTACTGACATACTGAAATCAAAATTTGAAACAATAAAAGGTTAAGTTTGGATGACATTAAGAGAACACTGTAGGTAATTATTTAAATACTTACAATGGACCACTCCTTCGGAGTTTTGGTTGTGCCGCTTCCCTCAGCATTGAGCATTTCTGCCACCTCCATCCACATGCGCAAAGATTCTGCTCTTCCTTGGGCGCTATTGTTATAACCCCGAGTTCTGGCTAGGACAGGGTGGCGCTCCATAAAATCGAGCAAGATATTAAACTGCGCCTCGGAAACTCGAGCAACACGTTTTGCCATTCCTACAAAAATTGTCAATACAAATTAATTTCTTTTCATAATTAATATTAAGTATTCATCAAGAGTAAACATAGTTAACACTTACTTTAATAAAAACGGTCCAACTCTCACGAAACACACTGGGAAAATAATGGTACGCATTGTACAGACGTAGTCACGAAATTTACAAGTGGTGTAGTTATAATCACTGTTTATAAAAAGCACAGTCTTGGGGTGTTGAATACGCAGAAATGCACTTGAAACCATGATTTATAGTCTCCGACTCGGCCTTATATTTTGAAATAACTCTCTTCAACTTGAAGTGGTTGAAAATTTGACAAAAAACATTAAGAATGTATGATAATAGAATCAGAAAGTACCAAAACTACATTATAAGTGTTGCCAGTCTGCTAATGTCAATATTATCTCAGACTTCTTTTTTAAGAGCTTGTTTGCCATATTTTGTTGATTATAAGCGTCTATTATCTGAATTATGTTTTGATCACACAAATTCTGCAAAAATAACCTACTTAGTGTATAAAATCTGCAAAGAAAAAATAACCGGCAAAAATACGGTCTTTACTTTTTTCGTGCGGCAACATTTACACCAAATATGATTCTGCTTTCAAATGAATTGTGTATGATTCTGCTAATTTGGGTAACCATTTTACGAATATTAGAGGAATTGATACAGATCTGCCGGGAATTCGGAAAGTGATTCACTTTTAGATGAAATGCTCAATGTGGCCTTTTTAGCCCCCCAGGCCCCATCGGCCGTTCGTTCTTCGAGCGATGTGCCCTGCCCACTGCCACTTGAATTTGGCGATTCTTCGGGTTATGTCAACGACCCGGGTTCTTTGAGAGGGATTAATTAGGCTTTATTCCAGAAACTTCATATGCTGCTGTAAAAAACTCAAGCATGCAGGTTTCCTCACGATGTTTACCTTCACCGTTTGAGCATGTGATAAATACGCACATAACTTCCACAACGTCAGTGGTGTGTCTATTGACTTTCCCTGTCATGATACTAGGCTATCACGGCTATCAAGCCGTGTACTAATATACTGGACTAATACTATACTGGACGCACTGTTTCTATCAAGAAACAGTGCGTCCAGTATATTTTTAAGTAGTACTTGTGACTGTATTTTGATTTTAAATTTGTATCCATGTTGCTGTACCCTTACAGAGTCCATACCTGTACTTTAGCGCAAAGCCATTTTTATACCATCTTGTAAACTTTATGTAATGCAATAAATCAATATGAATATGAACTAATAAAATGAATATGAATTTTTAATAGGTACTAATTTCTCCTCCTCATTTCGCCCGTTAGAGGTTGAATTTTCAAAAACGACGAAACACGTATACATTTATTTTTCTGAGAAGCTTGAATATTAAGTTTTATTCTTCTTACTTTAAAAATGACGGACTTCCCATATAAATTTAACCCATATTTTACCCTCTATGAGGGTTAATTTTTAGAAATCCTGAAATACGATTTTATTTATTTTAAATCAAAAGTTTCTTTATAAAATTTCATACCTCTAACTTTGAAAATAACGAATTTCTATACAACCATTTATCCTTTATTTTACCCCCTTAGGGGTCTAATTCCTAAATTTGAGGAATTATAGTATTCATCATACAATGAATGTTTAGGTGCGCCCCTGTGGTTTAGGCTCTGCATTGTTGAATCAGCCAGGACAAACGATTATATGTATATAGATTTTCTGTGGAGGAAAATTTACTTATAATAGTGGTCGCTCAGTGGTCGATATTCGACCATCATTCATTTAAATTAAAAGTTTTTTTATGCATAATTTAAAAAAAACACTATAAGTGTGGGAAATTTCATACTCCTGTCCACGCAATTTTCGTAAAAAGGGGTACAAAATTTTTGCTTCACGTAATTCGTTCTTATGTATAAAAATCTCGTGTCACGGTGTTTGTCGCTGAACTCCTCCGAAACGGCTGAACGGACTATTATGAAATTTTGTATGTATATTTGGTAGGTCTGAGAATCGGTCGTAGGCTATTTTTAAACCCCTGGGTGATACTGATAAGAATGTCACTCACCAGTTTTTTTTTCTTTATTTTGACAAAATATTATTTAGTATTATTTAGTATTTTAAAATTTAGGGTTATAAGTATTTTTTTATGTCAAAGCATAATAAAAATACTTAAACCCTAAATTTTCACTCATCTACCACCAACTCCTATAATGTGGCAAAACAACGTTTGCTGGGTCAGCTAGTACCTATATGTATAAATAACCACTTTTGGGTGTTAGGACTTTATAACATTACATTATTATATCCTTTTGCCTGTGCCTTAGTTTGCAGAATTAGTTATATGAAATATTTCTAACTGAAACGGATGTAACTATGAACTCTAAACCAACAGTTACGTTAAAGATAAAGACACTGTTTTTTTAGATTTGTATGGTTTTGGCTTTTAATTTGTGATTATATTTGTTCTAACACTTATAATTTCATGAATTCCTCTTTTAAAAAAAAAATGTGAGCCGTCACGGGACGCCTGGCAGATGTGAAACATCGACATTATTTTGTAAAAGTAATATGCAGAAAAGAACATATTGTGATAGGAACTAAATATGTCATAATGATAAAATAAAATATTACGATTTTTTTCCAGATAACGATGACTATTTATTGAATAAACATTTATTTTCATTAAATACAAAAAATTACGAATTTATTTCAAATCGTGACTACTTAATTCGTTTAATCAGTGACGATAATAATAATAATAAATTTATTAAGACTGACAGATAATTATATTATAATAATAAGTAATAATCGCCACGGCATGCGTCGCCACGCCAGAAATTTTGCCGGTTTTACGTGCGGCATAGATGTTTCACATCAAAAATCAAAAGTTGATTCCATAATACTTCCGTATTTTTTTTTACACTTCGTTAATGGTCGAAGTTGAAACGATTAAAAAAGGTTAGGTTTTCATTAATCCGGCAGGATCCGATTATTAAAAACCTTTTCCGTAAAAAAATAAAAACCGCTACTACAGGTTCAGCAACGCGCGGGCTACACCTCAGGTGTTATTAATGTCCATAGGCTATAATGACAATTGGTTGCCGTCAGATGGGCCGTGAGATTGGTTGCCTCACTCGTATAAAAAAAATACAGACAGAAAAAAATTAAAATATTTTTTTTATTTATTTTCAGCGGATTCTCGGTGTAAATTCGAAAAAGGCCAAGATTATATAGAAACTTTAAAATATTATGTTCAAGAAAAAAAATTAAGCAATGCGCCATTTTTTCTTAATCTTGGGTTTAACGACACTTACGAAACTGACACTACTGACGAATATTTCTTGCTACCTCAGTGAGTTGTCAAAGCTTTCATACCTACGTCATATCCGGTTGTCAAATTCAAATTATTCTTTTTTTCGCACATGGCATGTGCATTTTCTGCATATAAATGGCATTTATCTACGAATATAGTGACAACTTTGTAGTAAAGTCTTTGTTTAAAACAGTCATCACAGCTTATTTACAGTAGTGCCCGCGTTAGGAAGGTCCGAACTGTATCTCTCTCTGTAATTAACTGAAATCCTGGCTATCCAATATTTAAAATGTAACAGTTGCCCCTCCAAACGATTCTGATCACGTGACCTGTTACGTCACGGCGTTCATTCCCCACCCTTACAACAATATCAATTGAGTGTCTAATTATCGTTTATTTATCGTAATCAAAGACATAGGTATATATATTTACAATATTATTATTCTCGTAATTTCTACTAGAACTGTTAGTGACATTGCGTGTAATTATATCGCTTTGTAAACAATCTACCTGTCAGGTAAATAGGGCCATACCAAGATTTCTTGAACAAATTGAGCTGCACGACTGGGGAACAGGGATTGTAATCGGATCCGATGGATCCAGTACCAATTTACCGGATCCGGTAAATTATGATATAAAAAATCATTAAATATTATAAATATTATATTACATTTAAAAATCAAATTAATTAAATAAATAATAAATAAACAGCATTCCCAAATAGCTAATTATTGACATGAAATATTTTGATCTCCTCAGTGTTTAAAATCTCCCAAAACCACCAGTTACGTTAAAAAAAAAATTACCAGTTTTTTTAGATTTTGGCATTTAATTTCTTATAACACTGATAATTTCATGGTTATTGGCCGTAACACTGTTTGTCACTCTCATCGTATAAAAAAAATACAGCACTAAGGCAGAAAAAAATTAAAATATTTTTTTATTTATTTTCAGCGGATTCGAGGTGTAATTTCGAAAAAGGCCAAGATTCTATAGAAACTTTAAAATATTATATTCCAAAAACAAATTTTAGCGATGCGCCATTTATTATTAATTTTCAATTAGACGAAATTGACACTACTGACGAATATTTTATGCTACGTCAGTGAGTTGTCAAAACTTTCATAACCACGTCATATCCGGTTGTCAAATTCAAATTTTTTTTTTTTTCGCACATGGCATGTGCATTTTCTGCTTATAAATGGCATTTATCTACGAATATAGTGACAACTTTGTAGTAAAGTCTTTGTTTAAAACAGTCATCACAGCTTATTTACAGTAGTGCCCGCAGCCCAGGATCCAAACGTATGAAGTACTAATGTGACAGCATTTCTTCGTTTAAACTACAAACTAGCTGTTGCTCGCAGCTTCACCCGCGCAATTTAATACTAAGTTCTCCTCGTCATTTCACCCGATAGAGGCTGAATTTCCAAAAACGACGAAATAAAAGCATAGGTACATGATGCTTTTATTTTTACTGAGGAGCTTGAATATTACATTTCATTTACCTTGTTTTGAAAATGACAGACTTCCCAAATAAACTTTCTACCCCTATTTCACCCTCGTAAAGGGCCGATTTAAAAAAAATATCTAGAAATACGTGTTTAATTATTTCAAACCAAAATCTTGTATATTTTCATTATAACAATTTCAAATGTTTAACTTTAAAAATGAAGGTGTAATAAACTCACATAAGCTTCATATAGGTATATGGTACAAATAGGCTAAAATCATAAAAACCAATTCAGTAATTTCTTGAATATATTCGAAAACTGTAGACTTCATAACATAGAAATCCGTCAAGATATCCATGGCAACAAAAAAGAAGTTTTTTGTTGACCCGTGTAATTGATGGAATACAAAATTACAAAATGGCGGCCTCATAGATATTCCCAAACGTTTTTCTATCAAAAAAAGGTTCTTATAAAATGTATTGCCAAACAAACAGTAATGTATATATTTATACTTATTACCAGTAAAACTTATTTTTACTATTTTTGTTTTTTATTTGGCACGCCTTTTGCAGGATATAGCTCTGTCATATAAAAATAATTGGTTGTCTGTAAAGTCGGTTTATGGACGATAATTTTATGTGATAATGTTTGGCCGATGGAGTGGAAGTTCGATCGTGCCTCTCTATCGCTTGCACACTCGGCTCAAGCAGAACTTGACAATTTTTCCTGCGTGCAGCGATCATCAATATATGTATAAGGCGTTATTACGTCAAAAACTATAAATACCATTGTATAACCGATTATAGGCAGTCTTCTGAAAGCTGCATGCCTGAGAGAATTTCTCGGTGGAATGTGAAGTCTGGCAACCCGTACTAGGCTAGCGTGGTAGACTAAACATCCTAAACACTCTCCAATAAGGGTAGACCAGTGCCCAGCAGTAGGACCATAATCGGGTAATTTCACATATTTGTCGGACATACAATTCGGACCGATTGAAATGATAATTCAAATCAAATCAAATCATTTATTTCAATTAGACCAATACAGGTACTTTTGAATTGTCGAATTAAATTAAATTTAGTTGCACGGTTCCAAAAGGTAGGAGAAGAACCGGCAAGAAACTCCATAGATACTCTTTTTAAATTAAATACAAAATTGTTGGTTTTGTTTTACAAAGCTTTATGTATGTAATATCATTAGATACTTATTCTGTGACGAAATTGGGGAATTCTCTTTCTTTTAATGAATACTAATGACATCTTGCTTATTGTCGTGACTGGTAATACCGTCCGTATTGACTTGCAGTGATTCCCCATGTTTTTTACATAGTTTATGATCAATAGGTATTTTTGTAACGTTTGTGTTACGGATACGGGATACTAGACGGATAATCCGCTAAATAAATATATTCTTCTGTATATTAAGAGATAATTACTGCTATTGCATACTCCTACGCTACGTTACTTTAAAAACCAGAAATTAAGCTCGTACCTACTCAGTAAGGTGTGTTGGGGTAAGATCGGCTCTGGGGGTAAGAACGCAGAAACCAAATTTCCAACTTATTCGGCAAAAGTATTGCCGAATAAGTTGGAAATTTGGTTTATGCCAAAATGCCACATTGCGCTCTACGGCGCGGGCGAATCAAAATGACGTGGCGCGCATTGTTGCGTATTAAAAAATATTGGCGATTAAGTTAGAAATTTGGTATTTAAAACTGACGTATTTTTAAAATCTGATTTCTTAATGTGTATGCTACACAATGTGTACTGATTTAGTAACATGTCATTTAACTCGTGTATTATAACACGTCCACATTACGAGAAGAAATGCTGAAACAAACTCAGAGAATCATGATCTCTTTTAAGGTACAAAAATCTTTGTTTACAATATGTGAGCCTAACGGTGTAGGTCAAAGTCTGGAATGGCCTTTTGAAGAAAACACCGATGCCGTTTTGAGTTGACCTGTTCATAATAATAATAAATCGACTCTTGTTTCAGAGGACATAAGATGCAAGTTTGACGTCCACAAAAAACTAAAGTACTACGATTATAAAGGAGTTCCAATTATAATACCATCTGATCACTTAATTTATCCAGGCGACCAATAGATATTGATAAGAATTACTTTCAATAAATATTTTAATTATTTATGCATGTCTTTTTACTTCCAAATCCCACATGAATTAATAATCCTAATAAAAAAGGGTGACATAGATGATGTTTGGCCGTTTGAAGATTCCAAAGAAGGTTCTAACGTGTCATACACGACGTTTTCTTTAGAACCATACTAGAAGGTAGAATTGAAGGAAAGAGAGGAAGGGGAAGACGTAGACGAAGTTTTGTTGTTCAAGTGAAGGAAAAAGTTTGGATCGAGTTGTATCAAGAAGTCAAACAGAAAGCAGGAGATAGAGAACAGTGGCGATTGCTTCACTGACAAGAGCTGGGCTCTTAAATCTATATATAATCGTTTATCCTGACTGATTCAACGCAGAGCTTACCACAAACTTGAAATTTTGACAGATAATGAAAACATCCGCTTAAATAAGGGATAAATAACACAAACCGTAACACAAGACAATTCAGTAATCTGACTGCACTAAAAACTTTGTTCTCTGCATTAGTCCGTAGTCATATAGAATACTGCTCCATCATCTGGTACCCAGTACATAATGTACACATTCAACGTATTGAAAGAATTAAAAAAAAATTCATAAAAAGACTCTCTTATAAGGCAGGTATTAAAAATACAGTTAAAACTTATGAAGATAGACTGAATTACTTCCAAATGAAATCCTTACACTGGCGTCGAGATTTTGCAGGTCTTATTTTCTTATTTAAGATATTAAATCAAGGCGTGGATTGCCCCCAGCTTCTATCTTCAATTAATATTAATACGCCTCGATCATCAGCTAGACTTCATAATTACAAGCCCTTTGGTACCGATGGCCGCAGAACAAAGTACGGGAGCAATGCCCCCCTTTCCTATATTCTCAGAAGGTGTAACGCCATTTTTCACGATTGTGACGTGGACATATTTTCTTGCAGCATCTCTAAGTTTAAAAGAGCTTTGCTCAATAAAATGTAAATTATGCTCAATAATGTCTCAATCATCTTTTGTTGTGTGTATGTGTTTTTTAATGTGTTTTTTAATGATTTTTTTAATTTTAATTTTATTTTATTCAGTTTAATTGTTTTATTATTAACTATTTCTTATTCATCTTTATATGTAATTATTATTGTATAGCGAGTTCAACATAAAATGCTATGCTTACCTATAATTTAGATGCACGCAACGCTATTGTATTTGAAATTAATATGTATTAAGAATGTCTCTGTGTGTATTTAGTTGGTTTGCCAAAATAAATAAAAAAAAAAATTAAAAAAAAATAGCTGTATGGAAATCCGTTATTTTCAAAGATAGAGGTCTGTATGAAATTTAATATACAAGTTTTTGGGCAGAAATAATTAAACACGTCGATCGGGATTTTTAATAATCAACCCTTTAAGAGGGTGAATAGGGGTTGAAAGTTTATATGGGAATTCCGTCATTTTAAAATAAGAAGACTGAAATTTAATATTCAAGCTTCTCACCAAAATAAACGCATACGTGTTTCGTCGTTTTTGGAAATTCACCCCCAACGGGCGATATTAGGAGGAGAAATTAGTATTAAATTGCACGGGCGAAGCTGCAAGCATTGGCTATTTAGTAATAATAATAAAAGGTGCCTTGTTGGTCTAGGGGTCTTGTGATTGGAGAGTTACTGCTGAACAAGAGATCTTTGTGTTCGGTTCCCGGTTGATGGCAATAGGCTCGCCCCCTTTAAAATGAGCCATAATAAAACATGCCGGCGGAATGTGGGAGTACAATAATACACGTCTGCCTAAGCCTTGTGAACATTCCCAAAAAAATGTGAAAGGTGTAATTTTTTAAATTTATTTATTAAGGCATATTTACAGAGTAAACACAAACATTCACATACATTTATCACTTAAAAAGTAACTGCACGTGCTACTCCAATTACAAATATGCACAACAATTATCTAAGCGACATATATAAAAGAAATTTTAAAAAGAAATAACGTCACAAACAAAATATTGTGTTTAAAATTAGAAAATATCAGAATAATCAGAATATGTTAAGGTGGAAGCTTCACGGTAGCCCGCGAAATTAATTGCATTGATTGTCTATTTCATGAAAAAGTCAATCAATGCAGTTATATGCACATTGAGGGCTGTTTTATTGATTTAAATGATTAAAATTCTGCAACTAAATACCTATTACAGGCGCAAATCATATTTTGTTTTATGTTCAGTCTGACAATGACCGGCAAATTGCAAAAAACGTACGAAAATTTGAATTTCGCGGGCTACCGTGAAGCTTCCACCTTAATGTCAAATACCTGAACCAACAAATAATGACGATTAATACTGACTTATCTAATGACCAATATTGAAAGGCGCGTACATTAAGTTCGCGGCTGCCTTGTTGTTGGTTGGTCACGTGCAGTTTACTTCTGCACTCCTGGTACTGCATCGCCTCACCTAGGTTGTAAGCTGGGGCCCCAGATCTATCTCTAATAGAGGATTGCCCGTATATATATACCGCATAAATAAACTATACTAACTACAAAAAAGGACTCCTTTTTTTAGGATCCCTAAAACATAGGAACCGTTTTGGTTAGTTACTTTACTGACTGCAAACAGAATTCCGACGCTACCAGAAAAGCCACTCTCCTTAGTTCCTAACGAGTTCTGGCTTGTTACTCCTTACTCCAGCGCTGGATTAAGTATAAGATTAAATGGACCTAAAAAAATTGAGCCCACATACATTACCAGAACATTACAAGAAACTGGGTTGCTTGGGAGCTTTTTTTTTTAGCCCCAGCACCCAAGATTTCACAGGGCATCGGTTACCTTAATCCGGCCCTGATTATGCCTTGATTGTCCGTATATTAATTCTCGATCATGTGTCCCCCTAGACGAGATGACGAAGCAATTTCTTAAATAGCTTAAGGGCGAATCCAGAACTGCCTTACTCGCTCGCAGAAACACAACTATTGTTGTTTCACTGCGGTCTTCTGTAAGGCGGAACACTTCCCCAGTCGGGCAGCTCAATTTGAGCCAGAAGTCTCGGCTTTTATATTTTATATCAAGATTTTTGGCCTATTGTCTACAATTGTACAGGTATGCAATGCACAATATTCGTTAAAATTGCCTACACATACTAGCATAATTGTATTTTTTTAATCTTTGATGTATTAACTGATTTGTTATACTGTTCATTAGTAATGTACATTAATTAGTAAGAAACATAGAAGTAACTTTCTATGTGGTCACTTAGTAGTTAGTACTTTTTCTTACACAAAGGAAACTCGCAGTATTGTTTAAAAATAGGATGAAGCTTGGTAAGTTTACTAATCATTAATTATACTTTATAATTAATTAATTACACTAATTAGATACTATGATTAATTATACTTTAGTTAGAGGTACTAATTCGATTGATAAATGCAGTATACTACCTTAACACGGCCAAAGACAACATTAAGGATTTTATTTATTAACTAGTTGATCGGCACACTCCGTCTGTTTGACATAAGAGAGAGTGAATAAAATCCTCGTATTTGCAAAATTTTTTATTATTATGTTTTGCTCGTAGGAGTATAATATAATATAACTCGTATATATTCGTAGCATTATTTTAAAAAGCCTTAAGGCTTTCTTATAAAAAAAAATAATAGGACTGGACTTGTTGAGATTATCGCGTTCATACAAACACACAAACTTTAACGGTTTATTATTCTATACGTACTTCATTTCACGCAGATTCACTGGTTAAAATATGTCGTCATCAATTGAGACGATAAATAAGCTGATAATTGTTTAATAATTAAGTGAATAAACAATGTTTTATTTATTCCAGTTATATTTCTACTGTCGATCCATACCGGATACAACATAGCAAAAACTATAGATTACCAAAGTGTGTGTAACGACTCTCAGGAACTTCGATTGAAAAGGAGTGAAGAGAAAGAAGACTCTAGTGGAAAAGATAAGAAAAAAGAATTCGACGAATCAGCAACCGAAAGCCAGATAATTAATTATACAAGTGAAAAATACGAGTATACATCTGATAACGCAAAAGATGAGACGATAAATGAAAATCAAGGTGTTGCCGTTGACGAAAATGTATTTGATCCGGTGCTTCAAATTGTACCTACGAAAGACGATCAAAATAACCATACAAATATTGAAATAGATGACAAAATAACAAATATCGTCAAGGATATTCCATCAAATCAACCTTTGTTGTATGGAACAATTGATCCTAACTTCATCATTACTTCTAAAAGTTACCCTTATCCAACATTAAGTAACAATAAAAGCAATAATAATAAAACTGATGACGATGTATTTATAGATTTAAAGAAATTAAAATCTGTAGATAATAACTTTATTCCTGAAACCAATGTTTTAAGCGTAAATAATACGACAATGACAGACGCCCCAAACCTTGATGCTGATGTATCTAATATTCGTGAACTAAGAGAACAATTACTAGATCATCTGCTAGATTACTTTATAAATATTATAAAAGAAGAACAGAACACTAACAGTGATACCCAAAATAATAATGGGAAAGATAAAATGACGGTTGAAGAGAAATTAAGAAATTATTACAATCCAGAACATTTAGATTTGGTTTTAAATGAAGACGATGATGTTGATTATCAAGAAGATGATTTATATTTTTCTGATTATCACCGAGACGATACTGATCTTGATTTAACTGAACATGACTTTGGTTCAGTAAATAATAATTATAGTGCTACACACATAGAACCTCTTTATACATATGTTCTAGAACCAGCGAATGTCGTTTCAAAGTATATAAATTATGATGAAAATGGAAATGTATCCAATGATATTTTTTTAAATAACGCTGAGAAATCTGTAAATACTGATCTAAATAAAATAACAACTAGTCAGGATACAAAAATAACCGATTCTGAACCTAATACAGTAATAAGTAAACCTGTAAATAATTATTACGAAGCATTGGCTAATTCAAATGAAGGGGAGTACATTGAATATTTTATCTATTCAGAAGAATTTCAAGAAACCACAAATCTAACAGACAAAGAGAACGAAAAAACGGCTCCGAATAATACTATATTTACAAGCAGAAGTGGAGGTAAGGATAAAGTATTAAAAGAAGAGAATATTCCTGATAATATTTCTTTGAATGATACATACAACATTGGAAATAATAATTCTCAAATAACAACTAATTTAATGCCAGATTTCGAATACGAAAATGTAATAGATTTAAACAATACAACGACTGCAAAATTGGATACACTAGAAAAAAATAATGACAGTGTTGTAGTTCGTACACTCAAGGCTTATGATAGTAATGAAGACATAAATATGACATTGATACATACAGATAATAAAGTAGGTGATGGACAAAACAATGATATTAAAAAAGAACATAGATTCATTATAAATAACAACATTACACTAAAAGAATCAAATGAAAACAAGTGCAAGAAACATTTTATATTCAGCTTCAATATAAACCTGATTTAACTAATTAGTGATTTCTCCTTGTTTTATTCAAGCTCTAACTTTCCTTACTGCCACGCTTGTCTAGTGTTTGCTAGAGACTGCTGAGCAAGACTTGGTCTTGGGTTCGATTCCCAGGTCGAGCAAAGTGTTATTGGGCTTTTAAATTAAATGCTCAGGAGCAGCTCGGAATTTGATGCCCAGTTCATGGCAATAAGCTCGCCCCATACTGCATGGGACCTAAAACTTACAAGTAAAAAGTGGGTATACATTAGTTCACTCCTGCGTGATGTTATGTAGGCATTGATTTAATAGGTATAGGTACCGTCACGAGTTTAGAGCGCTAGCCTTGAATGCGCAGATATCATTTTTTGGGTCCGTTTGGCGGGGTGTGCGGTGTGCGGCGGGTGAAGCGGCCAGTGCCGGCGCCGTATTGGTGTATCAGTCGCTTGTCGCCCAAAGTACATTCACGCACATATTGCTTTCGTATTTTTTCATCGTCTTGATCTTTTACCTTTCAACAAGTAGTCCCAGTCGCATCCATCTACAAACTTCGACTTCCTTAATTAACGACGATTTGATGGAAGGAATAGGATTATTGCCAAATGATCAGACTTTAAGTTTTTTTTAATATAATTGATTATAGATAGATACATAGAATATACTTTGGTGTAGGTACACCAATAATTAAAATACACAATACATTAATTTTAGTATTGATTATGTAATATTGAGTCTATAGGTATCTACTATTAAATAAACCGTGGTTATATTTTATTTTGCTCTTTTAAAATACCTATATAAAACTTCTATTTCTTTTACATTAAAAGTGACAACTCAAGTTAATTTAACTTTTCTAAAAACACTTCGTAATATATGTGAGCACGAGTGTACAACGCGCAAGTATCCCCACTATTTTCGTCGAACGCTCAAAACTCGTAACGGTGCCTATAATTCTTTTTTTTTATGGTGATAAGGGGGCAAACGAGCAGGCGGCTCACCTGATGATGGTAAGTGATGACCGCCGCCCATAGACATTTGCAACACCAGAGGCTTGCAAATGCGTTGCCAAACCCCTTAGAAACCGTGTAGGTTTCTTAAAATAGGGAGTTACTGAACTGACAGCATACAGCATAATTCCCATGCTGTCAGAATAGTCACTCCCCCAACGAGCTCTGGTAACCTTACTCACTCGCAGAAAGACAACTATTGTTGATTTACTGCGGTTTTCTGTAAGGCGGAGGTACTTACCCAGTCGGGCAGCTCAATTTGAGCGAGAAATCTCGCTATGCCCTACCTCCTACAAATGTAATTGTATTCTTTGATAAACATTGTCATCTAAAGAGCGCGGCCGGGTGGGCCGTGCCTTCCTTGGGATGTTGGGCTATCGATTAGAAATTCTCATATATTTCTCCTTCCCTACCCCAGGTTCCCGCCCCAGAAGGGGGGCCAAGCCCCCCCCTGAAGGAAAAGTCCAGATATACCCATGAACATTGTGTTAAGTTGAAGAATCGCCGGTCGATCATTTTTACGCACTTAGGTACCGATATTGGTTTGAGAATTTCTATAAGGGCTACCCGTACCTAAATTAATAATTAATCAAATAAGCAGTGTTTCTCTAAAATTGATTATTTTTAAAACCCCGAATAACCTCTTTCTACGCTTATTTAAAATACCAACACGGAACCCCAAACAATAAAAGACTTTTTTACGATCAAACTTTAACGACTTCAGTTTGATGCATAAAAATCGCCTCCCGATATGGTTTTTATAAAATGAAAGATTATACGTCAGTGCAATATTTGTGTGAGTCTTTGATTGATAAATTGTAGTGATATTTCAATGTGATGAATGAGTTCATGAATCCCATGACTATTTAATGGTTAGGTAGTAATAACAGTAACAAAATGCTTTTTAGTCTTTTTAAGACGACTCGGTGGCGCAGTGGCTGAGCGATCGGTTTGTGCATCACGGGTTGCGGGTTCGATCCCCGCACGGAGCAAATATTTGTACGTTCTACAGGTAGTTGTTCCGGGTCTGAGCGTTTGTGTATGTGAAAATTTGTGTTTGTAAACGCACCCACGATACAGAAGAAAATCCTAGCGACGGGCACCGTTTTATAAAAAAAAAAAAAAGACTGACATACTAGGAAGTGCCGTCGCCGCGTCGCCTCGATACCTTTAAAAAAAAAGATGAGCAAATAATTTTTAATTTAATCAGTCTACTGGTATGAATAGTGGACTATGAAGCCGAGAGAAAGTCTAGAGTTCAAACCCAAACCACGCATTACTAATTTTTCGAAGATATGACGTGGTTATTTATCACATGCTCAAACGGCGAAGGAAAACATCGTGACGAAATGAGGATGCTTGCCAGATGTTCTTGATGGTATGTGGCTCTCGACTACCGTGATAGATTATAGCCTAATCCCTCTCAAATGAGAGGAAACCCGTGCCCAGCAGTGGAACTCCAAATATATAGATGATGATGATGAATTGAGAGCAAGCGAATAAGCTGTAACCACAACATCATATTTTACAGTAGTGGGGTTTTTTAACTAATACTATATTTCATGTCGCCATAACACAAAGCTGTTAAAAATCAAACTATGCAATGTATGTATGTAAGTGTAAGAAATTATTACAGCTGCTTGAAAAACTATGTCACTTTCCACCAGTAGCGTAGCGTGGGGAGGGGGGGCAAAGGGGGCCATGGCACCGGGTGGCATATGAAAGGGGGCGGCATCAAGTGCCACGTCGTTTTTATACTACTAGAAAAAGGGGCGGCAAATTTCCAGACGGCCCCGGGCGGCAAATACCCACGCTACGCCTCTGCTTTCCACATGAAAGTTCTAGGTATTCAATTTTCATAGCTAAAAAGACCATCCAGATGCTAGACTAATATGTGTATTTATTTTCAGTTGTAATTCTCATATTTGTCGATCAAACGTTGAATGCAAGTTCATCGGCATGGAAACATTCAGCAAAGAAACGAAAACACAATGAAACAAGTGCTTATCAGGGAGCTATAAGTAACGTCAGTCATCCGAATGACACAGAACTCTACTTAGAATATAATATACATAAGCCCAAACGCAAATATACACCTAAATATCTTGAATTAAATGTATCACAGCGACAAATACTAAGAAATATTCTCAATAAACATTATGCTCAGACAAAATCTGATTCTAAGGTAACTTTTTCAAGTAAATATCATGCGGATATAGGTCATAAAAATAAACAACGTTCTCAGAAAAGAAATTTAAGATACAACCGTGCACGCAAAACGGAACATGTGACTGTAATGGGACATTTGCTTCAGTCAGATGTCTCACAGTCAGGCTCAAGAGAAGATATAAAATACAAACGTATTACGGAACTATATGCAGAAGAACCAATATCAAAAAATAACCGAGAAAACGCCCATCATGCTGTTAAAAATGCAGACTCAATCAAAGCAAAAGCTAAGGAAATTGACACAATTAAAAAAAAACATAAAGATAGTGCAGATGGTTCTTTTCTATCGCAAGAGATATTTTGGGAATCACATATCGACAGTTCGGAAGATTCAAAATCTGGCGAAGCTTCTATAAATCATCCAAATATCAAAAAACATGATGATAAGAAAAAAAGGAATAAATTACCATTTTATGTAACTTCTACAATGAGTACAAAGAAGCGTACAAAAACCTATTATATGAAACAAAATCGACCGAGAGTCGTTGAAGAAAATGAGACAGCGCCACTTTTAAAAGAAATCATAACTGTATTCCGTGAAAATAACGACTTAAAGCATAAAAAAATTGACTTAAATGCAACACTAAGCCGCTTGGCTTCGTCCAAAATTATCGATTTAATAACTGACAGAGTCGCAAATCAAATGATGAAGAAAATTCGCAATAGATTAAAAAAAAATGCATTAAGAACACACGATTTCGGAGTTACCTTGCAACCAAATATTGAGCAAATCGAGATAATTTTTAATAGTGACGATATCGATCTAGGAAGAGAACATAAAACAGATAAAATAAATTATGACGTATTTGAATAATATGTGTCTTAATATAAAGTCTACAATACAGATTATTTTAGATAAGGTTATTTGGAAAATAGCTTAATTCATATTTATAATCCACTAGCTGTTGCTCGCATCTTCGCCCGCCCGTTAAGGGTTGAATGTAAAAACAACGAAAAACGGACTGACTTCCCATATAAACTTTCGACCCCTATTTCAACCTCTTAGAGGGTTAAATTTTAGAAATCCTGAAATACATGTTACTTTATTTTTAACCAAACCGTGTGAACGAAATTTCATACCTATATCTTCGAAAATTACGGATTTCCATACAACCATTCATCCCTCATTAGGGGTTGAATTTCTACCCCCTTAGGTTAGGGGTTGAATTTCTAAAATTCCTTTCTTAGCGGATGTTTTTGTAATCAAAATGCATCATCTGTCAGAATTTAAAGTTTGTAACCCTTGTGGTTTAGGCTCTGCGTTGATGAATCAGTCAGGATTATAAATACCTAGATAACGCGCATTTCAAAATACAGACTGTAAATTGAATATAGTAAAATATGACATATTTGGTATTACCCGAAATCGGTGCATTAAAAATGTTCCGACGAATCGAAACCTCTTCCTTTTTGAAGTCGTTTAAAAATTGAAAAGGAATGTCCAGTGCGTTTGTTCTATTGTTTCTGCCTAGAACATGTGCAGGTAATGAATCTATTCATTAGGGTCTGTTCACACAGACCGGCTCGGAGAGGAGAGCAAATTTTTATCACGTTGAAAACTGAGTTTTGAGTAATGCTAGTAAAGTTTATTTTTGCATGTTCACTTATTTCATTAAGAATGCTTGAACGCGCTTTGTGTGAAAAAATGCGGGCCGATGCTCTCCGAGCCGGTCTGTGTGAATGAACCCTTAAGGTTTTTAAGTCACACACACAGAATAATAGATACTACGTATCCACAGATTAATAGATACTACGTATGTCACAGACTAATAGATACTACGTATGTCACACATCTGTGGCCAATCAAATACTTTTCATATCTCGAACTTCTCGTATTGCTAAAGATTTTTGCATTTCCCTTGACATTCCAAATAACGAGGTTCTACCGTACTATATATTTTATGACATGAATGATTCTAAACCATTCTTGATTAGTAAAAGCGCGGGAAACCTTAAATTTGGCAGTCGGGTTTTTTGTTCATTTTTATTATTTATTGTGGTGATTTGTCAATTTGGATACGTAGAAATAAACTAAACTGAGAAGAGTAGATTACGCAAGTGCCCGCCAACGATAATGGAAGACAAAAAGCCGCCTGACCCACCTGACCCGCCTGATCCGGACAATGAACTATTTGACTTCACTCCGGTTCTTACCGTAACATTGCCTCATGAAAAGGAGTATAATATGGGAAGTACCAATCGAAAACGAGCGGCTCTTTCGCCCACTACTGATGATAATAAGCCCCCAAAATTAGTTAAACAAATTTTCGGCAGACAGTTATATAATGCCAAGGACAATGCACCTTTCATCATCCATGTTTCTTTAAAGGATCAACAGACTTCAGGTACTGTACTTCATCCAGTCAAGTTTGGTATGTTTTTAATGAAAAACAACATTATTAATATACGCCCGGATGGGATCAAACGTTTAGGAAGAAATCGTGTATCGGTTGATTTTAAGTCATACCAGGATGCAAACGGTTTTTTAAATAATAACTTTCTTATAAAACATAATTATATTGCCGCCATTCCACAATTTAATATAACGAGAATGGGCATTGTTAGGGATGTCCCAACAGAATGGTCCGATGATGAGGTGTTAAAAAATATTAGGGTTCCTTCTGGATGTGGCTCTGTGATAAAAGTAAGAAGGTTGAGCCGTAAGGTCACATCCTTGGGTTCAACGGAGTGGAGACCAACCCAAACCGTAGTTCTGACTTTTGATGGCCAAATCTTACCATCACGGGTTTTTTGTTTTTATTCGGCACTAAGCGTGGAAAGATACTTATATCCCACCATTCAGTGTTTTAATTGCTGTCGTTTTGGTCACACTCGTAATGTTTGTCGATCCAAACCGCGTTGTTACAAGTGTGGCCATGACCACCCTGGCAATGAATGTGATGTATCCGTTCATGGGGCTAGATGCATAACGTGCTCTGGCAACCATTTTGCTAATGATAAAGCTTGCCCTGAGTTGGGTCGTCAGAAGGCAATTAAAGCACTGATGGCCGAAAAATGTATATCGTATGCTGAAGCAAGTCAAATCTTCCCCTCTGTTTCTCGTTCGTATGCTGATGTCGCAAGGCAATCTCAGTCACCTTCTAAGTCAATAATAACTCCGCCACACCAACATCCCAGCCCAAACCCTCAAACCGCCAAATCTTACCGTAAAACGGTTTTCCTGAAACCTAAGCCTCATGCTCGCTTGTCTCCTAGCTATGACAAGGTGGTTCATAATGCAATCATCAAAGACTACTCATTTTCTCCAATTTCAAATGGTGGCGCCCTCCCTTTGGAAACGGCGCAATCATACACTGATGAAATAAAAGAAAACCCAACCAACATTTTAAATATCATAACAAGTTTACTATCAGCTGTTTTAACAAATCCAACCCAGCATGTACCTGACCACGTTGCCCATAAACTGTCATCGATTTTAAATTATATTAATAACATTCCATCCCCTGAAATACCTCCAATGGAACGTGAGGAGTATTACTCCTAGGAAATCTGATCTTATATACTTACTAAATAAATACAAACCATCGATCTGCAGCATTGCTGAAACATGGCTTAATCCTGTTAGCAATTTCCGGATTCCATACTTTAGTAGTGTTCGCAATGATAGATCGGATGGATATGGAGGATGTGCTTTGCTCATTAATAACAGAGTAACATTCTCTCCCATTCCTCTACCCTCTTTTAGTGATAATATCAATGTTGTCGCTGTCAAGGCTGAGGATATAACTATTCTTTCTTTTTATATTGCTCATCCAAACACTGATGATCTTTTGCCTATTAAAAATATATTAAATAGCATTAGCGGTCCATTATTAATTATGGGTGATTTTAATTGTCACCACTATCGCTGGGGATCAGGGGTTTGTGATAGTTTTGGTTCTGGTTTGGTGGATATATTGGATGAGCTTGATTTATGTATTATTAATGATGGCCGCGCCACCCGCAGGTCTTCCATTGGGCAAAATAACAGTTGTGTTGATTTAACATTCTGCTCATCCAATATAGCTAGTCTATTTACTTGGTCTTGTTTAGACATGACTTTTGGAAGTGATCACTATCCTATCATAGTTGATTTGCCCTCTAAAAATATTCCAGATAGACTGTCCCCCCCACTGTTAAAATACCGTCTAAATTCGGTGGATTGGGACCTTTATTCTAAAATCCTGGATTTAAGGATATCGTCCCTTCCACCAATTAATGACCATAATGCCCAAAACTGCTTCCTTGCTTTTTCATCTACTATTTCCACTACTGCTGACGATTGTTTTCCCCCTAAACACACGTCTTCTGGGAAAATCCCATCTCCACCTTGGTGGGATAGCGAATGCAGAAAATTAATCAAGATTAGGAATGAGGCTGAAGAGATTTACAATCAGAATATGAGCCCGGATAATCTTATTGCTTTCAAACGGATATTAGCCAAGTCCAGGAAGGTATTTCGTCAAAAGAAGAGAGAAAGTTGGCAAAAATTTTGTAGCTCACTGTGTCCATCTACACCATCGACTATAGTATGGAAAAAGTTGAAATGTTTCAGAAAAAGTCAGTCGCAAACCTCCCCAAATAACTTGTCTGGAGAATTGGCGTACCGCTTTTTCTCTAAAGTTGCTCCTATGTATGTCCCAAATGAAGATGAACACAAATCTACCATCTTTAAAAATACCTTCTCAGTTAATGACTCAATGAATTCACCTTTTTCAACAGAAGAACTTAAAACGGTACTGTCCCATGTAAGGGATTCCGCACCTGGGGTTGATGGATTCACCTATTCTTTCATTACGAAAGCTAATTTAAAATGCCACCAATACTTCTTGGATTTGGTTAATTATAGTTTTACCTCCGGTTATATTCCTGAAGAATGGAAGGTTCAGGTTGTTATTCCATTGTTAAAGCCCGGTAAAGATCTAAATGATTACTCTTCATATAGGCCTATAGCCTTATCGTCTATATTAATCAAACTATTGGAACACCTTATTAAAAATCGCCTGGAATGGTTTACAGAAAACAGAGAACTATTGCCAAGGACTCAATTTGGTTTCAGGAAAGGTCGGGGTACAGCGGATAGTGTGGGTATCCTCACATCTGAGGTCAGATTATCCCTTAGTAATAATGATTCAGAGATAGCAGTCTTCCTGGACATTTCATCTGCTTATGATTCGGTTCTCCTGCCACTTCTCATGCAGAAGATGCGTAATTTGAATATCCCAGTTAGGATCTGTAATATCATTGGTAGCATTTTTTCAAGTCGTGTCCTCCAGCTAAGGATCCCTGGGGAAAATCCAGAGCGGAGAACAGTATGGAGAGGATTACCGCAAGGTTCTGTCCTCAGTCCCCTTTTATACAATATTTACACATCCGATCTCCTGTTTAAATTTCGATTGTAAAATTCTTCAATATGCTGATGATATTGCATTAATGGTCTCCAGTAATTTTGTTCAACATGCCGCTCTTTCTATGAATGTCTCTTTAGCCTCATTAAACCAGTGGCTTATGAAGCATGGGTTGTCTCTGAGCGTTCCAAAGAGTTCCGCCATTATATTCACCCGCAAACGTGTGGTTCCTCGAGTAGATATTACCACTGATGGACAAGTCATCCCGCTTAGAGATCATGTTAATTTCCTGGGCGTAACTTTAGATTCCAAATTGTCAGGTATTCAACATATTAATAACGTTGTTATAAGAAATTATTCTCTTTATGGTCAGAATCGTGGACTAAAAGTTTAAGGCTAAAGGGTAAATATTACGGAAATATCCAACCGGTCATTCAGCAAAAACCTTGGTTTTTCAAATGCGCCAAATTATCAAAAAGAACCGTTTCTTCCTTGTGTAGACTAAGACTTGGGCACTGTTGCAGGCCAGTATTCTTGAAGAAGATCCATGTTCGAGATAGTTCCCTTTGTGAATGTGGAGAGGACGAGGGAACCCTAGATCATATATTTTTTGCATGTCCCCTGACTTCCAATCCTCCCAATCCGTCTAATTTCTTTAACCTATATTCAATGCTCCCGAAAATTAAAATTCCTCTCCCAATAAACTTTCATTCTCTGTTAACCTATTTTTCCCCATCCTTAATCAAAATTATAACAAAATTTCTAAATTACAACAATATCAAAATGTAATGTACTTACAAAACGTGTGAAGAACCACACCGAAATATTGACATCACACTTGGCAGTGTCCGTTATCAGTCCGAGCTGTCACAATCAAAAATCAACACAACGTGACATTGGCAGAATAGTCGACATCGACTCAATTGCCACAAGAAAGAAAGAACAAGATATTTTATGACATACATTCAAGCTCTATAAATTTATTCAAACATAATTTTATTATAACAACTCGCTTGGTGTAGTGTTCAAAACGATCTCCTAACGGAAGCAATACGTATATTTATGGCGTTTGTAGCTGTTCCGGGTCTGGGTGTTTGTGCATTGTGAAAATGCACCCACGACACAGGAGATAATATACCTGGACATTATGACACAGCGCCATCTAGTTCCGAGATAAGCAACGAGGCTTGCGTTACAGATACCAAATAGTTGATACAATACATAGATTTTTGTTTTTGTTAAAACATTATTCTATACATAGATGCATCCATGACTCGGAAACAAATTTAATGCTGAATAGAGTAGTGTAGAATAAAACTTTACCTTTAAATAATATTTTAAACTGCCTCGTTGGTCTAGTGGTCGTAAAATAATACGTGTGGTTCGATTCCCAGGTCGAGCAGTATGATTCTACGTAGCAGCTCGGAGATTTGATAATTATATAATAAATAAATAAATTCTTTTATTTCAGACCATCAGTCCATTTGGTTAGTACAACACACAACTTATAAACTATGTGTTAGTAGTATGTACTTACATCTAACAGAAAAACAATTATTAATTGTACGCCACGGTGGCATGTTGGCGTACCCAATGCCCCAATACGGGGCTGTCCCACCTGTCCGCTATAGTGCTGTTGGGACTGACGCGTACCCTGCCCATGATGGAGGCGCATCGCTTGCGCATGATGGAGTGAAAGCCTTCTATGCCGGAAGCACTGCAGTAGCGCGGCAACCCTATCAACACCCTGAATGCATTGTTATATTGAACGTTATTATTATATAATTATATTACTTAATGTGTATAAACGTAAAGACACTAGGGCATCACCTCTATACCTAGACGATATAACACAGATTCCAGTGATCCTCGCTACTCCAGACTAGGCTCGTTGGGTATGTCTGTGCGCAACATTTGAAAGCAACTGATGTGCGTGATTCGCTGATTCCTGATCCTGACCTAATTTGCTAAATCTTAGTTAAACCGGAGGCAACAATATTCTCTTCTAAATATTTTTAATAAAAAAGCCTTTGTCAAATAGCCCATGTTCGCAGTACTACCATAGACAATTTACTGTCTGTCATTCTAGTTATTTCGATCTTCTTGGCTGGGGATGCACAACATTTTTAAGTATAGTGATGTGAAGACTTTTACAATATATCGATAAATATTATAGTTGGTTACTATCGTTAATAAAAATATTTTTCTGTCACACTTGGGCACGGATTTATAATTTTGAAAACGACGTAAATTATATGAAATTAAATTTTAAGTTATTAAACTAAAAACCGATATGATTTGATCGTAGCATCTTTAGTAACAGTTAAAACTTTAATGTGGGCAACCCTGTATGAATCACAAAGACTAGCTGAAATGTACCCAGTTGCGAGTGCGAGGCAAGATTTTACAACTTATTTGTAGAGATGTGAAAACGACTTAGTGAAAATAAAAACAGAAATATTAAAAATTAAAATAGCAGTTCGGAGGATTTTTTGAAAATTGTAGTAGCATGTGATTAGAGGGCTATAAAAATCTTAAAAGTTAGTAAATCTTTACTATAATTTTTTATCAATTTATTAACAAACAAATATCCTAACAAATCTCTGTATAAATAAATAATTATATTACATAGTGAAGTCTTAAGGTAAAAGTGCAATATGAAGTGTCTTATCGAAAATAATCGATATCGATAAAATTTGAGATTCCAATCACTTCATTTCACTAATCAAATGTTGAATTTACGTATTCACTTCTTTAAATTCATACGGTTCAAAACGTAAAACTTTAGTTTCTGTTTAAAATTCGAACGGTTTGTTCACAGAGAAGTTTAGTCTAAGAATATATTTAAAATATTTAATTTGTTGTTGTCAAAACTTTGTTGTAACTTCTGTGATAAGTAAAAACGTAATTTCTGGTAAGTGAGACAATAATTATGAGGAAACTTGAAAATATGTTTAAAACTGTTGATCTGTAACTTTTGCCTCATTTAATATTTTCCATTGCCGATACTTTTTATACATACTTGTTTCTAACTATAAAACAAAGAACATTCATATCTACTAAAACGTCATATATTTACCATCAGCTATAGATACGAAGTATAGACAGGAGGCATTTTCGTTTTATTACTTTTGTTTTTTCAAAACTTTTTTACTTACTTTTTTTTTGAGGAATTTTTCGATCTTATTCTGTTCTGTTCCGTTCATATTCATATTTAATTGACCATTAATTGTTCCATAGCCTCATTTAATTTGGGTTCTATTATAAAAGTAATTTCATAACAATATATACCACACACCATCCTAAAAACACCATAATGAGCAGAGAACATTTTATGCTGTTCTCTCATTTGAGAGGGATTAGGCTATAGTCCACGATGATAGTCTAATGCGGGTTGGCAGACCTTACTCAACAGGGAGAAAATCTCTTAGACATGCAGGTATCCCTAATGTTTGGTCAGACAGTTGCCTTAGAGGCGGAATTTTTCCTTCACTGCTTGAGCTGTGATAAATATGCATATATCTTTGAGAAGTTAACAGTGCATGCCATGGATTTGAACTCAAGACATTTATCTTTACAGTCCACTTGTCACACCACACGGCTAATCATCCTAAATGATGCATTTATTGTTATTGCTGTTGTTGTATGTATTTAAAAAAATAAAACTCTTTTTATCTTCATATTCTTATCAATTTAATTACTGTATTGAATCATTGTAAAAATATGTAATGATTTTTTTTATTTATTTATTTTCTCTTCACAATAGGTACAGAATTACAGTTTTTTTTTATAACTGCCAAATTTTTCACCTATGTAAGAGACTGGTGCCTGATCTAGGTTTTAATCAAAAACCTGTGTTAGAGGTTACTAGTGCCTAGGGTTGCCAACTATACTGTTAAAAACAGTATTATGCTTTTTCCACTTGTTTATACTTTTTACTGTTCAATGACAAAAAAGTATACAAAATACTGTTTTCATACCACTGGTATTTTAAGTAATTTTACTACATACTATACTTAGCTTAATTTACCTAGATTTGAAAAAAATAACAAATACTGTTTCTTTTCCAAAAATACTGTTCATTTTATTTTTCTGACCTAAATATACCTATATTTCTTGTACAAAAAGTTGGCACGCCTACCAGTGCCCCACTTTCAACTAGAATTAATGGAATGAATATGATTTTATAACTAAGGCAATTAAATTGCAAGGGTCTGAATGGGCGGCAATATTTTTAAAGGTGGTAAATTTGTAAATCTGCCACTGCTAGTATTGCCTCAGAATGATGCTAGTATAATTATAGTAATACCACTTCCAGACTCAACAAGACTGGCTAGACCTTTCATAAATATATTTATTATAACAATTATTATTATCAAATTATATAGGTAAATCATTAGGTATATTTAAATTATATTCTATGTAATTTTAGTGGTGTGTGGTTATGTGGTTGATATATTTAGACATACCTACCAACAATTTTGAAAAGACTATAAAGATACTTAATTGAGATTTATCAGTAAATTGAAAACTCATATTGTAGATTTATTGCACTTATATTGTTGTGATTGTAACAAATGACTGTGTGGTTGTCTGTGATGTCAAAGCACTTTTCTAAGTCACATGCTCATATGATGAAGGAAAACATTATGAAGTAATCTTGCATAAGGCTAACATGATGGGCTATAGCCTAATTTCTGTCAAATGAGGGTCCACAAGTCATAATTGCTATATGGTAGAATAGCATTATCTGGTGGAAGAATGGAACCTTTAAAAAAAAATGACAATTTTTTTTTTATATATGTTGCAGTCAAAATGATGGAAATCAGAGGTGTCGACTGTCAATATGTGCTGCCTTTAGAAAGTATAGATTTGACATATATGAGTAAATATGTAAAGAGTTCAAAAGAAACTATACCTCTTTGGTCGAAGAAACAAATGGATGGTGAACTGGAGTATTATGAAATAAAAATAACTTCTGAAGAATTTGATGAAGATGATTGTTATTATGGTGAGTAATAATAACTATAAAGTTTATATATAAACATTGAAATCTCTTTTATTCAATTTTCAAAATTTTTATAAAAAAAAAAAAAACGGCGGCCATATTAATTAAATTTTTTTTAAACGTTGCCATCGTTTAGGCGCGATTGGTCAAATGTTCAAAAAGAGGTCCAATTCGCGATTGGTCCAGTTCGCAGTTGGTCCAATTCGCGATTGGTCGTATTGGGATAAGTAGGAGAAAAAGAACTATGACCATTGTCATAGTTCTTTCTCTCTTATCCTAGAAAGAACTATGACCATTGTCATAGTTCTTTCTCTCTTATCCTATTGAGATAAATAAGAGAAAACATATATATTTTTATAGTACTGTATTTGATGGAAGATCTGATATATACTTGATTAATCACAATGTCAAGTAAGTATTATAGTACTTACATTTATTTTTTATTTAATTTGTTTGATTTTTTACGAAAGTACAAAATTAGGTACTTATAGGAGCATGTGACCCAAGATTTGTTTGTTATATGAGTATGAATAAATATAATACATTATGTACATTAATCGTGCTATTTTTTATTGTTTTAATACTTTATGCTAGACCAACCATATATTGGCCCAATCGCGAATTGGACCAATCGCGAATTGGACTATTTGCGAATTGGACCCATCGCGCCTAAACGGTTGCCCTGCACTGATTTTCTCCTGTGTCGTGGGTGCGTTTACAAACACAAACTTTCACATACACAAACGCCAAGACAACTACCTGTAAAACGTACAAATATTTGCTCCGTGCGGGGATCGAACCCGCAACTCGTGACGCACAAACCGATCGCTCAGCCACTGCGCCACCGAGTCGTCAAAAGATTGTTTTTCTTTTTAAAATCGTGTAGAGTTGAAGAGTCGTGTCACGTCGTCATTTGAGACAGACTCCACTTTTTAACCGATTTCAAAAAGGAGGAGGTAATCAAGTTTTTTTTAATGTTTGTTACCCCATAACTTTCGATTTGGCGAACCGATTTTGATGATTCTTTTTTTACATGAAAGCTGTTGCTTCCCAAGTGGTCCCATAAAAAATGGTGAGGATCTGAGATAACAAACATTAAAAAAAACAGTCGAATTGATAACCTTTTGGAAGTCTGTTAAAAAGAAGTTAAAACTGTATTAAGTTATTTTTGACTTTTTAGTTTTGAAGTCGGTTTCTTTAAACGCAGTTTTGTTTCTGTTGTTTGCAGCTTATAATTCCGATTACTGGTCACAATTCATAAAAAAAAAATGAATAATTATATTAGAGTAAGTTTAAGTAGTCAGGGTCGCCGTCATCGAAAACGATGAGGAGGACTATACTATACAATTCATAATATCCATCCACTTTTACTCCATCCACAGCCCGCATTATGGTAATCAGTTACTGTAGCAGTCAGCAGAGGTGTCGTTCGTTAGGTACCGACCATGTAAAAACTGAACGGACCCTCACCTATAGATGTTTGCAACGCCAGAGGTGTCGCCCGGGCGTTGCCAACCCTGTAGAAACTTACTTCTTCTATAAATAGTTTTAGGTTTCTTAAAATAGAACAAGTTACAACACAGATGGCATATTCCTTAATTCCCACGCTATTGGAATAATCTCTAGCAACCTTACTCTCTCGCAAAAACACAACTATTGTTGTTTCACTGCGGTCTTCTGTAAGGCGGAAGTACTTCTCCAGTCGGGCAGCTCAATTTTAGCGAGAAGTCTCGCTATGGCCTACGTCTCCTAAGAAATTTATCATCATTAATTCTATTTATTATTTCAGAATCATTGGACACATACAAGTGCCATATTTGTAATTCGGATGTACCAACAATCTATTACAAAGAGCACAACGATGGTTTAAAACATAAAACATACAAGAACATATTTGAAAAAGTACTCCAAAGACTAACACAACAAATAAATTTAAATATAGAAAACAATAACCATTATAATAGTGATGAGACTTATTACTGCGTTCCATGTTCTAAAACTGTAAAAAGGAAAAACAAATATAAGCATGAAGCTACCAACTCTCACAGTAAATCCTTAAAAAATCTACAAATTTTGAATGACTTTCATAATATATTTACCGAGATCAACAATAATCATGAAAGTGATAAAAATATTATGGAAACAGATGATTCTTATGAAGAAACGAACAGTTATTTTAACGAGAACTCTTTTGATGCTTTTGAAGATTCTCCACAAGCATCAGAATTTAAAACCTCAGAAACAGCATCATTTGAAAGCTATCTAAGGAATGTTATTGCAAAACATGAGTTGAAAATAAATCTACCAACAGTTGAAGGTGAAATCATTCACATTAGTAATCCAACAGGCGTTAAAATTAAAGTATCCAAGGAACATTTTCATAGTTTTTTACAATTTGGTTCTGAAGATAACACTTTCTGTGTCTTATGTGATTTGTGGATCAATGATGCTAAAACCCATGAAACAGAAGAAAAACATGTGAAGAATATCTTCAAACCTGTCAATCAAAACTTTGTGCGAGCGGTGAGTTAATTATAATTGTTATTTTTTTCAACACATTGGCAAAAAGCTCATCCCACACACATTACAAGACAACTTTAAAAGAAGTGGGCTGATTTATTTTTTAGCCTCAGCACTCCTACACCTTGGTTGTCCGTATTAATTATCGATCGAATTGCATAGCTCAAGGACTAATCCAGGAGTGGTGATAGCCCAGTGTACTGTAAAGTTAGAATTCTGGAAGGAAGTTACGTTCTTATGTACCTATTTATCATATGCTCAAGCGGTGAAGGAAAACATCGTGCAATAACAACTATTATAGTTTCACTACGGTCTTCTGTACTTATACTTCGCGGGCGAGAAATCTCGCTTCAAAACCGTTGATGATGGCCGCAGGAAAATATTTTATCATGAACACACTAACGCGGAATCGCGGATGAAAGCTACTCCAATATTTCTTTTTGTAATTTCAGGTGAATACGCAGAAAAGTCATTGTTTGGTGTGCAACAAAATCATTTGGACTCAGTCTGATCATCATATGATAAGCGATTATCATAAAAAAACTATACTCGAGACGAAAGTAGCACAGAACATACAATATAGCCAAGCTGTTATGTCAAACAAAACTTTATGTGGTGTCTGCAATATCTACATCGACTCGCACAATTTCCTCGCTCACATCAAATCAAAAAAACATATGAACTTAAAGAAGAACATTTTTGAAGAACACAAAATAATTGAAGTTGACAAACACCAATTATTGTGTGGTTTTTGTAATATTATGGTCGATTTGAAATCTTTAAATGTACATGTCCGGTCTAATGAGCATATGGCAAAAAAAAATGAACCTAAAGTATCACTGAAATCTGAATATTGTGACGTTTGCAAAGTAAATGTGCCACTAGGTGGTATGAACATACATATTAAGGGCAATCCACATACCACAAAAGTCGCCCAAGATGCCAAAAATAGGCAAGCGATAAATTCCAACTCCTCTATTAATACAAGTACCAATTCTGTATATAGCACCGCTTCTAACTCCACAAATACTCCTTCGGAAGACAAAAATAATGCGTATCATAAATTACTTAAGTTTACTAATGAAGGCGGTAAAAGTAAAGTGTTATGTCGCGTTTGCAATCTACAAGTACCCTACTCAAAGCGCAATATAGCCGAGCATATGGAGGGGTGGTATCATGGACAACAAAAAGAAAAAAAGTTAACTCATTTTGTCCATGTCGGTAATACTAGCGTTAAATGTAAAATTTGCGATATTACTATGTGTAATGTAGAAAAAAATATGATGGAACATATTCTTGGTACCTTACATGAATCTGAAGAAAAGGAATTGTTGAAATTTCACACTATTATAAAACAATCGACTATTTATTTTTGTGAATGTTGCGAAGAGCAAACAGACGATTATATGGCGCACATACATACTATTTCGCACACAAAAGAGTATCAAGATGAATATGTTATCGATAAAGGTTTGTTACGCCAGTATGTTTACGATTTTGATACTAGTCATGGCTTAGCGCGTTTGTATAGAGATCTATACACAAACTTGATACTGACAAACAAAATTTTTAAACTAAATGAATCTACATTTTACTGTCAATACTGTGATATACAATTTGGGCGGATTAGTGAAATTGATCATATGTTAGGTGAGCGCCACAGGTTATGTATGGAATCTGAAGAATCTGATGACTGATAGGTGGTACTTTCGATTTATTACCCTGACCCGGCGCTCACTGGGGGCACGGAACTGATGGGTATTCTTCAGTATCCCTTTATGTAAGCGCACACTGGCGGTAACTATACCTTGGCATCCTTATGTTTGCCGCGACGTTCTTAAGCATAGCGAAGCGTCATAAGTATGACTAAGCGTCCTTAAGCATACCGAAGCGTCATAAGTACACCGAAGCGTCCTTAAACATACCGAAGCGTCCTTAAGCACAACGAAACGTCCTTAACCATACCGATGTGTCATAAGTATACCTAAGCGTCCTTAAGCATACCGAACCGTCAAAAGTATACGTATAAGTATCGAGTCATCCTTAGACACCGTTTATTTCCTCCTTCATCTTGATACTTCCGGTTTCGACCTCGGTTCCAAAATTTTTAAATCGGTGGTTAGAAGCGAAGGTCTAAACGATGACCCGTTGAGAAATTGATCGGACTGAGATAGAGGGCTATATCCCAACGACCCTGGTTGTCCCTCCAGGTGCAGTTGGGGAAAATTGTGTCATATTACACAATGTTTAAAAAAATAATATGGACCCGTGCGACGCCGGGACGGCTCGCTAGTTTGTTACAAAAAAAAATATAGTTGGCTCAAGAATACATGTAAGAACTATTTTTCTAAGTAAATAATATAATGGTATTATGGTGCTTTGTATATGTATAAAATAATAATTCGCATGGTTTTTATAGAAATTGGACCTCAAATAGAAGAAAGATAATTAATATAATTACCTATATAACTATTATTTGTATAAGTGAAGAAAACTCATTGTGGTCCAAAGAGCTTCCAAAATGATGTATAATTCCTATCGTTAATTATGTAATAAATATATTTTTTATAAATAAATAAAATTCGTTTATTTCACACCTCTGCCGACGTGTAAATGTTAATTACACGTTTTTCACAAAGTATTTTCTCAGCGACTTTGATAACAGCTTGTGGTTATATTATGTGACATTAGCCAGTGTTCATTAAGTGTGTAGTCTCCATACCCAAAGGGTAAAAACGGTACCCTATTGCTAACACATAGGAATAAAGAAAACTGGCAGATGTGAAACATCGACATTATTTTGTAAAAGTAATATGCAGAAAAGAACATAATTGTGATGGGAACTAAATATGTCATAGTGATAAAATAAAATATTACGATTTTTTTCCAGATAAAGATGACTATTTATTGAATAAACATTTATTTTCATTAAATACGAATTTATTCCAAAACGTGACTACTTTCGATTAATCAGTGACGATAATAATAATAATAAATTTATTAAGACTGACAGAAAATAAAATAATATTATAATCATCATCATCAACCCATTAATATCCCACTGCTGGGCACGGGTCTCCTCTTAATTGATTGAGGGATTAGGTTGGCAGACTTCACATGCCATCGAGAATTCTCTCAAGCATGCAGGTTTCCTCACGATGTTTTCCTTCACCGTTTGAGCATGTGATAAATACGCACATAACTTCCGAAAAGTCAGTGGTGCGTGCCTTGGGTTCGAACTCGAGACCTCTGACATCTCAGTCCACATGTCACACCGCTCGGCTACCACAGCTCTACAGTAATCAATATTATAAAAATAAGTAATAATCTCACAACGCGTCGCCACACCGTACACGCTACTGCATATAGACTGCATAGCTATACCATCGTATAGCGTGGCGACGCCACGGCATGCGTCGCCACGCCAGAAATCGGTTTTACGTGCGGCAATAGATGTTTCACATCAAAATCATGGCTTTAGCTCTATATAAACAGGGACCTAGAGCATATAGATGGCACAAACATTTTTCGTTCTTCCTTCTCCATTAACTTAAAGTAATATATAAAAGGCTATAACTTTATTTTTTCAAATTTATATTAGCGCGAAAACACTACAACTTTGCGCTTCTAAGTAAAATAACGCATACATAAAACGTCCTTAAAGTATTCAATATACAAACGCTATAGTGGTCATTATTACTTGCATAGGCACCAAGAATAATAAAGGGAGTTCCATCTCATTTGCTATCTCATTCTTACTCCATTATATTTTATTGTTTTCCCGCTCTCGTTACGTCAGCTAGTTGTTCAGTGACTTGTCGATCTCGCTCACACGTAAACCACACAATGCGCGCTAATTAAAGAGCAAAGATGTTCCAGTTCCAAATGATGCATTTGAAATATTATTAGCGTTCCAATTTTTTGGAAAACCAAAATGTTTCGGAACAGTGAGTCGGTTCAGTAAAGAGTTACACTACACGTACATACGCCTAGCAGATCAAAATTATACACTACCGTGTTGACAGTTTAAAAATACGGTGTTTCAGCCCCAAATTACCGTGTATAGATTAAAAAAATACCATGCATATTACCGTGCAACATCAAGTGAAAATGTCATATTTTTCAATATTATTTATTCATTCTTAATCATCTAAAATAAAACTTCTCGCTCGTTAACTCTTAGATGGTATGAAACCAACACGGCTCTTTCCACTCTTTGTGTATAGATTGTTGAGCAAGAACATTTAGACGTATTATGAAATATGATGGTCGGGGGCGAAGCGGCGACTTGATGTTGCCAGCATATAAAGCTGGATTTTCGTTTCGTTTTACGTATATATTTTTAATAAAATTAATACTTCATAATTATTTACATATTGACTGTCAAGGTAATTCATAATTAAAAATACCGTAGAAAATGACACGGTAGTGAAATATTACCGTATACCGTGTTTTAGCCAAAAATACCGTTCATCTACGGTAATTACCGTGTACCTGGTAACACTGACGCCTAGTCACCCTAGTGTCAAGACTGTCAAGTGTAAAATTGGTGTTGTATACCTACTTACTTGTATAGTTGACGCCGGCGACTTTAATTGTTTTGCTTCGGTATTTTACTGTTGATTGAGTTTTACTCTGCACTTAAACTGTACTTAACATTATTGTGCGAGTTTTGCCTCCCACTTGTGCGTTAATAAACGTTATTGTGTGTGTGTTTAAGGTTATGGTATGTATTTATTTTATTGTATGTACTGTATGTACTTTCAAACTACTTAAAATCAACATCTAGAGACTAGAGCTAGAGCTTCTGCGTGAGATGGTACTTGACATACATCCCCAGTTTCAGTCTCTTCTTCATCTTTTCTCTCATTACTGTTCAAATCCTCAATGATTTCTTCATCAATTAATAATTGGAATCCCGGGTCTTCACTATCGCAGTTCAGCCACTATTAGGCTGAACTGCGATGGATTTGATTAATTAGTAATTAATCAAATCCCAACACTCTCAAACAAATGAAAGCGGGAGTACATGGTCGCAGGCGCGAATTCTTTTGACGTAACATGTCTTGTCGTGCTGTCAAAACATTTTTAAATTGACAATTAGCCGAGATCTATAGAACCAGATAATCCAGTCAAAGGTTCGGACTTCGGATAGTTGGGATTCTACTGTACTTATGAAGACTATTGGACATAAATGAAAAGAATATCAAAAAGTCTTCATAAATATAATAAAGTAATTAAATTCAATGCCCAGAGCCTTGGTTTAATATCGACCCAGGAGCCGGGTACTGGGCAGAAATGAACTTATGGACATTATGAGAAACTTTCGTTCTTCATTCATCCAAGATTTCATTTGTATAATTTCTGGTTTTTAACCGACTTCAAAAAGGAGGAGGTTCTCAATTCGTCGGAATCATTTAAAAAAAAAAGAAAAACCAACTTCAAAAACTAAAAAGCAAAAAATAACTTCATCCAGTTTCATGTTTTTTTTAGTGTTAAAGGTATGAAGTCGGTGCCGATGATGTGGTGGTTGTAACCACCCCGTTCAAAGGTTACTCGCGGAGAGTGTACTTACTATTACGTTTGGCTTGGCACCGACTTCATACCTTTAAAACTAAAAAAAAGGTGAAACTGGATGAAGTTATTTTTTGCTTTTTAGTTTTTGAAGTTGGTTTTTCTTTTTTTTTTAAAGTTATTGTACATTCTATATTCAAATATTTTTATTCGCATTTTTCTTCCCGCCATCGATAATACGCAAAATTACAACATTGTTATTAATATTCGATGATAAACGTATTTTATATTAATTAATCATCATCAACATCATATCAACCGTTAGCGTCCACTGCTGGACATAGGTCTCCCCCAAGGATCGCCACGACGACCGGTTCTGCGCCACCCGCATCCAGCGGATTCCAGTGACCTTAACCAGGTCGGTCCACCTTGCCGGGGGCCCACCCACGCTGCATCTTCCAGTACGTGGTCGCCACTCGAAAACCTTCAAGCCCCATCGGCCATCCGTTCTTCGAGCGATGTGCCCTGCCCACTGCCACTTGAGTTTGGCGATTCTTCGGGCTATGTCAGTGACCCGGGTTTTTCTACGGATCTCATTTCTGATTCGATCACGTAGTGAAACTCCTAACATAGCCCTCTCCATCGCTCTCTGAGTGACAGTGAGCTTCCTAATAAGGCCCATTATAAGCGGCCACGTTTCGGTGCCGTAAGTCATCACTGGCTACACACACTGGTCAAAGACTTTCGTCTTGAGACACTGCGCTATTTGGGACGAAAAGATTTGGCGTAGCCTCCCGAACGCTGTCCAGCCGAGTTAGATTCGACGATTGACCTCTTTCTCTAGGTTGGACTTACCTAACCGGACATTTTGTCCCAGGTAAACATAATCGTCGACAACTTCGAGAACAGAGCTCCGACCTTCACCGGAGTCGGCACAACATGGATTCGACATGACTTTCGTCTTGTCCATGTTCATTTTAAGACCGACACGCTCCGAAGCTCTGCTGAGGTCATTGAGCATAATACTTAACTGTTCAGTGGTCTCAGCCATGACTACTATATCATCGGCAAATCGAAGGTGAGTGAGGTACTCGCCGTTTATGTTGATGCCTAGCCCTTCCCAGTCCAGAACCTTAAAGATATCCTCTAATGCAGCGGTGAACAGTTTCGGGGAAATAACGTCAACCTGTCTCACACCACGCTGCAAGAGGATAGGTTTCGAGGTCTGATCCTGTAGTCGGACTGACATAGTGGCGTTTTCATTCAAACACTTCAGCGTTTCGATGTACCGATAGTCAATTTAGCACCGCTGTAACGCCTGTTGTACCGCCCAAGTTTCGATCGAATCGAAGGCCTTCTCATAGTCCACAAACGCTGAACAAAGAGGCTGGTTATACTCCTTGGTCTTCTGTATAACCTGCCGTAGCGTATGTATGTGGTCTATGGTACTAAAGCCTTTTCGGAAACCGGCTTGTTCGGGAGGCTGGAAGTCGTCAAACTTGCGTGCGACCCTGTTTGTGATGACTCTTGAAAACAACTTATAGACATGGCTCAGAAGCGATATAGGACGATAGTTCTTCAAAAGAGTCTTATCGCCTTTCTTGAAGAACAATACGACCACGTCTCACCGACTTCATACCTTTAAAACTAAAAAAAAGGTAAAACTGTATGAAGTTATTTTTTGCTTTTTAGTTTTTGAAGTTGGTTTTTCTTATTTTTTAGTTTTTTTTTTTTTCTTTTTAGTGTTGTATATATGAAACTTTTCATATCAGGTCAATCTAATAGCCTGAAAGAATACAACTATCGATCCATATATACTTATAATTATGAAAGATTTTCCCTTCAACTCCTAACCGTTGAGGAGTTGTACCTTCCATCATCAGATCATTACATGAGAAGTTGATTTTCAGATGCAAATACTTGAACAGCTTTGGAGAATACATGTAAATGTAATAAATGCTTATAACTGAAAGAATTTTCTTTTAAATCTTAACTGTTGAGGAGTTCTACCTTGCATCATCAGCTCATCAACCTCAAATGATGATTATCAGACACAAATACTGGAACAATTTTAGTAAATATATTCAAAACGTGATAATTGCCTATAAAATTTGAGGGTTGCCCTCGATTTCCCTGGGATCCCATCATCAGATCGTGATATGGTTACTATGGGACCAACTGTGAAGTATACCCTATTAAACAAACAAAAATTTTTGCAAATCGGTCCAAGCGTTTTGAAGTAATTCGTGAACATACATAAAAAAAAAAAAAAAGATTCCGACGAATTGAGAACCTCCTCCTTTTTGAAGTCGGTTAAAAATCAAGGACTATGTTGACGATAGGATGTATATACTGGTGTGCATGTGGCCTCCCTGGTACCGTGAGGTTGTTTCCATTACAAAAACGTTGTCTTTTTAAAGACATAGCTTGTAGCGTTTTATTATGGCGTATTTCACGCCCCCATTCAATTGTTATAATTTTTGTAAATGTGAGTTCAGTGTATTGTTCAGTCTGGAGAATTATACTTACCATATTACTTTTCTTTTTTATATCTTTGACTATTGACATCTCAAGACATGAATTTTTTACATTGACCTCGCATAATTATTACCAAAATAATGTAACAATACCTTCTTTTTAAAAGAGTGTCTATGGAGTTTCTTGCCGGTTCTTCTCCATGAGATCAACTTCTTGGAACCGTGCAACTAGAGTCATAACGTTTTATAAATGATTGAAAAAGTTCATATGAAATAAAAACCTTTTGATTTGATTTGATTTGATTGTTTGGATGACACGATTCTATCATCGTCGCCATCGTCGGTCTTCAGCTTCGTCAACTGGCTTTGACCCACAGTCAGATCTCTAGCAAATACCTTCGAGCCTCTGTTACGTTCTACAGCCTCTTTAATACAGTTTGTATTAAATTGGCGTATATCGCGCTTCAGAGACTTTGAGATATGTCTGATTCCTCGCCGGTAGTCAGTTAGATCAGCTGAAGACTCAAAGTCAAAGTCAAAGTCAAAGTCAAAGTCAAAGTCAAAATATCATTTATTCAAAGTAGGCCAAATTTAAATGGCTCTTTTTGAACGTCGACAATAAAGACAGCCCCCAAAAACGCCCGCCCTTCACCGCTTCCTAGTGTTTTTGCTGGGAAGAAGAAGCGGCGCAACAAACTCCCCAGCACACATTTCTGTCTGTTTATTTAATAAGTGATTCTATACAATACTATAATCAGTATACAATATAGAGTGCAATCATTACCTATGGTTATGTGAGCTAGCATATACCAATCCATTTTACCAAGCCGAGATATAAAAACTACTGATATAGAAATACAGAACAACCGATGATAATATTAACACACTCTTGGCCTCCATTTCTCTGTATGTGCCCGCTCACACTTACACATCTCAACAATTACATTTTACAAAGTAGACTGCTATCTTGGACTAATCCGGCGACCATCTACTGTTATCACTAAAATAGTCACTCAAATTATAATAAGCCTTCTTAATAAGGCAATTTTTTACTTTACTTTTGAATACGTCAGTCGGTAGATCCAAGATATCAGTAGGTATTCTGTTATAAATACGTATACCAACCCCCTCAAACGAATTATGTACAGTTCGCGCAAAATAACTTGAACCTGCGCGTTGCACGAATTTTAGGCGCAAATGGGTTGCGGTATGCGGGGCGGGGGACAATTCCCCGCGTGAGGAGGCGTCGCGTGCCGCGCGCCCGCACACCCACCGCGGACGTCTCCAAGGATAGTCGAGTGCTACGTTTTGTGTTGTGTTGTGATTGTGACAGTTTTTATAATGCCGCCGCGAGTTCGTAGAAGCAATACAGTTTTGAAGCGCCAATCGAGACAAATGATTTATAACGTCTATTGTTTCTTTAAAAAGGACTCTAGTCGTTTAACTGAAACTCAAATTAAAATTAACACAGCTGAAGCCACAAAAACTTCCCTTTCAACCGTCAAAAGAATAATTAAAGAAACAAATCAGTCCGATTTAATCACAGTTTTTCGTACTCCCGGCAAGAAAAGAGAAAGAAATAAACCCATTACGGATATAGACAACTTCGACCAGGGCGTCGTAAAGAGATGTGTTCATAATTTCCATGTTACAAATAAACAAATACCAACAGTGAAGAAGCTCCATGAAAAATTAGTTTCTGACATAAATTTTCGCGGTTCTTTTAGTAGTCTCCGTCAAATTATTAAGAATTTGGGTTTTAAGTGGAAAAAAACCGAAAATAACCGCAAAGTTTTAATAGAACAGTCGCAAATAAGACTTCTTCGAATACATTATTTAGAAAAAATAAAACGATATAGACAGGAAAATAGACACATTATATATACAGACGAATCTTACGTACATTCTAGCCACACAAATTCAAAATCGTGGTCTGATGGATCAAAGGAAGGTTTGAAAAAGCCTATTTCAAAAGGGCAACGGGTAGTCATTGTACACGCGGGGTCAGAAGCGGGTTTTGTACCTAACGCTTTGCTGCTTTTTAAGTCGGGCACTAAGTCCGGCGACTACCACGACGACATGCATTATATAAACTATGAAAAGTGGCTTCGCACACAGCTTATTCCAAATCTTCCACCCAGATCCGTTGTGGTAGTCGACAACGCTTCCTACCACAACAAGCAAGATGATCCCGCGCCAACTTCAAATAGTAGAAAATCCGAAATGCAAGCATGGCTAACCGAAAAAGGAATATCATTTACCCCAGAGATGTATAAACCACAACTATATGATCTGATAAAAGCCAACAAAGAAAGATTTAAAAAATTTAGTATAGACAGAATTTTGGCCGAACATAACCACGATGTGCTCCGCCTGCCACCATATCACCCTGATCTTAACCCTATCGAGATGGCATGGGCTACGATCAAGGGTTACGTAAGCAGCAAAAACGTAGATTGGAATACAGCTCGTGTCATGGAATTAGTGAAGGAGAAAGTAAATGAAATGGGACCCAGTGAGTGGTTTAAGCTGACCGAGAAGGTAAAGAAAGTTGAAAACGAATATGCCAAAAGTGACCCCATCATTGACCAAATGACAGAGGAACTAATTATACGAGTTGGAGAATCTGATGACAGCAGTGATTCAGAAGATGAAGACGAAATGCCTAGTCCAGTTCCTGGCACGAGTGGACTTGGTAGTTTTATTGAAGGCATAACGCCATTTAGTGACAGTGATTGACGTATTCACTGCGATGGTGGTCATATTGGCTCATGAAAAGGTATTATTTCGTGGGTAGACAAAAAGGGTTATTCACTCGGTACATACGGAGGGCATAGGTATTATGTTCCTAAGTTGTAAGTGTTCAGTGCAATATTCAAAATATTATATTAAAATAAAAAACGAATTATTAAAAGTTGTTCTTTTATTTACTATCACTAGTATATTGTTTTTTTAGGGTTAAATACACACGATAATTAATATTCATAATATTATGTATGTCATGTACCACCAAAAAAATATATCCTCTAAAAATGCGTGCGCGTCTGTACCTGCGCAGATCGGCGCCATGTTGGGTCAAGTTATTTTGCGCGAACTGTACCTTATGTAAACGGTGACTGGGGGCACACAATTTATGTTTATTCCGTGTATTAATACTATGAACGTCACTGTTTTTACAATAGGAATGTATATTTTGCCTTATATGTATTATGTTGGTGTACACGACTACGGTTTCTGTACTGTTACCGCAGAAGGTACACTTTGCTGTTACTGGGGTTGCGGAGATTCCGGGTGCTGTAGCGGGTGTGGAATAAGAAGACTCTGTATACGCCAATATTGTTCACTCGATCGTTTATTCGGCATACATAAATATTCATACATTTGCAAGTACAACACTAGTTTTCTTAACACTATTCTTCTTAATACTATTTCTTCTTAATACTATTTCTTCTTAGATGTTGCTAGCTTGACGTCTCGGCGGGAAGTGCGTGCCGGCCGCTCTGCGCGCCGTCTTATATTCTCTCGCTGCGTGCGCGAGTACGTGGGCGCTGTGATCGGGCGCGGTCGCGCGGCTCGACCAATCACAGCGTGAGGGGGGCGGGCGCGCACTTGCCTAACGTACTACTATTCTTTACCCTACAGAGAGCCGTTTCTGTATTTACTATTTATTTTACTTTAAAATATGGACTCTCTGTAGGGTTTACATAAGATTATGTACGTTATTCCTATTAGATTCTTATTCTAATCCTATCTTATAGCTAATAAATAAAAACACGAGAATCATATTCGTTTATTTGTACTTATAAGACAAACTATTACATAAAAAAACAACACTATACTATAAACATCAAATTAACAAATCAAACAACAAAACTTAATACACGAAAACATAACATTACATAACACTGATAACTATTTATTATGTCTTTCTTCAAATGTTCCTGGCCTCGGCACTCGCCCCGGTCCCCCCAGCAGGAAATGGTTGGGGGTGAGGGCTTCGGGGTCTTCAGCGCTGACCGAGACGTGGGTCAGCGGTCGACTGTTGACGGTGTACTCTGCTTCTGCCAGCAGGGTGGTGAGAACCTCTTCTGTTGGGTGTTTTTCATGTAGCGTTGTGTCGAGCGCTATCTTAACTGAGCGGACCATCCGCTCCCACGCGCCTCCCATGAACGGCGCGCCGGGTGGTATGAAGCGCCAGGCGATGGTTCTCTTCGCTGCTTCTGCTGCTGTTGCTTCATCTATCGCCTGCCTCAGCTCCTTGTCCGCGCCTCGTAGGTTGGTCCCGTTGTCGGACCATATCTCGGTGGGGCATCCGCGTCGTGCTACCATGCGCCTCAGGGCCATGATAGCGGAGTCTGTTGTGAGTGATGCGGCGACTTCAAGGTATACCGCCCGCACTGTCAGGCACGTGAATATGGCCACGTAGCGCTTCTGACGGGTGCGACCAACTGTGACTGTAAGGGGCCCGAAGTAGTCGACCCCTGTGTACGTGAAGGCTCGCTGATGATGCGCCAGGCGACACGAGGGTAAGTTCCCCGTTCTTGGATGTGGCGGTGCTTGATTCTTCAGCCGACAGCGTAGACACCTCTTGACTATTATCTTGGTGACTGGACGTACTCGCAGGACCCAGTATTGCTGTAGGCACTCGTTTACCGTGGCTTCAACCCCGCTGTGATGCATAGTACGGTGGACGTGCTGTATCCACAGCTTCACCGTCGGATGGTTGCCGTCCACGATCATGGGTCTTCTGACGCTCTCTTCTAAGTCTTCCGCTGCGTCGATGCGGCTTCTCAGTCGGAGAGTCTTGTCTGTGATTTCAAGACTCAGCTGGATTAGTCTACTATCCTTGCTAATTTGTTTCTTATGCTGTAGATCTTCTATTTCTTGCGCGAAGCTTTCTTCTTGTGAAGCTCGCATGAGAAGCTCCTCTGCTTTCTTCAGGAGTTCCGCGGGCACTGGGATATATTTCTTCTGTTCGTGTGGTTTCTGCGATGACTGTTTGATTTTCACTGGTGCTGGTTTGTTCGCGCGCCTCCAGTCTTCATCTGACTTCTTGTTCTGTTTCGTTTTCTTATAATTTACACTGTGTTTGATTGTTCTGCAGAGTCTGATGAATAGGAGGACTCTCGCTGTCGCGTAGCGTATTCTGTTCCAGTTTGAAAATCTTGCAACTTCTGGGATCGCCTCGGTGAGTCGTTGCTTCGTGCTGACGCGGACCAGGTTGACCTTCTCTTCGCCTGTGGGTTCGGTGGATGTCGTCGCTGTCTGTTCGGTGGGCCATGCTGCTTCTTCTTCATATAGGAAGTCTGGGCCCCTGTACCATCGATGACTCCGCCCGAAGTCGGCCGGCACATCCCTTGTGGCATCGTCAGCCACGTTCAGCTTGGTGGGCACCCATCGCCACTCTTTCACTGAAGACGTCTCCTCGATTGCTGCTAGACGGTGTGCGACGTACGGTCTGTATGACCTTGACCCCGTACGTATCCATGTCAACGTTGTTCTGCTGTCCGTCCAGAAGATCCTGCTTTCTGGCTTCCTCTCGTGTTCTTCCGTCACCGCTTCAGCCAGCCGCGTCCCCATCACCGCTGCCTGGAGCTCCAGTCTTGGTATGGAGGTGAGCTTCAGAGGGGTCACCTTGGCCTTGGCTAGGACCAGGGACACCCTCACCTCTCCGTCTGGGGCGACTGTCCTCCAGTACAGCGCCGCTGCGTAACTCGACTCACTGGCGTCAGTGAAGATGTGCAGCTGAAGTGAAGTGGTATCGCTGTAGTGCAGGTGTCTTCGCGGTATTGCTACCTCTCGAAGACTCTTCAGGTGGTTCGTCCATTCGCGCCATTGATGCGCGAGGTCGCTATCTATTTCTGTGTCCCACGTTGTCCCTCTCCGCCATACTTCTTGAAGCAGTTGCTTTGCTCTGATGGTGACGGGCGACGCGAAACCTAGCGGGTCGAATAATGACATGACTATCCGCAAGGCCTCCCTCTTGGTTGGTGTCTTCCCGTGCACGAGTTCCTCCGGAATCCGCACCATGTTGAGGTTGAAAGTCAGCTCATCAGTGCGGGGCTTCCACACTAGCCCTAGCACTCTTTCCGCCTTCTCTTCTGTATGGTACAGCTCCGTCTCCTCTATCCGCTCAGTCTCTCCTATGGCTTCTAGAAGGGCGGGTGAGTTCGACCTCCATTGTTTGAGTTCGAACCCAGCCGCCTGCCTCTTACGCCTGTCACCACACGCACCGCGTCTTCGTGAGTTCTGAAGCTATCTAAGTAGTCGTCCACATAGTGTTTTTTGACTATAGCTGCGGCGGCTTCAGGATGCGTGACTTCGTGTGCCTTGGCGTTGATGTTCTTCACATATATCGCAGTCGAAGGCGAGTTTGAGGCGCCGAGGATTAGTGACGTCATCCTATACTGTTCTGGTGGCTGCTTGTCTCTGCGTTCCCCACGCCAGAGATATCTAAGCGCGTCTCTGTCTTGGCTCCGGAGCTTCACTTGCATGAACATTTCTGTGATATCCGCTGTTATGGCTATCTCGTGCTCACGGAACCTCATGACTACGCCGGGCAAGGACTGCAGTAGGTCAGGTCCTTTCAGCAATAAGTCATTGAGGGCGACTCCTCTCGTCTTGGCTGCCGCGTCGTGCACCACTCTCAGCTTCTCTGGCTTCATCGGGTTCACCACGGCGAAGTGAGGTAAGTACCACGTTCTATCTTCTGTTTTCTGTGCAGGCGCGCGCTCAGCGTAGCCCTTTGACACGAGCGCTTCCATCTGCTCTGTGTATTTTTTCTTCAACTGTGGGTTGCGATCAAGCTTCTGTTCTATATTGTGTAGTCTTCGTAAGGAGTTATCGTAGTTGTCTGGTAGCGCGACGTCTTCCCTCTTCCATAGAAGAGCTGTTTCGTATCTACCGTCTTTACGCACTGTTTTTTCTTCCAGGATCCTTAGGGCTTGTTCTTCCGGGTCCGACCTCGGCCTCTTGGGGGTTAAGCATAGCGCGTCCATGTTGAAGTACTGTTTTATCATCTCGTGCAGGTCATCTTCTGTCTTGTTTTCATACACGTGGTTGACGTGTTGGATGTCTCTGCCTAGTGTCCGCGTGTAGCTGCCGTGAAGGACCCATCCCAGAGGTGTGAGGGATGCGACCGGTTGACTCTTGTTACCCTTCTTAGTCTTCGTTGCTAGCAGTAGATGCCAGTTGTCTTGACCTATCAGGATTCCTGGCTTAGCGTCTTCGTACGATAGTATGTCGCTCATGTCTCGCAGATGTTCACACTCCTGTAGCTGTTTTCTTGAGATGCGCTGCGGTGACACTAATAACTTCTTCACTGTTCTCGCTTGCACAAGTTCTTCACGTCTGTTAGGTCCCTTCAGTTTAAGGGTGACCTTTCTTGAACTTGATTCTGTAGTCTTCATATCGTTGATCGCTTCTATGTGTAGCGGGTCGATAGGTCCTTGCGCGCCGATGCTGTTGGCTATACCGTCGTCGATGAGGGTCACCGTAGATCCATCGTCGAGGAGCGCGAAGGTGTTCATTGTTCCAGCTGGGCCCGACACTTGCACTGGCATGATCTTCAAAAATGACTGTTTCTTCTCGGCTGTCCAGGCTGAGTTGATAGTTTCTGTAGTTCGTTGTTGCTCTTCACTGTCTTCCTTGTCTTCTGTTTTCTTACTGTAGTGTAGCATCTTGTTGTGATAGTACTTGCAGTTGTTGATGCCGCACGTGATAGGTCGACAGGTGTGATTCTTGCTTCTGTAATGCAGGCACCGAAAACAAAGTCTTCTTGTCTTCGCTAGGTCCCACCTTCCGTTTTCATCAGCCTTCTTGAACTGGTCGCAGTCAGTCACTGTATGTCCCGCGTTGTCGCATACGGGGCACTTAGAAGACACTGTTTTTCTGTTTTCTGTTGCTGCGTGAACTCTCTGTGGTCGCCTCTGGTAACTCGCGTTCGCTGTGTTCGGCGTGTGTGGGCTGACCTGCTCAGGTTGAGCGTACGGCCCACACAATTCTGCTTCCCTTTTCAGGAACTTCTCCATCTTCTGAAGGTCCGGTTCTTCCTTGGGTTGTTGCGCTGCGAAGTCGAAGTATCTGTATCGTTGCGTCGGCGTCAGCTTCTCCACCATCGTCTTCGTGACCTCTGGATTATACATGTAGTACACACACTTCAATGCTTGCAGAGTAGATACGGCGTTAGTAACTCTCGTCGAGAAGATACATATGTCACGCGGTGACTCGTTCAGGCGCGGCAGACTTCGAAGTGTTTCTCGGCCATGGCGATCGACTCTGGTCTTCCAAATCTGGTCTCCAAGGTCTTCATGATGTCAGACGGGTGCGCGGTGGTGATGAGTAGGCTGTTGACTGCTTCCCGTGCTCTTCCTTTCAAGTTCTTCCGCAGGCGGTTCATGTTTTCGACTGGTGAGAACATGTTTTCTGTTTCGTAGTAAGCTGCGCGGAAGGGGAGCCAGTCTTGATGCGAGCCGCTGAACGTAGGTAATTCGATGATCTTCGGTCGTTGTCCCGCTTTGATTGCGAGCGTGATGGCTTCCGCTAACTGTGTGAGGTCCGAGCGTGCTGTTCCTCCCGCCGGTGCTGACTCCTGTTCCTGGCTGCGGCGCTGGGGTTCAGGTTCTGTTCTTTCTTCAATTGTCAGCCTCGGAGGAGATTCTTCGGTGGTCGGCCTGTGCGGGTGATCGGCTATGGCCAACATGGGGGGGGGGTACCTGGTTGTTCAACCAGGTGTCGACTCGGGCTTCGGCTTCTATGTTCGTGCACACGGAACCTTCGTCTTCACTATCTTCATCTGTTTCTAAGGCGGCGAGTCGGGCGGTGGCGAGTTCAACTTGTAAGCGTAGGAGATCTTGTTTCGCCTTCGCTATCTTGCGTGCTTTCGATTTCGAATGCGTTGATTCGGCCCTCTTGACGGGCGGCGTGCGCTTCTGTTTTCTCTCGTCCTCTTCGGCCCCCCCGGGTGGCGGGGGGAGAGAGATCTTCTGTTTTTCTTGTTTCGACGCATCTTCCCTCTGTTTCGACACGGTGGCGCCCTCTGTCTGCGGTTTTTCTGCAGCTGGAACTGTTGCGGCGGTGGTACCCGTGGCGGAGGTGTCCGTAGTCTCGGCGGTCGCGGTGGTGGCTTCAGATCCCGATGTTTCGGTCGCGGACGCCGTTGCAGACTCGGAGCGGCCCCTCCCTGTTGATCTTGTCACCGGCATGGCGTAATGATAAATATTCCACACCCCGATGAATCTTCCGTATTATCCGGCTCGAAGGACCATTAAATGTACACGACTACGGTTTCTGTACTGTTACCGCAGAAGGTACACTTTGCTGTTACTGGGGTTGCGGAGATTCCGGGTGCTGTAGCGGGTGTGGAATAAGAAGACTCTGTATACGCCAATATTGTTCACTCGATCGTTTATTCGGCATACATAAATATTCATACATTTGCAAGTACAACACTAGTTTTCTTAACACTATTCTTCTTAATACTATTTCTTCTTAATACTATTTCTTCTTAGATGTTGCTAGCTTGACGTCTCGGCGGGAAGTGCGTGCCGGCCTTCGTAGACATCTCAGCGCCCCGCAAGGGGCGCGAGGATTCGGCGTCGGGGCGTTGGCCCCCTGGCCGAGGGCTCGTTCGCGGGCCATTAATATGACCCGGTCATTTGGTTGGCCATCTGTTGCCTAGTTAGTGTCCGTGTATGGCGCGGCGCCGCCTAGCGCGGGACGCGGACCTATACACGGACGTGTGTTGTTGCTCTGTGTTTTCTGGCAGGGGCGCCCTAAGTTTTTCACGTTGCCCGTGCGATCAAGATCCCCGCCGGGTGAGACCCCCGGCTACCCGGGTGAAGCCCAGCGAAGATCGATCAGCGTCCGGGCAACGACTTTTGATGGCGCCCCCTGCGGAAATCGGTGTCTGACTCGTAATTTACAACGCTTTCAGAGCTAGCCAAATACCGTTGCAAATTCGAGACGTTATGATGTTTTTAGCGACTTGGTGGGTGTGTGTACGTCGCTAAGTGGTATGTAACGCCTTACTGTGCCCACATTGACGTGCAGCACAGCAAAACGCACCTGTGAGTCATCACGAATGTGAAGTATGATCATGTGTGTACCGCGCGTATGTTGCGCCTATGTTAACTTAGGAGCAACGCGCGCGGTGGATGCGAGTTATGTTATGTTGAGTCTAATTGTTCGGGCAGGTTGCGTGTAGCGTGTGTGCTACCTGCTCGGGAGTCCAGTCCGGTGAGGGGGCCGCGTCGCCCGGCACTAGGTCGCGCGGGTAGCGGCGGGCGTCCGGGGGTCGCGCGTGCAAGGGCGCCATGCCGTGGATGTGGGGCCAGGCAGAGGCGTCGGCACGCGCGAACATTCTCGTCGCCATCGCTGCGACGAAGTCGTCGATGCTCTCGACGCGCAGGTCCCTGTGAATCACAGCGTTCCTCACGTAGCGAGGCGCATCAGTGATGGTACGCAGGGTGAGATTTTGTTGCACCCTGAGCTTCCGCTTGTGCGTCTCGCACGTGAGGGCGAGCCAAGCTGGGGCAGCGTATGTCAGCTGCGGGCGGATGTACGTCTTGTACACCCCCAGCTTGACTCGTAGCGGCAGGCGCGACGAGAGCACCGGGCGCAGCAGATGGCGGGTGGTGCGCACCCGCGCGACAGTGTGCCGAACGTGCGAACCCATTGTGAGCCGACAGTCTAGCGTGACGCCAAGGTACTTGGCAGTACGGGTCCACGCGACGTCGGCTCCCATGAGTCCAAGGTTGGGTGGGTGCGTGATGTGGCGGCCAGAGATGATCATGGCCTGTGTTTTACTCACGTTTACCGACAGTCTCCACTTGCTGAGCCAGTCGGGGAGGTCGTCCAGCGCGCGCTGCATTTTGGCGGCCGCGTGCGTCGCCGATAGCGACGTGGTGATGTACGCGGCGTCGTCCGCATACAGCGCGAGCGTCGCGTCGTGCGTGGCGGGAATGTCGTCTGTGTAAACGGAGTATAACACAGGCGAAACACAGCTCCCCTGCGGAACCCCCGCGGATATGGGGTACGCATCCGAGAGCTGGTTCTCCACCACAACCTTGAACTGACGATCCTGTAGGAAGGAGGAGACCACCTGTACGAGTCGACGGGGCGCTGTGGAGCGTGACAGCTTGTAGAGCAGACCGGTATGCCAGACTCTATCAAACGCCTTCTCCATGTCGAGGAATACGGCCGCGGCGTACTCCCGCTTGTTCACAGCCGCGGCGAGGAGGTGCAGTACCCTCGACAGCTGGAGCGTCGTGCTATGTTCCGCTCGGAACCCGAATTGTTCTGCCCGCGGGGTGATGTGAGGTCTCAGGTGTCGCAGCAGGAGTGCCTCGAACACCTTGGAGGTGGTCGGAAGTAGGGTGATCGGCCGATAGCCTTCCGGTCGTCTCGAGTTCTTCCCGGGCTTGGGGATCATGATTATCTTCCCCGTCTTCCACGCCGACGGGAAAGTCCCGGTGCGGAGTATTCCGTTGTACAAGCGCGCTAACGCCGCCACCGTGCGGTGGGGGATGTGGCGCAGCGCGGTATTCGTGATGCCGTCCGCACCGGGGGCCTTTCTTAGCTTGGTGCGGGCTATGGCCCGCTTGACCTGGCCCGGGGAGACGAAGATGGGGTCCTCCTCGGTGGCTATCGGCGTGCTGAAGTACTCTCCAAGGTGCCTCTCGACTGCTGCGACGTGCTCCGTGTCGTCGGTCGGGTTCGGCGAGAACTGACGCTCCAGGTGAGAGGCGAAGATCTCTGCCCGGTCTGCGGCAGCGTATCTCAGCGCCCCGTCGCTGTTGAGCATCGGGCGCACCGGAGCTGGGGTGTTCTTTAGGCGCCGGCACAGGCGATGTACCGACGGCCAGTCGCTGTCCGCGGAGTCGATGTAGTCCTCCCAGCTCTCGGTGGTGTGGGCCTGGAGCTCGGCCTTCACCTTCTCGGTCAGACGGTTGAGCTGGGTCTTCAGTGTGGGGCATCTTGTTTCCTGCCACCGCTTGCGAAGACGCCTCTTGTCGGCGATCATGCGCGCTATGCGTGCGGGAAGTGTGGGGCGGCGCCCTTGTGGCGCGGGTGTCGCGACAGCCGCCGACTCCAAGGCGTGCTGTATGCAAGCGGTGAGCTCGTCCGCCAGCTCATTGACCTCTTCTGAGTTGGTGACAGGCCGGGTAGGCGTGGTGGTCTCCAACTTCGCCGCGTAGGCATCCCAGTCGGTGCGGAGACGTGGCGCGGGATGAGCGAATCGGGTGGGCGGTGCTGAAACGACTAGGAGCACCGGCTGGTGGTCCGATCCGAGGTCGTCGTCCAGCACGTGCTGCGCGATCTGACAGCTGAGGCCGTTGTGCACGACGATGTCTAGCACATCGGGTGTGTGGTTCCGCTGTTCCGGGTAGTGTGTGGGCGCCTCTGGGCCAGACACCTCGTACGCGTGGGCCTCCGCGTCAGCGAAGAGTCGGTTTCCCGCCGCGTTGCGCGCGTTCGAGTTCCACGCCGGGTGCTTGCAGTTCAAGTCGCCGGCGATGATCGTGCGGTTTGGGCCCGCTAGGAGCGCGCGTATGTCGCGCGGCTCGAGCGGGGCGTTGGGCGGCTTGTACGCCGCGTACAACCGCAGGTCTTCACCGCCGGCGTGCAGCTGCACACCTAGCGCGTAGAACTCGCCTCGCAGCGTCGGGAGGGGCAGGTCTTGGTGGACGACTCTCCGCTTAACAAATACCGCCAGACCGCGGTACGTGATGTTGAGCTCCGATCGCTCATCCTTCCTGTAAGCGAGGTAACCAGGGAGGCGGACCTTGTCCGCGGGTCCCAGGAGCGTCTCGCTTATGAGCGCCACGTCTATGTCCTGTTCTTGCAGGAGGGGACGGAGGAGGGCGACCTTGCTCTTGAGGCCGCGGGCGTTCCAATGAAGTATCCTCAATGGCTTACCCATGTTGGCTTATTAGGGTAGCCATGCCATTGAGGACAACTCGTACCGGGTCCTCTCCTCTGCGCAGTGCCAAAAGCACCTCCTGTAGGACCCGGATCGCGACCTCAATTATGTCCGCGTGCCGGCCGCTCTGCGCGCCGTCTTATATTCTCTCGCTGCGTGCGCGAGTACGTGGGCGCTGTGATCGGGCGCGGTCGCGCGGCTCGACCAATCACAGCGTGAGGGGGGCGGGCGCGCACTTGCCTAACGTACTACTATTCTTTACCCTACAGAGAGCCGTTTCTGTATTTACTATTTATTTTACTTTAAAATATGGACTCTCTGTAGGGTTTACATAAGATTATGTACGTTATTCCTATTAGATTCTTATTCTAATCCTATCTTATAGCTAATAAATAAAAACACGAGAATCATATTCGTTTATTTGTACTTATAAGACAAACTATTACATAAAAAAACAACACTATACTATAAACATCAAATTAACAAATCAAACAACAAAACATAATACACGAAAACATAACATTACATAACACTGATAACTATTTATTATGTGGCTGCGTGGCGTCGTCCTGTACAGTTGGCATAAATATACTGCGATGCAACAGTCAAAATACCAATGTCTTTAAAACGTTCCCTAAGAGAAACTCGAGCCCCTAGCTGATATATGGAACGAATAGCTCGCTTTTGTAAAATAAAAATACTTTCTATATCAGCAGCTCTACCCCACAATAGAATTCCATAGGACATAATGCTATGAAAGTAACTAAAATAAACAAGTCGAGCAGTGTCTACGTCAGTGAATTGCCTAACCTTTCTGACCGCATAACCTTTCTGACTGCAGAATCATCCTGCGTCTATCATCCATGAGCTGCAGAGTTGGCGTTTATTAATTAATAATCGTTAGAAACGTATTTTACATTGCAAAAAAAACTCTTCATTGAATTCGACAGAACAACCCTGATCCTGCACAATTTTAACCGACTTCCAGAAGGAGGAGGTTATCAATTCGACTATATTTTTTTTATGGTGATAAGGCGGCAAACGAGCAGGCGGCTCACCTGGTGGTAAGTGATGACCGCCGCCCATGGACATTTGCAACACCAGAGGCTTGCAAATGCGTTGCCAAACCCATTAGAAACCGTTCAGGTTTCTTAAAATAGGGAGTTACTGAACTGACAGCAAACGGAATTCCCATGCTGTCAGAATAGTCACTCCCCCAATGAGCTCTGGTAACCTTACTCACTCGCAGAAAAACAACTTGTTGATTCACTGCGGTCTTCTGTAAGGCGGAGGTAGTTACCCAGTCGGGCAGCGCAATTTGAGCGAGAAATCTCGCTATGCCCTACCTCCTACAAATGTAATGTATTTTTTTTATGTTTGTTACCTCATAACTATGGATGTGGTGAATCGATTTTGAAAATTCTATCCTAATTTTTTATATGACAGTTGATGCTACCCCTGTGGTCCCATAAAAAAATTGTGAGGATATAATGAGTGGATCCTTGGGAAATTGAGAGAAACCTTCAAATTTTCTACGTAGATGACGCATTTATTGTTCAACCTCACGCCATACACATACCATCACGCCTGTCGTCCCCGAAAGATGCCGTGCCTGGTTTGAAGCCCCCCCCCCCCCGCTCAAGATCACGCGCGATGTACATTTGGCTTGGCACCGTCTTCATACCTTTAAAACTAAAAAGAAGTTAAAACTGTATTCAGTTATTTTTTAATTTTTAGTTTTGCGTCGGTTTTTTGTGGTCCTTCGAGCCGGATTAAACGACGTTATCTGCCAGCAGAAGTGGAAAAGCCACCAGATGATGCTTACCTGATCATCATTAGAAACGCAACGGTCAGGTCTTTGTTCCCGTCTATTTCCATCCTTAAACGATTTGTGTTGAAACTGTTTTATTTTAATGATTACAGTACGGTTCGGGTACTGTTCGCATGATCGTGGTGCACGTGAAGCGCAGCGGATTTATGCACGTGAGGACTTTTACAGCTTTTATTCATAGACCACCAAAACGCCTGTCGATAAACCATTAGATGACCTTTAAAAAACAAAGGAGAAACTTGAAAAGGCGGTTAACGCAATTCAAAAAATTCGTTGATTCATATTCTGGAGCTAGCTTAACTGAATTACAAGTAGCAGAAATGAAATTAAGAATAAAATTAGCTAGTGATATTTTTGAAAAATTTAACGTCATTGAAAGTGACATAACATTGCAGTTACCTGATGCCGAAAATTCCAAAGGACCAATTCAATAACTCTTTTTTTTTATTTCAGGCATCTTAAACCAATCGTAATAAGACCATAGATAAAGAAGATAGATCCAGCAGAAATGGATGAGGATGAATTGATAAATAATCTATACACGGCTTTGCTGTATATCGGATTCACACTCTCAGTGTTGTCGTTATGTTATGCAACGTTATCTTGGCTCCTCCTAGAGAAGTTTAATGTTTTCCAAAACTTTATTCTAGTGAACGCGATTAGTGCAAACGTATTGCGCTTCATAATTATAAAAATAGGTTCAATGAGCCTGCTAGTGAATTTTAAAGATATTTACGAATTACAAGTTATATATTGGAGTTTCACGTATTTCTTTTTCATAGTAAATCAATGTTGGCTACTGGTTTTCTGTTATCACATATATTTTGAACGCGGAACGTATTTTCGTTCTAATATCAAAGATGATAAGTTGTTCATAATACTAAACTGGATCGTCCCTTATATTTTCGTCCTTATATTTATTTTTAGTTTTTTATTTATTTCTGACGCCAACCGTTTGTATAAATTGCATGTAACATATGCCATATTTATATGTTTACCTTCTTTATTTAATGTCATTTTGTATGTAATAGCTATAATGTCTCACCTATTTAATGTTGCAAGGGGCGGCAATTTCCTCATAAAAGCTTCGTTGATATGTTTAGCTAAGAGTATGACTTTGTTACATTTGATAGGGTTTGTTCATAATTCAGTCACAATTGAAGTGATAAGGAAATGTTTAATAGAATATTTTGATACTATAGCAATAGGTTTATATATCATTTTTATTGAGAATAATCGGGGTTTGTGGAGAGAGTGGATAAATGAGCAAAAAGGATAGAGGTTTAATAAGTTCGTGGTTTTTTTATGAATTTGACATTGCAATAAAATTTATGGAATTCCTTTCCGGAAAATGCATGACTTATTAAATATTAAATGAAAATAATATGTGAAAATTGAAAATTGTTTATTCAGTCCTTTTTGACATATTGGATAACTTAACCTAGTTTAATATAACATGTTAACAAAATCCAATACTTGAGTTATTATGATAGTGACCCCCAAACTAGACCTTTGTCTGTATCTTGGGAGTCTGAGTTACTTATACATTTCAAATGTGGACAGTGCTGCAATTATGTTGATTGTGTTAGTCTTAATAACGCTAGAGATCGGTGCCAGAAATTGCGACAATACGCATAAATCCATACTAATATTATAAATGCGAAAGTATGTCTGTCTGTTACCTCTTCACGCTACAACCGCTGTACCGATTTAGATGAAATTCGGTAAAGAGATAGTTTGAGTCCCGGGGAAGGACATAGGACAGTTTTATCCCCGAAATATCTCTTAAAAGGGGGTTTGAATAAAATTACTAATTTTACGCAGACGAAGTCGCGAACAATAGCTTGTCTTTATAAAACCTTTTGTCGTTTTAAGAATGAACTAATGAGATTAGATACTTTGTAAACGAATTATTTTAAATGAAATTATAGTTCTATATGTCAAAGGTGCCATAAGAATATAAAAGTGTAATATACATGTGCAAATAATTATATATGTAAGTAGCGGATCGCCCCATTTTTGTACGGGTACTAAGAAGGTACCGAGTAGATAGGCATATGGAGGGAAGGAGGTGGTAGTCCCTCCATTGGAAAAGTTTTTTTTTTTTTTTTTTTTGAATGGCATTCATTGTTAGCTCGAGGGAGCTTTTACAATGTAACCGGACTTTTTTGGCGAAGCACCAGACAGTGCCTCCAGCCAAGGCTTAACTTAGAATTTAAGCAACAGCAGCTAAGGGCGCCCCCGAATGGGGCTCGGACCTCGGCTTAGGGCGTTGCTGAGAGGACAGCTAGGGACGGCTGGATCATGGATTTGATTATTTAAGGGCGAATTTAAAGCTACAGGCTCGGCGCGGGCCGGCTCGAGCAAGGGACGGGAGGGAACGTTTACTGGACGTCGCGACGGGCCTCGCCGGCGAGGACGATATTTAGGTAGACGTGTGTGGAGTGTGAGAGTGCTGGTCTCGGGATTTGACTCTTGGAGAAGAGTGGTTTCGTCGTCTGGATAAGAGAGGACGTGTCTGGGGCGGCGTACCGAACTGATCGCGGAGGGCCTATAGTCGGTGCACTGGACTAACAAGGGATTCGGGTGATGGGGGACGCGTTCGAAGTATCGTTTCGAAGCACGTTTTAGGTACTGCTTGATGGTGGGCAGTTTTAAGTCTACATGAAGCTGCTTATTGCGCACGAACCACGGGGCATCCGTGGCCTTACGCATGAAGCGGTTCTGTATGACTTGCATACGATTTATGCTGGGACCGTCGACGTGTGCGAATACGATACTCGAGTAGGTCATGATGGGGCGGATGCACATCGAGTAGATTCTCACCTTACACCTAAGGGACAATTTACTCCGTGCATTGAGGATAGAGTGCAGACGACCGAGAGCGAAGGTGGCGCGTCCGCGCACCGACCTTATGTGCTCACGGAACGTAAGTTTCCTGTCTAGTATTACGCCCAGGTATTTGGCTTGCTTTTCCCATGGGATTTGCTTGCCGAATAGGGAAATCGGAGGAACTGGGGTGGAGAAATGATTCTCTTTCTTGCGGTGAAAGAGGACAGCTGCGCTCTTGGTGGGATTCACCTCAATCCTCCATTTCCTAAACCACTCGCCGAGGGCGGTGACTGAGGATTGGAGGATTTTGGCGATGTGAACCGGACTAGTGCCGGTATAATATATAGCCGTGTCGTCGGCGAAAAGAGCTAATCGTGTTTTGCCTTTTTTAGGGATATCGCTAGTGTATAGCGTGAAGAGGAGGGGTGATAACACTGAGCCTTGAGGGACTCCGGCGCTTATCGGGTGAGGAGACGACATGGCGCCGCCTTCAATACGATAGCGAAAGCTACGGTTCGATAAGAAGTCCCGAATGATAAGCACGAGACGGTCTGGCACGTTGAGGGAGTACAGCTTGTATATTAAGCCGTTGTGCCAAACTTTATCGAAAGCTTTCGCTACGTCGAAGAATAGCATGCCCGTCATACAGCCGCGCTGGAATCCAGCACTGATGTGTTCGACGATGCGATGCACTTGTTGTGGGCAAGAATGTTTGGTGCGGAAACCAAACTGCTCGTCTGGGAGAAGATGATTAGATTCGGCAAAATCCTTAAGTCGGGAGTAGATAAGCCTTTCGTAGATCTTCCCAAGTACGTTGAGAAGACTAATGGGGCGATAGCTGGTAGGCTCGGAGCGGGGTTTGCCCGGTTTGTGGATACCGATGACGGTAGCGCATTTCCAGGTTTGCGGGAAGATGTTGTTGCTTAATGCCGCATTGAAGATGCTGGTCATTAGCATGATGAGCTGAGCGGGGAATAGTTTGACCACCTTATTGGTGATACCATCTGATCCGGGGGCTTTCCTGGGGCGTAATTTTTTGACGATTGACTGGACTTCCTCGGGGGTGGCGGGGGGGACAGGGTCGTCGACTTGAGTTTGGGTGCCTACTGGGGTTAGTGGAGGAGGGGGTGGGAGAGCGACTCTTCGTTCGACCTCGGCGTTCACCTTGTCGAGGTGAGCCTGGTCGACCGGTTGAGTGCTGGGGGAGCATTGAGCCTCTAGACTGTCGGCTAGGCATTCGGTCTTTTCATCATCCTCAAAGGCGGGGCTTTGATTCGGACGATTTAGTGGGGGCATAGCGGACACGTGTTCGGTCTTCAGCTTCCGAGCGAGTTGCCAGAAGGCCAGGTGAGTCGGCTCCAGGTCGCTCAACATATTGTCCCAGCGAGATTCGCGTACTTCACAAATGCGTTTCTTTACAGCACGCTGTAAATTGCGCATGTGAGCACGGTTCGCCTCACAAGGAAAGTTGTCGTACGCTCTGATTGCCGCGTTCTTCTCTGTCATCAATTCACGCACGTCGTCCGGTAGTTTCCAACGGAGGTCGTCCTCCGCAGGAACCCGCCGTGAACAATCGTTCACTACGGACTGTACGTGACTGGTGAGAGAGTCGATAGCACCTATCGCGTCGGAGGCCGAAGCGATCATGTCGGGAATGGCGTCCAGGTGCGCGGAGGAGGTGGTTGACTTGAGGCGTTCCTCAAGTTTCCTCCAGTCCGTGATCACCTTTGTTGGAGCGGTTTGACCTGGGTCATCGGCGGGGGAACCTACACGGGGGCCTAAGTCTAGGATGACAGGTCGATGGTCGGAGTCTAGTTCGTGAAGCGTCTCAAGGGAGCGTAAACGTAAGTTCACGTTCTTGAAGAGGGCCACGTCTAGTATGTCCGGGCGATGGTCTGGGTTGTGAGGATAGTGGGTGGGTGCCATGGGAGCTATGATGTCGAAATTGAGCAAGGTGCTCAAAGTATCTAGCTCTCTGCCTCTCGGGTTGTTAGAGTGGCAGTTCCATGCGATGTTCTTGGCGTTGAGGTCACCCGCTATGATAACGGAGTTCCCCAAGCCAAGGAGCGTTTCGAGGTCGGATCTCAAAGAAGTAGTGGTGGAGGAGGGGGGGATATAGGTGGATACCACCGTAATTGGTTGATGACCGGTCATGCCTATTCGACATATAGAGGTCTCTATATGCTGAAGTGAGGGGGGATCTATGGGGATGCAGTACAGGGATCTTCTGTAGTAAATGAGGGTGCCTCCTTTGCCAGAGTTAGTCCTGTCGTTGCGCACTATTTTGTAGTTTGCAATTCCAGGGTTCCTCTTGGAGGGCTTTAGAAATGTCTCTTGTACTAGGAATATGTCAATTTGATGGTCGCGTAGAAAGGCGGCGATCTCATCTCGTTGACCGAAAATGCCATTGGCATTGAAGAAGCCTATTTTTAGGGATCTGGGTTTAGTGCGACCTGCGTTGCTGATGTTATCCATTAGAAACGCATGTCTATGTAATGTTGGAACAGGTCTAGATGTTCCAACCCTACCATCATGACGTCAGGAGTGCCCTCTCGGGCTTTCAGCTCCTGGACTATGAGCTTGATACGCTCAATGTCTCTGACAAACGAGAAGTAGTAAAGAGAGAACGCACTAAGGGTCCTCCCGTCTGACGGGGAAATAGGGGGATACATTCCTGGGACTGGCATAGGAGCGGGCACGTAGGAGGCCATGAGAGGTTTTGGAGGAGCCCGAGTGGCTGGGGCCTGAGGGGCCGGGGCCTGAGTGGCCGAGACCAGGGGGGCCTTGGCCTGAGGGGCCTGGGCCCGGGCAGCCGGGGCCTGAGGGGCCGGGGCTGAGGTAGATGGCGGCAGAGGTGCTGGGGCCTTAGTGGGTTGGGTTTGGGGGGCAAGGGACATGAGCGCTGGGATGTTGGCAGCTGCTCTTGACGGTCTTAGAGCGGGGAACGACTGGTGATTATCCAGTGCGCTCCACGGGGAGGGCCTCTGAGGGCCGAGACGGGTAGGGAGGGCGGTAGAGGGGTATTCCCTCTGCTGCTTGGCGGTTGATCGTTTGGTCTTTTTTGACTTGGGGGCCATGGGGCAACCTCGGTAGTTAGCCGGGTGGCCCTGGGTCTTGCATAGGACGCAAGATGGGAGGTCGGTGCAGAGGTCCCTGTTCTTAGGACGTGTGCAGTCCGACGTGGCGTGATCACCAAGGCACTTCACGCAGCGGGCCTTGGCGTAACAGTTGCGGGCTGAGTGCCCGTAGAGTTGGCAGTTGTGACACTGCCCAATAGGTCCACCCTTGTGTGGGCGCTCAATATGAATGCCTACTATGTGGCAAACAGAACGGATTCTAAAGATGGCTTGGCCCTCTTTAGAGTTGGGGACGATAACGAGTACCATGTTGTATCTGGTACCGTCTCTACCCGCGTGCATGCGGTGCACGTGTGTAACTGGGATGTTCTGCTCTATGAGATCATCCTTGACGTCTTGGGTCTCGAATTCGACGGGGATTCCGCGAATTACGACTCGAAGAGGCTTTTCGTCGGGGAGGGCATATGTATGGAATTGTACATTCCTATCTCTTAAGAGTTGGGAGAATTCCCTGTAGTCATTGGGCGTCGGTACCTGAACCTTTATGCCCTCGGCAATGACTCTCGCATAGCTGTAATTGATCCGGCGATCAATACACGCTTTCGAGATGGACACCCACAGATTTTTGTCGTGGATTATCAGTGGGGGTGGAGTGGGACTTTTCTTGGGGGTGACAGCCTGGGAAGGCTGTGGGCGATGGGGGGGGATTACTTGCGATGACGCAGAGGCGGTAAGAGGGCGAGAGGTGGGGGGATTAGAGGAGGACGGGGAGGGGGAGGGGGACGGCGAATGAGTTTCAACCGCAAGCTTAGCGGCTTTTGCGGCGGCTTTGCGCTCCTTTAGGAGACGCTTCTTACCCTTACCGACGACTGTGTAGCCGTCGGAAGAGTTTGATTCCGAAGAATCCGATTGAGTACAATCGGACTCTGATTCGGAGAATCGGTTTGTGTCCATCGGGACAGGTGGGGCTATTGTTTGCGACGCACGTGCGTCACAAACAATGGCGGAGGCTGAGGGGGTCTCTACCTGAGGTTCCGCCGACAAAAGGTCGGCGTCATAAAAGGACTGGGAATCGGATTTCCCGGAATTGTCGCCATCTGGCGATAGCGGGCAATCGATGCCCGGGACTAGCGGAGCCTCTGAGGGTTCCTCTGGGGAAAGAAGATGACCATATTTGGCCAAGATGTCGGGGTCCTTTAGGAGGACCTCCTTCAATAGACGAAGAAGATTGGAGTCGGACATGGTGAGTCCGACGATATCAAATTCACCTAACTTGGTTAACTCCCCGGGTTGGATGAGCCCGGGGGTGAGTGAGGTGTGTGAACCCTCCCTGCCGGGTATAGGCAGGGAGGTGTGTGTGCCTACGGTGAGCCCTAGCTTGTCTCCCGTCGCCAGTCTTATTGTGCGAACGGGTTCCTATGCTCCAGTACAGTGGGCGCAGTGCACCCAAAGTACTAGAGAAGCTGTGAAGAGAACGGGGTTAGAGCTAGGGTCGACTAGGAGATCCCCCAAGGCCGGTGGTCCTAGCTCCTTCCAATGGTTTGCTTTGCCCTGAAGGGGCGCGGCGGGCGTATTGGGTCAACGCCCCACTCGGTTTGGTTTACACCGTTAGGTTTCCACCGAGGACCACGAAACTGTGGTTTTACCCTGAGGGGGCAAAAACGTTTTTGACAATATTAGAATCAGCCACCGCCTTGAAAAAGGCAGCTTTTGAAACTAATATTAATCTGATGTAGCCGGCGGGGCGACTACGGAGATCGCTGCGACGGAGCACAGCGTAGGGCGTTCGGGGGAGAGAGCGCAGCGCAGAGCGGCACGTCCTCTCGCAGCGAGCGTCAGCGGGCGAGTCGACTTTTGGAAAAGGAAGATCGATTGTATATATGCAATCTCGCGTGCAAATGTCACTTGCGCGATGTAGGATTACTTGCGTCATCGCGCTGAGTCCGTAGTTCTTATGTGGCGAGATAGATGTCGCTACATGCACATAATTTAGTTGTATAAACATTACCATCTCAAAATCCTGTGATAGCCCAGGAGACTGACTAGTGGACTTTAGAATACTCTTGATGGTATGTATGTAATATCTGCCTACACGCATTATGCACTAGGATCAAATCTCATGTTAGTACAAAGACGCACAAATTACAGGTATTATATTTATTATTATGTATTAGATTTAAACGGACAATTATTGTAAATGTGATAGGTATATTTTTGTATGTTCCTATTTTTAATTAAATTTGCTCACCTATTGAGGGTCATATATTTTATCTGTGTTATTCTCAGACAATTGCGTTCCATTATTTGACATAACATTTAGGTAAATGATTATTTTGTGTTAATTGTATGTAAATGTTTAAGGATTAAATTGTATTCGTTTTTTTTATGTTATTTTTCTTATCTTAGACTTCCGTACCCAAAGGGTAAAAACGGGACCCTATTACTAAGATTTGCTGTCCGTACGTCTGTCTGTCACCAGGCTGTAGCTAGACTGTTGTTTTTGATGTGAAACATCTATAGCCGCACGTAAAACCGATTTCTGGCGTGGCGAAGGCGTCGCCACGAAATTTAAATTTGATTGTAGTTCTATTTTCAAGATTACCTTTTTTTTTCGAATTGTGAATTGTATTAAACTTCTTTGAGTTTGTGTTAATATGTTTCTTTTAACACTTATATATTTTTGATGCGGAAAAAAATCGTAATATTTTATTTTATCATTATGACATATTTAGTTCCTATCACAATATGTTCTTTTCTGCATATTACTTTTACAAAATAATGTCGATGTTTCGGCTTAGTAGCGGTTTCGCCCGAATTTTCTTCGCCCGAATCGGGCGAATGAACTACTTTCAGTATTGAATATTTTTTAGGGCCGGTTTCGCCCGAAACAAATTTAATAGCGGGCGAATCAGGTCAAGCAAAATTTAGTAATGCACTATTCGCCCAAATACTATTATACTTCAGAAAAAATAAGTAGTACAGTCGAGCGCACCATAATATGTACAAATATTTTTAAAGAGGATTCACTTAGGCACATGTGTTACTCGAAAATAGTAAGTAACCTACTAGATAATATGCACAATGACTTTTGTTCCTCAGCGATAGAAGTAAAGACACAGCAAGTAAACTGTGCTTATACTACAATCTTTTGTATTCCTGTACCACAGGAATACAAAAGATTGTAGTATAATGCAACGTGTTTCCCATCATTTGGTTTAGTGTGTCTAAAATACTGACAGTATAAAAACATAACTGCATAAAATGCGTGCATAAATGATGTGAAGTCAAAAATATAATTTATTTTATGTTTAATGTTTCTTCAAAAAAGCCTGGATACATTAAGAAGTAAGTAGTAAAATTTATACTTGTTATTCTAGGTGCTTTTTGTTTTAAATTTTTAAATACTTACTTACTGCATTAATATGTAACACAATGCTAAATTACTTAAAAAAGTCGATAATGCAACTTAATATACCACATTAACAAAGTATTCGTTTTGTTCTATGATGTGTGAGAGTTTCTATGAAATCTGGTCCCACCTTCCAATAGCTATGCGTGTTACATCGTTGGATAGGTAATTTTGAGCTGAATAAAAGTTACTATGGCGACAAGTTTCGAATCTTAGTCCGTTCAGAGTTATTCTTTATTAAACATGGTAGTTTTATCAGTAGCCAAGTAATGCTATTTTTAACCGACTTCCAAAAGGAGGAGGTTATCAATTCGACTGTATTTTTTTTTTTATTTTTTTTTTCATGTGTGTTACCTCATAACTCATAACTGTGGATTGGGTGAACCGATTTTGAATTTTTTTTATATGAAATCTGAATCTTCCCGTATGGTCCCATAAAAAAATGGTGAGGATCTGATGAGTGGATCCTTGGGAAATCGAGAGAAGCCCTCAAATTTTCTACGTAGGTGACGCGTTTATTGTTCTCCTCAAACATACTATCACTCCTGTTGTCCCCGAAAGGTTAGGCAGAGGTGTACTAAGTAAGTAAGTAAGTACAAAGTTATAATGAATGAAAAAAAATATGTACCTAAGTGTTGCTGTATTATTACTAGTTTTTATTTCAAATTGTTTTGTGCATTTTTTTATTATTTGTAAGTACAAAGATATAATGAGTAGAAGACTGTGAACTATAATTATAAGAAATATGTAAGTTTGTTATGTGTAAATTAAAATATATCTGATTATTATGTATGATTTTTATTTAATAGTTACCCACCCGTTCTGATTCCCATTTAAACCAATGGACTGACATAATAGTCATCTACATTCTATAAATAGCTCGTTTGTTGAGTAGGTAATGTTAGACATACCGGAATATCCAGATTCACCAATTTTTTTTTATTGTATGTAACAGTTGTGTACGTAACTGTACTTTTTCTATAAAATTTCACATTTTATTATTAAATAAAGGCTTATTTTTCTGAATTATAGTACATGACCTTATTTGCCCGCTATTAAATTTGTTTCGGGCGAAACCGGCCCTAAAAAATATTAAATACTGAAAGTATTTCATTCGCCCGATTCGGGCGAAACCGCTACTAAGCCGATGTTTCACATCTGCCAGGCGTCCCGTGACGGCTCACTGTTTTTTTTTTACAAATTATGTTTTCTGTTGCCGCTATAACAACAAATACTAAAAATAAAATAAATATTTTCGGGGGCTCCCATTCAACGAACGCGATTTTTTTTTGCTCGACATTAATAAATGGTAACAGGTAGGCACTTCAGTTATCCATAACAATCGTAGGTACAGTGCGACTGCCGAGTCTTGTATTCGATTAGCAGTTTCGATGAAATGCAAGACCGTGGTAATCCGACCGTGTTTAGGTGGTAACAAAAAAGGGATCGCGTAGTACATTATGCTACCTTCTATAATATGTAGGACAGTGTTACCAAAATTAAAGTTTACTACAACTACAAAGTGTATAGGCACCGTCACGAGTTTTGAGCGCTCGACGAAAGTAGTGGGGAGACTTGTGTTGGATGTTGTACACTCGTGCTCACATATATTACGAAGTGTTTTTTATTTAACATATATTTTGATTTAGCTCAAAGACTACAATATATATACGGGTATAGACAGGCAGCTCTGGCTTTTTTTTAATTGTCAGCACAAAGCGCCACCTAGTGTTCAGATAACTAAATCTTTTGCCTATAGCTACCTATTTATAGTTTTAGATATACATACTGTACGTATAGGTAGGTATATATACTATAGATTGATTAAATTATGAAATTGATTAGCGTTTATATTATTGCTTACCTTAATGCTTTACTAACAATTATGTAGATAGAATGTATTACATAACTATTAGAAAAGCACTAAGAGTAAACAATAATTTATACGCTATTGTAAAAAATCCCAGGTGCTTTGTTTTTGACTTGCAGATACAGAAGAAAAACTAAACAAAATGCAGTTTTTTGTTTAAGAAATTTATTCGTGATATAATATATTCGTATATTTAAATATTTAGACATTATTTTGCCTTTTCCTCCCTTTGTTTTTCGAGTAGTGCCTGTGAGGTTTTTCCTTCATAGGGTCATTCATATCCCAAGAGGTTACTTTGCCAGTGAGGATGCTGTTGATTTCTTTGCACCAGTTATGAATAAAAAATTTGGTAGATTTATTCATTAAAAAATTTGATAAATCATCTTTATGTATAACACAAGTTACAAAATTTAAATTTATATTAATTGTAACGATTAATTTAATATATTTCAATAAATTATTTTTGTTGCTGTATTCTTTTAATATTTCTATAGAAATGTGTTCCACTTGGGCAAAGAAATCAAACAGCGCCCTAGTAGGATAGCACAACCACTTTTTGTTTTCATATTCTTTAATTTTAATATAGTTATGAAAATCTAAGATATTTTCTGCCTCCAAATCATGCCTACAAGTGACACAGTTCTTGTACACATTTTTTTTGGCAATTTGTGCTATCCAGCCACTGCAATAACCAATTGCTGCGCATTTTTCAATATCCATTGGAGTTTTACTTCTTATTATTGTGTCTGTATTTAAAAGGTCGAGACACATATGATCCCGTTCTATTTCATCTTCACATTCAGTTGCTGCGTTGTTATCTCCAGGACTCGCTAAAAAAGATTTTAGCGACTGGAGACAAACACTATCATCTTTTTCGCAGTTTGATCCAACTGAATGTGAAGAAGTTATATTGTTTATCAAAAGAGTCTTAAAAGCACCTTCAAATGCAGACGACGAGGGCATTATGTTACTACAGCCATGGGCTCTAATTGCTCCAAAAAAGTTCTCCAATGGATCTTGGTTAAAATTTCGCAGCAATAAGGAATTGATCCCTTTCGAATTTAAAAACTTTACAATATTTCTAAAACTTTCTATTGTCTTAATCCAACTGGATAAAGAAGGCACTACTCCTTGCTTGTAACCATTTACAAATTTCATGGTTTTCAGTACTGGGAGACTATAATTCCACAAATTGAGATGCGGTGATGTTGGGGTAACTGCTGCACGATACTTTTTCCCCTGTTTGATATCGCTAAAGCTGCCATTCACGCTGTCGAAAAGGTCGTCGAAAAACATCAAAAGGTCTGCTGTCTCGTGACTGTCCTTATCAAGGACTCCCATATCTGCAACAATAAACAAATAGTTTTATGAACATATAACCTATTTAACAGTAAAAACCACTGTTTAACTTAGAATATAATCACACCACAAAATTTATAAAATAGCTATTATTTTTGCTATTGCAGTCAGTCCTATAGTAATATGCTGTTTCTAATGCACAATAAGACGTTAAAATAGTATTTATTATAATGTATTAATTGAGAAGGCATACTACTGCCCACTGTGGGATTGTGGCCATGACAAGTCTTAAGCAATTAAAATATATAAAATATAGATAGCGAAACAGTTAATCAATAATAACAAAACATTACCTGCTAGACATGCAAGTCCTACCCCAACTGACTGACTAAACACTTGTGTACAGTGTTTCACCCTCATCTTGGGGATTAAATTTGGTAATACGTGCAGAGCTGTCAGCTTAGGCACAAGTTTGACGCCTCTGTATCCTGGGCACCTATTGTATAGATCTATTATGTGAGACCATTTAGCAGTGCATTCTTTTTCTTTCAAAATGTATTTTAAATTTTTTGTGAGTAGATTATTTCTAATCCCTTTCATGAGATGAGGTGGATCGTATAAGGGGAAAATCTTGTGTTCGCCCACCTTATAAAATCCGTCCCGATATTCTTCACCATTTCTTATGTACATTTCTCGTGTCTCTTTTAATAGCATGTTTATCGCTGCCACATTTGAGGCACCTTGATCACATATGGTTGCAATGACGTTCAATCCAGTTTCTTGCAATTTTAAAATAATATTTTTAATTTGGGCTTTTAGCTCAATAGCCTTAGTGCTTCCGCTGCAATAATAGTAAGCTATAGGCTGCTTGTATTTTTTTACAATTCCCCTTACCATGAATACAAGGACATGGTCGCAATATTCCAATTCCGTTTTGTCTCCATTGTCGACAAATCCGAGTAATTTATCATTTTTTTTGTTGTGTGTAAACCCTGGTCCAATTGCCATCTCGTCAAACAATAATGAGCAGTATCTATAATTAGCAGGCAACTTTGCAACTCTGTTTTTTAAGTTTTCAAATATTATGTTATTGACTCCAGCTTTTAAATCCAATTTGTGCAGTAAATTTTGTAAAGTTCTCCGACTCGGTAAAACGCACATTTGACTTAGCAAACGATAAGCCTTAGGCGAGGGCTTATACAAAGATAATGCTAAAATTTTTTGATCTAGTGTGAAACGTCTACCAGGTTTTTTCTTGCCACCCTGAGTAACTTGCATTTGGCAGAATATTTGGGCAGTAGAAGACATTTTTGATGTCATAATTTTGAATGCTGTCGTTTTTGTCATTTTCTTGGCAAGATAATATTTTTTCTTAAAAGCCACCTTGATACTTTCACTTTTCTTCATTTGCTTTAAAAGCGATTTATACTCTCTATGTTTTGTTAAGGGTACATAAAGACCTGAAAAAAAAAATAGCTTAAGTAAACAGATGTACATTGTTAAACTTTTATCATTACTATTCTTTTTATAAGGGAATGAAAGTTAATGTAAGTAAGACGAAAGTTAAGTTAATAAGATGAATTTTATGACTGTGCAATATTTAGATATTTTATTTTACTATTTTAACAAAAACAAAACACTTCAAAAAAATTTAAACGCACAAGAAAGGAGATTAATTTTTTAGTTAGTTACTTATTATTGTTACATACTCTGTAAAATATAGTAATTTATCCAACCAATGTCTACATTGGTCTATTTTGCTTAAATATAAATAAAGCAGCAAACTAAAATTATATCACAAAAGGGCTAATGTTAACTTTGATCGTTTTAGTTCTTACTCTATTACTAGGAAAGTGAAAAATAATTTATTATCGGCTTAAATTTTGCAGTCGGTTTTTTAAACACAAAAAAGTTAAAATTATACAAAACTATATAAATATACAAATAAGGTACAAACCTTTCATATGTCTTTGTAATTGAGTCTTTTGAACACCAGATGTTGAGGGCAAGGCAGGTGGCACAGTAACGGATTTAGTAACCAGTTGATCTGAAAGTTTAAACATTGATATTAAGTATATGAAAAAGGTACATAGTTTTTTGATATCCTGTTACTAAAATTATTGTAAAAGCTTTAATTCAGGATATGACTCTTGAAGAGCTCAATATTTTAGCTTTCCTGCTTTTTGCTCACTATGAATAAGATACAAACCTCTCATTTGAACATTCGATTGAGTCCTTTGAACACCAGATGTTGAGGGTGACACAGGCGGCATAGTGACAGATTCAGTAACAAATTGATCTGAAAGTTAAAATGTTGATATTATGTATAAGGAAAAGATACCTAGTCTTTTGATATCCTGAACCTAAAATTATTATCTAAAAGCTTTTGTTCAATGTATGACTCTTGAAGAGCTCAATATTTTAGCTTTCCTGCTTTTAGCTCATTATGAATAAGATACAAACCTCTCATTTGAATATTCGATTGAGTCCTTTGAACACCAGATGTTGTAGGTAAGGCAGGCAGCATAGCAACAGATTCAGTAACTAATTGATCTGAAAGTTAAAACATTCATATTATGTATGAGAAAAATACACCAAAAATCGTTTCATGTTCTTTAAATTTAATTAATAAGACACATGTTTTAATAAATATTTAAGATATTACTAACCTGGTAAATATAATACGGGAATTGCTAACATGCTCAGTCTATTTTTTGAATTCATGTGTATTCTTTCAAAATGTTTATGACAGACACGTCTGTTTCTAAAAACATTTGAATTATCCATCACAGCTACTTCTCCGCCTATTTTTGAAATCCAAGTATTAAATTTCTCTGCATACACATCTGGATTCGGAAAGTGGTGCAATGGTATCCCTGGGAAATAAAATAGCTGATAAAATAATAATAATACAAACATATAATAGAAGCTTGCAGGCAAAATATAATTACTACCTTTGCAAAAATAATGTACTTGTTGCAAATTAACATTTGATCCGATTTGATTAAGGTGAATGAAAGAAAGCAGAATGAAACATTTATACAGGTAGTTAGTGGCCACATACAATCAAAATAAATTTATAGGAAATTTATAATAATGTGTGCCCACTACTGCGCTAGAAAGGTTCTGGTTCAGCATATGCCAGATTGCCTGGTGCTGGTTTTCAACCAGACCTGCAGACCTGTTTTAAGAATGTGCATTTGTGTACTTCATTATGTAGGTTGTAAAGTTAGCAGACTGTATACCAAAGCCATGAGATGCAACACATAGCCATATGCTTCGAGGCAGTAGTCACAGCGCTCATCGCATAATGTTTGCTAATAATAATGATAAGTTTTATATTCTAAATTGAGTTTACCAATAATAGTGTGTTTCTATTGTGTAAATACTTTAAAAGTATGATGTTGGTGATAGAAAATATACGTAAATATCTTAGTAAACTTCATACAAAGTTATAATCTAGCTATAAAGGTAATTATCTATTTTAAGGAGTGCATTGTGTATTTGTTATAGTTTATTGTTCCCCTTGATGGGAAAAGATTAGACTAATTTTTATATTTTTCGAAGTTGAGAAATGACAAGTTGTGCTTCGGATGGTAATAGTTAGTCAATACATGTTCTGCTCATGTCATGTTCATGAACATGAAGCACTAAGTATTATGAAGATGGAACAGGGTACGCAGCGTAAATAGACTTACTAAACAAGAAATACATACCATCTTTCTTAGTCACTAGACATCCAGGTACACAACAAGAGTTTTGTGACATGATGGAAGTTCACTCAGTGTTCAGTGCACTATTCGCAATTATGGGTCCAAACTCAAAAGAGTGCCTATGCACAGTAGTTCACAGAACAGAAACTTCACAAGTTTATTTCGAAACGGCGACACGGAGGAGGAGGACTCAACTCAACGTGTTCGTACGAAAAGAGGATGATTGTAACGCGGCACGGCGACACGGAGGAACAGAGGTTCAACTCGACGTGGCTAGATGCACTTGCGAAACAAACAGAATTTAATTGCAAATATTAAACCCGAGAAATGGAAATACTAACGTACTCCAGCGCAGGCAGACATTTGCAATTAAAGTGTTGCTATTGCACGTATAGTAAATTCCCATTATTTAAATGAAAAGTCAACTATGAAAAAATGCTTATTTCACTTAACAAAACGATCTAACGCATCCATTTACTTGGTTTATTACTCGATAAATTTATTGATTTATTTGTATTCAATGTTTGGAAATAATTCTTTAATTTTATGTTAGTGTTGAAAATCGTCACCCAGCGTTATCATCCTATGTTACGTTATGGCAACACAGTATTTTTATTTTGGGTAGTTAAACACTAGATGGCGCTGCACTCTAAGACAAAACTGAAATTTTCATAAGTTCCTAGTTTCCATAGCATGATTTAGCTCTTGTACTTTGCGAACAACAAGTGTTTTAATCCTTAAGGTGGGAACCGTTCAAATTACGTTTGGATTCGAAACTTAGAACTGAATTGCCCCAAGAAAGAAGAATAAGGTAATTTTGCATGTTTCATTATTTTTTATAAATTTGTGACTGACATAAAAAACCTTCTTTGAATTAAGTAAGTGTTATAGTTTACAACCGCATTTTTCTGTTGTAAAATTATTATTTTTTTAATTATGTTTAAATATAATTTTAAATAATTATAGAAATATATTAACCCTTTAACCATCCAAGTAGAATTTATCAGAAAAGTACAGTGTTATGTATATATAACGTCACTTAACAGACTGAGCATTTTTCGGCATTCTAAAATGGTCTTTAAATATAGTGTAATATAAGACATTAATGAACTATCATGTAACTAGGTATATGTGTTCACAATCATTAATGACATTATCATTGTATGTAAAATATAAATAATAAAGAGCTATTAGGTATCTAATATTATGAATTTATGACTATCTAATATTTTAATTACTGACGACCCAGTTTGTCCAGCGGTAGTTAACACTGCCTTCTATGTTATGGGGTTCGAATCCCGGTAGGGACAAATGTTTGTGTGATGAGCATGAACATTTGTATCCGAGTCATGGATGTATCTATCTATAATATGTATGATTATGTTATGTGTAATTTCAAATTAAAAATAAAACAAGTATATATGTAGTATATCAACTAGCTAGTATTGGTAACACAAGCCTCGTTGCTTAGCACGGAACTAGATGGTGCTGTGTGCCATAATGTCCAGGAATATTTATTTATTTATTAAATTTGACATTTTGGTGAACACTTGATAGGTCCGATTTAAAAATAATAAATAAATGTTCTGACATTGTATGTAATTATGAATTAAATTCTGTCCTATTTAAACTATAAATATGCCTTAATTGGTAGAACATAGTGAACCTGTTCAGCAATAAAGATTTGGTTTGATATGGAAATGTGTGCTATAATATTAGTACCTACACATTTTACATACAATGATTAGATGTCATTATTTATACAAATAACTAACCTTTAACTTTTTTGCTGCTCAAATAATTTTAATTTGTATTTTAATCATATTTTGAGATACTGGCCTATCAACTTTATTATATAAAAAGTATTTTTCTAATAGTTTTGCTGCATCAAGTGCTGGTTTGATGGTAGTTTGAGAGAGATTGTCTGTTTGTTATTTCACTTCCAGTTAATCCACTTGTTATTTGACAGTGTTGTATATTACTGAGGGCCACCGACGTTTCAAAGTCAAAATATCATTTATTCAAAGTAGGCCAAATGAATTGGCTCTTTTTGAATGTCAACAATAAAGACAGCCCCCAAAAACGCCCAACCTTCACCGCTTCCTAGTGTTTCTGGTGAGAACAAGTGGTGCAACAAACTCCCCAACAACACATTTCTGCCTGTTTCTGTTCTTTACAGACCCTGCCTAGTTTGGAGACTATGACAAACATGACATGTAGATCGCAATAATATATGTACAGAATCAATCAAGTGACCTTAAAAAAAGATCATTTAACATGTAACAAGTTTAAACTTTAGAAGTTAGGATGACCTTTTCTTTCAGCCCCAAAGGTCAGATTGGTTAAAGGAGGGTCACATCGGTCAGTTATCTAGTTATGATACGATATTTCTAGTTAAAAATACTTTGAATAAATAATTTGATTTTTTTGTTTAAGAATTTCTTCTCAGATCTTATCAGTTAGGAAATGCCGATGCCAAAAATCTTATATAAGACCTGTAATTTGTAATAGTGTCTTCACAATAGCTATTATAGAAATAAATATCCTACTTCCTACTAATATTATAAACACGAAAGTTTGTAAGTTTGTGTTTGGATGGATGGATGTTTGTTACTCTTGCACACAAAAACCGCCTAACCGATTTGAATGAAATTTAGCATACATATAGTTTAGTACCTGGATTAAAAAAAACTTGAGAGGTGTCAAGGGACACCTGGATGGAACGAAAGTCCTTTTTACAATTCCTTCACTAATTAATCGAAAGGAACTTCGTTCCATCCGGGTGTCCCTTGCTTTCTATAAGAGAGAGACAGACAGAGAAACATGCGCACGCCGCACGGCTTACAATAGCTTACTATAACAAAAAGTGTCGTTACAACTTTTCGTATCGGCGAACGCTGAAAACCAGCGCCGAGGTTTCGTGCCTGCGCGCACAAGCCACGGCTATAAGCTGAAAGTCAAGCCGTTTCGCGTGGGTTGTGGCGCATACATTTTATAAATTATTTTATTGTTTTTGTCTACTTGTTTGTTGTGTGCATATGTGCGTCACGTTCACGCGAATAAACTGTTTTTCTTTTTTTCCGCCTAGCCCCCTTTCGCAACGCGCGATAAGGAACTTCGTTCCAATATAGGCTACTTTTTATCTATATACCATGTGGACAAAGCCGCGGGAGGCAGCTATCATCTATAAAAGTACTTTTACTTACGAACCAACTTAAAATTTATATACTATATAAATTTTAAGTTGGTTCGTAAGTAAAAGATAAAAAAAAACTCAAAAAGTTCTGCACCAATTGAGCTCAACTATTGACACGATCCACCTACGACGTTCTTCAAAGGTTGTTTTTATCCTTTGGGCTACAATGAAGCACGGCATGGTACATCTGGTTTATTACAAAATGTTTCTAAATTTAGCACTTCCTTTTTCTTTTGATGTGTCAGACAGAATGATGAATGGTAAATTCATCATAGTTAGTGTAAATGGATTTAAATTGGTTCTTAAATTGAATGCAGAACTTATTTGGTAATTGAGCATAGTGGGATGCAATTGACATTGATTTGGTATTGAGATGGGCGTACCTTGGCAGGGGGGCCGGGTGGGCCGTAAAATCACTTTTGTTGACTACGACAAAAGTGATTTTTTATTATTACAGTAAAAATACAACTGAGTAGGTATGTATTTTGTGAATATTTCAAGCTCGATATCAATAATGGCAACAGGCCTACCTATGGGAGCCCCCTTAAATATTTATTTTATTTTGATTTTGTTTTAAACAAATCTAACGACACATGAGGCTTTTTGTTTGTGTGATCATCTTGCACATCACATCGGTCACTTTTGTCGCGCGAATAATAACATCATCATCAACCCATTAACGCCCCACTGCTGGGCACGGGTATCCTCTCATTTGAGAGGGATTAGGCTATAGTCCACCACGCTAGCCTACTGTGGGTTGGCAGACTTCACATGCCATCGAGACAAATCTCTCAAGCATGCAGGTTTCCTCACGATGTTTTCCTTCACCGTTGAGCTTGTGATAAATACGCACCTACCTTCCGAAAAGTCAGTGGTGCGTGCCTTGGGTTCGAACTCGAGACCTTTGACGTCTCAGTCCACTGGTCACACCGCTAGGCTACCACAGCCCAAAGCGAATAATAACGATAGCGTGTAAAACGTGCTGTAGTTGTATAGGTACCTATAGAGAGAAAGAAAGAAAGAATATTTATTTTTAGACCCACACACGACATTAGGCATACATACATAAATACAAAATCATAAAATACAAATTGAAAGGGCCTTGCGCGAGACCAAAATAGACATAGAAAAGTGAAATAATACGAGATCCCTTAAAGAACGACCTTCACCGAGCTGCTTAGTGGTAAAATGTTACACAAGGGTCGAAAGGAATCAATTCCCATATACGAGGCATTTCCGAGTAGGAATTGATGTCTTTCACCCGTATTAAGCACTCTACTTTTCATTTCGAATATAAAGAAAGTAAAAAAATGCCGTTTTTTGTAAATATTTATATTTGCTTATCTGCTCATCACTTCATAAAGTCATTGTATGTATTTATGTATCTTTCCTTAGAAATTTCTGGCGAAAGATTTACGATTACTGTATTTGCCTCGTCTTTTACAGAACCTGGGGTCAACATTTCAGAATCACTTGAACTCATTTTTAATAAGAAATTAGTCTTAATCCAACATTTCGATACAGCTTACGCCAAATTATAAACAAATAGTCCATTTAAAATTTTAATTATGGAACACACCGCGTCACTGCACGCGTTTTTCGTTGAAAACACTGGCCGTTCATACTCACAAGACTGCAGCATTTTTTTCTTATTTATGTAAAATTTTTACAGCCAACTGCCTAACCAAATTTAGTTCTATTTTTTAAATTTATTCCCATCCTAGGGAGGAAAGCAATTAAGTACTATGAGTTTTTCCCGCCCAAAGGTGGGAAGTAGCATCTTCCACCCGCTACTCGGATCCAATTACCACTACCATATTACTGGAACTTGAACGGGCGCAAAGAGCCATTTTAAAAGTAATGATGTTTATACCATATAGACATCCGACTACTAAAGTATACGCCGAGACTGGAATCCTAATAGTTAGAAAGCTATTTTTGTTTCAGGTATTATTAAGATACCATCGGGTAACGATTCCCACATTGACACAAGTTAATAAAAGACGGTTTCGATGCCCCATACCAACGACAGTAGCAACGACACTACAACTTTATAGCACCGCGTACTTATAACCAAATTCCAACAAATACTGTAAACATTAGGACCTTGAGTACATATCATTTCAAAAAAATTATACAACAATGGCTACTAAATTTAGATTACGATCAGACGGAAACTATACTAAAAGTTATCAAATGAAACCCATTCACTTACCCGCCATACGTTATAACCACACATACACACACACGCTAACACATACACATATACGCAAACACATACACTCGACACTCACCCACACGTAAGCCAAAGAAATCTGTAGACTGATGCGTAGATGTGTTTTCTAAAAAAAAATTATTTTTTATTGTAATAATTATATTTCTTATTTTAATTTTAATTTTATTTATTGTTTTACTTTAATTCTAATTAAGGTTTAGTTTTGAATTAAAATTGTTATAAAATTAATTATCAATTCTTTAATCTTTTATAATTATTATCTCTATTGTATTAATTTAATTATTGCTACATATTTTTTAATAATTTAACTCTTATGTATATCTATGAATTTACTCACCTGGAACCTGTATTAGGGAAGGCACTGTCTCGTGGGATACAGGCAATACACCTAGTCCAGGAGGCAGGGCTCCTTTAAATTGATTAATGTTTTTTTGGTGACAAATAAAAATTATTATTAAAATTATTACTACTTTCCGAGTATGAGAAATGAAAAAGTATTTTATGCATGAGTCGTAACTTTATGTTTGTGTACTTGGCTCTACTTTCATGCAACTTGCTTTGTAATATAATTCCGGCTTGTGACGTTATAAATAGTTAACACTGTGCTTCTTGAAGGTGGATGGAAGATTATTATGTCAGTATATTTGAAGTTTTGTGAAACGAATCGTGTTAATTACTTTTATTGGTGCAAAAACGTAGTAAGATAAATAAACAAATAAATCTACCAAACTCCAAACTTGCTAAGATGTGTATTTTTGTCTGATAAGCAGAGATCGGAATAATAAATTAATAACTAGTAAAATAGATAGAGTATAATATATAAAGTACATTTCCTCACTAAACCAAATCTTTAGTATGTAATTCAATTATTAAAAGTTAGTTGACGAACACCCACATTTTACCATTACCATTTTAATATACCATTGTGTTTTCTATACCAACGTGTTTTATTATAATATTTATACGTACCTATTCGTATATATTTTCGTGTTTCTTTGTTTTCAGGCTCGAATCTTAAACCATCTTTATATGAATGTAATATACGTATGTATAAAGGTGCAGGTGAAATTGCCAAAGAATTGACGGAATGTTTTTCAACAAAAGTGCAACAAATCGAACAATAATGGAGGAAGAAATTTTGAGAATGCAAATATACATGATTATGAAGTATATAGGAATATCCTTCACAATATCGGCGTTATGTTATGCAACGTTATCTTGGAACCTCCTAAAGAGTTTTAACGTTTTCCAAAACTTTGTTCTAGTGAACGCGATTACTGCAAACGTATTTCGCTTCGTACTCCTAGAAATAAGTTCTGTAAGCTGGATAGTGAATTACAAAGAAATATACGAATTACAAGTTATATATTGGAGTTTCATGTATTACTTTTTTGTAGTAAATCAATGTTGGCTACTGGTTTTCTGTTATCACATATATTTTAAACACGGAATGTATTTTCATTCTCATATCAAAGATGATAAGATGTTAATAATACTAAACTGGGTCGTCCCTTATATTTTCGTCCTTATATTTATTTTTAGTTTTTTATTTATTTCTGACGCCAACCGTTTGTATAAATTGCATGTAACATACGCCATATTTATATGTTTACCTTCTTTATTTAATATTATTATGTATGTAATAGCCATAAAATCTCACCTATCTAATACTCCAAGGAGAGGCAATTTCCTCATAAAAGCTACGTTGATATGTTTAGCTAAGAGTATGACTCTGTTACATTTGATAGGGTTTGTTCATAATTCAGTCATAATTGAAGTGATAAGGAAATGTTTAATAGAATATTTTGATACTATAGCAATAGATTTATATATAATTTATGTTGCAAAAAATCGGGGTTTGTGGCGAGAATGGATAAATGAGCTAAGAGGATAGAGGTTTAGTAAGTTGGTGGTTTTGTTATGAATTTGACATTGCAATTAAAATTTATGGAATTACTTTCCGGAAGTGTATGGCGTATTAAATATTAAATGAAAATAGTATTTAGTCTTAATAACTATAGAGATCGGTGCCAGAAATTGCCACAGTGCAGCGACGCATAAATCTATTAAAGCGACAAAAGTGACATTAAATTAATTAGTGAGATTAGGCTTTATAAACGAATTATTTTAAAACGTAGATTTGACACCGTCAAAGTTGCCAAAGAATAGAAAAGTGAGAAAAGATTTAGTATGCGAATTCTTTTAAAATAATGTCAAATCAGTAAACATCGTGACCTCCGCCTTACAGAAGGCCGCAGTGAAACAACAATAGTTGTGTTTCTGCGAATGAGTAAGGTTGCAAGAGCTCGTTAGGGGTGACTATTCTGACAGCATGGGAATTTCGAATGAAGTGCGTGTAGTTACTTCCCTATTTTTATCCTAACACCAATGGAGTGAAATGGTTTTTACGGGCCGGCAACACGCGATCAGCACATCTGGTGTTTTATACGTACACTAGAATGCTGCTCACAGCTATTCTCAATTTAATCCTAATTTCGCCCGTCAGGGGTTGAATTTCCAAAAACTACAACACGTATGCATTATTTTTGCTGAGGAGCTTGAATATATTAAATTTCATTCTTCTTACTTAAAGAATTACGGACTTGCCATATTAACTTTCAACCCCTTTTTCACCCTTTTAGAGGGTCGATTTGAAAAAATCCCGATATACGTCAAGGTTACTATAGCGTCGTTGAAATTCTAACCCCGTAGGTTAAAAAAACTGCGTTTAAAAAAAGAAACATCATAATCGGCCTAGCCGTCTTGGAGCAATCCGTGAACAAACATAAAAAAAATAGTGACATCCGAATTGAGAATCTCTTGCTTTTTGAAGTCGGTTAAAAAAGGACTTCAGGAGAGTAAAAAACTACTGAATTTTAAGTAGACAAAATAATAATATAATTTTACAATTTATGTTCCTATTTAATATCAGTTCTTCAATTTATAAAATTGCCTTATTGGATGTTTTCGTCTTAAAATGCAACATCAAAATGTCAGGTTTGTGACGTTAACCCTGTGGTTTAGGCTATGTGTTGATGAATCAAACGTTGTTTTGCCACATTATAGCGGTTGGTGGTAGAACAGTGAAAATTTAGGGTTATAAGTATTTTTTTATCTTCATTTTTTTATGCCAAATCATTTAAAAAAAATGTCATAAAAATAGAAAAATAAACATGGTGTGGGACATCCTTAACATTTAGGGGTGTAAAAATAGCCTGCAATCGATTCTCATACCTACCAAATATACATACAGAATTTCATAATAATCCATCAAGCCGCTTCGGAGAAGTTTAGCGACAAACACCGTGACACGAGATTTTTATATATAAGATATAGATTTTATCTGAATAGTTATGTTTCTGTTCCTACCGCTTAATGGCTACACACGAGACATCCAAGTTGTATAAAGCAATTAATAATGAAATTAACGTTTCTAGTAACACGCGTGCAGATAATTTGAGCGTGAGATTGATTGTTGGCAAGAAATTACAGTTCATCTAGTGAGAAATTACATATTTTTCTCAAAGAGTAAGTAGTAATTATGATGAACTAATTGGTATAATTTACTTTTGTTGTATAATCTGTTTTTTTTTGTTAATAGTACCTACATATTAAGATGGAAGCTCCACGCTAGCCCGCGAATTTCAAATTTTCGTACGTTTTTTGCAATTTGCCGGTATTTGTCAGGCTGTACATTGAACGAAATATGATTCGCGCCTGTAATAGGTATTTAGTTACAGAATTATAATCATTTATATAATCAATACAACCCTCACATTGCATACAATTGGATTGAATGACTTTTTCATGAAATAGACAATCAATACAGTTATATGCACTTTGAGGGCTGTTTTACTGATTGAAATGATTATAATTCTGTAACTAAATGCCTATTACAGGCGCGAATCATATTTTGTTCAATGTACAGCCTGACAATGACCGGCAAATTGCAAAAAACGTACGAAAATTTGAATTTAGCGGGCTAGCGTGGAGCTTCCACCTTAATGTAGAAAATGGTATTATTATTTTGTCTACTTAAAATTCAGTAGTTTTTTCACACTCATGAAAAGTTTTTTTTGACACACGAGGAGTTTAAATGTCAACTAAGTTAATTCCTTTAGATTACAACATTCTAATGACATGTTACATGTTGTGTTTAAAAGAAATCTATCTATAATTTTGACGGTTAGTGCCTCATTATTTGCACTGTGCGGGAATCGAATCTCAGCTCAATTTTTAACCCTCGCATAAAATATGCAAATTATAATAAGTGTAACGTGTAGCATCCTAGCTCTTAAAGAGACAAATCGATTTTAATTATATGTATATTTTTTCTGTTTGATAATTGACTTTAATGTGATAATTCGTGAAAATCTCTTTGAACCTATATGGGTTATATATTTAACCAGTGTTAATTGTTAAGTAGTGCATTCTATTAATTAAGTAAAATGTTTATAATCATGTTTATTTTTTGAAACAATATATTTTTACCATTTTAATGTTTTATTAATTTTAGTTTTAGTTTACCTTTTATTGAATTCTTCACGTTTTGACTCCTCGGCCAAATCAGTGATTATTTATTTATTATGCATTATATTAGACTGTGGTTTACATTTTTCTGGTTTGAATTTTTGAACCGATCACGGCATACTTTGCCAATACAGATACCATGGATCCTGAATCCGAAACATTGTTAGTCTAATACCCCTTGAAGAACGACCTTCACCGAACTGCTTAATGGGCGAAAAGTGTCCAGATAAAAATTCGTCCAGATACGTCCAGAGAATAATAAATTAACAATTTAGTGAGCTGTGGTAGCCGAGCGGTGTGACTGAGATGTCAGAGGTCTCGAGTTCGAACCCAAGGCACGCACCACTGACATTCGGAAGTTATGTGCGTATTTATCACATGCTCAAACGGTGAAGGAAAACATCGTGAGGAAACCTGTATGCTTGAGAGAATTCTCGATGGCATGTGAAGTCTGCCAACCCGCAGTAGGTTAGCGTGGTAGACTATAGCCTAATCCCTCTCAATTGAGAGGAGACCCGTGCCCAGCAGTGGGACATTAAAGGGGTTGATGATGAATTTAAAAATCATTTTTTTTAACTACACAGGTTTCGTTAATGGAAAAATTACATACCAATCGAAAGTATGAAAGCCTATAGTACATGCAAACGTAAGGTTGTCTTTTTTTTCCCGTCATAACTCTTGGGTTGGCAAGTACAAACAGGCAGGTGTAAAACGTGTAATAGGTACGTTTGCACCGGTATGGTTAATACTTTCCTGCTTTTCCGGCTTCTTACCTTCGATTGGTATGTAATTTATCTATTATTAAAACCAAATCGGTGATAATATTTAAAAAAAAACTTTTTTTTATATATGGGCAGAATTTTTTGAAGTGAAACTTTTTATCGGCCTATGGGACAAATTTTATAGCAATGTAACATTTTTCTGTTACGCGCCATCTTTTATAACAATGTAACGTTTTTCTGTTACGCGCCATCTTTATTTTTGGGTAATTCGGTCTTTATTAACCAGTTCGGTGAAGGTCATTCTTAAAGGGGTCTCATACTATTATAAAAAACATATCTGCAAACTGCGACAAATCCGTAAATAAGTATTTTAGAAGAGAGGTAGGGTATACCGATATTCCTCGCTCAAATTGACCTGCCCGACGGAGGAAGTACCTCCACATAGGGTCGGTTTCAACGCGCGAGCGATACTTCTGGTGTTGTGCAATCGTCTATAGGTTACGGTAACCGGCCATTGTGGGTTTTGGGTGCAGGTGTTCAGGTACAAGGGGACACTACCAGGTGTCACATAGTTAAAGTCTAGATCGTCAGTATATCCGGCCATGCCTATCAGTCTAGTGCCCAACCTAGGATGTCGGGCTACATAGGAAATTAGATTAGTTAAAAAAAACTTGAGAGGTGTCAAAGTATACCCGGATGGAATGAAGTCCCTTTTTACAATTTCTTCACTAATTAATCGAAAGGAACTTCGTTCCATCCAGGTGTCCCTTGCTTTCTATAAGAGAGAGAGACAGACAGAGAAACATGCGCACGCCGCACGGCTTACAATAGCTTACTATATATAGCAAAGTGTCGTTACAACTTATCGTCTTATTTTTTTCCGAGTAGCCCCCTTTCGCAACGCGCGATAAGGATCTTCGTTCCAATTATTCCACAGATCGGAATCAGTGGCGCAGCATAATAAATCATTCCCACTTTTAAAGTTGACGGAATTTTTACTGTAATTTTCCTGTGACCTTTTTACTGTCGAGTATAGACGACATCACATGACACGCTTGCACATGTCGTGTATAGCCGACATTGGTGTTTAAAAGGTTAACTATTGACTCTAAGGAAGGGATGTATAAGGGCAGTAAATAAAATGTCACATCTGTATTTATCGTATATTACAGTCACCAACGTACGCGCGGACGATACTCCTCGCTGAGCGCTACCCGCTTAATACTCTCGTAACCCAAGATGATGCTGAACGAAAAACAAGCGGACTGCACCAGGCGAGCGGACAGACCTTTGAAATACAACCCTACCAACCCCTCCTCAGCCCACAACGCCTTGAAGATATCCTTCATCGTACCTACCCCTTCGACCTGGAATTTAAAAAAAAATGTTTGTCGTTAAAGTCGGTTTGGAGTGAAAGAGAGAATCATGCCTCTCTATCGCTTGTTCCGCGCTCAGGCGGTACGTGACATATTTTCGTGCGTGCAGCGGGCGTACAGTTCATCGATTTATGAAACGTTATCACATCTAAAATTCATCATCAACATCATGGTCGTAATTGCAAGAGATCTTGGGTTCGTTTACCAGGTTAGCCAGTAGCAGCTCGGTGTTTGGATTCGTGATACGGTTGATGGCAATAGGCTCGCCACCCATACCGGCAAAATGTGGGTAGTTCTGAGAGATGAATGATTTCTGAAAGTGAAGTATTTGCAACGTATCATTAAAATTCAGGGCTGCCAGATTGTGTCTGGTAAAATTGGACGATGTATCGTATCCATGACCTTTTGGTATAATTCGATACAAAAGCAAGACGCTCACAAAAAAAGGTCATGCCAAGAAGTTGTCCGCTAATTCTGCAAACGATAATCGAATAAAAGCTCATCCGACATAGAATGGGCAGTATGGTATAATACCATCACATTTGGTATAATTGCAGATGGTAAACTGGCAGTCCTGCATTAAATAGTGTAATCACTGGCGTATTTAGGGGGGGGGGGTCTCTCATGATTCTCATGTTGTGGATAGGGAGTAGGGGGCCGTATGACCACCCCAGGATCTGATTACGTCCAGGATTGTAATTAGTAAATATTATCCCACATTTATTAGTAATTTAAGTGGGATGAGCTTTAATTTTACAGCTCTGCCTAACCTTTCGGGGACGACAGGCGTGATGGTATGTTATGTTATTTAATAATTTTAACATACCTGCAACCTAGCTCGTACGATGTCCAGAGGGTTGGTCAGGAAGGTAGTTGTGAATCCCCCGAGCGTCCCCGCCACGCATTGTATGAGTAGCGTCGATACCCAGGCCGGTGCTATTTTTAACAGCTCATCTGTAAAGAATAAACTCATTAAGGTAGAAGCTCCACGCTAGACCGCGAAATTCAAATTTTCGTACGTTTTTTGCAATTTGCCGGTATTTGTCAGGCTGTACATTGAACAAAATATGATTCGCGCCTGTAATAGGTATTTAGTTACAGAATTATAATCATTAATATCATTAATACAACCCTCACATTGCATACAATTGGATTGAATGACTTTTTCATGAAATAGACCACTGACAATGACCGGCAAATTGCAAAAAACGTCCGAAAATTCGAATTTCGCGGGCTTGCATGGAGCTTCCACCTTAAGATAAATACTTAAAAAGGTTGAGACGCAAAATGTCCCATTCACTAATTGTCCCATATATAATTGAATGGTACCGGTACTGTGATTCGGTTAGGTTAGATGTTTTAGGCGCAAAACGCCGCAAAACTTCCCCATTCGCTAAAATCCCACGGGAAAAAAGTCCCATTCGCACAATATCCCACTCTCAAATCGTCCCATTCGCACAATGTCCCTTTCGCAAAACGTCTCATTCGCAAAACGTCTCATTCGCAAAACGTCTCATTCGCAATACGTCCCATTCGCAAAACGTCTCATTCGCAAAACGTCCCATGTATAATTAAGTAGAATCGGCAGTGTGATTATCTAAGGTTAAATTTAACCATATAAACGCCACTGTCGGATATAACCGACCAATGAATTATCGCTAAAAGCAATTTCGTTTATCATATATGTTACCGGCAATCTGTATAATTCAGGTATTCTATACAATACCTAGGCAAAGTATAAAATAAAGAATATTTCATACGTTAGCTACCCTACACGTTTTAGGTATTCTATACATTATTCATAACATACGCTTACAAACTAATGTCTGGCGGCTTTGGGTTTTTGAAATGGCCTACGCAAATGTCCCGCTGATCTTGCATAGACGTGCGTCGGGTCGTTGAGCTCCCTCAATAATGGTTGAGCTAAACGATGGCTAACGTGTGCGTGCTGTCAGTATGGACAGGTCAACTCAAAGCTGCACTGGTGCTTTCTTCAAAAGGCCATCTCAGACTTTAACCTACATAGTCAGGCTCACATATTGAAACCAAAATGTTTGGACTTTAAAAGAGACCATGATTCTCCGAGTTTGTTTCGGCATTTCTTCTCAGAGGTCGTCAGTTAGGAAATGCCGATGTCAACTAGATACTAAAAAATAAGAATAATATTACATACACAATACATACAGAAATAAACAATCATTCAATTATCATTGCCTAGGTATTGTATAGAATACCGAATCATACAGATTTCCGGTAACATATACACAAAAATCCATCAATTAAAGTTGAATACCTTGATAAGCAGTGTACAGGGCCCACCACAACGCAGAGTTTGGTACATACGCGGCGAGAGATGCTGCGTACCCGCGGTAGTAACCCAGGGGGCCGTGGAGCTGGTACACGCGAACTGCCACCTCCTTCGCCAGCGCCGCCTTGGACATCCTCTTATCCAAATCCAAGCCTAAGGGATTCATTTGCTGGAAAGAGACAGAAAAAAATATTGTAGAGAGAGAGGTATGTGGTGTAAGATGCCTTCATCATCATCAACCCATTAATGTCCTACTGTTGCACGGGTCTCGTCTCAATTGAGAGGGCTTAGGCTATAGTCCACCACGCTAGCCTACTGCGGGTTGGCAGACTTCACATGCCATCGAGAATTCTCTCAAGCATGCAGGTTTCCTCACGATGTTTTCCTTCACTGTTAGAGCATGTGATAAATACGCACATAACTTCCGAAGTCAGTGGTGCACCTTGGGTTCGAACTCGAGACCTCTGACATCTCAGTCCACTGGTCACACCGCTCGGCTACCAAAGCTCTCTCTCTCTCTCTATGTGGTATTAAGATGCCTTACAAAATTAAAATCCGTCCACACTAATATTATAAATGCGAGAGTGTGTCTGTCTGCCTGTCTGTTACTTCTTCACGCTAGAACCGCTGAACCGATTTAGATGAAATTTTGTATAGAGATAGTTTGTGTCCCGGGGAAAGCTAGATTAAAATATACAAAAAATTTGAAAACTTCCGACACTATTTGTGGTGGATCTTGGACTGATTTCCATAAAACATAGCTAAGAACAACTCCCGACTAACTCACCTTTAAAACAAAATGAAAATCGGTTCATACGTTCGGGAGCTACGATGCCACAGATAGACACTCAAAACAAACACACACAGACACGTCAAAATTAATAACATCCCGCCATTTTTGCGTCGGGGGTTATAATGACAGTTTGTAAAGCTGTCATTTTAACCCTTTGAGCGCCACTGTCGTGTATAGCCGACAAATAAAAATGTGGATACGACGCTTGTCGTTTCTTGCTGACGACGACAGGGTCATCGTGCAATCATTTTCTTTTTTGTCGGCTATACCCGACAGAGGCGTTCAAAAGGTTCACCTGCTTATTCGGGAAACGACGATCGGATTGGCGCAGCGGTATTAAACTCTATCATCTGTGGTTAGTGTCCTGGGTTCGATCCGGGTAAGGGATTCCAACCCAGGCCCATTAACACATAAGGCAGCTTTGACTACCGCCGCTGCGCTAATCAATAAAATATTCCTGGACATTATGACACAGCGCCATCTAGTTCAGAGCTAAGCAACGAGGCTTGTGTTACGGATACTAGTTGGTTGATATACAGTATACTACATATACACTTTTTGTAAATACATACATATTATACATAGATACATCCATGACTCGGATACAAATGTTGATGCTCATCACACAAACATTTCTCCCTACCGGGGTTCGATCCCAGGACGCATAGCACAGCAGGCAGTGTTAACTATCGTTGGACTAATTGGGTCATCAAAAGATGTAGTTTAGACTCACCGAGTTTCTGGTGTTTCCTCTGCCTCTGACAAGGCCCAGGACCATCAGGTGTTGACTCAGCACATCGAAAGGAACTATAATAGTCTGCCCGACAATAGACGCACACCCACCACCTATAAAAGACTGTAAAAAAGTAATTTAGATACTACGCCTGGTACCGTCATCCATTATTTTCCCACTGCTGGGCACGGGTCTCTTCTATTTGTTTTATCATGTATAGCTCAGCGTTTGGCAATCTCGCCTGATGGTAAGTAAAAAAGTAAAAATATAATAATAAATATTTCCGGACATTTATTACACAGCGCCATCTAGCTCCGTGGTAAGCAACGAGGCTTGTGTTACGGATACTAGATGGTTGATATACCACATATATATACTTTTTTTTTCTGAATACATACATATTATACACAGTGACGATGTGGTCTAAGATGAAGCACGTTTACCTAGAAGATTACCTATTTCATTTGAAAGGGATGAGGTCTGGAGGGATTGGCGCTAGGCCCAAGTGCTAAGTAATCAAAAAGGTTTTAACTTTAAAAATGGGATGACCTATTTTTTGTACAACCCCCCCATATACGCCTACAAGTGAAGGTCGGGAGCTCTTAAATACCGGCCTTTCTGGCGTTTTTGTCCCCTTTATTGTACATACATACATACACTCCCGCCTTTTTCCCATGGGGGTAGGCAGAAACTACAGAATACCACGCGCTACGGTCCCTGCATACCACTTTAACCTCGTCCACATTCATACATCTTGTCATGAACGCGCGCCGATAACGAGTACTGCGCAACTTTTTGAAGGCGTTCACCAATTAGGTCGGTGTATGTCCTTCTAGGGCGCCCCCTGCCAGCGTTTTCACTGACATCTGCCATATAAAGTCTTTTCGTCAATCGTCTATCATTCATCATCTCAAAATGCCCAAACCATCTCAGTATATTCTTGTAAATTTTTGTAACAGCGAATTAAATTTAGTCGCGTGTTCAGAAACTTAGCTATATATACGAGTACATACCTTTAGCTTGGGACTGACATCATGTTTCCCGAGTTCGTGACGAACTCCCTCGTATGTCGAGATGTAGAAGATACCCGAAATGATCTGAAACTGTAACAAAATAAATATGAATGTGGTGTGTATAAATATTTTTATAATAGAACTAAAACATAATATACAGCTTTTCTGCCGAAGACAAATGTACACTTTTTAGACAGAGGCCGAATGTACACTTTTTAGGCCGAAGCAAAATGTGATTATCGAGCGGTAGCGAAATTCTTCGCTCAAATCGAGCAACCCGACTGTAGTTTTACAACAATAGTTGTGTTTCTGCGAGTGAGTAAGGTTACCAGAGCTCGATGGGGAGTGACTATGACAGAATTCTCAAGCTGACAGCACGAGAATTCTGTTTGCTGTCAGTTTGGTAACTTCCTATTTTAAGAATTCTAAACGGTTTCTACAGGGTCGGCAACGCGCGAGCAACACCTCTGGTGTTGCAAACATTATAGGCTACGGTAACCGCTTACCATCAGAGATTACAAATTCTCTACCGAGGATGAATATACAGTTTATAGGTAGGTGTCAAATGTTTAGTGTTTGTTTTATGGTGATAAGGGGGCAGACGAGCCGGCGGCTCACCTTATGGTAAGTGATCACCGCCGCCCATGGACATTTGCAATACCAGAAGGCTTGCATACGCGTTGCCAACCCCTGCAGAAACCGTTTGGGTTTTAAAAATAGGAAATTACTAAACTGACAGCAAACGGAATACCCATGCTGTAAGTTATTAAGGTTTAAAAATATATGAGAAAACCACATTTCTAATTCAGTATACATTTTTAGGAGTTATAATGTATAGATTCTTTGCCGAAGCCGACTGTACAGTTTTGTTTGGGAGGCCGAATATACAGTTTTTTAACTAAGGCCGATTTAATGTTATACTAACACTGGAAAGCCAGAATCCTCTGTACAAGCCTGATACTCCTTCGTGTCTGTATATCTTGGATATGGCGTCTGCAACGCCGCTATAAGCCTCCTTCTTGCGTTGCACCTGTATTTGTGTCTTCACTAATGTTAAGGGATATAGCGCGCATCTAACTGAAAATAAAATATCAATGACATATTATAACTGCATTGTTTGTGTAGTGAACGTTAAATGCGACTGTGGAGCAAGAGTTTTTAAATCTTTAAATATATATAACTCAAAGGTGACTGATTGACATAGTGATCTATCAACGCACAGCCCAAACCACTCGACGGATCGGGCTGAAATTTGGCATGCAGGTAGATGTTATGACGTAGCATCCGCTAAGAAAGGATTTTTGAAAATTCATCCCGTAAGAGGGTAAAACGGGGGTGCAAAGTTAAAATGAAACTTTTATTTTTTTAGTTGAATTGCACGCGGATGTAGTCGCAGGACTCAGCTAGTAAATAGTAGATATAAATATTCCTGGACATTATGACACAGCGCCGTCTAGTTCCGAGCTAAGCTACGAGGCTTGTGTTACGGGCACTAATTGGTTGATATACTACATGTATATTTTTTTTTAAATACATGCATATTAAACACTAGTTGATGCTCGTAGCTTCGCCCGCGCAATTTAATAATAATTTCTCCTCCTCATTCCGCCTGTTAGGGGTGGAAATTCCAAAAACGACGACACACGTATGCATTAATTTTTGCTGAAGGAGCTTGAATATTAAATTTAATTTTTCTAATTTAAAAAATGACGGACTTCCCGACTATGACTATGAACTTTCAACCCATATTTCACCCTGTTAGAGGGTCAATTAAAAAAAACCGATATACTTTATTTCTAACCAAAAACTTGTATATTAAATTTTTAAAATAACGGATTTCCATACAACCGTTTATCCCTTATTATTACGTGGGACCTAAAACATACCGGCGAAATGTGGCTGTACATAAGTACGCCTCTGCCTAACCCATTGGAGACGATAGGGGTGATAGTATGTTTGTGCTCCTTAAAATAACTGATTCTTAGAATATTAAATGCCTAGGCGACGTTGATACGCCTGAGTCGTGATTTTTTTTTCGTGTCTACTGGTATTAAACATTTTATGACAATTCAAGTTAGTTTTTATTTTTCTTTTACGAACGCATTTAATATGTTTTACATTAAACAGTTGTGATTGGCTAGTGGTATTACCAATGGACTGTGAAATCAAAAGATTCCAGTTCAGTTTCAAGTTACGCACCATTGTCATTTTTAAGTTACGTGCGTATTGTCACACTAGCTGATGCTCGCAGCTTCGCCCGCGCAATTTAATACTAATTTCTCTTCCTCATTTCGCCCCCGTTTCCATGGAATAAATAAATAAATATATATAGATGATCATTATCTATATAGCGACGTCTATGTCGCTACATAGCAACAACGTACATAGCAACGGAGAAGCTATCAAAACTGACATGACACATCGAACGCGATAAAGAGCTGTGGTAGCCTAGTGTGATGATTTTTTTACGATAACTCCTAAGATATTCGTTTATATTGTATAATAAGTAGCCTATGTGTTAATCCAGGTAATAAACTATTGTATGCTAAATTTCATTCAAATCTGTTAAGCGATTTTTGCGTGAAAGAGTAACAAACATCCATACTTACAAACTTTCACGTTTATAATATTAGTAGGATGTCCAAACGGAGAAAGAAAACATCGCGAGGAAACCTACACTCCTGAGATATTTTCTCGATAGCATGGCCAGCGGCCAGCGTGGTGGACTATAGCCATCTGACTGATAACACTGACTGACATAGTGATCTATCAACGCACAGCCCAAATCATTGGACGGTTCGGGCTGAAATTTGGCATGCAGGTAGATGTACGTACGCATCTGCTAAGAAAGGATTTTTGAAAATTCATCCCATAAGGGGGTAAAATTTTTTGCTCGCGGACGAAGTCGCGGGAATCAGCTAGTGTTGAATAATTTCAAAGACTTAGTGGTTCAGGAATAAAACACATAATTAGCAACAATTTCAGGCAACAAAACATCTAATAACACCTATCTGTTACTTAGATTAGATAGATAAACAGTTTATCTACACACATTCAGTTTTGATAACTCAGTCATATTGGACACAATATATGCTAAAATAATGTTATTACTATCGGCTAATATGGGTCATTGTTAATTTTGGCACAGATAAACACAGAATTATCTAAAAAAACCTACTCACACTTCATCATCGACCCATTAATGTCCCACTGCTGGGCTCTTGTCTCCTCTCAATTGAGAGGGATTATGCTATAGTCCACCACGCTAGCCTACTGCGGGTTGCCAACTTCACATGCCATCGACAATTCTCTCAAGCATGCAGGTTTTCTCACGATGTTTTCCTTCACCGTTTGAGCCGCTTCACCGCTTCACACACAACTTCCGAAAAGTCAGTGGTGCGTGCCTTGGGTTCAAACTCGAGACCACTGACGTCTCAGTCCACTGGTCACACCGCTCGGCTGCCACAGCTTTTCTCACAGCTCTACTCACACTTATTCAGCCCTATTCAGCTTCATCATCATCATCAGCCTATATTCGTCCACTGCTGGACGAAGGCCTCCCCTAGTGAACGCCACAGAGCTCGATCTTCGGCTCTTTTTCTCAAGTCACTGCCACTACAGCTTATGTCCATAGAAAACAACGATTTTGTATAGAGGTGTACGCGTCTGTTCAGTCTGCTGAACAGATGGACACAAGCTGAATAGAGCTGTGAGGAGTCCCTAAATCACCATAGATGACTAGCGATTCGCCCTCGCTTGTCTTCGTGTATTATCTAATATATTAATTACTTTTTTAGGATAATTGCGCGGTCGGAGTATGACATTTCCCACACTTTTCCTTACTTAATTATAAAGGAAAGTGTTTGTCTGTATGTGTTTCTGTCTATCTATCTGTTACCTCTTCACGCTTTAACCACTGAACCGAATTAGATGAAATTTTGTATGGAGATATTTTGAGATTCAGGGAAGGATATATGATATATTTTATCCCGAAAATCATCCCTTAAAAGCGCGAAAATGGGGGTAAATTTCACCCCCTATTTCGAACTCTTAAGGGACGCGGAATATATAGTTTATCAAAAGAGAATAGAAATAAATAAGCAGTAATTGGATAAAATTACGCAGACGAAGTCGCAGAAAAAAGCTAGTATTCAATAATAATAATAATAATAATAATAATAAATTACGTACCTGTGAAACTACTTAACGTATAAAGCGGGAAAAATTTGTTCTTGTCCATCATACTCCATTCTATGGTGGTGATCAGCTGAGGTGGTGGTGTTTCAACCATCGTAGCTGCCATACTATCTTTACCACCCGCCTCGAAAATACTATTCCTCAATCGTTCTAAATAACTCCTTGCATTTAATAACATCTATTTTATATTAACAATCTATTTTACACTATTATCTTTGGTAACCATTTATAATAGTTTTAAAAACTTTATATTTTTGTTTTAAATTATTGTATTCTCAATACGTTTATGGAATTGAATGTCAACTGAATTATATGTATAATAAAAAATAACGAAAATAAATATGTATTATAGGCTAATTTCACTACTTTTTTATATCTAATCGAGACTAGATCTCCGATTTTTCTATTTTTTTTTTGTTTATTGTTTCTGCTTATTTTTTTTTATTTGTTATTTTTTTATTCACTTTTTATAGTCTGGATGCGACTAAGTTACTTTGTAGATGTCAAGATTAATTTGATTTATTCTAAATATAGGCTCTTCCATGTTTTTTGGGGGTGTTTTTTATTCCGAAGATTGCGTCTGCAATTGGATTCTGAAAAAACAAAAAGACATTTTTAAATTTTCTATGTTTGTTTATTTAATTTGTTTATTCAGTGTTTAATGTCGTCGGCGGGTCTACGGTGGGGTAAGCTGGGGGTAGTTGGGGAATTGACCCCAACAGGCTCTCAAAAAAAAAATTATTAGAATTTTCTAAAACAAATATTCAATGCACGTCTAACGGTTTACCACTTTACGAAGAATAAAAATTTCGTTAATGTCCGCAATGACAGAAAACCGCTTTGTCGTCATGTGTTATGAGTGTGAATATAAATATAAACAGGATTCACAAAACAATTTTTAAAACTAAATTGTATCTAAATTAAGGCAGAACCCGCGCAGTTTATTATTGAAATAAGGTGTATCGAATCAGTCAATAAATAAAGAGCAATTTAAATTAACTTCTCCACAGTGTATTTATTTTTCCCTACTCCTTTAAAAACCTGGATACGCCCATTGTTTACGTAAAAATACATCTCAAAAGCCATTTTTTATTTTTATTTATTTATTAAGGCATATTTACAGAGTAAACACAAACATTCACATACATTTATCACTTAAAAACTAACTGCACGTGCTACTCCAATTACAAATATGCACAACATTTGCAATTATCCGCAAGCAACATAATTATATAAAAATATTAAAAAAAAAAAAGAAATAACGTTACAAACAAAATATTGTTTTAAAATTAGAAAATAAAATAAACTTAAAGAAAACTTAATATGTATTACTTAATGCACACAAGCCATCTTACAATCATTGCATCGTTTGTGTACCCACCCTAAGCAAAGTCAAAAAAATAAAATAATAAAAAATAAATTTGTATAAAAATCAAAAAACCCGACTGCGTAAAAAGTTAAAAAGAAGTAAATGATTCTAACAGCCGGTACCCATTATTAGGAATCCGGGTTTTTGATGGGTCCCCACTGTTAAAATCGTATACCTACTTGGTTTTCACTTTTTACGCAGTCGGGTTTTTTTTATTTTTATATTAATTTATTTTATTTAACACTTTTTAGCTAGCATCAATAGCTTAAAAAGGATTTTCAAATACCTATTCAATGATACCCCACTTGACATAGTTCGTCTTATACATTTTTTTCCTTTTTCACATTATGGCGTCCAAATCAGCCATCATGACTTTCCCAATTTTTTTATAGCATATGTCACTCCCGCAGTCAAAACAAATCTAACGACACCCCACATGTTAAAATACATCATGCCGTTTGGGCTGTAGGGCGTGCCAAAGAAACAGACATACATACTTACACACACTCGAAAAACATAACCCTCCTACTGACACAGCCGGGTAAAAGTACAGTGCAACCTTGATATAATGAACCTCAATATAACAAATTCCTCGATTTAACTAATATTTCATAAATAAATCCTCTATGGCTAACCGTAATAGCTAATGTAACAAAATTATATTGTGAATTTGTGAGATTGAAGAAAAGATAAACAAACAAAAAAAACCCACCAAGTGCGAGTTGGACTCGCGCATGAAGGGTTCCGCACCAAGCGTGGCGAATCACGTTTGTAGTCGTCATCAACCCATTGATGTCCCACTGCTGGGCACGGGTCTCCTCTAAATTGAGAGGGATTAGGCTATAGTCTACCACGCTAGCCTACTGCGGGTTGGCAGACTTCACATGCTATCGAGACAAATCTCTCAAGCATGCAGATTTCCTCACGATGTTTTCCTTCACCGTTTGAGCATGTGATAAATACGCACATAACTTCCGAAAAGTCAGTGGTGCGTGCCTTGGGTTCGAACTCGAGACCTTTGACATCTCAGTCCACTGGTCACACCACTAGGCTACCACGGCTCCACGTTTGTAGTATGGGAATTAAATGTTTATTTTATTTTGTTTGTAGTACCTATTTGTTCTTATAGCACAACAGAAACACATAATTTGTGGAAATTTCAACTGCCTAGCGGTTCTTGAGATACAACCTGGTGACAGACAGACAGACGGACGGACAGCGAAGTCTTAGTAATAGGGTCCCGTTTGTACCCTTTGGGTACGGAACCCGAAAAAACTACTTTTTTGGGATTTCTGTCGGTAAAATCCGAAAAAAATAGTATTATCCATAAAAAGAGGTTTTATTTCAACGTCGTATATTGACGGTGAAACGGTTTATGGGTATATGTTTATAGTTATGCATGCAAAACAGTCGTAATAAATATTTATGAACACTATTTATATCATCGTTGCATAGCATCGTCATATGTATGTGTAAACAAATACACAATAACAAGAAACACCCACGCATACACAGATTACATAACATACATACAATCACGCCTGTCGTCCCCTAAGGGTTAGGCAGAGGTGTACGAACACTCACATTCCGCCGGTATGTTTTAGGTCCCATGTAACATGCAGTAAGCCTATTGCTATCAACCGGGCACGAATCCAAACTCCGAGCTGCTACTGAGAATTTCATAAAATAACGCAGTGTATGTTATTGTAAAAAAAAAAACTATTTTTTTGTTGTTTCCCATACTTAGAACCGAAACTCATTTTTTTTTAATACGTCCTAAATCGTAAATCGCAATTTACCTTTCATTCAATTGTGTGCCTGTGTACCAATTGTGAGCTGTGGTAGCCTAACGGTGTGACCAGTGGACTGAGACGTCAAAGGTCTCGAGCTCGAACCCAAGGCACGCACCACTGACTTTTCGGAAGTTATCTGCGTATTTATCACAAGCTCAAACGGTGCAGGAAAACATGGTGAGGAAACCTGTATGCTTGAGAGATTTGTCTTAATCTTAATGGCATGTGAAGTCCGCCAACCCGCAGTAGGCTAGCGTGGTGGACTATAGCCTAATCCCTCTCAAATGAGAGGAGACCCGTGCCCAGCAGTGGGACATTAATGAGTTGATGATAATTGTGTACCTACTGTTGTTTACTAATTGTTGGTAGTCAATGGTAAGAATAACACTCGCACTTGGCCGGTTTTTGCTCTGTATTATAACGGCAACAGGTATCCGGTAAATGAAACGGAACCCCCGTGCGCGAAGCCGACTCGTACTTGACTTGTTTTTTTTACCTTATGATACTATAGATAACTGATTGAAATTGACACAGAAATAACCTGTTAGTAAATTTATACCGTATTGCATTTTTATAAGTCAAGTGCCAAGCATTTTGCTTGGGCATTTGAAGATTCGAATGCCTTGCGTTCAACCAATACCACATCATATAACGGAAGATCAAAAACGACAGTATACATAGGGATGCCAACCATACTGTTAAAAACGGTATTATACTGTTTTCAGCTCGTTTAATGAAACAAAAGTATACAAAATACTGTTTTCATACCATTGGTATTTTAAGTAATTTTACTACATACTTTCATCATCATCATTTCAACCGTTAGACGTCCACTGCTGGATATAGGTCTCCCCCAAGGATCACCACGACGACTGATCATATGCCACCCGCATCCAGTGGATTCCAGGATTCTACATACTTTACTTAGCTTAATTTACTTAGATTTGAAAAAAAAATCGAATACTGTTTATTTTTCTAAATACTGTTCATTTTATTTTTCTGATCTAAATATACTGTATTTCTTGTACAAAAAGTTGGCAACCCTAAGTATACAGTGGTGACAGAAAATTATACATAAATATTTTTATACATGAGTGGCAAACATGGCTGTTGTCAAGCAGTTACCTAGTATATAAATATGGGGTGTCCATCGCGAACTGTAAAAAGCAATTTTAGGTTTCATAAAATAGGGGAGTTGATAAACTGGTAGCAAATGGAAATACAGAAAAGTAATTCCCCTAATTAGCTCCGGCAACCTTACTTACTCGCAGAAACAACTGAAATTGTTGCTTTTCTGCGATCTTCTGAAAGGCGGAGGTTACTTTCCCAGTCAGGCAGCTCAATTTGAGGGAAAAATATTGCTATGCCTTACCTCTCTAAAAATATAATATAATTAATTTCTTACACTTACGCGAATATTAGAAATTGATTTTTAATTATTTTTCACGGATTATTTTTCTCATCACACAAAAATTTGTCCCTACTGGGATTTGATACCTGATTCCCTTGTATTGAAGGCAGCCTTTAATACCGCTGCGCTAAGCCGGTCATCATTTGTAATTATTATGATAATTCTAACATCATTAAACAGATTTATGTGAATTGATTTGCATTTCATTACAAGGATGAGAATATTTCCTTCAGCATATACAAAATAAATATATGGCAAAGTAATAACTATGCCGATCCATACACCTGTAGTGTTACATACACTGTACCTTTTTTTATAACACAAGGGAGGCCAACAAGCTTTTGGTCACCTGACGGTAATCTGTTACCATAGCGACGCCAGTGTCACTTGTATTGCCGACAGTGTAAAACAAACTTTTTACTTCTCTTTTAATTACGTAAACCTTGGCAGGTATTTCGTACCACAGACTGATTATGCAAGGCCAAGGTATGATGTTCCTTTGGAGCTGAGAGTTGAGACAGTGCCCCCATAACAACCATACTAACTGGGACTTTAGATTCATGCCTGGTTGATGGCAATAGGCAATACCCCTATTACATAGGACCTAAAACAAACCCGTGAAATGTGGGTGTACACTTCTGCCTAATTTGTTGAGGACAACAGGCATGATGATATGTTATATTTTATTTTAACCTGCGACGCAATAATGACGGGATGTTATAAGTTTGAAGTGCCTGTGTGTGTGTATGTTTATGATGACTGATTTTGTTGTTTTTTTTTTTGTATAAAAGGTGAATTTGTTAATCCAGAGTGATTTAGCTATGTTCAATGAAAATCAGCACAAGATAACGGCGCAATCACTATGTGTCAGGGGTTTTTTAATTTTTAATTTATTTAACATAATAGGTTACTATGCTTTTGACTATAGTATCACCTAAGTGTAAGTCCAATGTGGCATAAGAGGTAACACATTCTCACACAACCTATTCTCTGCAAATTTTAAAAGACAATCAGTAAAGTTATTCATGTGTTATAGAGATAACTATGATGAAAATGTTTATAATATCAATTAATTTAATTCCTAATCACAATAAAGATTATATTTATTTGTTTTATCTTTTGTCTAGACATAAAAAAATGTGTTTACTGTATATATATATATAGGAAACTCTGTCAAAGGTTAAATGTTAATGACCTGATTGATGATGAATTAAATGTTATGTTTCTTATTTTGGCAGAGTATTGTGTATACCTAAATAAAGAAATTGTTTTATTTGTGTCAAATCATTTTAGCTGTAATCTATACTTTTTTTTGATAATATTAAATTTGTTAATATTTAATTAAAATAGTTAAAATGATTTTGCCGGAAGTTATCATACCTTAGTCATAAATTTTTAAAAAATAACATAAAAGACCTTGGGCAAAGGTCTTTCCATATTATTATTAATTTATTTTTTAATGAGATCATAAATATTATAAAAAAGAAAGATAAATTACTTGTGGTTCTGGAATAATAATTTTGCTTTACAATAACTCTATATAGAGTAGGGCACACGGAAGTTTTTGTGACATATATATTCTTATCATCTAGCAACAGGCCCTTAACTTACGTCATACGTTATTGATACGAGACTTTGTTGAACTAGGTACTTTAGTATTGTTATTCTATATTAGAAGAATAATTCAGGCTGAATTATTCACTCTATAGATTTACGCAAATGTACACTAGCTGTGAAAATAAATCGTGACAAGTAGGAAGTATACTGTCACTAATTTCGTAGACGAATAACAAATCAATAGCATAGATTTTTATGTCATAATCATGGCTAAAATAAGATTTATCATGGTCAGGGACGTTGAATGTACACTACAAATCTCATTACAAGATAACAACAAAATAATTAAAACGAATTATTCTAATCATAAATAAATCATGCAACACTTACGCAAAGTTATTATCGATATCCATAACAGATGTAACTTGTAAATTCACTTGAATAACAACGTAATCACTGCTTCAGAGAAGGTTTTATGTAATAATTTACCCAATTTAGATAATTACACCATGGAAAAATATGTCTTGTCGCCTTCAAAAAATATGTCAGCTGATTGGTCGCCCATGTTGACTTAACCCACAGATAAATTATAATCATTAATGATTTGGATACTAGTCCTTTTAATACTCTTTACTATGGAAGTGGGAAGAACCTACAACTTCTTTCTTTTTATAAGTTTGCTGCTTTTTAAAATTAGACCATATAGGTAGCCGTATTAGAAATTTATTAAAATCTCATTTGAGTATAGTCATACATCTAACAATGACTATAATTTTAAGTTTAACGCCGTTCTTAATCCCCATTTAATAAAACGAAGCTTACTCGCAAATCTGATAGTTTTGTTTCATTATTTTTGACGACAAATGTTTGTGTGATGAGTTACATTTGTTTCCGACTCATGGATGTATTTACAAAAAAAAAATATCTATGTATTTACGAAAAAAAAATAATAATATGTAGGTAGTTTAACAATCAACTAGTATCCGTAACACAAGCCTTGTTGCTTAGCTCGGAACTAGATGGCGCTGTGTCATAAAGTCCAGAAATATTTATATTTATTCATTTATTATTATTGACTTATTGTTGGAAAGTACGTCAACTACCTTACAGAAGACCATCCCAATTTGACCGAGTAATTTTGCTATGCCCTAGCTCTCAAAACTTTTATAAAATATTTGTCTGTATCAGGATGGCGGGTGTATGACTACAAAAGGTCATGCGATATGCATGAGAGCAATGTACTGAATGTATGATAATTATGTATGTATATGATAACATGATATGCTAGATGCAGGTGAAGTTTATGTATTGTATAACTTCACCTGCATCTAGCATATCATGTTGTGTATAACATACCTTTGTAGTTACAGTCTGCCATGGTATTTGTTCTAAGAAATATGTATTGAATAATGCTGATACTCTGTTTTGTGTACCAATAAATTAAAATAATAAAATGATAAATTGATAACTGATATTGCTCCTATATTGCTACGGTAGGCATTTTAAACTTAGATAGTTGGTAATTTTGCTCAGATTTAGAATACACCCGCCATTCTGTGGTCAGGTTAGCTGCTCACATACTTTTTCTAAAAACTGTGGTTCTAAGATAATACATTGCTTTAAATTTTATGTACATTCAGTACATTGCTCGTACATTGCTTTCATGCATATTGCATGGCCATTTGTACACCCGCCATCCTGATACTCACAAATATTTAATGGTTTTTACAGTGTTGTTAACGCGCTAGCGAGTAGCGAGTAGCCACACCTCTGGTATTGTAAAAGTCCATAGGCTACGGTAACTGCTTACCATCAGGTAAGCGGTATCGGTGGTAGGTGCAACGTAACCTTTTGTGGGTAAAAAAAACATGCGGGGCAGTCTTTGCGGACTATCGATAAAAGTGAAATGCTCGGGGGTATATCTATGTATACACAGTAGTATGCATATGGTTAATGGAAAGCGATCGGTGATAATGACGTGAGTAACTTGATTTTTGTTGTCCTTTGCCTGATATGATGAATTCTTCTGAGAAAACTAGTTTTACTAATAATTTATACATAGATATAGCCTCTTTATGTAATTTGGTTAGTAATTATAAATGCTTATAATATGAACTATTGGTGTAATGAAACGCACAAGGAATTTTGACATTGACCATTGACTATTTTGACATTACCAACAAAAGTTTACTATAAAGTTGAGAAAAGTTTCTGTGCCAAGTGTTTGTGTCTTAATTTAAAAATAATTAAATTATCGTATTCAAACTTAAAAAATGGTAACTATTTGTTGTTATAAAGATACTTAATTAATTAGTGATTGAAATTAATTGTTTATTGGTTTGTTACAGGCACGTTACTTCAAGGAACAAGACATAGATGGTATGTCCTACTTACGATAAGATAAAATAATATTTCCTGAAGATAAGCTTTAGATTCAACTATTATGTATTCATTTGTTTTTATTTTTACTGCAAGTTTGTCAAAATCATCACTAAGCTTTTTTTCGTACTGAATGGATATAAAGTTTATAAGCAACAAATAACGGTACCGAATTAATAAATCTAGAATCTATTGCCACATCTAATATAATTTAATAGTAGTTTATTATTTTCTAATTCTATTTGAGATATAGAATTAGAAAATATAATAAAAAAATATAAATAATGAAAAAAATATTATGATTGACATATATAATATTAATATTATGTTCTTTTAAACCACCTATAACTGGAATATAATAATATGTGTTTTATAAAAAATAAAAACAGTGAGCCGTCACATCAAACAAAACATCGACATTATTTTGTAAAAGTAATATGCAGAAAAGAACATATTGTGATAGGAATTAAATGTCATAATGATAAATACAATATTACGATTTTTTGATGCGACACATCTGCCAGGCGTCCCGTGACGGCTCACTGTTTTTTTATTTATTATTATTTACTCTAAAAAATATATGTGTTAAAAGAAACATATTAACACAAACTCAAAGAGGTTTAATACAATTAATAATTCGAAAAAAAATGTAAACTTGAAAATAGAACTAAAATCAAATTTAAATTTCGTGGCGACGCTTTCGCCACGCCAGAAATCGGTTTTACGTGCGGCTATAGATGTTTCACATCCAAAATTAAATACTTATACAAGTTATTTCATGTTTTCTATCTTTGCCCTGCAAAATAATTTCTATATGGATATTACAGTTTTATATGAGTAAGTACTAAACTATAACATCAAAATCTAAAAAGTGTTGTAAAAATTATGTATTTTAACTATTTATCTTATATTGTGGTTTTAAATTCATATTTAACATAACATAACATACCATCACACCTGCCATCCCCGAAAGGTTATGCTGAGGTGTACTAATGTAAACCCACATTTTGCCAGTATGTTTTAGGTTCCATGTAATAGAGGGCGAGCCTATTGCCATTAACCGGCATGAATCCAAACTCCGAGCTGCTACTGAGAATTTCATAGAAAAACCCAATAACACTTTGCTCGACCTGGAAATCGTACCAAAGACATCTTGCACGGCAGTTACACTGTACGACCACTAGACCAACGAGTCAGTTGAATTCATATTTATATGAAAGAATAGTCATCTAATCTATATCACATCTCTTTCTAACAACACTGTCATCATAATCAGCCCAATTATCCCACTGCTGGGCATTGGTCTCCCCTCATTAGGAGAGATTAGGCTAGTCCAGCATGCTATCCTAGTATACCTTGGCAGACAACAATAAGAATCCTAATTATACTTTTTTACCATCCATATTGTCCATATTGATGTCTCATTAGTGCACAATAAAGAATACTTTATCTATTGATGTGTTTGTTTAGAATTCCGTGAATGCTTCTACCTGTTTGCCCGTTCTGGGCAGATCACATCTCTGGACGAGCTCACTGTGGTCATGCGGTCACTGGGGATGAGCCCCACCATACAGGAGCTAGCAGGTAATGCACTTAACAAATTTTCATCTAAATCGATTGAGCAGTTTAAGTCTGAAGACGTTAGAGACAAGCAGACACACTTTCGCATTAACATTAGAATGGTGCGAACTAGGACTCAAACTATCCCCATACAAAATTTCATCTTAATTGGTTCAGCGGTTTAAGAATGAAGTGATAACAGACAAACCCACTTTCGCATCTATCTGAATATATATAACTCAAAGACGACCTGATTGGCGCAGAGGCTGAGCGACCGGCTTGTGCGTCACTGGTGGCGGGTTCGATCCCCGCACGGAGCAAATATTTGTATATTGTACAGGTAGTTGTTCCGGGTCTGGGCGTTTGTGTATGTGAAAATTTGTGTTTGTAAACGCACCCACGATACAGGAGAAAAACCTAGTGAGGGGCAACATTAAAAAAAAAAGACTAACAGTGATCTATCAATGCACAGCCCAAACTCCTGGACGGATCGGACTAAAATTTGGTATGCAGGTAGATGTTATGACGTAGGGATCCGCTAAGAAAGGATTTTGATTAATTCTACCCCAAGGGAATAAAATAGGGGATGAATGTTTGTATTTAAACTATACCTAATTAATAATAATACTTCTTAACGCGCGCTTATCGACTATATGAACTGAACAAAGTCAAAGCCAACTGTTTTATTTCAATTAGACCAATATTATACGTACTTTTGAATTGTCAAATTAGTTGGGTGGGCACAGTCCACCGTATGAGAATTTCTAATCGGTAGCCCAACATCCTAGGGTAGGCACTGGACCATTCTGAGGTGGGCACGGACCACCCGGCCTCCTGCTTAGGTACGCCCAAGTCTTATGACGAAGAACCGGCAAGAAACTCCCTAGGCTCCAATGGCAAAAACTTACGTACCGTAACCCAAAGTGGAAGATCGCAATCGAATGACAGAGCTAATTGTCATTCGTTCAATTTCAGGGTATTTAAAAGGTAAAGGCGGCAAGATGTCGTTTGCTGACTTTTTGGAAGTCATGCACATACATTCAAGAGCTGAAAATCTACCTAGTGAGGTGAGTAAACTTTATAATAATAAATAAATAAATATTCCTGGACATTATGACACAGCACCAACTAGTCCCGAGCTAAGCAACGAGACTTGTGTTACGGATACTAGTTGGTTGATATACTACATATATGTATGTACTCTTTTTTGTAAATACATACATATTATACATAGATACATACATCCATGACTCGGATACAAATGTTTATGCTCATCATACAAACATTTGTCTCTGCCGGTATTCGAGCCCGGGACCCATAGCACAGAAGGCAGTTTTAACTACCGCTGGACTAATTGGGTCGTCATTGACATCTTTTAGGTGGTGAATGCCTTCAAGGCCGGTGACGCTGAGAAGAACGGTGTGATACCAGCGCGGCAGCTCCGTAACCTACTGCAGAACTGGGGCGAGGGCCTGTCTTCTAGAGAGGTACTCTACATTTAGCTTCACTTAATCCTTTCACTGCCAACTCCAGAGACTTCATGTCAATTCATCATCATCATATTAACCGTTAGACGTCCACTGCTGGACATAGGTCTCCTCGACCACCGCCTGCATCTAGCGGATTCCAGCGGCCTTTACCAGGTCGTCGGTCCACCTTCCCGGGGGCCTAGCCACGCTGCGTCTTCCAGTATGTGGTCGCCCATCCTTTCTGCGAGCGATGTGCCCTGCCCACTGGGACCTAAAACCTATTAGTATTTCTGTCTAACCCCTCGGTAATATCAGGCGTGATGTTATGTAAAAAAATAAGTGGTTTCTTTTACAAACTTTGTATGTTCTTTGCAATGTTTGTTGATGATAATGATCATGAATTGATGTTAAAATTTAGCTACAATTTAATTTTGATGTGAAACATCTATAGCCGCACGTAAAACCGATTTCTGGCGTGGCGAAAGCGTCGCCACGAAATTTAAATTAGATTTTAGTTTTATTTTCAAGTTTACCTTTTTTTTCGAATTGTGAATTGTATTAAACCTCTTTGAGTTTGTGTTAATATGTTTCTTTTAACACATATATTTTTGATGTGGAAAAAAATCTTAATATTTTATTTTATCATTATGACATATTTAGCTCCTATCACAATATGTTCTTTTCTGCATATTACTTTTACAAAATAATGTCGATGTTTCACATCTGCCAGGCGTCCCGTGACGGCTCACTGTTTTTTTTTTGCCCACAGGTGGACAACATATTTCGGGAAGCTAATGTCACTAACACAGGCACAGTACGTTATGAAGACTTCGTCAAAATCGCATGCGCGCCCGTTCCAGACTATTACTGACATTTCCAAAATCAGTTCAAGTTTTATTTAATTAATTGTCAAAAAATATTAATATTTAGTTAACTATTAATTTTTTTGTAATATTGTAACCGTCCAAAAAATATATTTTTATACTTATATTAATTTATTTAACTCATAAATAAATATGCGCGTGGCATTCTGTAGTTTCTGTCTAATCCAGCTTAATTATCACTATCAATACACTGCAATAAAAATCATAAAAAGTAATTTTATTTCAATTAAACTGCCACATTGGTGTAATGGTCGTAAAGTGCGTCTGCTGATCAAGGGGTCTTCGGGTTCTTGGGTTCGATTTCCAGGTCGAGTAGAGTTATAGTTCTAGTTAATAAAATGAAACAAAACATTTTTCAAACTGTCTTTATTTTGTCAAAATGTAACAATCGCTAAACTGATATGGCACTTGTATCTGTGGTCCTTCTAATTGTTATAGTAATAGGTTTTCTAAACTATGAAAACACATACAAAACGACGAGTTAAAGAGTTTACACACTTACGTAAACTTAAAATCTTAAGGCCAGCAACGTATTTGAAAGCCCTCTGATGTTGCAATGTCTATGGGTGCCATGGGCGCACCTAGACTTCCTTTTTCAGGGGGGGCTTGGCCCTTCTTGAGGTGGGCACTGGACCAATCTGGAGTGGGCACGGCCCACCATAAGATTTTAAAAAAATAAAAAATCCTTTGACGTTTTGTATATAATTTCATAGTATTTTGTGTTTATAGTGATTAAATTCTATTGACTACAAAGCACATGTATTTGAGCAAATTTATTCAAAAAGAAATTACTACATTGAGGTTATTTAATATTATCTGCAGCTAGTTTGGGACTTGTTGCCAAGATGTTTGTCAAAATATTCGCCATCATCGACAATATTCATTTTAATCTCACTACCATGGATTGCGTTCTTTAATTAGCTAAAAGGTCGCAGTAACCAAGCCAAAAAGTAACACCAATATTTCAAAACACGTTATTAACTCCCGCTCTTTTTTGACACTTGTTGAAGAATAAAAAGAAAGCCATAAAAATACAAAATCCTTATTCTGATTAGTGTAGTTAATAAACCCACTTATTTTTAAAACGCAGGAGGGAGGGGGAGGCTTATGAGCACAGTCCCCAAGAGCTGACAAGATAGCGAACGGCCTTACCAGTAGCAGATAATCTTAGATAGCCTTTCACAATAAAATTCACTTACAATATGACGTCTAGACGAGATTTCAAACATGTAATTGGGTACAAAATACAAGAAAAATATTTAATTGTGTAAACGAAGAAGTAGGACAATTAAATTAAAAATAATCCTTCATGATCTACATTTTTTAACGTTCGTCAACACGATAAGTTAATTTATTCTGGATATGTTTCGATATAAATAAATAGAAAAAATCAACTATATAAAAAAACAATTCAATTATTAGCCTGTTATTAAATTGGTTTACTTCAATTCAACTTTAGTAGTGTGACCGCTTGATCCCGCGAAGATAAAAAAATAGAAATCGTTTTCTTATTTGTAATAATCAATAACACATTCTGTTATATACTGTAAAAATCTATAAATAATTATCATGATCTGTCATCATCATCAACTCACTTGCTGTTGCATTGCTGGGGACGGGTCTCCTCTCATTTGAGCGGGATTAAGCTATAGTCCACCACGCTAGCCTACTGCGGGTTGGCAGACTTCACATGTCATCAAGAAAATCTCTTAGGCATGTAGGTTTTTTTCACGGTGTTTCCCTTCACCGAGCATGTGATAAATACGCACGTAACTTGGAATAGTCAGTAGTTTAGGCTTGGGGTCGCGCTCGAGACCTTTGATTTTTAACAATCTACTGGCCAGAACTCATACCACAAGTCTTATCACAGCTTAGGATATGATAATTATCGATTTCCCAACAAAGAAAATACAAAGACTTCATTATGAGTTAGAATAACATAGTCGTTTGTTATTATTGGTGATATTATTTATCAACCAATATAGGACTAACAATGTGTTTAATTAATCTACAAATGGAGAAAAACAAATAATTCGGCGCCCTTCAACTGGTCACACCACCTAAGCTAGACCTCGAGATTCCTTCATATCCTATTCCTAATTTTTTTGTAAAGCAACACTAGGTCTATTTTGTTTAAATTCTACAAATACAATATGTAAAACGCGTCCTATTGTATAAAATTAAATAATTATTGATCTGTTGTTAGTTATTTCTGTAAGATTAATTGGCATAACGTGACAATGTTACTAGTTATAAGTGACTAGTACTATTAATTTCTTCTGTGAAATGTCAATGGACATACGATACATTCAAATGAAAAAATATCTTCATCTGGGCCGATAGATAGCCTCGGCATAGTTGGGAAAAGATTTAAAAAATAATATCTATTATTTGTATCTAGTAACACTGTACCTTATTGGCACTTACAAAGAGGTATTATACTTTCTATTAAAAGTAGCCAAAGACAATAAGGGGGATCTCCCGCTTTCGATTGAACAAGAAATTTGAATTTGGCGGGCTGTAACGGCCACGTTGCATTAATATCTTTGTAAGCAATCGAAGTAGAGTCAAAACAAGCTTTAGTGCAAGATTATAAGGCGGTGATAGGAAAATACTGTGATCCTATTTTACTAATAGTGGCTTTTTTGGTGCATCAAAATAGCATTTATTCGTGGCGACATAAAAATGCCCGTCGCTTTATCTACCCTGGGAGGAGATCTAATCCATAAGATGACTAGATATCTGATAATCAATAACCGCTTTAACCAGCATTTCTGCATTTGATCGGTGCGGTGGATCTGCATACGATTTGCGCGATGGTTTCTCCAATTTTTATGATTGTGAACATTTTGTCTCTTGATATGTGACCTTAAATTATAAGTACTGTTTTACTATGAAAACGCCTCTTTTTAAATTCAAACGCAAAAAATACATGCAAGTTAAATACTGCCAATTTTTGTCATAAAATTATCACAATTGAAATAATAATAATTTATATAATTTACACGAAATAAATTATTAAAATGATATATTTATAAATTAAAAAAAATAATTAGATATTTAAAGACTCGCGCGTAACTAACGGAAATATATAATTATATGGTCGGCAATGCCCAAAGTGTACTACTTAATAGGTATCAAAAACAAGCAATCAACAATTTTATTTTCATCTGATTCCTGAACGCACAACATTTTAATTTCGTTACGTAGTCTGTGGTGTCATTTTGTCTATGACTAGGGGTTTTTTCAATGTCAAATCTCCTTCCCCCTATCCCTCTATGTAAATTAACAAAACAATAATCACAATAAAACTCACTCATGCTTACATATTTTTCAGCCAATTGAAAGGCACAAAACCACTTACTGGCAACACTATCAGACGTGTTTATTTTTAACAGAGTTGCCAGGTTTTCGTCGTCTGAAGTTGCCCATTGTACGAAGAATCTGTGTATTCTCGTCGTCAACTTCTCTGTCCATGCCCGATGTGCCCGGGATTTGCCCAAAAAGTTTTAGTTTCGTGGGCAAGTATATTAAACCTAGTAGTGTAATAACTGCAAGAAAAAAAATAGACTGTTACTTTTTTCTATATTCCGAAATAATGATAATAAACTTACAGATTAATTTATAATTCAATATGTAGTTCTAATTAGGACCCAGAAATATTATTTTACAAATCGGTTTCGTGAGAATAAACCTGGTTTTTGGACTTCATTTCTTTAAAACAATAAAAACTAGTAGACAGCGATTTAATAGAACAAAAACAAGTTGCTAAATCTTAACTCAGCGAATAAACTAGTTACATAAATAAAGTTTATAAGACTAAGGTTTTAAGAGGCCTTTTACAAAAATACGCGTTATTGTATACTTTCATCGGTGAAATTTAACACTTATCGATGCTTTATATAAATAACAATTAATTGTTAAAAATAGCGAGTTTTCTCTTCTACAATAATAATAAAGCGAAATATTGATAATTTATTTATTTATTCAGGGATAATCATTCTCCCGAAGTATGTTTAGGCAAAATCTCACGGAGAGCTGTTTTGGGAGCTCAAATTTGCAAATTCTGTCTATTATTCATACATAATTATTTTTTTCCCGTAATAGTAATATCGTACCCTTTAATAATAATAGAATACATTTTCATAATTGCGCTTTTAAAACATAAAAAAACCAACTTGACGTAATTCAATTTTCTAATGAAAACGGTCCGAAACAAGTCCAAATATTGCCGAAGTTCTCTATCATTTTGTAATAATATTTATATCTAAATAATCTACAATATTTGTTTAAGACAGTATATTTTTTTAAGATTTTTTTATAAATAATTTTGCCTTTTATGAATAAAATGAAATTACTATAAATTTCACTGCAACGGCAATGTGCGCTCAGTATCGCGCGAGCGCTTGTCAAGGATGGGTCTATGTCAGTTTTTTCGGGTGACCTCTCGTGTCGATACTATCGTTGTGTGCTTTGCTAGCCGTGTCAACGCTGCTATTGTGTGCGTAGGATCATCGTATACATCGTATACTAAGGTGACGTCACGGACGGACAACGGAACGTAACAGCTGTTCGTGTCATTACTAAAATACTGTTGAACCATTTAATAAACTCGCGCAAATTCGGTTTAAATGAAGTTTATGTGGTTGGACTAGTGTGCGTGAGTGTTTGCAAAATAAAACACAGTGAAATATAGTGTATTTTTAAAAAAATAGTTTGCATAATATAGTTTATTATTTGACATTTAGGGCTACTTACAATTTTAAGTACCACTAGTACCCCCAAAAAGCGAAATAAGTTACCGGTGTCAATGAACTTTAGTAGATCCGTCAAGTAGGCTCAATAGACTATTTGCGAAACAGTCGCCATCTACCGACAAGGAGAGGTCAAAGTGGTTACGCCATCTATTATTAACTTACCGAATCTCAACGGCCTAACTTTAAGATGGTTAAGTGTGCAGCCTGCGGTAAATTCTTGGCTGCAAAAGGTGGCGCCACTTGCAGCAATTATGCCTGCAATAACAGATACCACCTAGCTTGTTTGATGTTATCTGATAACACGCAGATATGCAACGACTGGTTGTGCCCTGATTGCAAAAAGAAGTTGCCTAGGGGAGATAATAGCGCAACACCTGTCAAGGATTTGGCTAGTGGTCCCCCTCAAATCACGGCAGCAGCGGTCACCGCTGCGGTGGGATCTGTCCGGGGCGCAGTGAGCAGACCATCTGTAGCACTGACTCCTTCTCAGAGCACAGTAACCGTGCCCCCTGTGGTAGTCAAGAAGATAGCGTCTCGGGCTGCGAGTGAACAGAGCACTGATGGGGAACCTTCGCCTGAAGCGCAGCTGACCCTTCGCGAGGAAATTAGGCTGTTCAGGTCCGAGTTGCGGGAGGTCAGGGACGAAATGAGGGAATTTCGTCGTGAGATGGCCGTCCTGCACTCATCGCTGGGAGCCTGTAATGAGAGGGTGGACGCTCTGGAATCCAGAATCGGGGCGTTAGAGAGTAAGCAGGGTGCTACCCAGTCTGACGAAAAGGTAAACCAGTTGGAGCATCTGGTCACCCAATTGCAGCTGGACCTGAATGACCGCGACCAGGAATTGCTCAGCTCCGATCTAGAAATAGCGAACATCCTGGAGGTACCTGGGGAGAACGTACTGCACACTGTGGGATTGGTGGCGGCGAAACTCGGAGTGGCTCTTGAGGAACGCGACATAGTGTTTGCGCAGCGAGTGGGCCTGCGAGCCGACCGCGAGGCGCGGGTGACGGGAGGTGCGGGGAGCGGCGGGGCGAGTCCGGCGGGGGGAGCGGCGGCGGGCGGGCGCGCGCGGCGCATCGTGGTGCGGCTGGCGCGCCGCGCGCTGCGCGACGATCTGCTGCAGGGCGCGCGTGTGCGCCGCGGCGCCACCACGGCGGACCTCGGGCTGCCCGGGCCTCCGCGACGCTTCTTCCTCAACGAGAGGCTCACGAAAGTAAATAAGTACCTGTTTTACCGGGTACGTGAAGCCGGGAGCCGTCTTGGATGGAGGTACACGTGGACGAAGTTCGGGCGTATTCTTGCCAAACAGGGTGACGGCAAGGCGACCCATTGCATCCGTTCGGAGGGAGACTTTGTCCGTGTTTTTGGCCAGGAAGTATTGCTTAATAATGATGTGTAACCTTGCCCCTTGTATGCATTACTGTTCAGGCAATCCTACATTTCACATAATTTTTTTCTATATTTTTTGTATTGTTTTATTTATAAGTGATATTTGTGCGAGGCCGGAAATCGTCCTGTCTCAGTATAACGCGTTACCCTTCTATGGCCAGGCTACCCGAGTAGTTATTATACAAATATTATTCTTTATTATTAACACTTACATTCCTATGGGTCAATTATACATCTACAATATTTACATTATCCTACTTATAAACTACGCTATATTATTATATTACTTATATTGTTTATCTAAAGCTATATACATTATATACTATTCTTTATTTTATGATGTGAACTATTTATACAAATTATTATACTTTTACATCATTTACACTTTAAAAAATGAATAAAACCAAAAATCTCAAAGTCGGACTGTTCAATGCGGGGTCGCTAGGCTCACGTCAAGACGAATTTATCGTGGCAATGAACAATCTATCAGTAGACATCATGGCGATAAATGAGACCTGGCTCAGGCAGGGGGAGGAGGGCCGCGCGCCAAAGGTACCGGGCTACCGGCTGCGACACGTGCCGCGCCCCGCCGCCGTGCGCGGAGGCCGCGGGGGCGGCGTCGGCTTCTACGTGCGCCGCGGAGTCCGCGTGCGCGCCGCGCCGCACCCGCCCGCGCCGCAGGTCGAGCAGATGTGGCTCAGGTTGACCATTAACTCGCAATCGTTAATTATCGGTACTGCGTACAGGCCGCCGTGGCTCGACGTCAATGTTTTTCTGGACGCGGTTACCGATTCTCTTTCCTCCTTTGCTAACGCGGATAAAGTTCTCTTGCTTGGCGATTTCAATATTAACGTCCTAAACCCCACCGACAATAAAACCAAATTACTGAAAAACTTTTTACTATACTGCAAGCTAAATCAAATTGTTACTGAGCCAACTCATTATACGGATCATAGTCAAACCCTAATTGATGTAGTGTGCACCGATGCCCGGGTGTGTGGGGTATCAGTATCTCACACACCCGAGCTCGGCAATCACGCCATTGTTTCGGTTGAATTAAAATTTAAATTAGAGAAACCGACACCTAAATGGATTACGTACAGGCCACTTAAAGACATCTTACCAGAATACTTTTATCATGACTTAAATAGTATGGATTGGGAATATATTGAAAGTCTAGAAAATGTGAACACAATGGTAATGACATTTAATCAATATATTCTCAAACTATTTGACTTACACGCACCTCTTAAAAAAGTTTTAATAAAAGAACAGTCTTGCCCTTGGATAACCGACACTGTCAAGGAGATGGTGAAGTTGCGTGACAAGTGTCATAATAAGTCCAAAATTTCTGGATCTGAGTGTCATATAAAGTCTTATAAAGAATTAAAATACATTGTCAGAGCTGCAATAGAGAGTGAGAAATGTGCATATTTCAAAACATACATTAATAATAACATTAAACAGCCTAAGAAATTATGGAAGCATTTAAAATCAACTATAAACATCTCAAATAAATCAGAGCACAGATTACCTCATTTTTGTAATGACCCGGAATTAATTAACAAACACTTTTTGGATGTACCTGGTAGTAGTAATGTAACAACGGCAGACTTGACATACTTTGAGCAAAATAGTTTTAATAATAGTCATTTTAAGTTAGAAACTGTTTCTGAAGACGTGGTGATGAGGCTGTTACGAGGTTTGAAGTCGAATGCTCAAGGTTCAGATCACATCTCTCTTGAGATGATTATGATGACACTTCCGCGTACACTTGCAGCTATTACAGCCATCATTAACCAATCCATTGCTACCTCTGTCTTCCCGGATCTGTGGAAAAGGGCAATAGTTAGACCCATCCCAAAAGTACTTAATCCTACAAGCATAAAAGATCTTCGCCCTATTAGCCTTCTGCCCTGTCTATCCAAAATACTGGAAAAGGTTGTGTCTGAACAATTTAGGGCATATCTAGAGCAGAACAGTGTCTTGCCGGTATTTCAATCGGGTTTTCGCAAGGGACACAGTACAGCGACAGCACTACTTGATGTGGTTGGTAATTCTCTTGAAGCCAGAGATCAGGGCTTGGGAACTCTGCTTGTTCTGCTGGACTTTTCGCGTGCCTTCGACAGTATAAATACCACTTTACTTCTTTCAAAGCTATCTTATTACGGGTGTGACACACAAACAACTCAATGGTTTCAAAGTTACCTTATTAACCGTTCGCAGTTTGTACAGCTGACAAGTGATATTGATGGTGGTACTTTATCTTCCAGCCCTAGGTGCGTGAACAGGGGTGTGCCTCAGGGATCCATCCTCGGCCCGCTTCTTTTCGTTCTGTACAGTGCTGACATCACTAACTGTCTTGTAAACACTAAATTCCACCTTTATGCCGATGACCTCCAAATTTACCTCCCGTTTCAATCCCAGGATGCTGTCGACACTGTAAACAGAATAAATGAGGACTTGGATATGGTCTCTGCTTGGTCTAGACGAAACTCCCTGGTTCTTAACCCCAGCAAGTCCAAGTACATTGTGTTAGGATCCAGAAATTTCATTAGGAGGATGTCTAATTATAATTTAGATTTAAAAATTGATAGTTGTAGTTTGGAACAAGTCCAAGAGGCTCGTAATCTGGGGGTGGTTTTTGACAGTCAACTGCATTTTGAAGCACACATCCTGGAAGCTGTGCGCAACTGCTTCTACCGACTCAAACTTCTATATCGTGTCCGTCCCTACATAAGTGTGGATATGCGTGTCATGCTATGTGAGTCACTTGTTTTATCCAAGCTGAACTATGCTGACACTGTGTATGGGACGTGCATTCTCGGTAGAAGCGAGAAAATGATCCAGCGAGTACAGAATGCGTGTGCTAGATTCTGTTATAACATTCCCCCCAGATCCCACATAACTCCTTTTCTAAACAAGGGTAATCTGATGAGAATGTCAGCACGGAGGAAACTCCATCTGGCTACCCTACTATTCGGCATAATTCTCACAAAAAAACCAGATTACCTGTATAAAAAACTTTCTTGGTCGCGTGAAATAAATAAAGTTAAAACCAGAGCATCAGCCTACCTCATGTTGACACCAACGCATAGAACTGCTGCTTTCCGTGGTAGTTTTAAATTCGCTGCCACTCGCTGCTGGAACGACTTGCCACCTCCTTTTCGTGCTATAAGGACAGTTAGTGCTTTTAGTATCAACTATAAAAAACATTTATTACGCCAACAAAAGAACGATTTCCTATAAAAATTACCTTGGTCTGCACGCAGCTGGCAAAGGTGGCCCCAGTCGCTTGTGGCACCGAGTATTTGCAGCATAGTCTTAGATAAGTAAGTTTTCATTTTCAAACAACATTAGCACAAAGATAAATGTCACAGCACTTATTGTTTATTTCTTCTTAATTGTATTATTTATATTAGCACTCTCTCTTACTTTAATTGTACTGATCCAGATATACACATATTTTATACAACACACACATAATTAGATAGTATTATAAATATTTATCACTTTCATTAGACAAGACAATTTACATTTAACAATTGATTTACAAATACAATCAACATTAGAGCGGCGGTGCGGGCGGCGCCTGCGTTCCATTGTTTGTCACAGATTATGCTATGGCTTTATTAACCGTAGCATAGACAAGCAATGTGATAACGCTTGGCCCTGTCCGATCGACGCATTATATTAATAAAAACGCCTTCCCACACAATCATTATTATACTTTATTTATTATTATAATTTATTATGTGTATGCCTTATTATTTTTTGGTTTTTATATGTATCTATTATATATAAATAGCATATTTATACTCCCGTGGCCGCCCGTGGCATCTCTGTGGGCCCTATCGGAAGACCAGCGCTGCGACATTCAATGTCGTAGCATTATGCTGAGATAGGGGCCTTTTTGGTCTCGTACAGGCTTTTAACTTTTTATTTATTTTATATTTTTATTTTTATGTGTACTTAATTAATTGTGTTCACCTGTGCGAGTCACGAATAAATATTTTTTTCTTTCTTTCTTTCTTTCTATACTACGACCTAGACGACGAGAAAAGCTCGATCAATGCCGCTGCGGGAAATATTTTTTTAAATAATATTGAGTTATTTTCCTACATCTGTGTGTTTTATTTAAAGTTTAGTCCCACAAGTCAAGTTTTATACATCAAATATAATATGCAAACAAGTATTTTAGAATCATTTAAATGTTATTGTTTCTTCTGCATAGAAATATATTCCCATTTCCAGCACAACTGAATTTAACGAGGTTCTATTTTGCATTCTTATAATGATTTTTTAGTACCTATTCTTTAGATGTAACACCTGGGCTGAGGTCATAAAATATAATTTGAATAATGAGCGCTTATCGATAATCCATAACAGGTGGTTACTAGCAGATAGTAAAAGCCGAAAAGTTTATTTATCTATTATTGATATTATTAAATCTATTACACTATGTTACCGTGTCTCGTTGGTTGTAAAACGCGTGGTATGATTTTAACAAGTGTAAGAAAATAATGTATTAAATTATTTGCATGGTTTTAGGAAACGTTAAATCAAAGAATTTCATTATTAAATCAGTGTACATATTAAAATACGAATAAAAAATAAATTATCCTCAATAATTATGTAAGAAAATTAAATGAAACATGATTTTCAAACCATAAATATTTATGTACTTATTAAATACCTATAAGTACATAAATAAAGCAATGAACATTGTGTCATGAATAATATAAATCAAATTTAAAAACCTTTCATAACTACTATATTACAAAAATGTAAAATTTGCGGATCAAGATAGTTTGGTCGCCACACTCGCAACATCATAGTGCGAGCGAGTGAGAAGATATGAGAGAAGGTAGAGGTCGCGTAACTAGCCGTCCGCTCGATGCATAGAAAATACCTAAATTAGCGCAGCGCCGAAATGTAAAAGGGCTCTTAAGCAAAACCGAAGTTAACCATTATTTTTGGACTAGTTTTCATCCTACTATGACTAAGTACATAAAAATAATCAAACTTACTGTTTAATACGCAGGGGAATACAACATAGAAGTTGAGGTCCGTGGAGTGGAAATAGAATGCTTCGGTCACATACAGGATTATGGTCAACATCAACGACCAATACCCCATAGATACCACCCTGCAAGTAATATATTAAGTGTACTGGTGTTTGTGTGCTATATACTATGTGGAGATGATAACACGACAATAAATTAAACCCAGTATACCTAATGATATTCTAAGTCTGTATACCAAAAATCAATCAAATATAACCAGTAGTTTAGACACAGGGCATTATTTTCCTTTTTTTAATTTCAACATGATGTATTGTTTACTAGGCTATCACAGAAAGAAAGAACCTGCAACATAAGTATATACACATGTTGCCAACTCGCCACTTAAAAGACTATCGCCAATCTTAAAAAACTCCGTAAGCAAATCTAATTTCTTTTGCATATTTGTGCTATTTGGTTTGTTTGAAAAAAACTTTTTTTTAATATTGATGTTACAACTTATTTAATAGAGTCAAAATACTCTGTTGAACTAGTATGGTTCGTCTTTTCTTTTATTGTCGTGTTATCATCTCCACATTGTATATTTTATACAGACTGGGACTAGCAAAATTTAAATCTAAATTAATAAAATTAATTAAATGTATGAATGTTCAACCATTGATCCGATACTGATTAAATTTTAGTGGATTATATGTATACTTACGGTCTATAGTGTATGTACAGGGTGCAATGTATGAGGGCTAGCGCCTTTAGCACTGAGTACATGCCCAGCATGCGAGATATTGTGTAGTCCCCTGAAACAATAATATGAATAATAATTATATTTTATAAACAGATAATTAGAAGACACTTTAACAAGAGGTTTTTTTACACTGTTACACAGCTCCATCTAATTCCTAGTGTAGAAACGACGTTTGTGTGGATTTTAGAGGGTTTGTACACAGCATCTATTTTTTTAGTACATACATATTGTGCATAGAATACATCCAAGACTCAGGTCAAAAGTGCCAAAGTCCAGCAATCTGACAGAGTATGTCTGTAAGATTTAAAATTTAAAAGTGATTCGGCAGAGGTTTGCTGTTACTACACAGATAAGTCAAAGTCAACTCATTTATTTCAATTAGACCAATACAGGTGCTTTTATATTGTCAAATTTAATTGAATGTAGTTGCACAGTTCCAAAAGGTAGGTCTTATGGAGATGAACCAGCAAGAAACTCCATAGATACTCTTTATGCCTGATGATTTATGATAGCCTGAATGTATATGGGGCGAGTCTGTTTGCAACTATCTATATATTTGTCTTTGATAAAGCATTAACCCTAACTGCTAGCTCCTAGAGTCTAAAAAATTCCATAGACTTCATGTCAATTTACATGCCCTAAAATGTGTCTCGCATATAAATATAACTTGGGAGCCGGACTGTGGGCTCACAAATAAATTATCATTGCACCTGTGAGCTGGTGCTGACAGTATTGGTCTGGCCCATAAAAAGATTATAATGTTGTTGAGTTATGATACACAACTTACCATCTAAATGTTCGTCAGCCGCGTTGCTAAGAAACGACCTCCTTTCTATGTAGGACCGTCCTGCAGTCCCCAGGTCCATAAAAGCTACAAAAGCTATCCATCCCCTAAACGCATATAAAACTTTATTCTGTACCGCCATTATTTCAAATTAGAACTATATAAGTGCACACTATTTCCGGTTTTCACTTTTGACCTAATTATGACACTAGTTTCAGGATATAAAAAAATAATAATGAAAAGCTTAAACTATCGACTCATCATGAGTTAATCTTAGTCTAATTATGCAGTGTTAATATCCGAAAAATCCCGTGTTTGTATCAGCGTGCATCGCAATGCGGCATTTTACCTGCATTGTATTTTTTCATATACAATTTATAATTATATTATTCAAAAATAACTTTACAAGTGTTTCGCGCAGAATCTGTTTCTGTCAAACGAGCAGTCTACGATTAATGTCAGTGTTGAGTTGTCAAGTCTGTCAATTTGGCAGTAATTACAGTATTACCATATTCATAAAATTGATATTGCTTATCTATTTCCTCATGGGGTGACATCTGGTGGGAAGTAGCACCCAATATCAAAGTTGGCCAGGTTCAATGGACACTACAGTTTACAGCCCTCGAGTTCATGATGAATGTACAACATTGTAGAGCTATTTCTTATTAAAAAATTCTGAAAATTTTATATTTATCTCACTAAGAACCCTCAAAATGTTTAGGCAAATAAACATTGACTTTGGCTCAATTTAGTCATTAGTTAATAATTGATCTTTTTATATGTACATCTAAATAAATGGAATATATATATTTTTCAAGGCACTGAGAAAATAACGTAGTTAGTGGGTTTGTAATAATATTGATTTTCTACATAAAACAAAGCAATTTTTTTTTACTATAAAATATGCGCAATATAGTTTAATTTAAAATGTGGAAAATAAAAAGAAATAATTATTAATAGTTTTATTAAAGTAATAACTGATAAGTTGTAATATCTTAGAATTTATGAAATGTTTTTCGTATTGCTTATTAAAATAAAAATCTTTTATTTTCAGACCATCATATCTATAGTGTTAATAACATTATAACCAAATAACTAAATAAATAATATTGTTAGTATACATATCAATGGAAATATAAATACACACCACACATGAGAAGTAACACCCCCGATAGGCAGGCTCACCGAACTTTTACAACATATGAACTTTCATTCAAGACTAAATTGAGTCGCTCACCCACCATTTTCAAGACTATGTTCGAGCTCCACCGCACCCTGTTCAACAGTGAAGCAACCTTTTTTCGCATTAATGCGTAAAAGTCATCCACGCTGCTATCAACAAATAAAACCGACGCGCTACAATAGCATGGGAACCGGTACAGGTACCCTGAAGATGTTGTATTGAATGTGCAGGGTATTGTAGAAATGTAGGATTTTTGTGAAAACTGGCCCACGGGCGACTAGTATAAGATACTTCATACTTGATAGTACCACGTACCAACAATGTCCTACGCTCCCTCTCTATATCCAGATCATCACACATGATATTTTCGATGACTGTAAAACCCAAATATTTAAACTGCGAGACTCGGTTTAAAGTCACAGTCACTACTTAGGTGTGGGTAGTGGTATTGTGGACAGCCCTTTACTGTTAGTTTTTTGTTGTTATTCATTGGCACGTTATTATTATTTTATTGTCTACTATTCTAATGAAATTTTGCAATTATTAATTTAGTGATGTCCTATTCGATTTATTTTGCTTGGAAAATTTAAAAATAGGTACCACAATGACTTGACTACAAGAGAGAAATTGCCATATTAAATATTGTCACGTTATCCGCTTGTAACTGGTCACAAAATACCTAAAAATATCGTCGCCATATTGGTATTGTCAAAAACTTCGGGATATATCGGTGCCGATGAAAAAATGGTTTCAAGTCTTTTAATTACCGAGTTATCTGTTTTCGAGTGATCTAAAAGGACCAGCTGTGACTTTAGATGTTACGTTTATCGTATGAGTTGTGTTATTCGGTTCTTAAATGATGTTTTCCATGGAGAAATGTTTGGGTCATAGTGGGACTGGCACAGCAGAAGAGACTCAGCTCTTCGCCGGTGGTGGCGAGGGGCTGGGTAAGGAAGGTCTTCCATCCGATGAGGTCGCTTCAGCCGTGGCCGCGGTCTCCGACGAGATCGGGGACATCCTGAAGGACGAGTTGGGTGACGCGGATCGGGCGGATCGCATTGGGGCAGAGCTTGCAGATTTGAGCGCGGAGCTTGGTATGCTTGCTGGTTTAGCTGATGGAGAGCCGCAACAAGACTATCCATCACTCTTCGAAATAGCGGTGAGTGCCAATATGGCTGACTTGTATTTTTCCCATTAGGGTTGGCAAATTCGTCTCTGTCGCCCGTGTTGCCTTCTACTCCTTAAACTAATGTCATTGACCCCCAATGTGCTAATAAATACTTCAGTCTGGCGGTTTGTGTACATTTTCTTATATCAAAAACACTTTAATTAATTATTGATTGACAATGGATAACCTACTAACAACTTCCATAAAACCTGTTTTCTTGATATCATCTTTTACAACACGAAAAAAAACTGAGATTATTTTTATCAAATCTAGTACATGTGTATTCTAATTTGTGAATACAAATCCTCAGGTAGTTTTTTTAAAATTAATATCACATTCTGGCATTAGAAAGTAATAGTTTTCATTCTATATGTATTATTTTTTTTTGTTTTCATATGATGGACCTGACTGTTAACGGTATAACAAATTCATTTTTATATTCATATGTTTATATTTATTTATTTACTCACAAGTGAATCGATTTCATACAATTTCACATAATTTTTTGTATTTATTTAAACATATAATAAATGTACATGATTATCTTAAACTGTCATAAAGTAAACAAATCTATCTATTATATTTAAACAACTGGTAAAATATAAAACTGGGTAAAGTCCCTTCAGAACATAACAGGTAATTGTTGCAATGCACAAAATCTCTCAAACATAATAAATATTGGAACCATATTTATAAAATAATAACATTATTATAGGCAGACACATCCTTTTTCTTATATTTTAGTTTTAAAATTCTAAGGGTATTTATCTGATTAGGACTTAGTTTGTTAAAAGTAGTTTTTCTGTTTATAAATATTTACTAACCATACCCTACAATACTTGGTTGTGGCACATTGTTCTTAAAGATAATAAAAATATATTTAAAGGTTGTATATCATGTCATAATTAGACCTCAATAGTTGCAGACCTTTTTGCATTTTTGCTTACAAACCAACTGAACATTTTTATAGGTATAGATTTAAGTAATGACTGAAAAAGAAATACAAGTATAACTTTAGGTGTTATGGTGATAAGGGGGCAAACAAGCAGGCAGTTCACCTGATGGTAAGTGATGCCCGCTGCCCATGGACATTTGCAACACCAGAGGCTTGCAAATGCGTTGCCAAAACCCTTAAAAACCGTTCAGGTTTCTTAAAATAGGGAGTTACTGAATTGACAGCAAACTGAATTCCCATGCTGTCAGAATAGTCACTCCCCCAATGAGCTCTGGTAACCTTACTCACTAGCAGAAAGACAACTATTGCTGATTCACTGCAGTCTTCTGTAAGGCGGAGGTATTTCCCCAGTCGGGCAGCTCAATTTGAGTGAGAAAGAACTCATGACAAAGCATGTATTTAGTGTTTGGTCGTAATAATATTATAATATTTTTAAAACATCCCAACGCCTGGAGATAAGCCAGAAAAATGTTTAATGTTATTATTTGAGATTGTACATTTATTCAGTAAAATATTGTAAACACAAACTATGCGATTACAAATACATAAATGTTCGTTCTCTTTTTGTTTGGGAAAGTCGAAAATCTACTTAATGAATAGTCCCAATGTTCCTAATTCATTATTTATTTCATTTGGCAAAACTATCTGCGCATTGTTGCCTTTCAAATGAATCCATCAAGCAATATTAAGTAAATTATTAATCTCTAAAACAACATTATCTTGTTGTCACAATCCAACATAAAGAGTAAATTTTAGGCTGACTTCTAAAAGTAATTACATTTAACCATTAACAATTGACTAATGATAGAATAATACAATACTTTGGGATTTTGAGATGGTGTGTACAAATGTCTGACATCACTGAGGTATAGGTATTACAATCCGGTCTCATTTTCAATCCTTACCAGGATAACTAATTATTACTTTATTGTTTCAACATCAACCATTAATAAAGTGTACAAAAGATGTCAACTTTATTTTACAAATAACAAATTTTTAGCAAGAAATATCAATGAGATTCTCAGTGATAGAACAAATACAATCACAAATTAAAAGTCAAAACAATTGAAATCTAAAAAAAAAACAGTGTTTATCTTTAATGTAACGTAACTGGTGGTCTCCAGTCTTCTTGGTTAGGTTAGGCTAGGTTATGTTTTTAAGGAAAAAGCAGAAATCAATATTATTAATCAAAATTATAAAATGAAACAATAATAATTAGCTATTTGAGAATGCTATTAAATTTTATTTACCTTTCACAGACTATCGAATCTATCTAATAAAAACAGCAAGACAACAATCAGAGAAACTATTCTTTAAAATGTTTCAACTCTTTAATATTTAAATAAATAATCAATATTGGAAAAAAACAATCTTAGGATGTGAAGATTGTGTTATCTGTGTAACCTGTGGCCGAAAAGCCTATCTCAGCTTTTGTACATGTCGGCTTCATCATCACCAATCCATTATTGTCCCACTGCTGGGCACGGGTCTCCTCTCATTTGACAGGGATTAGGCCATAGTCCACCATGCTAGCCTACTGCGGTTTGAATTAAATTAAATGAGACAATTCAAAAGCACCTGGATTGGTCTAATTAAAATGATTTGATTTGAAAAATTCAGATGCCAGGATTATTTGCCAGGAGAATTTGAAAAATTCAGGCAGAATTCACATGCCATCGAGTAAATCTCTCATGCTGGGCACAGTAAATGGGTTGATGATGATGGTGGCTGATGTATTTGTGCTGACAGTATTGAGAGAACAACTCAAAGCTGCACTTGTGTTTTCTTCAAAAGGCCATATTGGACTTTGACCTACCTACATAGTTAGGGTCATATATTGTAAACAAAGATATACCTTAAAAGATACCATTATTATCAGAGAAATACCCAAATTTCTTCTCCAGTGGTTGTCAGTTAGGAAATGCCAATGTCATCTAAATACTAAAATAATCTTATACATGACTTGTAAAAGTATTTTCAATCTCAAAGATTTATTTACAGAAAAATTGGTTTTAGTTATTTCCTCCCTGCATAAATCATATGTTTCACATCGAACTGCACCAGTCTCATATTGATATTACATACATAAATCGTTGTAAAACAAAACCAACAATTTTGTATTTAATTTAAAAAGAGTATCTATGGAGTTTCTTGCCGGTTCTTCTCCATAAGACCTACCTTTTGGAACCGTGCAACTAAATTAAATTAAATGAGACAATTCAAAAGCACCTGTATTGGTCTAATTAAGATGATTTGATTTGAAAAATAAATATTATTTATCAGTTAACTTACATTTATGCATAAAGTTTTAACTATCTGACAGTATTGAAAATGTCAAGTGGTCTACACAAACATCCCGCTGATCTGGTACTGTTACCTGTGCAATAGGTAGTTGGGTAACATGAATAACGATTGAGCTAGCTGAACATTTACTGATACATGCTGCCAATTGGGTTAGTTGCAACTGCAAGATTCTGTGACTTCTTAAAACATCAGAGTAAATGTTGCCCTATTTATTTCAACTTACAGAATATATGTATTCAAAAATTCTCTTAAACTAAAGTCCATTGCTGGACGTAGGGCTCCCCTAGTGAACGTCACACAGGTCGATCTTCGGCTCTTCTCATCGAGTCACAGCCACCACGAATCAAAACTCTGAGCTGCTACTGAGAATTTTATACGAAAAATCAATAACACTTGCTCGACTTGGGAATTGAATCAAGACCTTGCTCGGCACTTACGACAAACGAGGCAGTTAGAAATTATGTAAAGAAATAAAATATGACTACACCATGCCGTTCTTCAAAAATGGTGTCTAAACAGTCGGCAACGTGCGAGCGACATCTCTAGTGTTGCAAACGTCAGGCTACGATAACTGCTTACTACTTACCACTACGGCGCCATAAGCTACGGCAAACAAGCGCGCTGTTGCAAAAAAAAAAACAAAAAGAATTATATAAAGGAATCCTTAAAAAAATAAAACAATGATGTATTAAAAACAAAATTAAACTTATATCGATGTCATTGGTAACTGTTCCCAAACCAAATCCACTGAATTAATAAAAAAATAACGCGTCGAAAACAAAACAAACGTTCAAAAAATTAAGAAATGAGTTGGTGCCGAACCAAAAAAGCAAATTAATGATATTGATATGCGCAGCGCGCTCCTTCATTTGATTAAAGAGGTTTTTATTTAAGTTTGTAGGTAGAAACTACAAAGTCATGGAGATCGAATTCTTACGATCTTATGTACCACCTTGGAACCGATATCATCAAATACTGTGCAGTTTCAAACTTCATGTCGCGCACAATCAGGTTGTGGAGTCATCATCGTCATATCAACCATTATAAGTCCACTGCTGGACATAGGTCCCCCAAGGATCCCCACGGCGACTGGTCATGCGCCACCCGTATCCGCGGATTCCAGCTACCTTTACCAGGTCGTCAGTCCTTACCGGAGGTATGAAAGTTCTTTCGAGAGGTAGGGCATAGCGAGATTCTTCGCTCAAATTGAGCTGCCCGACTGGTGAAGTACCTTACAGAAGACCGCAGTGAATCAACAATCGTTGTATTTCTGTAAATGAGTAAGGTAACCAGAGCTCGATGCGGGAGTGACTATTCTGACAGCATAAGCATTCCGTTTGCTGTCAGTTTAGTAATTCCCTATTGTAAGAAACCAAAACGGTTTCTGCAGGGGTGGCAACGCATAGGCAAGTCTTCTGGTGTTGCAAAAGTCCATGGGTGGCGGTGATCACTTACCAGTAGGTGAGGCTGCTTGTTTGCCCCCTTATCACCATAAAAAAAATTATTGACTGTGAAATGAATAGCCTGATAGTGCGTACAACTTTCCTCCCTGTGTGTGATCTACCGGCTGGATAATGGGTTGTTTTCTGAGGAATTGTTCGTAGTGTTCGTACTTCCCGCCATCGGCAGCGAATTCATCCACTCCTTGGAATAAATTTGCGGTTCCAAAGGAACTTCATACTACACATTATCACGCTGTGGAATTAACTACCTGCCGCGGTTCTCTCAATCAACTACAGGGTTCTTCAAGGATCTCAGGATCTTCAGGATATTAACAGTGTAGGTAATGCGCTAGTGACACCTCTGGTGTTGCAAACGTCTATAGGCTACGGTACCCGCTTCTCATCTGGCGGGCCGTAAGCTTGTCACCCTTGTGGCATAGAACATGTCAGCGGGTGAATAATCAAGTATCCCCACTTTTCTGCCCTTAAGAGTTTTTTTCTGTTCCAATTTACATGAGATGATCTTTGAAGTTTTCTACCGAATAAAAGAAGAATTATTAAAATCAGACTCGGTTATCTAGTCAGAAAAGTGACTGTAAGAAGCAAAAGTGGTTTGGGAGAATCATGGTGCATGGCGTTCTGTAGTTTCTGTCTAGACCTATGGGAAAATTACCCGAGTGTATGTGATACGTGGTCTTCTAGACAAAAAAAATTACGTATTGATTTGAGAACCTCACAGATTGGTCATTCGGTCGGGTCGGTTGGTAATTAATCAAAAACGAAAACATTGAAGGTGGATCAACGATATTTGGTAGTCGGATTGACCTTTGTAAAGCATAATTAACATACTACATTTATCTTCATCTATCCATTTCCTCCTTCCGTTCTTTTGCGACGGCTAAATAATGAGGTATTTATCGATAAATATTCTTTATGGTTTTGACTTTTAAAGGTCCAATTTCTATATTTTTGTGAATCATGTAAAGTGCATTTTCATCGCAACTTTATAAATAATAGGTATAAAGATTATTTAACCTAATGATTCCTCTGAAACGTCACGATGGTGGATACTATTTGGGTATTTATCATATGCTCAAACGGTGAAGAAAAACATCGTCAGGAAACCTGCATGCTTGAGAGATTTTCTCAATGGCATGTGAAGTCTGCCAACCTGCAGTAGACTAGCGTGGTGGACTATGGCCTAATCCCTCTCAAATAGAGAGAGAGGAGACCCGTGCCCAGCAGTGGGACAGTAATGGATCATACCACAAACCTGTGTCGCTCTTGCATCGGTTTATTTAGTCACCAAAAACGTTGTCGATATGCTGTCACTCTAGTACTCGAGAAGGTTTGGGTACGACAGAAATACTTTGCAGATCGACATTCGACAGTATGATTTTATGAGAAACTAGATTTTGCTCGCGACTTCGTCTGGAAAGAATTGGTTATTTTCCCAATCTCCTTATTTATTACTACCCTCTTTTAAAAAAATAGCGATTTAGCACATAAACTGGCACCCTTCTTTACGCCCTTTTAGATGATGATTTCCGAGTTAAAAACTATCCTATGTCCTTCCCTGGGACTCAAATTATCTCCAAATAAAATGTTCAGCGGTTTATGCGTGAAGAGGTAACAAACAGACAGACACACGTTTGCGTTTATGATGTTAAGTATGGATTAGAAACCAGAAACCAGTGTTTTACGTCTTTATTTTCAGTTTTATTATAAAATAATAAAGTTTGCAATGGTAATATCAATCTGTTTTTTTACAGATGGGCCACCGCGGCTCCGGCAGTGGTTCCTCGTCGTCCTCCTGGTCAGGGGGTCGAGGGGGGCGCCCGAGGCAGCACTCAAGACCCCAGCGTGCCCCCAGACGGCGACCCATCGCTAAGGGGAAAGAGGTAAAAAACAAACACCCCTTCTTCTTGTTATCGTGTCAATGGCTAAATAAAGTCTGAGTAAAAAGAGGCCACCACAATGGCGTTAGGCGTGGCCAGACAGGTCTCTCAAGCAGGTTTTTGGGCACAAGGGACACACCAACAGGTATGACATAGACTGCTCTAGATCGGCGCAGACACACAGCAAGTTGAGGGTCTTTAAATCCCCATTAACACATGCTGGTGCTGCACCTGCCAGAGCCTGGGTATGCAGTCGGGTTAATGACTTCCACACTGGCCACTGTAAGTCATGTCTAAGTTTCTCCTGTGGACCAAAAAAAATCAGCAGGTGCACTACATGCACCCCAGTCACTCAATTCAGACTTGTAGATTTTAATTCTCACTACAACTATTTCGCGAGATGAGGTTTCTACATAATAATATGCTTTATGTGTGCGTGAGGTAAGAGACAACAGTGAAGTATTTCGGTCGATTCTGATATACATATATTTAAAAAAATTGTGTGTATTAGTGTACACACGTAAGAAGTGAAACTGCTTTATGACATCATTTTTCGAAAAATGATTTACTATTTACAACTTCACAGAAATTGGTTGAATAAAGCTAAATTAGATAAAGTTTATGCAAAAGGCTTTTATTATAATAGACATAAATAAAATATTATATTATTATTGAAATATTATTTTTCACTTCACTACCGAGTTGCAGAAATAAATAAGGTGCGTAACAGAAAAACGTGATTTAACATAAATAATTTAGTTTTCCAACTGTATTTTATGATTATTGATATAGGTAATTAAATAAATTAAAAAAAAAAAAAAAAAAAAGAGCGTTTGAATTAATAGTCTTCGATTTGTAGCTCTGTCAGTTCCAAATAATAGTGGGAACCAATCATAATCTTCTATTTATCAAAACGTCGATGTCTCAACCAATAGCAAGTTCTCAATAGAAAAACAAATGGTCTTGTTGTATTGGAAAAGGTATAGTTTTTAGTTGTCAAACAAACATCATGTTGCTATGGTTACTTATTCAAATAAAGATGTCGCGTAACGCAAAAATGTTACACTACATTTTTTTCCAACCCCGATAAAGAAGTTTAACTTCAAAAAAAGAAAAAGTCCGGCCTTTATAGTATTTTCAGGTAGGAAACTTTTAATTAGACTGTATTATCATAACGATTGAAATAATCTAAATTACATTGCGTGTTCCTCTGCGCGCTCGCTCTAAGTGTCAAGTTGTCAACTTCCAGTTACGCGGGGGTAATCTGCGGTAAACCCGTACAAGAGTCTTCAAGATAACTATGTACAGAAATAAAAAAACACTCACACAAACCCCGCCGCTTTTGCGTTGGGGTTTGAAAACTAGTCTAGTACATAGGGAGTTATAATAGTTGTGTTTCCCCCCGCACAGATGTCGCGGCGGCGCAGCGCGGCGGCCCGGCGCGCGGTGTGCATGCGCGTGCGCCGCGTGGAGGTGGTGTCCGACGCCTCCGACGTCGGGGCCGACTCCGACTCCGACGACCAGTGGACGGAGCTCGACGACGCATGTGAGTATAATATCTGGACATGCTGATACAGCGCCATCTAGTTGCCGAGCTAAGCAACGAGGTGTTTTCGAATGCCGCAGCCGAATATCCGTGGTATAACGTTATGGCTTGCCGTTATCAACAACAGCGGCGGTTTAACACATATTATTTTTTTTCTCCCAAAATCAAACGCGTATATATATGTCAAAAAATACAGAATAATAAGGGGTATAATCGTACCAAAGAATAATAGACAAGGTTGAAACTTAACACGTACCTCTACTTATTTTATAATTTTTCCAGCGGGCTCTTCAGACAGTTCATCGTTGAAGGAGGCGGCGGCCGTGGACGTCGACTGCAATGGCTACCAGCACAAAGCATCGGTAAGTTGTTTGTATGACTAGTCGCCGTATATATGACGAACATTGTGACGCAGCGTGGGTATGCCCCCGGCAAGGTGGACCGACGACCTGGTAAAGGTCGCCGGAATCCACTGGATGCGGGCGGCGCAGGACCGGTCGTCTTGGCGATCCTTGGGGGGACCTATGGCCAGCAGTGGACGTCTAACGGTTGATGTGTCGATGATTATGACACAGCGCCATCTAGTTCCGGGCTAAGCAACAAGGCTTGTGTTCTATACTAGATACAAAGATACATCTATGGCCCGGATACTAATGCTTATCATAAACATTTGCTCCTACCGCGATTTGACTCCGAGACTCAGCACAGAAGGCAGCATTAGCTACCGCTGGGCGAAACGTGTCGAAATTTGACTTTTTGTACTGGGGAAGTACGTCTGCTTTACAGAAGACCGCAGTTAAATAACATTAGCTGTGTTTCTGCGAGTGATTAAGGTGTAAAAGTGCCACCTGTGCTATTCAATACTCTGTGGTAAATACTAATAGTGTTCTTCTCTTGCTCTGTTAGCAGGCGGAGGCGCCGGCGATGGGGCAGTTCCTACTGCCGCTGCTGAGCGCCGACGCGCCCGCGCCCGACCCCGACCACTTCCTCATACGCCACGAGGATATTCTGCAGGTGATGATGACAAGGCACTAACATGGCACCGGTATCCCAATAATAATAACAAATTTCCCATCATACCTATCGTCCCCAAAGGATTAGAAAGAGGTGTACTAATGTACACCCACATTTCGCTTATGTCTTTGGGTTCATGTAACGGTGTGTTGACCACAATCTCACCTGATGATGTAATTGTTGATGTGGTCTAAGATGGAGCACGCTTGCCTAAAAGATACCTATTCACTCGTGACTTGAAGACCCCTAGTTTGTACCTAATAATTAAGTTATATTTTTAATATTAGTATTGCACTAAAATCGCATTTGATCTATCTAGCTTCTATTGAAATATCTGTTTTTTTACCAATCTTCTTATTTATTTCTTATCCTCCTCTTTTTAACCGACTTCGAAAAGGAGGAGGTTATCAATTAGACAGTATTTAAAAAAAAAAATCTTTGCATTTGGCTTGACACTGTCTTCATATCTGAAACTAAAAAGAAGTTAAAATTGTATTAAGTTATTTTTAACGTTTTAATTTTGAAGCTGATTTTTTGAAACGCAGTTTTTTATAAGAAATGGTCGGCGCGGCATACTTGACAAACTTCCACCCCTTCACGCCCTATTAAGGATGATTTCCGGGGCAAAAACTATCCTTTATGTCCTTTCCCGGGATTCAAACGATCTCCATACCAAATTTCATCTAAATCTTTTTAGCTTTTAAAGCGTCAAGAGCTAACAGACAGACAGATATTTTCGTATTTATAATATTAGTATGGTTTTTAATTATTCAATTCTCTTTCGTAGCTCCTCGCGTCGGCAGAAGAAGGCGTGAGGGACGATATTCCTCTGGAAGACGAGTCGCCGTTAGAGCCACAGACTGACATGTGAGTATTTATGTTGCCAGCGTAAAAAAATATTAAAAACACCGACTAGTTATGGATCCGAAACGTCGGGGTCAAATAATATATTATTTATACTGATATATAAAATTCAGTCAGTGTTGAAAAAGCTAGGTATGCCGTCTTTACGAGAAGTAAAGTGAGATTTTTCGCTTAAATTGAGCTGCCCGACTGGGGAAGTACCTCCGCCTTACAGAACACCGCAGTGAAACAACAATAATTGTGTTTCTGCGAGTGAGTAAGGTAACCAGAGCTCGTTGGGGGAGTGACTATGCTGACAGCATGGGAATTCCGCTTGCTGTCAATTTAGTAGCTGCTTTCTTTTAAGAAACAGACGGTTTCTACCGGGTCGGCAATGCGCGAGCGACACCTCTGGTGTTGCAAACTTCTACAGGCTACGATAACCACTTACCATCAGTCGGGCCGTATGTTTGTTTGTCATACTTGTGACATAAAAAACCGGCGAAATGCGACAGAGTAAAAAACGCCAAAAAAATCACGTTTGTTGCATGGGAGCCCGCCTTAAATATCAATTTTATTCTATTTTTAGTATTTGTTGTTATAGCAGCAACAGAAATAGATCATCTGTGAAAATGTTGACTGTGTAGCTATATATGGTTCATGAAATACAACCTGGTGACAGATAGACAGACACATGGACAACAGAGGCTTAGTAAGAGGGTTCCGTTGACACCCTAATAATGTGTTGAGTGACAACACATTATTAGGGTTCCATACTCAAAAGTTGTCAACGGAACGGTATTACTGAGGATCCGCTGTCCGTCCGCCTGTCTGTCACCTGTAATAACAGGTTACATTGAGGAAACAAAGTGAATAAAATAAATAAATAAATGTTCCTGGACATTATGGCACACAGCGCCATTTAGTTCCGTGCTAAGCAACGAGGCTTGTGTTATGGATACTAGCTGGTTGAAATACTACATATATACTTTTTTTTTTGTAAATACATACATATTATAGATAGATACATCCATGACTCGGATACAAATGTTCATGCTCATGACACAAACATTTGTCCCTACCGGGATTCGAACCCGGGACCCATAGCACAGAAGGCAGTGTTAACTACCGCTGGACTAACTGGGTCGTCAACCTGTAATAACCGCGTGTTTGTTGGCAGACTGTCCGGTAATGAAGTGCCGGAGTATGAGGACGACGCGGCCGTCACGGCGGAGGAGGAGGCCGCGCTACTGCACTACGTTTGTGGTATAGGTATGGCAATACCACACTACTGTACTAGTTATTTACCAGAAGAGGCGAATACAGTGTTTATTTTCAGGTTTTTTTTACCAAAATGCTAACAATATTAAAAAGATAGATAAATAAAAAGATAGATCAATCTAAGCTTCCCTGTGTCTGTTTTACCGCCTGTGTTCTGAGGAATTGTCACGGCCACGAAGGAGTTCTTCCTAAAAAAGAGTGAATTGGTTTTTACAGGGTTGGCCATGCGTGAGCTACGGTAACCGCTTACCGTCTGGCGGGCCGCAAGATTGTATGTCCAACCCTTGTGGCATAAAAAAGTCAGGGCCTTTAGAGAGGTAGGGCATAGTGAGATTTCTCGCTCAAATTGAGCTGCCCGATCGGGGAAATATCTCTGCCTTACAGAACACCGCAGTAAAACAACAATAGTTGTATTTCTGCGAGTGAGTAAGGTTACCAGAGCTCGTTGGGGGAGTGACTGTACTGATATTATGGGCATTCAGTTGGCTGTCAGTTCAGTAATTCCCTATTTTAAGAAACCCAAACAGTTTCTGTAGGGGTTGGCAATGCAAGCATTCTGGTGTTGCAAATGTCCATGGGCAGCGGTGATCACCTACCATCAGGTGAACCGCGTACTCGGTTGCCCCCTTATCACCATAAAAAAGGGAAATCCAAAAGTATTGTGGAATATAAATTATCGGAACTCTACCTTACTTTTTTGGGGCAACCGTATTGATAAATAAAATATCTAAATATATATAACTCAAAGGTGACTGATTGACATAGTGATCTATCAACGCACAGCCCAAACCACTCGACGGATCGGGGTGAAATTTGGCATGCAGGTAGATGTTGACGCAGGCATCCGCTAAGAAAGGATTTTTGAAAATTCGCCCCCTAAGGGGGTAAAACGGGTCTGCAAAATTAATATGAAACTATTTTTTTAGTTAAATTGCACGCGGACGAAGTCGCGGTATTCAGCAAGTTGCAATATATAATGAAACGGTGTGTTTATTTGTTCAGAAGCGGAACGGCTCGCCAACCCGTCAGCAGCGGCTGTGTTCACGCCGGTGCAGGAGTGGCTGCTGGGCGTGTTCCACTCGTGGTGCGAGATCAGCGCACTCATGTTCACACTCATAGGGACCAACATGTGAGTAGCTATAGCACAGTTTGATTCAAACAGTGCTATTGTTTGTGAAGGAGACTTCTTGTGAGCGGGCGTGATGCGTGGATAATTTGAAAAACTGATACACCTTTGGTTCACTTTGTGTTTTTAATGCAAATACAATATTTTTACAATAATAATGCGATGGGTCGACTCTGACGCGCTCACGCGGTCGTGGTTTTTGGGCGAGTGCCGGCCGTCGTCGGTAGGGGGCGCGGCGGGGAAACATGCGCCGCGCGCGCGCTAGCCGTCGCTCGGCGGAGCACTGTCGGTGTGTGCGTCTGTGTTCTCACACAGACGCAAGGCGTTAACATATTGCCACCCCAGGAATGGAGTTTTAGTCCTGGTCCACCACTGGCAGTGGACACAGTCGGTTGTAGGCCCGGCGCAGGATACCGGAGGTGGTGAGTACGTCGGCGACGCGTGCTATGCCGTCGGTACCAGGATGCAGGCGCGTCACACGCCCGAGCAGCCAACGGTTGGGTGGAGCTTGGTCGTCCTTCACCAGCACCATCTCGCCCGGCTGAAGCTGCTCTCCTTCCTTGCGCCATTTGTAACGTTTCTGGAGCTCTGTAATATATTCGTTGTAAAAACGCTTCCAGAAATGGGATTTCAGTTGCTGTGTTCTCATATAACGTGAGAGTGTATGCATAGCAGCATCGTTCTTGACCTGAGATGAAGGAAGTAACGTTAAAGTTCGTCCAATCAAAAAATGTGACGGAGTTAGGGCTGTAAGATCCGAGGTATCTGAAGACATGGGAGTAAGAGGCCTAGAGTTTAAAATAGCCTCAATTTGTACAAGGACTGTATTCATTTCTTCATATGTTAAATTTGCTAAAGAAACTACTCTTTTTAGGTGAAATTTTACTGACTTTACCGAACCCTCAGCCAGACCATTAAAGTGGGGACTATAGGCTGGCGAAAACTTAAAATTAATTGACAATTCTGACGCTCTTTCACTGATTAAACCGGAATTTTGCTTTAGAAATTTTGATAACTCACTACATGCGCCCACAAAACATCTACCGTTATCAGAGAAAATGTTGACGGGTTTGCCCCTGCGCGCAATGAAACGGTTTAAAGCAGCTAGAAAAGTCTCACTGCTCAAATCGGTCACAAGTTCTATATGTACTGCCCTTACTGTCAAACAAACAAAGATACATAAGTAGGATTTGATTAATGTACTGCCTCTACCCTTTCGGTTCAATATCACAACCGGTCCAGCATAATCAACAGCAGTGTGTGCGAATGGAAAATCAGCATGTAAGCGTTGTTCTGGGAGATTTCCCATAATTGGTTGCCTGATTTTTCCTGAGAAACGGCAACATTTTATACATTTATGTACAATTTTTCTTGCAAGGTTTCTACCCCCAATTACCCAAAATTTATGTCTTAAAGTTGACAGCAGCAATTGTGGACCTGCATGCATGAGTGATAAATGGTATTGAGTGAATATGAGAGCTGTTATATGATGTGATGAGTGAAGAAGTATCGGGTGTTTTGTGTCATAATCATAAAATGAATTAGACAATCTTCCGCCTACTCGCAGCAAGTAATCATCTTTATTAAGAAATGGATTTAAGTTGCTCAACTGATTTTTTATTGATAATTGTTTATTGTTTTTGAGTAAGTTATATTCTGTGGAGTAATTTTCCCGTTGTGCAAACCTACATAATGAATTAAGAGCTGCATTGAGTTCATGAATTTTTAAATAACCAGTATGTTTTTCATGTGGATGTATATAATTATAGATAAAACGTTGAACATACGCTATGACCCGTTGCAACTTACTAAAACTAGAAAACCGTTTTATAAAGTCTGAAAGGTAACTATCAGGATTAGTTTGTTCTGTTGAAACATTACATTGAATTTTAAACTCTGGCAAGTCTGTAATATTTGTTTGTGTCGGTTGGACTGGCCATTCTGATTTATCCTGTGTAAGAAATGATGGACCTGACCACCACAAGCTACAACTATCTAACTTTTCAGCATCTGTGCCTCGTGACCCTATATCAGCTGGATTCAAACTTGTAGGGATGTATCGCCACATTGTAGGTTGAGATCTATCAAGAATTTCTTGTATTCTGTTAAAAACAAATGGTTTAAGTAAATGGTTTTTTGGTGACTTTAACCAACCTAGAACAATTGTAGAGTCACACCAATATGTAACACTACTTATACGTAATCTTAATGAGGAAATAACCTTTTCTGTAAGTTTTGCGGCAAGTAGAGCACCACAGAGTTCTAACCGGGGTACTGTCGTTGGTTTCATGGGAGCCACACGACTCTTTGCTGAGACTAAATGAACTGATACCTCATTATTAACAGATTTTGACTTAATGTAAACACATGCTGAATATGCTAATGTTGATGCATCACTAAATGCATGAATTTCTATGTCCAAAGGATCCAGAATTACACATCTTTGGATTCTTATTTTATTTATGTATAGTAATGAATTTAAGAATTTTTGCCAAATGACCTGGGTTTCATAAGGAACAATTTCATCCCATGTGATTTTAGAGGACCATAGCTTTTGTAATATTAATTTTGCTATCAGTAGACATGGATTGATTAGACCAAGTGGGTCAAAGGTTTGTGACATAATAGATAAGATTGTACGTTTAGTAATTTGTGTGGTTTCTTTGATGTTCACTGAAAACAGCAAATTATCATCTTTACAATTCCAAAGCAAACCTAAAGTCTTTGAATATTCATTAGAGCTAAGATTAAGTAAACCATCACTGCTGTCACCATCAATGATTTTATCAATAATTTCTGGATAATTTGAGTACCACTTTCTTAAATAGAATTGGCCTTTCTCTAACTGCTTTATCACGCCCTTGCAAATTTCTATAAGTTCAGATTCAGTTGACCCTCCTGTAATCAAATCGTCAACATAGAAGTCATGTTGAATTACTTCAGAAACTGATTTTTCAGTACATTCTATTCCTAACTCTTTTAGACATCTAGTTGCAAGGTAAGGAGCGGATGCAGTACCGTATGTGACGGTATTAAGTTTATATAGTTTGAGCTCTTCGTGAGGTTCAAACCGCCACAAGATTTGTTGCAGTTGTCGCTGCTCTGGATTAACGTTAATCATGCGGTACATTTTTTCAACGTCTGCGGTTACGACGAATTTATGCTGGCGCATTCTAATTAAAATACTAATCAAATCATCCTGTATGGTCGGACCAATCATCTGTATATTATTAAAAGACAGACCTGTTGTGGTCACCGCAGAGGCATCGAAAACGACCCGCAACTTTGTGGACAGGCTTGATTCACGAAGAACACCGTGATGTGGTAATATGTAAGCATATGTATCTTGTGTAGGATTCGTATTTCCTGTCATGTGACCTAAAGCAATGTATTCTCTAATGAAGTCACAGTACTGTTTCTTGAATAGTGGTTCTTTATGAAATCTGCGTTCTAGAGACAAGAATCTGGACAATGCTTGCTCGTATGAATCACCCAATTTATTTGGCGATTCTTTTAGTGGGATGGTAACTAAAAACCGTCCATCAGACTCGCGTTTTGTGTCATTTATGAAACCTTGTTCACATTCCTGCTCTTCCTTCGATATTTGTTTACGAATAGGTATGTTTTCTAACTCAAAAAATTGTGTTAACTGGTCTTGAAGTTGAGTATCAGTATTTAATGTAATAATGTGATTGCAATGGACTGTATTAATAATAGTGTTCTGTGGTATTTGTATGGAACCCGAAACCAACCAACCAAATTTGGTTTTGCTTAACGTGGGTTTATTTTTTCCTAAATACATATTCTTGGATTGGAGCACACTCCAAAAAATATCCGCACCAAGTAGTACATCTACTTGAGAAGGAATGCAAAATGTTGGATCAGCTAACTTAATGCCCTTTGGGATGTTTAATAATGTAGGGTTTATTTGTATAGTAGGTAATGACTGTGTAATGTTAGGGACAATAAAGCAATTAATGTTTTCTGTGTATGGATTTATGAGTGATGATATAACGGCATCACAGCTTTTAGTAATGCGTGATGTTTGACTATTTAAGCCTTCAACTAACGACGAGGTTGAAGTGATGGGTAAGTCTAACCTTGCACATAAGTTTTCAGTGATGAAACATGAAGTGCTTCCATTATCCATTAATGCTCGTATGGTATGTTTTTCACCATTTGAGTCCTCAATTTGAATCAATGTTGTTGACAATAGAACACATGTTTTATGAGTTACTGATAAAGAAATATTACTATCATTACAATTATTATTAATAATAGAATTAGGGTTTTGTGTTGCAGGTGTTTGTGACGGTGACATCGACGAGGATGACTGCGATGCGGTACAGAGAACTACAGTATTGCTAGGAGTAGCTGCTGCTGCATTTGAAGATGAAGTGTTAAGTGTAGATGCGTCATGACTACTATCGTGTAATAAACTATTGTGTGGCTTATTGCAAATGCGGCAGGGTCCCAACCTACACACACTCACAGAATGACCTTGACGCAAGCAGTTCATACATAAATTTAAAGACTTAACCCTTTGAATTTTTGTCTGTAATGGAAGTGATCTAAACTTAGTACAACGATAAATGGCATGATTATTTTTACACAATGGGCAAACATATAACTGGCCTGCAGGTGGTGAGTGAGAACTGACCACCATGGATTTATGACGGTTGTGTGTGACATCACTATGCCTACGCTTTGTGTGAGACTCATCTATGGTTTCTAATAGATCAGATCGGTTTTTCAAGAACTCATTGAAGTTATCCAATGTAGGCAGCTCTTTGATTGTGCTACGATGAGTCTCCCACTCACGATTAGTGACAGGATCTAATTTATTAGAAACAATGTGTATTATAAGTATGTCCCAGTGTTCAGTATGTAATTTTAGTGTGTTTAAAGCTCTTATGTTTTTGTTTACAGTATCTATAATGTTACGCAAACCCTTAGCCGACTCCTTAATTAAAGTTTCAATATTAAATATAGCTTGAATGTGATTATTTACAAGAAGCCTTTTATTGTTAAAACGATCGCAAAGCAGATCCCAAGCCACGTCATAATTATCAGCTGTGAAATCAAGTGAACGTATAATTATGGCAGCACTGTCTTTTAAAGCGGCACGTAAGTAGTGGAATTTATTTATTGAAGGTATATTTTTGTCATTATGTATTAGTGAGCAAAATGTGTCATGAAACTCCAACCAGTTTTGATATTGACCCGAAAAGGTAGGTAAATGTATAATAGGGAGCTTTAATTTTGGCCCACCTCCATGTGCAGTACTAGAACCTGTGTCCGAGCTGGAGCTGGTGCCCGCAGCAGGGACATCCCGCGCCAACACCTCTCGGGCAAGCGCGATCGTGCTGAAGTACTGTGTTTCGAAGACTTCCCTCTCTTTAAACTGTTCATCTGGAATTTCACATATATTTTCTATTTCAGTCTGAACAATATCAAAATCTGAATAAAGCTCTTCGATTTTAGTTAATCGTACGGTTAGTTCATGAGTTTGAAGCTTGCTTAATTGTTCACAACTATCTGTGATCTCTAAATAATTCTTGAATTGAGTTAATCTAGCTTTAAAGGAAGATCGCTTCTTTATAATGGTTTTGAGATCCATTGTATTCAATAGAAGCTAATAATGGCAAAGGCGACAAAAAAAAGAATAAAAATTCTGAACAAAGACAGTAGGTAAGTAATGAAGATGCTATGAAATAAATGTGCAATACTTAAATTAGCTGATGGTTCGGTAAAGCGTGCGCAGGGTGCAGTTATGAAAATATTAGTGCATGAGGTAGCAAGCGGCAGCACGTTCTGAGCTGGTTGCAGCGAGGCCGATCAAGCGCCCCGACCGGTCTAGCGCTCACACTCACGACTCGCGTAATTTGTATTAATAACGCTACTCCCACAGGTTTTTACGATATCCTTGCTTGTAGTAGGTGTGATTTTCGCTATCGTTCAGATGTTTCATCCACGCGTTGGTACCCGTCCAACGTGGCGCCTTCCCTCGTTCATGATTTTCTTGTTTTTTATAAATCCGGTTCGTGGGACCAATGTTTGTGAAGGAGACTTCTTGTGAGCGGGCGTGATGCGTGGATAATTTGAAAAACTGATACACCTTTGGTTCACTTTGTGTTTTTAATGCAAATACAATATTTTTACAATAATAATGCGATGGGTCGACTCTGACGCGCTCACGCGGTCGTGGTTTTTGGGCGAGTGCCGGCCGTCGTCGGTAGGGGGCGCGGCGGGGAAACATGCGCCGCGCGCGCGCTAGCCGTCGCTCGGCGGAGCACTGTCGGTGTGTGCGTCTGTGTTCTCACACAGACGCAAGGCGTTAACAGCTATGTTTGTATAATATTCGATTTGTCTTGAGCTAGTTCACTTTGCTCAGTATTTTTTCACTGCACTTAAAATTTTACAAAAACGATCCACGTCTCTTTCATCTTTTTGCAAAACTAGGTCAGATATAAAGGTTGATTTAGAAATATGCATAAAATTAAATGATCTTCAATAAGTTACAGAGATACTACTACTGATGATTTTTGGTTAATATAAAATGTTTTGAATCGTTTCTTGAGAATTAAATTTTTCGTATTTCTTAATTTATTTAAACATGCATGTGGCCTGAAACAGTATACTTCTGTAGTCGAATGTTATTTGGAATTAAGTTAAAATGATTCAAGAATAATGGAACATTTAAGCAGAATGATTTTTGTAATATTTTCCACGTTGTATAAAAGTATGATTGTTCCAAGTAGTTTGAATCATTATAGCAAAAAAAAAATTAACAGACGTCAGAGCAATTAAGAAAATGCAAAAATAATTCAAATAGCTTGAAACAAGAAAATATACCTTATTTGGAGTACACACAAACTCAAAATTGACAAGGTTGTGGGTTGGAACATTTATGCTTTAAATCGGTCCATTTAAGGTTTGTTATGGCATACCGAAGACCAAAAAAGTTTTAAAAGCCCTTTTCTCAAAATAGTAGTAGTTTTTCTGAGATGCAGTGTTTTTTATTCACACGTCAGACCACTGGGCTAACATTGGCCTACTTTGAATAGAGTGCAAATAGTTTGACAATTCAAAAGTACTTGCAATATTGGTCTAATTGAAATAAAACATTTGACTTTGACTTTGACTTTGGATATAAGTTTGACTGGTGTGTCTGTCTGCGTGCAGGAGCGTGGAGATGGTGACGGAGGAGTGGGTGTACCGCGCCCGGTTCGGCTGCCACTGCCGCGCGTGCCTGTGCCTCGCCAACAACGCCGACGCGCTGCTGCGCCTCGTGCGCGACGTCGTGTGGGCGCTCGCGCACTGTCAGTACCGTCTTCAGTCTATCTACACTCTCTGCAGGGGGGGCTTGGCCCCAGTGTTGCACCTGGGTCACGGTCCACATAAGAGGATTTTTCGATCGGTAGCCCAACATCCTAGGGTGGGGACTAGGCCATTCTAGATACGCCCATGTCATCATCATCATCAGCCTACAGGGGGGGGGGGTATGGTCGGTCCCGGGTGGCGAAAACCGGCTACGCCTTGTGAACGCCACAGAGGTCGAACTTAAGCTCTTCTCTTTTGGAGTCAGTTAAAAATAAAACAACACCATGTATTTTGGCCTTGTTGTTCTTAAAGTGCGACTGCCATGCAAGTTATTACCAAATGAAGTTATTTTATCCCTGTGCCTTTGAACTATTCGAGAGTATAATGACCTATATTTATACTAATAAACTAGCTGACCCAGCAAACGTTGTTTTGCCACATTATAGGGGTTGGTGGAATACCCCTAACTTTTAGGGGGATGAAAAATAGATGTTGGCCGATTCTCAGACCTACTCAATATGCTCACAAAATTTGATGAGAATCGGTCAAGCCGTTTCGGAGGAGTACGGGAACGAATATTGTGACACGAGAATCTAATATATAAAATTCTCGTGTCACAGTTTTCGTTGCCATACTCCTCCGAAACGGCTTGATCGATTTTGATGAAATTTTTTGTGCTTATCCGGTATCTATGAGAATCGGCCAACATCTATTTTTCATCCCCCTAAAAGTTAGGGGTAGTCCACCAACCCCTATAATGTGGCAAAACAACGTTTGCTGGGTCAGCTAGTTTTATATATAAGATTGTTGAATTGTAAATGATGTCGTCAGGCGGCAGCACGGTGTGCGCGGCGGCGCGCGTGGTGCGCTGCGTGTCGGCGGGCGCGGCGCGCTGGGAGCTGCGCGGCCTGCGCGCCCTGCGCCGCGCGCTGCAGCCGCACGGTCAGTGCTTATTAATAACTTATTATTAATTTTTTATTGAGATAGAGAAATTCAACCTCAGGCGGGACTCGAAGTCTTCTGGATAAGTACTCCAGACGCTCTGCCAACTGAGCCACCGAGGTATCCGCCTGATGTGTTGAATTTTGCCTTCTTTTTATGTTATTTTTATCCAGAAGACGCGGGTTTGAGTACCGCTTGAGGTTGAATTTTTCTTTCTTAATAAAAATTTAAAAGTCTTAGCTTGAAATATGCTAAAAATACATAAAGATTATTTATTATTTTTCTATAGAAATAAAAAACTTGAGAGGTGTCAAGGGACACCCGGATGGAACGAAGTTCCTTTCGATTGATTAGTGAAGGAATTGTAATAAAATTGTATTTGTTTTTTACAATAGCTTACAATAGCAAAAAATGTCGTTGCAACTATTCGTCGTATCTTTTTCCGTCTAGCCCCCTTTCGCAACGCGCGATAAGGAACTTCGTTCCAATAACCTAAGCATTAATAATAAAAACATTTATCCATTAATAGGTCTCCGCTTATAGACACTGAATACAATTACTAAGTCGTGGATATAAAATAAAAATAAAGCACACTACGTAGTAAAAGTAACACTTAACTAGTGATATTTGATAAAGAACGTACATACAAGGAAACATCCACGTCAACACAATATGTACACTCTGACAAGCTAATCGGTTAGCATCCACACATGGATCGGTCGATAATTGCATGTATACCAATTAGGTTGTTCGACTGTACTAGTCCACTAGCGACATCTATCTCTCGCTACGAACACAAAGCGGCGGAGAATACGACTCAAGAGAGGAGTCTCTAGAAGGGCAATGTCAAGGGGTTTAAAAAAGTTTCAACTCTAAAAGTAGGGATGAGCTTTTTTTTTTAATTTGCCCCAAACGTTATCTAATAACGCGTCACTGATTTGGGGGTCCATTGGTCAGTTATCTAGTCATAACACGATATTTCTAATTAAAATGACTATTTTCTGGTCGATTAACCCAGTGAAACAACCCAGTGTTGTGTTTTTGTGAGTGAGTAAGGTTGCCAGAGCTCGTTAGGGGAGTGACTTTTCTGAGTATTCTCACTGCACGGGAATTCCGTTTGCTTGCAATTTAATATCTCCCTTATTTAGCTCCACGGTCGGCAATGCGCGAGCGACGGCGCGTTTTTTCATAATTGTAAAAAATGCTTACTATCATTAACAGGCGCATCTATAATCCACGAGGCGCTGTGCAAGCTGGCGCAACAGAGCGAGACGGCGCAACAGATAGTCGAGAGCGTGTGTCTCTGTCGGCCGTTCGATAAGCCCATGGAGAAAGAGTACGTATTATTATGGTGTTATAGAAAATTAGTCCCTGACTTAATTTGCTTTGAATAAGTAATTAAACCAATCAATTCCATTCCATTTTTCTTTCTCTCCAATCAATTAACAAATTGTCCCTCCCCCTCCCTCCATTTACCCCTTGTAAGAGGTGATTTCATGAATAAATAATATCCTAAGTCCTTTCCGGGGACTGAAACTATTACCATACCAAATTTCATCTAATTGGGTTTAGTGGTTAAAGCGTGAAGAGGCACATACCGACTGACAGAATTTTGATTTAGAATAAATTGAGTTAAATTGTGTCTCTATAGAAATTATCTATGTGTGTGCGTCACATATTCTTATTACGTCTTAGTCACGAATTCTTATTTCAACAGGTATGCAGTAGAGAGGTTTTGCAAAATATTGGAAAACTTCAAAGCTGCGTCTACTATCACGTTCAAGGTGTGTATGACTAGCGACTTCGTCTGCTTAAAATGAGTAATTTACCCAATTAGATTTTTTATCTTTGTATGTCAGTGTGAGGCCACTGTGCGGCGCTACACGCCAGGCGTGTTTTGGTACTTTGTATGTCAGTGTGAGGCCACTGTGCGGCGCTACACGCCAGGCGTGTTTTGGTACTTTGTATGACAGTGTGAGGCCACTGTGCGGCGCTACACGCCAGGCGTGTTTTGGTACTTTGTATGTCAGTGTGAGGCCACTGTGCGGCGCTACACGCCAGGCGTGTTTTGGTACTTTGTATGTCAGTGTGAGGCCACTGTGCGGCGCTACACGCCAGGCGTGTTTTGGTACTTTGTATGACAGTGTGAGGCCACTGTGCGGCGCTACACGCCAGGCGTGTTTTGGTACTTTGTATGACAGTGTGAGGCCACTGTGCGGCGCTACACGCCAGGCGTGTTTTGGTACTTTGTATGACAGTGTGAGGCCACTGTGCGGCGCTACACGCCAGGCGTGTTTTGGTACTTTGTATGACAGTGTGAGGCCACTGTGCGGCGCTACACGCCAGGCGTGTTTTGGTACTTTGTATGACAGTGTGAGGCCACTCTGCGGCGCTACACGCCAGGCGTGTTTTGGTACTTTGTATGACAGTGTCAGGCCACTGTGCGGCGCTACACGCCAGGCGTGTTTTGGTACTTTGTATGACAGTGTGAGGCCACTGTGCGACGCTACACGCCAGGCGTGTTTTGGTACTTTGTATGACAGTGTGAGGCCACTGTGCGGCGCTACACGCCAGGCGTGTTTTGGTACTTTGTATGACAGTGTGAGGCCGACTGTGCGGCGCCACAAACCTGGCGTGTAACCAGTCGCACTGTATGATATGTGGAGCGACATTCGGCCGCCGATGTGTTAGTGAGGTCGTTGTGCCGCAGGTGGAGATGATCCCGGTGGGCGCGGCGAGCCGGTCGGGCGCGGGCGCGGGCGGCGCGCGCTGGGGCTGGGTGGGGGCGGCGCGCGCGCGCCTGGAGCGCTACCTGCGGCCGCACCAGCGCGCCTCCACCGCCGCGCGCCTGCACGACATGGCGGCCCGCACCACGCCGCACGACTGTAAGTACACACACAAACACACACCCAAATACACAAACACACACACAAATACACTATTTAATTTTAATTAGATTTAACAAATTAGATTTAATAAATAAAAGTAGGTCACTACAACACAAACACACACACACAAATACACAAACACACAAGCAAACACACACACGCACATGCAAACACACACACGCATATGCAAACAAACATACGCACATGCAAACAAACACACGCACATGCAAACACTCACGCACATGCAAACACACACGCACATGCAAACACACACACGCATATGCAAACACACACGCACATTCAAACACACACACGCGCATGCAAACACACACACGCACATGCAAACACACACACGCACATGCAAACATAAACAAACACACACACACATAGACACCCTGTTGTATTGACTACTGGACTGAGAGACTAGAGCCCACGATACAAGGCATCGTAGTGTGGGGCCTCTTTATATATAAAGATTTTTATGTTATTTTATAGGTGAGTAAATTCCTCATAATCTAATTAAATAATATAATTTGTCACCAGTGAGCGCGTGGTCCGGCTACAAGCACCGCTGCGACTGCCTCACGCCGCGAACCCTGTGCGCACAGCAGAGGAAACAGCTACTCAGGTACTTCCAATAAGGCCTAAAATTGCTTAAATTTAAGTTTACCGTCCCACGACTTCGATGATGTTTTTCCTTATCAATTTTATTGGATAAACTAGCTTAGCTAGATTTCCGCGACTTTGCCCGCGTGCAAAGAAAATCAAAATGTTCATATTCATTTACTTCACCCGCTCCCACGGAACCCTAATTCGTTAACTAATGTTCTCATTATAACATGAACTTATAAGTCCACCGGTCACACCACTAAGACTGTCAAAGAACAGTCATAATTTATTGAAAAGTTGAAGTTCAATTAATTTAAAATTAAAAGGATATTTGAAAAAGTTTTGATTATCTGTATCATCTAATCAATTGAGAAATACAACCTTTTTGACTAAAAACTCTTTATTATTATTTTAGTGGACTGTGGGGCCGACCAATGTTTAGTAGCGGGCATCTCCGAGCAGCTATGTAAGTTTATAGATTTTTTTTTATACCTCTACGTTGGCAAAGTAACTTACGCCCCGTCTGATGGTAAGCGGTTACCGTAGACTATGGACGTTTGCAACACCAGAGGTGTCGCTCGCGCGTGGCCGACCCTGTTAAAACCGTTTGTTTCTTAAAATAACATACATATACCATTACGCCTGTCGTCCCGGTAGGGTTAGGCAGAGGTATATTAATGTAAACCCACTTTTCGCCGATATGTATTAGGTCCCATGTAATTGGGGGCGAGCCCATTGCCATCAACCGGCCACGAATCACGAATCCAAACTCCGAGCTACTACTGAGAATTTTATAGAAAAACTCAATAACACTTTGCTCGACCGGAGAATCGAACCCAATATCTCTAGCTCAGCAGTCTCACTTAACCACTAGACTAACGAGGCAGTCTTAAAATAACAGCAAATGGCAACCCCATGCTGTCAGCATAGTCACTCTCCCAACGAGCTCTGGTAACCTTACTCACTCGCAGAAACACAACTGTTGTTGTTGCACTGCGGTCTTCTGTAAGGCGGAGGTACTTCCCTAGTCGGGTAGCTCAATTTAAGCGAGAAATCTCATTATCTCGTAGCTCTAAAATGTCTAAGAATTCTGGACGAACTTTGTAACCTCTCCTTATAATTATTAGAAGCTCACAGGTGTTTTCTATTAGAACTATGGCTTAAAAGTCCCTTGCTGTATCTCTAAGGTTAGAATAACACTTGAGAGGTGTCAAGGGACACCCGGATGGAACGAAGTTCCTTTTTACAATTCCTTCACTAATTAATCGAAAGGAACTTCGTCCCATCCGGGTCTCCCTTGCTTTCTATAAGAGAGAGAGAGAGACACAGACAAACATGCGCACGCCGCACGGCTTACAATAGCTTACTATAACAAAAAGTGTCGTTACAACTTTTCGTCTTAATTTTTTCCGTCTAGCCCCCTTACGCAACGCGCGATAAGGAACTTCGTTCCAAAAATATGATTTTGATGTTTCAGCATCTCATTCTTCGGCATGATGCAAGCGGTGAACGAATTCAACGGTGCCAAGCCAGAGCCGGGAACGGATGCTGATAAAGTGAGTACCATTATTCTGTACTAGTTGACCCATGCAACTTCGCCTGTGTCATTTAAGAGAGAGTTGTTCCCCGTTTTTGAAATTTGTCATTTATGCTCCGCTCCCATTGCTCGTAGCGTGATGTTATAGCCTTCCTCGATAAATGCAATCATTTTTAGGGGGGGAGGGTGTTTGTGGTAAGTGATGGAGGGCGCTGACGCTAAAAAAAGGTCCAACATCCTTGATCACCTACCTACTGATTCCTGCCAGTGATTCCGATCGATTTGGTATAATGTTCACTAATCCAAGATCCTGGGGTGAGACACTACCACCCCGCCCCTCCCCTATATATTTTATCTATGATAATTTCTAATCGGTATCCCAACTTCCTAGGATGGGCATTTGACCATTCTGGAGTGGGCAAGACTTAGATACGCCAATGGATAAATAGGATATCTAACATTAAAAAATTAACCTGAGATTAGCGTGTTCAAACTAATATACGATCGACCTCTGTGGTCTAGTGGTTCGAGTACCGGACTGCTGATCATGAGGTCGATTCCCACGGGGCACAAATATTTATGTGATAAGTGTTTGTGTTCGTCTGGGTGTTTCTTATGTATTATAAGTATGTATTTACGAAAAAAAGTATATAAGTATTATATCCATTGTCTAGTACCCATAATACAAGCTCTGCTTAGTTTGGGACTAGATGGTGCAGTGTCAAATATCGCAGGATATTTATTTATTTATTATTTATACTCCTTAGCTTTATGCACTTATAGACCTGCGTCCATAATAAATAAATAATTTCTGGACATTATGACACAGCGCCATCTAGTTCCGAGGTAATCAACGTGGCTTGTGTTACGGATACTAGTTGGTTGATATACTACATATATACTTTTTTTTGTAAATACATAGATATTATACATAGATACATCCATGACTCGGATACAAATGTTGATGCTCATCACACAAACATTTGTCCTTACCGGGTTTCAAACCGGGATCCATAGCACAGAAGGCAGTGTTAACTACCGCTGGACTAAATGGGTCGTCATTAAGTGCATAAAGCGCTTATGTGGCCCGACGAACGTGTTACGTCACAAACTTTGAATGTAGCTGATGTGTAAATTGTTTTCCCTCACAGCCTCCAAACGAAACTGCGCCCGAAACAGCGAACAGAAAGTTGCAGCAAGGAGATGGTACTGGCGCTAAGTAAGTTCACTTAAGGTGGAAGCTCCACGCTAGCCCGCGAAATTCAAATTTTCGTACGTTTTTTGCAATTTGCCGGTCATTGTCAGGCTGTACATTGAACAAAATATGATTCGCGCTTGCATGAAAAAGTCATTCAATCTAATTGTATGCACTGTGAGGGTTGTATTGATGATATTAATTATTATAATTCTGTAACTAAATACCTATTACAGGCGCGAATCATATTTTGTTCAATGTTCAGTCTGACAATGACCGGCAAATTGCAAAAAACGTACGAAAATTTGAATTTCGCGGGCTAGCGTGGAGTTTCCACCTTAATAGAAACAAACAAACAAAATATTTATTTATTTGAAATACATGACGCTTTAAATAAACACGTTCACTGCTGAAAAGAAACACATGCTGTGTTTAAGATTACGCAACGCGAGTGAGCCGCTAATACGCCTGGCGTATTTTAAGAACCCTTTTTTTTTTAAAGTGATGTTATTTGAATAAACTAAAACTGCCTCGTTGGTCTAGTGATCGTACAGCGCGACTGCCGAGCAAGAGGTCTTGGATTCAATTCTCAGGTCTAGCAAAGTGTTCTTGGGTTTTTTAACCGACTTTAAAAAGGAGGTGGTTATATGTTTCGATGTTTTTTTTTTGTCAGTAGCAGTTCGGAGTTTGGATTCGTGCCTGCCCGACTAATGGCAATAGGCTCGCTCTCTTATTACATGGGACCCAGCAAACGTTGTTTTGCCACATTTTGGGAGTTAGTAGTAGAAGGGTGAAAATTTAGAGGTTTAGATGCCAATTCGTAAAAAAATACAAAAAAAATATTTTGTCAAAAAAAAGAAAAACATCTGGTGAGGGACATCGTTATCACCTAGGGGTATAAAAAATAGCCTTCGACCGATTCTCAGACCTACCAAATATACAAACAAAATTTCATAATAATCCGTTCAGCCGTTTCGGAGGAGTTCCGCGACAAACACCGTGAAACGAGATTTTTATATATAACATTTTATGTTATAGTATAAATATCCAGCTGAATATAAAAAATGAGTATAAATATAGAGCTGTGGTAGCCTAGTGGTGTCACCAGTGGATTGAGATGTCAAAGGTCTCGAGTTCGAACCCGAGGCACGCACCACTGACTTTTCGGAAGTTATTTGCGTATTTATCACAAGCTCAAACGGTGAAGGAAAACATCGTGAGGAAACCTGCATTCTTGAGAGATTTGTCTCGATGGTATGTGAAGTCTGCGAACCCGCAGTAGGCTAGCGTGGTGGACTATAGCCTAATCCCTCTCAAATGAGAGGGGACCCACGCCTAGCAGTGGGACGTTAATGGGTTGATGATGATGATGATGTTTAATATCTGTTTTCCTTTCAGACCACCCGATGCGGAGGACGAGGAGGGTCCGGACGGGCCCGACAGCATCGAGAGCATGGGCAGCGCCGAGAGCCACTGCAGCGCGCACCGCGCCGCCAGCCACCACAGCGACGACGCCGCCGACAGTGGTACCACCATCACCTACTTCTATAGTCTCTACCACCAGATCCATACTATAGTATAGTTAAAATCTCGCTGCAGATTTGGTCATAAATCATAATCGGAGTAGGGATGTGCGCTAGTTGCGCGCGCGCAAGGCCATTATCGATAACAGAATCATTATGGTTATCACGTAAACGTTCTGCATTCATTAAGTATGCAGGGTAACTAATGAGTACTAATTTTAACTAATAAGTGTTATATATATGTTCTTTTGTTTATATATTTAATATGCTTTGTAGTAGATTTGGTAATAAAATTAAAAAAATGTGTATTTATATCTATCACCCATTTATAAAACTATCGATATCACTCATCGACTGCAGTAATGCACAGGACTACGTGTGGGCGTGGCCTGCCCATAAGCCTCGTGAGTGGGAAAGAGAGCGAAACACTCGAATGATTTATGACCAAGTCTGCAGCGAGATTTTAACTATACTATAGTATGGGGCTGTCCAATCATCACGTGAGATTCGAAAGGGGGGGAGGGGTTCAGCAAAAATCACTAAATATCACACGGGGAGTGGGGGGTTTTATAATAAGATATCACGTGTACTTGTTTTTTCGTCAAACGCGTGATTTATAAACCTAAAAATAGTATTACAGACATTTTAAGATTCTTTGTAGGTACCTACTAAAAAATATACGTGATTTTTGGTGGGGGGTGGGGGGGTAGTCTTAAACCTTATCACTATGGGGGAGGGAGGGGTTAAAAGTTATTATAAATGCGAAAGTGTGTCGTCTGTCTGTCCTTTTTACGAAAATTGCGCGGACGGAGGAGTATATTTCATAACCTTTTTTACTCATCGAACAGCCACATTCTCATGGCATTTTTATGATGTAAAAAAAAAGAACATTGTTATGTACGCGCGTTTCACTGCCACAGCGTCGTAGTTAAAAAAAAAACTTATTCGAATTTTTGAATTGACATCGTATCCCGCCATTTTTGTTCAATAATATAATATGGTTTCAGAACCTATATAGAGGATTCATATCATGGGTGTAGATAAAGTCTTGTATGCAACTGTTATAATTAGGTATTAAAACACTCATGTGATAGTATTATCACACTCACATTCGCTTTTTCATCATCATCATCATCATCAACCCATTAATGTCCCACTGCAGGGCACGGGTCTCCTCTCATTTGAGAGGGATAAGGCTATAGTCCACCACGCTAGCCTACTGCGGGTTGGCAGACTTCACATGCCATCAAGTCAAATCTCTCAAGCATGCAGGTTTCCTCACGATGTTTTCCTTCACCGTTTGAGCTTGTGATAAATACGCACATAACTTCCGAAAAGTCAGTGGTGCGTGCCTTGGGTTCGAACTCGAGACCTTTGACGTCTCAGTCCACTGGTCACACCGCTAGACTACCACAGCTCGTCTTATTATACCTTATTATACAACAGTTGCACAAATAACTAGTATGATATTACATAATTAAATTATCGATTTTATAATAAAGTTCGGCTATATCTCTGTAGAACGAATCGAAAAAAAAAAACAGTTTTACTTGATATAACATTTCGTGTATGTGTGTGTGTAGGTGAGAGTGTGGAAGGGGTGGGGGGTACCCAGGGCCAGCCGGCGCCGGCGCCCGACAACAACAGCGACTCCAACCCCACGTGCGATCTGGACGACCGTGAGTTACCTTGCTGTGTCGCCAATTTTACCCGACTGCGTCAGAAGGAGGGTTATGTTTTTCCAGTATATGTATGTATGTCTGTTTAGCACGCCCTACAGCCCAAACGGCATGATGGATTTTGATATATGGGGTGTCGTTGGATTTGTTTTGACTGCGGGAGTGACATAGACTAAAAAAAATTTTGGAAAAACCAAAATGGCCGATTTTGGACGGCATAATGTGAAAAAGAAAAAAAAATCGACGAATTAAGTTAGTGGGGTATCATTGAATAGGTATTTGAAATTCCTTTTTAAGTTACTGACCCTAACTAAAAAGTGTCAAATAAAATAAATTTGCAAAAAAATAAAAAACCCGACTGCGTAAAAAGTAAAAAAAAACGATTTTAACAGTCGGGACCCATAAAAAAGCCGGCTTCCTATCTTAAAGAGTCAATCGCCCTAAAAATACAAGTTAAAATTTCTCTTACAGTGTCAGATTCCGACGCGAACTCCGGCACAGCATCCCTCGGCCTCTCAACCTCCTCATCTCTGGACTCCGCTTCGGAACTACTCCTGGCTGCCGCAGCCGCCGTGGAGTCTGGCGGGTCGGAAGGCGAGGCAGCTCCCGGGGAACTGTGTCGGACTGTGAGGCACCTGATGAGGTCCATCGCTTCTATAGAGCGACTGATGGATAGGGTACTGAAGCACTGTGATGAGTGGCCCTCACCGCCTAACAGGACTGATCAGGAAGCCAGGTGAGAATATTTTTTGAACATACATAGTGTACTAGCTGTCTCCCGCGGTTTTGCCCGCATAGGATAAAATCCAGCCTATGTGTTAATTCAGGTAATAAACTATAAGTATGCTTAATTTCATCTAAATCTGCTAAGCGGTTTTTGCGTGAAGGCCATACAAACTTTCGCATATATAAAATTAGGTATTAGATATGTTCCGAAAATAAAATTAATGATTTCACACACACACTCACGCCATGGGTTTACAAAAGAAAAGTATATATTGATCAATTGATTGTATCAACCATTCAGTATCCGTAACACAAGCCTCGTTGCTTAGCTCGGAACTAGATGGCGCTGTGTCATAATGTCCGGATATATTTATTTATTATGGTGTCCATTGTTTGCAGGAAACGCGTGGACATGGGATTGTCGGAGGTGGACCGGAAGTTGATGGCCATGTACCGAAGACTACCGGAAGTGCATCGCAGGCAGCTACAGGTTTATAGGAAACAGAAGAAATTATCTACGGTTAGTTTTAATATACTATACGAGCTGTTTCCCGCGACTTCGCCCGCGTGCAATATAACGAAAAAATAAACACTAATTTTGCACCCCCATTTTACCCCCATAGGGGGTGAATTTAAAAAATCCTCTCTTAGCTATGCTCCCTTACGTTATAAAAGGCACCACTGTGCAAAAGTTTCTAACCCTTATATTTTAGACCAAGGTTGATATTATGTCAGTCTTTCTGTCAGCTTCTGTTATTTATAATAGATCGCGATAGTGACGTTAGCATGATAATATATACAAACAGCCGACATCGACGGTCGGGCAGTAGCCCGTCAGGCATAACACCTCGCCTGGTCGCCTCGCCTTACTAATGGAGGGACTAACCTCTCCTCCCCTCCATAAAGCAAACTTTATCGTATGCCGTCCCCCCCCAGGTGTGCATGCAGCTGGTGGGCGGCGTGGCGCCGGCGCCGCCCGCCCCGGGCTCGCCGCCGCCCGGCGCGCCGCACCAGCCCTGCCGCGCGCTCTGTCCCGAGTACCACCTGCAGAGGTTCAAAGAGGTACACAGCTGCCCATACTTCATCATATCACACGTCCACTGCTGGACATAGGTCTCCCCCAAGGATCGCCACGACGACTGATCCTGTGCCACCCGCATCCAGTAGATGACGTAACGTAACGGATACTTAACAGAGACTATATCGAACGTAAATCTACGCTTCAAAATAAGTTACCGTAGTCTGCCAAAGCGTATATCTACGCTCTATAATAAACCAAAAGTTTTGACATAATCTTCGTCTCGAAATATAAAGTCAGTTGAAATATAATGTTTTGGAGGTAGGGCATAGCGAGATGTCTCGCTCAAATTGAGCTGCCCGACTGGGGAAGTACCTCCGCCTTACAGAAGACCACAGTGAATCAACAATAGTTGTTATTCTGCGAGTGAGTAAGGTTACCAGAACTCATTGGGGGAGTGACTATTCTGACAGCATGGGAATTCCATTTGCTGTCAGTTCAGTAAGTCCCTATTTTAAGAAACCTGAACGGTTTCTAAAGAGTTTGGCAACACATTTCCAAGCCTCTGGTGTTGCAAATGTCTATGGGCGGCGGTCATCACTTACCATCAGGTGAGCCGCCTGCTCGTTTGACCCCTTATCACGATAAAAAAAATGTATTCAAAGTAAGCCAAATTTAATTCGCTCTCTTTGAACATTCACTATAAAGACAACCCCCAAAAACGCCCACCCTTCACCGCTTCCTAGTGTTTATGCTGAGAAGAAGCGACGTAACAAACTCCACAACAAAACATTTCTGTCTGTTTGTTAATTAAATAATTTTATATTACTAACTTTTACCCGCGATTTCGTCGGCGTACGACTTGTAATTTTTGCCGACTTCAAAAAGGATCTCATCTGTTTTTCAGCAATCTAGTTATTTATTTCTTACCATCCTCATATAAACATCCTGATATATTTATTTAATTATGTATGTCTGTAGGTGCGGCGCAAGGTCATGCATATGCGAGATCAGCAGCTCTACTACCATAGACTACGGATGTGGCTCGAAGACCAGTTGCGGCAGGAGCGAGAGAGGTAACCTATTGAAACTATTACCTGAGAGTCCACCACGTGTTTAATCCCTGATAGGTTTCCTCACGATGTTTTCCTCCACCGTTTGATTTTGAGGCTAGAAAAGTTTGTGCCTCGGGTACGTACTAGAAACTATGTTTTTTTTTTCCGGGCATTATTTCACAATCATCTAGTTCCGTGGTAAGCAACGAGGCTTGTGTTACGGATACTAGTTCGTTGATATACTACAAATATACTTTTTTTTTTGTAAATACATACGTTTTATACATAGATACATCAATGACTCGGAAAGAAAAAAAAGCAGGCAGCATTAACTACCGCTGAGCTGAACGGGTCGTCAAATTATCATTGTGGTATGAGGCTGGTAAAAAAAGCTTCAATGCCCGCCTGATAGTAAACAGTTACCGTAGCCTATATACGTTTGTAACACCAGAAGTTTCGCTCATGTGTTTCTGACCCTTTAAAAACATTTACTTCCATTTTGCAGAGCTACAAAAATTAGAGAGCCTTCTAGGTTTCTTAAAATAAAACATTACTATTTGTAATTTTGAATACTGTGTTTAGTTTAAGAAGTGGGATAGATTTTGTCTCCATTTATAATTACAGTATTTATCGAAATCCAAAGAATATCTTTGCCTCAGCAACGTGTGGCTGTGTCTGTTAGTAATTATATATATATATAAAATATATTATTTCGCAGCTTACCAGAAAGCAACGTGACTCTAATAGAAGATCTCCCGCGACGCAAACGTAGGACAGCCAGCCCCAAAGTGCCCCGCCTAACCACAGCACCCAAACGCAAGCTGAAGCCCGCCTCCCCATCCATTAGCAAACCTCACAAAATACTGCAAATGCTCAAACACAAAGCGCCCGCGCAAACCACGCAGCTACTTACCGACGACATCAAAAACGACGAGGACGTCACGAAGTCCGAAGCGGAACCGCCCGAAGCCTTCCCGTTAGAGAGAGAAGACAACATCAGCGACACAGAAACGATAGTAGGGGAGAAAGAGACGGTAGATATGTGTAAGGAAATGAAAGAGTGTCTAGCTAAATTCTCAAATTTCGCTCTGAACAGTGAGGAGTTCGTTCAGGAAGTTAAGTATCCTGAATCTATGAGCCCCCCACTACAAGAAATGTCCCCGACTACGCCTGAACCAATGCCCGTTTACACTTCAAAACCTAATCAGAGACTGCTATCAGTGAATAAGTTTTTAAGCAAAGACGATAAAGGTGAATTTACTCAACAAATAGCGCCCGAAGTTTTGAATATACCTCTAAACGCGCGCAGAACGCCTCTCCTCGTCAAAGACGACAAGGATACAATAACAGATGCCATAGACACGGAAAAGGATCCTAATATTTATAAATACGTCTCATTCGGACTCGAAATTAAAAAAGCTATGGAGGAATGTCAGAATATTATCAACTCCTACAACAGCATCAAGGATGGCAAGAAAGAGGACGACGGACAACTATCTCTAGAACAGATATGCGAAGTTATGATGACCCTAGACAAGAATTCAGCGGAATTTCTAGACAAAATCGATTCAGACGAACCGATAGATATTAATACGGCTAACACAAAACTGGCCGAGTTAGTCGAAAATATGCCACAAATACTAGCCAATATGCCTGAAATTGCTTCGAAACTATCCGAATTCGCAAACGCGTCTTTCGAACTGCCCGAGATTGCATCTATAATGAGTAATCTACCAGACGTGACAAACGAAGCACAGTTAACGCCAGAAACATTAAAACAAATACGAGAACTAAAGTTAAATAAAACAAGGGATAGTGTAAAAGTGACCAAAAATACGGCAAAAAGAAAGACGTTGCGTAGAGTTAAAAATAATGTTGAAACCAACGATATAATAGGCACAATGACTTTCGAATTAGACAATAAAGATATAGTTGAACTATTAAAGGACGAAAAAGATTTACAAGCATTAATGAAAAATAAAAACAAAGAGGATTTCAAAGATCTACTCTTTTCTATATCAGCACAAGTCGTTATAAACAAAGTATTCGAATATCTAAAACAAAATAAATCTCCTGTACTAGCTCAATGTCTTGAAGAAGACAAAGAATTATTTTCATTACCTAAGAACAGTATTAATTCAGAAATGTACTCGAAAGCGTCGACTCTTTTTGATAATTCAGTTAAAGACGCGCTAAGTATGAGCGAATTGAGGGATTTAGTGAAATCGCGTTTCAATTCGTGGAAACATTACGTCGCTACGAAATTTAAAGGTATACCCGTTGAAATATTAGAAAATGAAATAGAGGCCATGTTAGACAAGTTTTATACTTACATACAAGACTTAGCCGAGAAGAAATTAGCACCGGATGTTGATAAAATGGCGGCGAAATTAGAGGAATTAAGGAAAAACAGTGATATGCATAGAGACTCGGATAGCGATTCGAAAGAATCCGTCAGACAGATTTTATTGACGACGTCAGTTGGTAATACTCTAGATATTCTTATTATGAAGTTCCCTAAACTTACTTATGAAAAGAAAACTATGGTTAAAGGACTAAAGTTCAAGTATATGAACGTTTTGAAACGCTGTTGCGAATCGCAGCCGCTAGCCAATTGGATACTAACAGAACCAGAAACTGCCATCAATGTGATACAAGATTTAATGGACTTTCAGATAAAAAAGCCAGAGAACGTCCCAGAATTGTCATCTATGAACAATGAAAAAAAGCGCGACTATTTCCTTGATAGACTTAAAGATGTTAATCGACAATATATGGAGACGTTGCCTAAGAGCAATCTTACTGGCGACGAATGGTTAGTGATGCTTTATAGGTTAGAACAATACGAAGAAAAAATCAAAGAGAATTTCAATAAGGCCACACCACCAACCGTTAAAGCCAGTACAAACGCAAGCGAGGCCGAAATCCTAGCAGCTAAAGGACTAAGCAAAATTATAGGCAAAGCTAGCATAAGAGTCGTTAAGAAAACGGACCCACCGCCGAAGAAGAAAGAGGAGAAACCGATAGAGAAAGAGAATGACGAAAAGAAATGCAAAAATGACGCTCTATTAGCTAAATGTGAAGCAATACTCACTTCTAAAGGTGAAAAGTCACTATTAGACAGTTTTTATACTATCAAATCGTATATTACCCAAGGATTACCCGTCCCTGAAACTTACAAAAAGCACGTCATCTCGATCTGCTCATCAATCGACGCGAAACTTCTTGATGAAGACATAGATGACAGTTTAAAGTCTGACAAAGAGGATGCAGAAGTAGATTCTAAAGACAAGTCTTCGATCTCACCGCAGAATCACGAAGATCTTGCCAAATACTCCGCTCAAGCGTTAAGGAATGCTAAACAAACTTTAAACGCTGTTGCCTTTAAAAATATAAGTAGGAACGGTCAGAGTAAGTCGGAAAGTGATGTTTGTGATACTCCGAAAACTGACTGTAAATGGACCAATGACTGTGTGTGCAATTCGTGTAAAGACAATGACAGTGTTGGTGATATAGTGAAACAGTCCTACGATGTGGATAAAAAGACGGAGAAGAAGAAAGAAGTGAAGAAACCGGTGGTGAAGCCCAAGCCTGTCGCCAAGGCTTGCGAGAACAGTAATCATCAGCATGTTTGTAAAGGTGAGTTATTATAACTAAGTTATTAAGGTGGAAGCTCCACGCTAGCCCGCGAAGTTCAAATTTTAGTACGTTTTTTGCAATTTGACGGTATTTGTCAGGCTGTACATTGAACAAAATATGATACGCGCCTGTAATAAGTATTTAGTTAGTTTGAAAGACGACGTAGTAACAAAAGTTGAGAAGAATGTACTGAGATGGTTTGGATATGTTGAAAGGATGAATGATAGGCGATTGACGAAAGGAATTTATAAGACGGATGTCGGTAGAAACGCCGGGAGGGGGCGCCCGAGAAGGACATACACCGACCTAATTGGTGAACTCCTTCAAAAAGGTGCGCAGTACTCGTAACCGGCGCGCGTGGTCAAATCAGATATCGTAGAGGAGAAGAGACGAGGAAATAACGACATCTGATTTGTTATTGAAAACACATTAATAATGGTGCAAGCCAACATCATTCCCTTACCTAAAATCCCAAACCCTTCTTTACCGACCGATTTTAGGCCAATTTCTATCCTCCCTTATCTTTCTAAAGTTCTCGAACATATTGGTCATCAGCAACTTTCAGCCTTTTTATATAATAATGATCTTCTCAGTCCTTTCCAATCTGGTTTCCGTCCTGGGCATAGCACAGTAACGGCACTTTTAAAGGTCACTGATGACATTCGCAGGGCCATGGACCAAAAATCTCTAACCGTACTTGTGCTTCTCGACTTTAGCAGCGCTTTTAACTGTGTAGATTTCGACTTGCTTTTGCAGACTCTTAAATCTTTAAATTTTTCCACTTCTGCCACGAGTTGGTTTGACTCCTATCTCACAGGCCGCTCGCAACGGGTACGGTTGGAGGAGTCTTATTCGGATTGGTGTATTTTAACAGCGGGTGTACCGCAAGGTGGCGTCCTCTCTCCTCTTCTCTTTTCTATTTTCATTAACTCTGTAACCAGAGTAATCTCTCCCGTCTTCCATCTCTATGCCGACGATCTGCAGCTTTATCGACATTTTCTGTGGCAGGATGCGAAGGCTGCCTTATCAGCCATGAACGTGGATCTTGATCTGGTTGGTGATTGGTCGCGATCCATTGGGCTTGAAATCAATCCCAGAAAATCACAGGCTATGATTATCGGTGGAAGGTATATCCGCTATAAAGTAGATATTACGTCCTTACCACCGCTCAGTCTGAATGGTGTTCAAATAGAATTCACTGACACGGCTAAGAACTTGGGGCTGATTATTGACTCGCATTTATCGTGGTCTTCTCATGTCGTAGAAGTTAGTCGCAAAGTGCATTACACTTTTCACTCGCTAAAGTGCCTCCAGACCTTTTTGCCTTTAAACACCAAAATCTCTCTTGCCCAAACTCTGATTCAGCCCATCATAGACTACGCTGATGCCTGTTATTTGGATGCTACCGAGGAGCTTTTAAATAAACTGGAGCGTTTGCAAAATATATGTATTCGTTTTGTTTTATATTTTAAAAAATATGATCACGTCTCTAACTTTCGCAAAATGCTCAAGTGGCTCCCAATTCGACTTCGGAGGAACTCTCGAATATTGTGTGTACTATTTAACATTCTACATAACCCTAAAACTCCTTCCTATCTGAAAGAACGGTTTTCTTTTTCTCGTCCTTCGGATGCGCCTTGCAGGTCGCATCTAAGAACCCTCCTCACATTCCCGGCCCACACTACCGACTACTACTCCTACTCCTTTACTGTGCACGCTGTTCGGTTGTGGAATGCTCTCCCTCACGAGATCAGAGATAGCCAGACTATCGCCATATTTAAAAGAAGAGTAAAAGATCATTACCTTTCCATTTCGTCATAGTTGTATATATGTATATATACCTGTATATATTTTTATGTACTTTAGTGTATTTTTATGTACTTTAGTGTATTTATGCATAATATATGTAATAAATGTATAAGTACGTATATCTTAACTGGATATAATATGTATGTATATTTTATTTGCATATATATATTTATTTTATATGATATATTTTAACTTCTTTTGTGTATTTAAATTTCTTTTTCTATTGTTATGCACACTATCTGCATGTCCATATGTTCAATTCTCCTGTCGCAGGTATGCTGGAAGAGATTTCTGTAGGAATAAGCATTACCTTTGTACTTTGTTTTTCCTATTCCTTTAATGTATTATTGTAATTATTGTGTGTACATAAATAGTTAAATAAATAAATAAATAAATGGTTGAGCTAAACGATGGCTTACGTATGCGTGCTGTCAGTATGGACAGATCAACTCAAAGCTGCACTGGTGCTTTCTTCAAAAGTCCATCTCAGACTTTAACCTACATAGTCAGGCTCACATATTGAAACCAAAATGTTTGGACTTTAAAAGAGACCATGATTCTCTGAGTTTGTTTCGGCATTTCTTCTCAGAGGTCATCAGGAAATGCCGATACCAACTAGATACTATAAAAAAACTTACATGACTTGTAAAAGTGTCTTTAAAAAGATCTATTTACAGAAATAAACAATCATTTTAATCATTATATCTGTATATCTCTCCTCTCCGCTTGCAAACTTGGCCGAAATATATTCTAAGCGTATCTTTATGTATCAGTGGGGTACGCCGGTGCGGCGTGCGCGGGCGAGGGCACGGAGCAGCCCTGCACCTGCTGCTACTGCACCGTATTCGGTCACGCCGTGAGTATACCATATTACTTGTAACCCTTTCATTCCATGTTCATGTACTTATTGCATTTCGTAAAGTTTATAAGATGGTATAAAATAGGCCAATAGAGCTAGAGTACAGTTATGGACCCTGTATGGCACAGCAAACATGGATAAAATATTAAAACAGACCTTAAAGTCGAAATTTCCATAAGTAGCTGATGTCGAAATACCAAATTTCATCTTCATATTATGTCAAGCAGTTTTCGTGATTTGGTGTTTAGTCAGTCAGTGTTTTATGAAAATGTGAATTCCGCTGTCTTAAAATATAAAACACCCGAAAATAATCAATTTGTAACAATGAACGCAGTCAATCCGATAAACTAGTCAAATTGGCACAACAATACACGCAGTCAATCTGAAAGCTTACTGCTGGGTTGTGAATACACCATGATAGAAAGATATTTTCTATTAAATTAATGCTCACATACGCGTACACAATTTGTCCATACACACGCAAATATATCGAAATCAAATTAAATCATTTATATCAATTAGACCAGTACTATCAATAATAACTAATATGCTTTTGTTAATTGAATTTAGTTGCACGATTCCAAAAAGTAGGTCTTATGGAGAAGAACCGGCAAGAAACTCCATAGATACTCTTTTTAAATTAAATACAAAATTACAAAATTGTTGGTTTTGTTTTACAATTATTTAAGTATGTAATATCAATATGAGACTGTTGCATACTGATGTATACATATACACACATACACAATAATGCACACAGACAATCGCGCTGAAACCCATTTCGAATAAGTTGACGACCCAGTTAGTCCAGCGGTAGTTAACACTGCCTTCTGTGCTAAGGGTCCCGGGTTCGAATACCGGTAGGGACAAATGTTTGTGTGATGAGCATAAACATTTGTATCCGAGTCATAGATGTATCTATGTATAATATGTATGTATTTACAAAAAATATATATATATGTAGTATATCAACCAACTAGTATCCGTAACACAAGCCTCGTTGCTTAGCTCGGGACTAGATGGCGCTGTGTAATAATGTCCGGAAAAATATTATTATTATATTAATTGTCGAATTTAATTGAATTTAGTTGCACGGTTCCAAAAGTAGGTCTTATAGAGAAGAACCGGTAATCCATAGATACTCTTTTTAAATTAAATACAATTACAATGATTTTAGTATGTAATATCAATATGAGACTGATGTATACATATACACACATACACAATAACGCACACAGACTGAAACCCATTTCGAATAAGTAATTGTATGTATAATATTTGTTGTTCCAGCCGCCCCTGACGACGCCGGTGCCTCGGAATTTCAACGAGACGAGAGAACGATTGCGATCTATACTCAATAAGAAAAAACAGCAGTGTAAAAGTACCAATGTAAGTACCACATATTATGATTGTAGCTATCGTTTCAATCATCATCATCAGCCCATTATTGTCCCACTGCTGGGCACGGGTCTCCTGTCATTAGAGACAGATTAGGCTATAGTCCACCACGCTAGCCTACTGCGGGTGGTCAGACTTCACATACCAAGGCAAATCTCTCAAGCATGCAGGTTTCCTCACGATGTTTTCCTTCACTGCTGTAGCCTAGCGGTGTGACCAGTGGACTGAGATGTCAAAGGCCTCGAGTTCAAACCCAAGGCACGCACCACAGACTTTACAGAAGTTATTTGCGTATTTAGTCGGGAGTGTTCTTAGCTATGTTTGATGAAAATCGGCCCACGGTAAACGCCACAAAATGGGTCGGGGATTTTTTTTTTCACATTCTCAAACGGTTAAGATGATTTCACATACAAAGAATGAACAATTGTCTATTCTGATTGTATTTTCCTTCAGGGGGAACAAGAAGCGCCGGTCATCAAGCCATCGGGTGTGCAGACTCCGCCTATAGAGCAGCCCGTTAAACCGCCGCCGATTGCACCCAAACCACCGGTAGGAGTTATATTATCAACCCATTTAGACGACCCGTTTAGCTCAGCGGTAGTTAACGCTGCCCGCTGTGCTATGGGTCCCGGGTTCCAAACCCGGTAGGGACAAATGTTTGTGTGATGAGCATCAACATTTGTTTCCGAGTCATGGATGTATTATATGTATGTATTTAAAAAAAAAAGTATATATGTACTATATCAACCAACTAGTATCCGTAACACAAGCCTCATTGCTTACCACGGAACTAGATGGCGCTGTGTAATAATGTCCGGAAAAAATAGTTTGTATTTTGCATTTATTAACCGACTTCAAAAAAGGAGGCTGTTAACGTTCGACTGGGTGAACCGATTTTGATGAATCTTTTTTATATGAAAGCTGGTGCTTCCCGCGTGGTCCCATTTCCATTTGGTCCAGCTCTGACATTTGAAGTCGTTTTTTTTTTCGATAGAATTTAATATTCGTAGGAACTTTTAATCTAAATTCAACTCAGCCTATCGCAGTACCCTGCTGGACATAGGCCTCTCCCAAACTACGCCATAACACTATCCTCCGCCTTCCTCATCCAGTCTATCCCCGCCAAGTTTTTAGATCGTCACTCCATCTAGCCGGGGCGAGTCCTACACTAGGGAACCTTCAAGAGGAGAGTATACTCTTTCTTGAAAGGCCGGCAACGCATTTGCACGTCGTCTGGTGTTGCAGATGTCAATGGGCGGCGGTAATCACTTACCATCAGGTGAGCCTCCTGCCCGTTTGCCCCTTTATTTCCATAAAAAAAAAACTACGTTTGTCGATTCGTAGTCTGCACTCCAGCGGCTCGGTTGCTTGCTACTTGACGGCTTCAGCGGCCATCGACAAAGATGACCAACCCACTGCCATTTCAGCTTGCTCATACAGTTAAAATAAAATCAAAAAAATATTTTATAGGCACTACCCAAAACCCAGCCGCCGAACTTGACGCCGGCGCAAGTGCAGCAGAAGCGACAGTCCATCGACGTGCAACAGCGGCAGCTGGCCGACAAGATGGCGCGCATGGCCGTGTCCGACAAGCCGCCCGCCCTCGCCACCGACACTAAACCCAAGGTACACACCGACAATAATAATAATTATTTAAATTTTTATTAAGAAGGAAAAATTCAACCTCAGGCGGGATTCGAACCCGCGTCTTCTGGATAAGTACTCCAGACGCTCTGCCAACTGAGCCACCGAGGCATCCGCCTGATGTGTTGAAAATCTTAGCTTGAAATATGCTAAAAAAATACAAAAAGATTGTATAAAAGGTAATGCAATATTTCGTGAGTGCAGCCGGCTTTCATCTAATTATATATAACTCAAAGGTGACTAACTGACTGACATAGTGATCTATCAACGCACAGCCCAAATCACTCGACGGGTCGGGCTGAAATTTGGTATGCAGGTAGGTGTTATGACGTAGGCATCCACTAAGAAAGCATTTTGATTAATTCTACCCCCAAGGGGATAAAATAGGGGATGAAAGTTTGTATGAAAACTATACCTTATTAATAATAATACTTCTTAACGCGAGCGAAGCCGCGGGCGAAAGGTAGTTGATTTATAAGACATTATCACGTCAATAAGTTATCTAGAAGGAATTTATAAGACGGATGTTAGTGGAAACGCCGGGAGGGGGCGCCCTAGAAGGACATACACCGACCTACTTGGTGAACTCCTTCAAAAAGGTGCGCAGTACTCGTAACCGGCGCGCGTGTATGACGAGATGTATGAATGTGGACGAGGCAAAGTGGTATGCAGGGACCGTAGCGCGTGGCATTCTGTAGTTCCTGCTAACCCAATGGGAAAAAGGCGTGAGTGTATGTATGTATGTATGTATGTATGTAAGTTATCTATCTTTATGAATGTTGTTTACTTGTTACAGACTCTGCAACGCTCGGTGCCCGTTCAAGTGAACCCGGCGACCGCTCCGCCAGGACTGAAGGCCGAGGGGAAAGTCAATCCCAACGCCATGGAACAGATACGACTACAGGCAAGTGGAACTCCAAATATCATTTATTTAAAGTACATGCAGAGCTGTGGTACCCTAGCGGTGTGACCAGTGGACTGAGATGTCAGAGGTCTTGAGTTTGAACCCAAGGCACGCTCCACTGACTTTTCGGAAGTTATGTGCGTATTTATCACATGCTCAAACGGCGAAGGAAAACATCGTGAGGAAACCTGCATGCTTGAGTTAATTCTCGATGGCATGCGAAGTCTGCCAATCCGCAGTAGGCTAGCGTGGTGGACTAGTTTCATGTAACACCAATTGTTCACTTAGCATGCAATAAAAGTTTGACTTTGACTATAGACTAATCCCTCTCAATTGAGAGGAGACCCGTGCCCAGCAGTGGGACATTAATTGGTTGATGATGATGATGATGATGACATGCACGTGAGGTAGGGTATAACGAGATTCTTCGCTCAAATTGAGCTGCCCGACTGGGGAAGTACCTCCGCCTTACAGAACACCGCAGTGAAACAACAATAGTTGTGTTTCTGGGAGTGAAAGGTTGCCAGAGCTCATTAGGGGAGTGACTATTCTGACTGCATAGGAATTCCGTTTGCTGTTTGTAATTCTCTTATTTTAGGAAACCTAAACCGCTCTACAGCGTCGCAATCTCGGGAACTTCATTTCTGGTGTTGCAAACGTCTATAGGCTACGGTAACCGCTTACCATCAGGCGGGCCGTAAGCCCGTAAGGCCGTAAGACCGTAAGGCCGTAAGCCCGTAGGTCGTTATTAATTGACTCTTTCAAAGTCGACAATTAATACAGCCCCCAAAAACGCCCGCCCGTCACCGCTTCCTGATGTGTTTGCTGCGAAGAAGAAGCGGCGCAGTAAACTCCTCAGCAACATATTTGTGTCTGTTTATTAAATCCCACTAATATTATAAACGCGAAAGTTTGTAAGTATGGATGTATGGATGTTTGTTACTCTTTCACGCAAAAACCGCTTAACAGATTTGAATGAAATTTAACATACATATAGTTTATTACCTGGATTAATACATAGGCTACTTTTTGTCTATATACCATGCGGGCAAAGCCGCGGGAGGCAGCTAGTAAATTATAATTTAAAAAAATAATTATAGTAAAAATAAATAAATAAATAATTTTCAATATTAAGTGCTATGACTGTGTGAGTCAGCATTTAACGATTGATTTTAAGGTGCAGAAAAATACAAACATCATCTCACTTGTGTGTAGTTGCGGTAAGTACACAGCATACTCATGATCCGTTGCATTTTTTGCAGCAACTTAAACAACAACAGCAGGCTCAGTTTCAACAGCAACAACAACAGCAGCAGCAGCAGCAACAACTACAACAGCAGCAGCAGCAACAACAACAACAACAACAACAACAACAACAACAACAACAACAGCAGCAACAACAACAACAACAACAGCAGCAACAGGCCCAACAACAGAAGAAACCGGAGCCAATATACGACCTGCCGATACACAACAAGCCGACGCTTACGCCGCAACAACAGCTACAGATTCGACAACAACAACAACAGGTTTGATAATGTTATTTATTCGATAGGTTGTTAGTGATAAAATAGATTACATCAGCCCGTATTAACCGCACTGTTGGGCATAGTCCTCACCTTGCCAAACTTACCAGAATTCGTTAGGGGAGCGATTATTCTGACAGCATGGGAATTCCGTTTGCAATCAGTTCAGTAACTCTCTTATTATAAGAAACCTGGATGGTTTCTACAGGGTCGGCAACACGCGAGCGACACCTTTGGTGTTGCAAACGTCTATAGGCTACGGTAACCGCTTACCATCAGGCCAGCCGTTTGCTTGTATACCACACTTGTGACATAAAAATATCAGTTACTGGATTTGTTCGTGAGTGTTTTAAGAATAATTAGCGTATTTCTGATCATAAGCGTTGTCGCATGTTACAAAATGTTTACTTCCTTTATTCCAGCAACTGATTCAACAGAAACTACAGCAACAACAACAGATGCAACAACAGAATCTCCTAGCTCAACAAGCTCACACGCAGAACCAGCAAGCCCAGCTGGCAGCGCAGCAGGCAGCTCACCAGGCCGCCCAGCAAGCTCAACAGCAGGCTCAACAACAGGCTCAACTGCAAGCTCAACAACAGAGACAGAGTCGAGCGCAGCAACAACGCAGCACTGTGTCTCTTTCTAGCAGAGATACTAGTGTATTTTCTACGTCATCCGGATGCTCTGGGTAAGTTTTCTATTTATCATGCCCACTGCTGGGCATGATTCTTCTTGTATTTGATAATGCTATAGTCAACTACGTTCAAGGGAGGATCCAGCTCTATTGAGAGCCTAAAGTCATAATCGCACCATCTAAATTTAAATGCAGTGAAATTCCCGACTAGTTTGAACTTAAAAACTGGGATGATTATTTTCACTATTTCATGATAGTATGAATGGCATTCTGTAGTTTCTGCCTACCCTCATGGGAAAAAGGCGTGAGTGTATGTATGTATGATCTCAGAGTCAGGCAGTAACTCAGGAATTCGCCGAAGTTTCTGGTCTAGTGGATTCCGTCCTTGACTACGCTTGCCTAATGTGGGTTAGTAGACTGCACATCATCGAGAATTTTTTTCATGTATGTATGTTTCTCTGCGAGATTTTCCTTCGCTGTTTGAGCCTGGGATATATACCTACTTGCCTCGTTTGTCTAGTGATTGTTGCGACAGCTGAGCCACTTGCTCAACTTACAGTCTTGGGCTTAGACTCAATTTTCAGGTTGAGCTGTGTTATTTGGTTTTTCTATGATATTCTCAGTAGCAGCTCGGAGTTTCGATTCATTAACCATTAAGGTGGAAGCTCCGCGCTAGCTCGCGAAATTCAAAATTTCGTAAGTTTTTTGCAATTTGCTGGTATTTGTGAGTGTGTTTGCATTGAACAAAATATGATTCGTGCTTGTAATAGGTATTTAGTTACAGAATTATAATTATTAATATCATCAATACAACCCTCACATTGCATACTTGGATTGAATGACTTTTTCATGAAATAGACAATCAATACAGTTATATGCACTTTGAGGACTGTTTTATTGATTTAAATGATTATAATTCTGTAGCTAAATACCTATTACAGGCACGAATCATATTTTGTTCAATGTACAGCCTGACAAATACCTGCAAATTGCAAAAAACGTACGAAAATTTGAATTTCGCGGGCTAGCGTGGAGCTTTCAGCCACCTTAACCTAAAAACATACCGGTTAAGTATACCGTCGCCAGGCTGTACAGTATGTGTTGTGTGCAGCGGCTCGTGCTGGCGCGGGCGCGCGGAGGACACGCGCGACCTGGCCGCGCTGCTGCAGTACATCGAGGGGCCCGCGCGCCACGTGGACCGCGGCAAGAAGCGCGCCAAGAAGCAGCGGCAGAAGGCCAAGAAGGTAACACGTTACCGCAGCCTATACACGTTTGCAACACCCACCAGAAGTGTTGAAAAGTTTTAGGTTTCTTAAAATAAGGGGTTTACTAAAGTGACAGCAAACGGAATAGGCTTGTGTCCACTAATAATAAATTGCTTGGTTTATAGTTTCGAATTATAAATGAAGAGATAGGAAAAAACCAGTCAAATTCTCATAAAGGTTATAAATTATTAGTATTTTTAGAAAATAAAATCTAAAAAAAGTTTTATATACTTGAAATTTTGCACAGGGGTCCCAGGGGGGAGCGAAAGGATTTTTTAAAATTCACAGCTAATTAAAGTTTTCAAATTTAGTCAACTAGCTTATTCACATGTTGTCAAAATAGTCACTACCCCAAGGAGCTCTGGTAACTCGCAGTAACACAACTATTGTTGTTTCACTGCGGTCTTCTTTAAGGCGGAGGTACTTCCTCAGTCGGGCAGCTCAGTTTGAGCAAGGAATCTCGCTATGCTCTATCCTCTCAGATATAAATATGTTTGTGCAGACCTTTAACATCACAGTCTATTGTTAATACCTCTAGACTATCACAGCTCCAAAGAAAAAAAAAACTTAAATATATTTATTTAGTATATTCGACTTAAAATTACCATCGTATTATTTCCCCTCCGACAGATGGAATCACGTTTAATAGAAGAACGTAACGCGGTTGTGAACGAGCTTAACCGGGCCAGGAGAGAGATGGATGCCCTGCAGGTGGCCCACGCGGCTGCCAAGAGGCGTCTGGACCACACTAGGCAGATGCTGCAAGCACAGAACAAGGCTACCAAGAAGAAAGGTGAGATGAGAAGAATTAAAAAAGAAAAATGATACTTATATATACATACATACCATCACGCCTATCGTCCCCGAAGGGTTAGGGCAGAGGTGTACTAATGTACACCCACGTTTTACCGGTATTTTTTAGTTCCCATGTGATAGTGGGCGAGCCTATTGTCATTAACCGGGCACGAATCGACACTCCGAGTTGCGACTGAGAATTTCATAGAAAAACGCAATAATACTTTGCGCGAGCTGGGAATCGAACTCAAGGCCTCTTGCTCGGCAGTCGCACTGTATGACCACTAGACAAACGAGGCAGTTATATATTCAGTAGAACATAACCGCCTTCTTTTAGAAGTCTGTTATAAAATAACAAAACGATTGACGCAGCGGCTTGTGCGTCAAAACCCGTTGGTTGCGGGTTCGATACCCGCACGAAGCAAATGTTAGTACAATCTACAGGTAGTTATTGGGTGAAACTTTGTATTTATAAACCCACCCATGACTCAGGAGAAATTCCTGGTATGGAACAATGTTTAAAAAATAAACCCTGTAATTTCTACCTAGCTCCATATGAAAAAGGCGTGAATGTATGTATTACATAGAAGTCTTGTACAATGTTCATAGATATGCTCTTTTTACTATGTAGGTGGAGTATTGAAGTATTTAATAATAATTTAAATATTTTTGACAGGTAAAAAACAGAAATTGAATCCAGCACAGCAAGCGAAAGTGCAACTGGTGTCAGAACAACTGGGAGAGTTAACTACTCTCATGAATACTACGTCCAAGGTGAGATATGTACAATCATCATCATCATCATCATCATCATCATTATATCACCCAAGTCTCCTCCAAGGATCGCCACGATGACCTGTCATACGCGACCCACATCCGATCATCCGTTCCGAGATAAGCAAACCGGCTTGTGTCATTTAAACATGACTAGCGGCCCGCACCGGCTTCGCCCGTTTTATATGCGTATTTTTGTCTAGTAATAAAAATAGCAGGCTTTGCCTGCTTGATCTTTATAGGTAAAAAGTAGCTTATGTGTTAATCCAGGTAATAAATTTTCATACAAATCCGTTAAGCGGTTTTTGCGTGAAGGAGTAACAAACATCCATATAAACTTTTGCATTTATAATAGAATAGTTAAGAATTTTGCATGAAGAATAGAATTTTTGAAATCAGTTCAGTAGTTTTTGAGTTTATTTGTTATAAACATACAAATCTTTCCTCTTTATAATATTAGTATAAATATTTACGGTTGATACACTACAATTTGTGTTTATTATCTTATATATAAAAATCTCTCTGTCACGTTGTTTGTCACTGAACTCCTCCGAAACAGCTGGATGGATTATTATGAAATATTGTATGTATTGGTAGGTCTGAGAATCGGTCGAAGGCTATTTTTTATACCCCTAGGTGATAAGGATGTCCCTCACCAAATATTTTTTCTTTTATTTTGGCAAAATATTTTTTTATTATTTGGCATAAATAACTACTTATAATTCTAAATTTTCACCCTTCTACCACCAGCCCCTATAAAGTGGCAAAACAATGTTTTGCTGGGTCGGCTAGTAATGTCATATATTTACAGGAAATGCAAGCAGCTGAGAAACAAGTCCTGGACTTTTCACGGCGGCTTCAGAACTGCGAGCGGCAGCTGGCCGAGACGAGGGCGGTGCAGGGCAAGCCCGATAGACCGGCTCTACATGCTAATGTGAGTAGCTTTTCATGTGTTTGACTCCCATACATGGACAATCATACAGAGAGAAAAAGTCCAATCAATCATCATCATAATCTTATATCTTCTTAATAAATCTTCCATGATTACTATGATGTACCCAGCCTTAAAGGCGTGTATAAGCCAAATAATAAATAATAAGTATATTTATTTCTCATCATCAAGACACAGTACACAGTCAAATGTGCAATACATAGAGACTGGTGTCTGTTTTAGGTAAAACCTGTATTACAGATCACCAGGCTTACCCTCTGACGGACAATTTGTGAACAATGACTGAATTGTTCACAAATTATAATAAATGAAAATAAACACTTGCGTGGTCATCCATTAAAACTTTGGGAAAATTCATCGAAAAAGAAAACAATGAAGCATTTCTTGCCTAATAGAGTGGTAAAAGCATGGAACAAACTACCAGAAGAAACTGTCATGGCTCCAACATTGAACGGTTTCAAGAACAGATTGGACGAGGAAAACATCTCCAAGCTATTTGATAAACACGCACCAGCTCATTAGCTGCTAGTGTGTTCTACGGAATAATAATAATAATAATCAACCCGTTATTGTCCCACTGCTGGGCACGGGTCTCCTCTCATTTGAGAGGGATTAGGGTGTAGTCCACCACGCTAGCCTACTGCGGGTTGGTAGACTTCACATGCTCTCGAGAAAATCTCTCAAGCATGCAGGTTTCCTCACGATGTTTTCTTTCACAGTTTGAGTGTGTGATAAATACGCACATAACTTCAGAAAAGTCAGTGGTGCATTTAATGGCCATGTTTACTAAAATGTGGGCATTAAATTTGACGACATTCATGTTCCATCGACACGGAGAAGAAGAAGAAAAAGTTTCGACTGGGTGGACCGATTTTGTTGTTGATTTTATTTTTTATGAAAAGAACGTTGCCCTACACTATCAACACTATGATTTTATCCTGTGTTGTGGACAAACACGCATTTATGTTCGTGGACAAATGCCCAGTCCAGGAACCTGTAGATCGTACAAATATTTGCTTCGTGCGGGGATCGAACCCGCAACCGATCCCTCAGCCATTGCCCCAGTCAAATCGTCAAAAAATATAAAAATATTTCTCTATTGTCAACAGTTGGAGCAAGCAGCTTTGTTGCATAAACAACAGCAAATGCATCAACAACAGCAAGTGCATCAACAACAGCAAGTGCATCAACAACAACTGTTACAGCATCAACAGCAGATGCAGCAACAACAACAACAACAGTTGCAACATCAACAGCAGTTGCAGCAGCAGCAACAACAGTTGCAACAGCAACAACAGCTGCAACAACAACAGCAGCTCCAACAACAACAACTGGAAAAACAGCGACAGATGCAGTTGTTGGAACTTGAGAAACAAAATGAGAAACAGAAACAAAATGCTTCTTTTATAAGTGAGTTTTTATTTATTATTTTTAAACCGACTTCACAAAAAAGGGGTGTTCAATTCGATTGGTTTTTTCTTTAAGTCATTTCAACAATATTTCGGCCCGCCTGATGGTAAGCGGTTACCGTATCCTATAGACGTTTGCAACACCAGAGGTGTCGCTCGCGCGTTGCCAACCCTGTAGAAGCCATCTAAGTTTTTAAAAACTGTAGTGTTTAGTTCAGTATAGTCCCAAGGTGATCCCATATATTGACATTTATGTCAATGAGCTTCAAAAATACTCTCTTATTCCTATGCTGAGGTGTACCTCTGCCAAACCCGTCGGGCACGACAGGATGATGGTATGTCTTCAAAAGGCCATCTCAGATTGACCTACATCGTCAGGCTCACATATTGTAAACAAAGATGCCTGGACTTCAAAAGAGACCATGATTCTCTGAGCTTGTCCCGACATTTCTTCTCAGAGGTCGAATTAGTCCAACGGTAGTTAACACTGCCTGCTGTGCTATGGGTCCCGGGTTCGAATCCCGGTAGGGACAAATGTTTGTGTGATGAGCATCAACATTTGTATTTGTATCCGAGTCATGGATACATCCATGACTCGGATACAAATACAAATATTATACATAGATACATGTATCTATGTATAATATGTAATGTATTTACAAATAAAAAGAAAGTATATATGTAGTATATCAACCGACTAGTATCCGTAACACAAGCCTCGTTGCTTAGCTCGGAACTAGATGGCGCTGTGTCATAATGTCCAGGAATATTTATTTACCACCACTGGCCCAACGAGGCAGTTTGACGTTTGACTTAATTATTAATGTGTGTGTGTGTGTGTGTGTGTGTGTGCAGCGGCAGGCGGCGGCGGCATGGTGACGGTGCGGCGCGCGGCCGACTCGCCGCTCGCTCAGCTCATACACAACAACAGACATCTCACTGGCAACGGTAACTACCTTACATTACTTTGTACTATTCTGAGCGTACCACAACAGTGCGGTTTTGAAGGCATTTTCTGCCTCGCACCACCGCTCTGTGGTACCAGCTGTCGCCGGCGGTCCTACCGAACCGTTACGACGTGGGAACCTTCAAGAAAAGAGTATATTCTTTCCTGAAAGGCCGGCAACACATTTGCACGTCCTTTTTAACCGACTTCCAAAAGGAGGAGGTTATCAATTCGACTGTATTTTTTTATTTTTTTTTATGTTTGTTACCTCATAACTGTGGATTGGGTGAACCGATTTTGAAAATTCTTTTTTGATATGAAAGCTGAAGCTTCCCATGTGGTCCCATAAAAATTTTTTTAGAATCTGATGAGTGGATCTTTGGGAAATCGAGAGAAACCCTCAAATTTTCTACGTAGATGACGCGTTTATTGTGCAACTTCTTACCTCATAACTGTGGATTCGGTCAGCCGATTTTAAAAATACCAAAAACCAGGCACTGACACCGTCTTCATACCTTTAAAACTAAAAAGAAGTTAAAACTGTATTAAGTTATTTTTAACTTTTTAGTTTTGAAGTCGGTTTTTTTTAACGCAGTTTTTTATTTTGTTGTATGTCCATTGCCGCCAGAGATCACTTACCATTGATGAGCCTCCTGCCCGTTTGCCCCCTTATTTCCATAAAAAAACTACATTTTTAACAGACTTAAAAAAAAGAGGAGGTTCCCTCAAACTTAATAGGTTATAATTACAATTACATTAATTAATTTATTACATAAATAAATTATTACAGTATAAATATTAATTACAATTCATCTACCTCTCTCGTATGTTGCTGTACCCTACGGGTCCACGATGATCACAAAACTGTAACTATCACCTATTCTTATATTGTGGAATGCAATAAACAATTTGATTTGATGTATGTGAGAGAAGAATAATAAAGCTATTTGTATTTGCTAGTAATAATATCATCATCAACCCATTAACGTCCCACTGCTGGGCACGGGTCTCCTCTCATTTGAGAGGGATTAGGCTATAGTCCACTACGCTAGCCTACTGCGGGTTGGCAGACTTCACATGCCATCGAGACAAATCTCTCAAGCATGCAGGTTTCCTCACGATGTTTTCCTTCACCGTTTGAGCTTGTGATAAATACGCACATAACTTCCGAAAAGTCAGTGGTGCGTGGCTTGGGTTCAAACTCGAGACCTTTGACATCTCAGTCCAGTGGTCTTACCACTAGGTTACCACGGCTCTAGTAATAATATACTGTAAATATATTTCAGTGCTGAATGTGTGTGAGGAGCCAGCATCCGCATCGAAGACGTCGGACGGGCGCAAGCAGACGTGGGAGCAGGCGCTCGCGCACATCAACCAGCTGGCCAAAGGATCCAATAAAGAAAAGGTATATATACATTGTGGATTTTAATGGCAGAGGCAACGTTGGTAAGCCCCCGGCAAGGTCGGCTGACGACCTGGTGAAGGTCGCTGGAAGCCGCTGGATGCGGGCGGCGCAGGACCGGTCGTTGTGGAAATCTTAGACAGATAGATAGATAGAAGAAATCTTAGGCACCCCCTAAGATTTCTATGCCCAGCAGTGGACATGATGATGATGAAACATTGTGATTGTACCAGGGTAGCACCAATCAACTCCGCCTATCGCAGTCCACTGCTGGATATAGGACTCTCCCAAACTGCGCCATATCACTCTTCCCAGCGTTCCTCATCCAGTCTATCCCCGCTAACATTTTTAGGTTGTCAGTCCATTTAGCCGGGGGTCGTCCTACACTACGTTTGCTAACTGTGGGGGTCGGATACTCGAAGCCATATCCATGAATCATTTCTGTCCCGGAAATAATTTCTTGGAAGGGCGAACAGGGGTTGGAAGATTGTCTGCAGAATCGATGATTTCTTAAAAGAGGGTAGAAGTTAATAAGTAGACTAAATATAAAAGGAGACCGGATACAATAGGGTATTACACTCATTTTTGTAAAGTATTCGTAAGTTTGAGTTTTAAAAGTTTATTTTATATATAAAATCATTAAACATTACTTTTATTCGACTTAAGTTATGATTTTAAATTTGGTGGCCGCCATGTTGTGACGTCACTCCGATGGCTTCATTTAAAATACCTATATAACCTATTTCGAACTGCTAATGCTAGGCCGACGAATTTGCGGGCAAAAGTTAGCAGAAAATTAATTTCATTATTTTTTGTTTCAATTTACAGAAAAAACAAAAAGAGCCAAAAGAGCACCCGAAACAGGAGCAGCAAGCGAAACCGGAGCCGAAAGCCCCCGCGAAGGAGCCGCAGCGGTCTAACTCAGTGCCGGAAACACAACAGCTGTCCAAGAAGCAGAGGAAACTGCTCGCGAAACAACAGGTAACATTACATACAATCTCCAACAAAAAAGCAAAGGTTTTCTTTGGTAACGGTACTGAGTTATAATTCCTGTAAAAATAGTCAAATATTTGTGTGATGAGACCAATCATAGATAATTCTTTGCATGCAAATTTAGATGGTGCTGTGTTATAATATTTTTTTTTTTTTTTTTTTATTTATTAAATATTCGCGTATTTATTACTAATAAAGGGGAAATGTTTGTTTGTCTGTATGAACGCGATCATCTTTCAAAACTATTGGATCGATACATACATACAGTCACGCCTTTTTCCCATGGGTGTAGGCAGAAACTACAGAATGCACTACGGTCCCTGCATACCACTGTTGCCTCGTCCACATTCATACATCTCGTCCTGCACGCGCGCCGGTTACGAGTACTGCGCACCTTTTTGAAGGAGTTCACCATGTAGGTCGGTGTATGTCCTTTTAAGGCGCCCCTACTGGATCGATATGAAAAATGTTTTCACCATTTTAATGCTATAATACTATAGCATTAAATAAGAATAAGATAGGTGTTTAGTTCATAGATATTTATTACTAGCGAAGCCGGTACGAGCAACTAGTATTTATATAATACATATTTGCCATGTTACAGGCTGAAGAAGAAGAGAGGAAGAAGCAACAGCCACAACAGGAAACCAAGTCTAAGAAGTCGGAAGCTAAGAAACCCGACCCGCCGAAACCGGAACCCAAGCCGAAGGCCGAAAAGAAACCTGAGCCTGCAAAGAAAGAGAAAAAAGAAGAGAAGAAGAAAGAGAAAGTCGCGGAGAAGAAAGTTGAGAAGAAAGGAAAAGAGAATAAACTAGAGAAGGGTGAGTAGCCAAAGTTATGTTTTCTGTACAAATATTAGCTTGGACTATTATATTATTGACATATTCCATACTTTAATGTTATAAATGTGAAACTGTGGTGTCTGTCAGTCGGTGTTTACAATGGCCTAATACTCAATTTTGAGTCACCAAATATTGCGGTCCATCTTTCTACTAACGGGCAAATGAAAGAGGTAGCAAAATAATAGAGGGTGATATATAGCGTTTAAGTTTTTGGCTGTTAAAGTTCCTTCAGTTCTATCGAGATATGGAACATTAAATATTAATAAAACTCATTTATAATAAAATATTATTTCCAGCTCAACAACCCCAGACAAAACAACCGAAACAGCCAACACCGCAGCCCCAACAACAGAGCAAGAAGGACAACAAAAAGCAACTACATCAACAACAACAACAACAACAGCAGCAACAGAAGCCACAAGTTATCAACATCACACCAGACACTACCATCGAAGTTGTTAGCAAAAAGGTATACTACGAGTATAATACTGAATTAAATTACTTTTAAAGGATTTTATCGCGTTATTACGTACGGGCTGATAAAATGCGTAGTTTTATTTCGATCGGTGAAGGAAAACTTTCTCGATGACATGTGCAGTCTGCCAACCCGCAGTAGGCTAGCGTGATAGACTATAGCCTAATCCCTCTCAAATGTGAGGAGACCCGTGCCCGACAGTGGGATATAATTGAGTTGATGATGATGACAAAGAAACATATAACAATCATTACAACGCGTAGCGAAATAAAGCGCTTATAAAACTTTTTGTTACAATTTCAGAACCCATGCACCAACGAACCAGAAAAACCCGCCTCATGCAGCATCATGGAACAGCTGAGTTGTGGAGTGCAGGTAATTATTACATAAATATTGTGTTACATACTTTTACCACAGTGTAACTACATTACAGTCGGGTATAGGCAAGGGTGCAGCCAAGTGGCCCATAGGGGCCCTGACCCCCCTTGGCTCCGCCCCCCTGGGCTGGGTTACCGACCAGAAAGTTGTGTTTTCAATTAGAAATATCGTGTTATAACTAGATAGCTTACCATATGACCCCAGGAGTGGTCACTGAGACCATGAGGACCCAAATCAGTTAGTTCCTTGATCATATAGATGAATGAGTTGAAAGCTGGATCCGCCACTGGGTAAATCAAATCAAATCAAATGTATTTTGGTAGGTGTAAAATACAGGTGTTGGTCTTATTTCGAGGGTTACAGGGTCGGAAACGCGCAAGTGACACCTCTGGTGTTGCAAGCGTCTATAGGATACGGTAACCGCTTACCATCAGGCAGGAACCTTGTTTGCTCCCAATGTAGTATGAAAATATCAGTCGTAATCGCGGCAATTTTACGTTCGACGATACGACTTAAATTTGAGCAGTGGTTGCTTAGTGGAGTGACCAGTTAACTGAGATGTCAAAGGTCATGAGTTCAAACCCAAGGCACCTCAAACTTTTCGGAAGATGTGCGTATTTGTCACATGCTCAAACGGTGAAGGAAAATATCTAAGGAAAATGTCATTACTGTCAATGCCTGCTCGTTTGCCCCCTTATCGTTATATTAACGAGAGTAACGTGCTTGGTATTTCAGTACAGATTAAAAATATTGTATAAAAACTAAAGTTTATTTCTTCATTTAAAAATATTTAAATGAATGTTATTAAGTTATTATTCTGTATACAATCGTAAAACAGTATATTTAATTTATCTAAGTACATTTGAGATTTTAACATAATTACTTTCCGATTCCCTATTTTATAGTATTTTCATCCGACTTAAACGATGTAGTTACACTGTGGTATTAGTAAGGTGAAGTAGATGGAAATGTGAGCGCTCTGTCTTCTAGGTGGCCGATCTTAAGCTCCCGCCCGGCATCACGCTGACCAGGGTTCAGCCCACGGAGAAGAAGGAACCGCCGCCCATCAAGTCTGTGGTATGTTGTGTCTTTATTATATTCATTAATATTTTTAACCCCCCCCACTACCAAAAGCCTATAGTAGTTTGTACATAGATGTGCCTAGAATTAATCTATATCTATTCTAATAATCATGGAGCAGTGGTGTGATCAGTGAACTGAGATGTCAAAGGTCTCGAGTTCGAACCCAAGGCACGCACCACTGATTTTCGGAAATTATGTGCGTATTTATCACAAGCTCAAACGGTGAAGGAAAACATCGTGAGGAAACCTGCATGCTTGAGTGATATTCTCGATGGCGTGTGAAGTCTGCCAACCCGCAGTAGGCTAGCGTAGTGGACTGTAGCCTAATCCCTCTCAAATGAGAGGAGACCTGCGCCCACTAGTGGGACGTTAATGGGTTGGTGATGAATATTTTTTTTATTTTGGGACATGCCCGCCACCTTTAGTCCCTAATACTGCAACAATAGTAACACTCCAGAAAATCGTCGAGACAATGAAGCCCGACGTGTCCCAGGGGAATGATGTTAACTGTTTTGTCGTAAATATTTGTATCCGAGTCATGGATGTATCTATGTATTTACAAAAAAAAGTATATATGTAGTATATCAACCAACTAGTATCCGTAACACAAGCCTCGTTGCTTAGCTCGGAACTAGATGGCGCTGTGTGTCATAATGTCGAGGAATATTTTATTTATTTATAGATAAAATATCGATAAAATTAGTTGTTTTACTACATTCAAATGGGCGTAAAGTAAAATATTTATTCACTGTTTACTTTTCTGTTATACAATAGTTTGAAAATCGAGCCACGTATTTTGACTAAGGTGTAGAGTTTGTGAAGTTATGCCTTGTAGAGATAGGGCGTGTAGACTCAGAAACTTGGCTCGTTATGAGATCTGATAACTTTTTGATAAATAAATAAATATTCTGCGACATTTTACACATCACCATCTAGTCCCAAACTAAGCAGAGCTTGTACTATGGGTACTAGACAATGGATATAAATACTTATATACTTTTTTTTTGGAAATACATACTTATAATACATAGGAAACACCTAGACGAACACAAACACTTATATTCATCACATAAATATTTATGTCCCGTGGGAATCGAACCCACAACCTCGTAATCAGCAGTCCGGTACTCGAACCACTAGACCACTGAGGTCGTCTCCTTTGATGTTCTGGTCTGTCTTTGATGGTGCGAGTCTTAGCACCATTTTACATGGAAATGGTTTTGGTGGGATATTATTATTATTGAATGTGTGTCCGCAGCCGCTGTCGGCCGCCGGGCAGCTGTCGGCCACTCCCACGCCGGTGGCGCGGCCGGCGCCCGTCATCACCGCCGACCCCGCCAACATGCTGTTCACCGCCGCACACCCCGGTACGTACTCCAGATCCTGGATTTGACGCTCTCACTTCATAGGAAACTTTTCTCCAAAGGATAAAAATCTCTGTCGAGACTTCTGGTGTCTCCGTGAAGAACGTGATGGGTTTTTATTGCATAAGGGTGACAAAAAAAGTCACGCTCCACCTGATGGTAAGCGGTTACCGTAGCCTATAGACGTTTGCAACACCAGAGGTGTCGCTCGCACGTTGCCGACCCGCTAAACTGGTTGTGCGTGTTTGAGGATCCTCGGAACATAAAAATAAGAAAATCTATTTATTCTCATCCGAAGAGCGACACATATTACATAAGATAATATTGAAGTATTAAAGTTTTAATAATATACCTTGTTTTTTTTTCAGAACCACCGAAACCGATCCTAATAGCCGAACCGCCGCCACCGGTGGGCAAGTCCAAAAAAGCCAAGAAGAAGGCCAAAAAGGCCGCCGCGGCCGCTGAAACGGAGGCCAAGCCCGACGGAGCCAAAATAGTCACATTACGAAATCCCATGTTCCATCCTAACCTACCACCGGTACAAATAACCAACCAACCGGCGCAGAAGAAGCAAGAACAGATTCGGATCCCGGATCCGATTCCCATGCCTCCTAATGCCTGCCAAGCCACCATAACCCCTACATCCAACGGCATGTACACCATCAGGAACCCATTAATGACAATGATGCACCAGCAAAGCCTAATGGGAGTAAGAAATCCAAGCCCCCAACTAAACCCTATATACGGCCAGCAGTATAACTATGTGAATCCTAACACTTACAACCCGGTCGCCCCATCTCCGGCCCAATACGTACTGGATACAGCACAGGCATCGCCAAAACCGGATGATTTCCAAAGTAGGATATTGAATTTGGCGTCGTTCACGCAAAAAAACGATGAAGGATATTCCTTGTTTAAAACCCCGGAAGAAAATCAGCCGAAGACGTTCTTAACGCCGGAGTATTATGAGAATCAGAGCCCAAAATCTGTGGTCTCTCCGAATCCTATAGGCACGAGACCAATGGATTCCAGCCGGTCTTTTGACTCCAATGACTCGTCTCTCTTCGCGAATCCCATTCAGCGACCAGAACCAATTGGTACTCCATTAAAGCGCGAAGAAGAACGCCAAGAGTATACAGGCTTATATACTCCCTTTGGGCATGAAGATAGGAATGTCTTCAGAAATGCCCTCTTCAATGACAAGAGCGAAAATTGTGGTATGAAGTCTGAAGATCAGGGGGTGAATCATGTGGCTAATGGGGACTCGCTGCCGTACTTCCAAAGACTGAGGGTCGGCTCCAAGCTGAACAGTGAAGTCACAATACATCATGTTACTGAATCCAAGTTCTACAAGGGGCAGGTAAGATGTTCCAATTTCTAGTCCTTAAGGTACAGTCGACAAATTTCAACCATGATCATAATATAATATACCATTACGCCTGTTGTCCTCGAAGGGTTAAACTGTGGTGTACTAATGTAATCCCACGTTTTGCCGGTGTGTTTTAGGTCCCATGTAATACTGCTACTGAGAATTTAACATAAAACTCAATAACACTGCTCGACCTGGGAATCGAACCCAAACCTCTTGCTCGGAAGTCGCACTGTACGACCACTAGACCAGCGAGGCACATTAAACCATTTTTTCGTGATACACCATCAACATTTTAGCGCTAAGCCATTAAAAAAAATACCCTAATGATAAATTTTCCTTTAATCCTATGTTTCCATTTCCAGGAGCCAGGTCTCCCCTTAGAGTGTGGTCTTCAGGGTGAGGAGTCTCTCTTCAGCAGACCAGCAGCCCACGGATGGCCAGATCAGCTGTATGGACCACCCACCAATAAGACCGGTGAGTTTACAAACATACAATAATTAATAGTATCTTGAAATAAAAAAAATTACTGTCTCGAATCCTTTACAGCATCCATGGTCACAGGCAGACTGCTGTAAATGCAGATCTGTACAGGATCCGAAACGTCTGGTTAAATAATATCAATATACCGCGATAAAATCTGAAAAAAAGTAGTTTTATTCAATATCTAATATTCGAGTAAGTGTAAGAGATCAATAATCTGTAATATTTACACTTAGTTAACGGTATAGCCAGGACCGAATTTAGGAGAGGGCGACGATGGCAATACTAGAACCCTGGGACTCCACAAAAAGGGGCCCCCATAAGACAGACTTCAGAAATCAAAGTTGAAACCAGTCAGCCTCCACTTGTTTGTTGCCCCGCGGCCTCCAGACCTTTAGAATCTAATCTAATTGGGTATAGTGAATAATATGTCGCATTGCGATAGGTATACATACTAAAGTGTGGTTTCCGTGTGGTACAGGGCCGGCGGGCGCGGGGGCGGGTGTGGGCGCGGGCGGGGCCGACGAGCGCCGCTTCGGCCCCGTGGGGGCGCGCGCCCCGAGGCCGCCCGACACGCCGCACGGTCAGTACACTACACACCATGCAGGGGACTCGCTAGGGTGACCACATCTGATTTCCAGTTTTACGGGACACTTGCATTGAAAGTACGGGATTCGAGGTTATAATACAGGATAGGATGTATTTTTGTTAAAAATCAACATTATTTTTTTCTCTCCTTTCACATTTCGCTTATACGCTATCTCTATCACACTCACTCATTCTCTCTCAAATATGAGTTCCCGCTGTTTTCACCACTGTATACGAGAAAATAAATATTGTTCGAATAGGTATTAAATGCCATTGAATCATAAAAGTTCGGGGCGATACACTGCCAAATTATGGGACAGTGAAAAATTCCTACTTAGAATACGGAAAAACTCTTAAAATATGGGACATCTGGTCACCCTAAACTCTGCCTATGAATGCGACGATATTTCATAGTAAATAGATTAATTAAATTTTATACTAGTATATTGTATACTCGGCAAACGTAGTGTAGGACGACCAGGTGGAGCGACAACTTGTGCAAGGGAACTGGCAACAACTGGATGAGAAGGGCCGAATATCGAGCTCTGTGGTGTTCACTAGGGTCGGCCTACGTCCAGCAGTGGACGAATATGGGCTGGCGGTGATGATGAATATTGTATAGACAACCGATTAGCGCGGTGGTATATGTGCTAAGGTTCCTGGGTTAGAATCCCGGCGGGGACAAATTGATTAGCATGGGACATTTGTACTTGAGTCATTGATGTTTTGTAAATATTTGCGTTTGTAAACGCACCCTGCCATCGATGGCTAACGTATGCGTGCTGTCAGTATGGACAGGTCAACTCAAGGTTGCACTGGAGCTTTTTTCAAAAGGCCATCTCAGTCTTTAACCATGTAGGTTAAAGTCTGAGGCTCACATATTATAAACAAAAATGTTTAGACTTTAAAAGAGACTTTTCTTATCAGAGGTCGTCAGTTAGGAAATGCCGATGCCATGTAGATCCTAAAATAATGTTACACATGACTTGTAAACCTGTCTTTAAAAGATCTATTTACAGAAATAAATAATCACTTAATCACCCACAAGGTTAGCTTATTGGAGAATTTGTTAGAGTGGAGAAACGTTTTTTTTTTACTGTCACGCTGATCATGGCAGCAGAAGGGCAGAAGTGTACTAATAAAAAACACCCACATTTCGCCATTATGTCTTATTACGTAGGATCTAAAGGCCCGAACCACTGAGCCGAAAATCGAACACAAGAAGCAGTTTTTTTTAAATAAATTAAAAATATGTTCTTTCTATACAGAATCGAGCGTGTTCCTGCCAGACTCGAGCATCACAAATCTATCTTCGCTCGAAGTGTCGGAGAGAGAGATTGAGTCATTTAAGCGGTTCGACTATTTCTTCGAACCTCCGCAACACAAGCCGAAAGTGCAACTGGACGTGAGAGATATCGCCGCAGCTTTAAGGCAGAACCACAAGTAGAAAAGTATTAAATTACACACAGAATTATTGAAAAAATAACAGAAATTAACTTTAGAGCTCATTTTGTATGATCATTCTAATTGAATCTAATTATTAACGCTCAATATCGGGGTATGTAGGTACAGAAATCTACATACAAATCCATCAAAAGTCAGTGGTGTGGGATTTGGATTTGAACTCGAGATCTTCTACTATACAGGCCACTGGTCACGCCACTAGGCTATCACAGATTATTGGGTGTCATTTAAACCGAAAGCTTTTTGTACATGCTTCCGAAGCTCTTATTGCTATGATTTTACTTCGGTTGTTTTAGGCTCTTACATACAAATATAATCTGCCTATTTAACCTTTTAGAGAAAAAATTAAAGCCACGCGTATTAAAGTTTAATTTATATTGATTTTTGGTAAATCTAGTCTTATTTTGCTTTCTGTTTTTAAATCGAATTGTGATTTAAAAATGTAAATAAAAACATCGTCAAATTATTTTAAAAATATTTTACTAAGTTCTTATGTGGAGGTGCTGAAACGCATGTCTAAAACCCAACAACTACTAATACGAAATTTAGTTTTGATCTTAATTGTGATAAGGACTTAGTAATAACTATTCCGGTTATTTTTTCAATATTTATGTACCTTTGTGACACTGAAAAATTTAAGAAAAATATTCTTCTCAAGTAGCACTTCAGAAAGAACATCTTTTTTGTAATTTTTCAGTTTATATTAATTACTACATAATACTGCCATACACTTAGAGGAGTGCGAACAGAAAAATGTCAAGCAAATAGCTCTTATATGTATATAAGCTGCTTTAATAACACCCATTTTGTAAAAACAATGTTAAATTTAATATCACAGCTTCAAGAGTAGCAAACAAGCTTACTGCAGCCTATGGACGTTTGCAACATCAGAGGTGTCGCGCACGCGTTGCCGACCCTGTAAAAATATGTTCACTCCTTTGTTTTGAAGAACGCCATGCTGTAGTCGTTTGAGAAAACCTTCGCTAGCAGTTGAACCTAGTTAGACTAACTAATATTTCACAAAGAATTTATAAGAATACAAAGATATGGAAATTGTAATTAAATCATGTCAAGAAATTAAGACAATTGATACTTTTATGGTAACAATACAATGATTAAGACTTTTTGCTTTATAACCATAACTATGACTAAGATAAATGTCAGTCTTAATGAGTATACTTATTTAAAAAAGTCTTATACTGTTCATACAACTTTAAACCATCTTAATATTCAAGCATTAATATGCACATAAATGATTATGTAAAGTCGAGAGAGTCCATTATATTATTTGGCCGTTACTAGACTTCAACTTAATCTGTATATATTCCTTTATGAAATTAAAAATATCTTATTCACGACTATTTCCTGCAAGGGTAGGCTGTGAGATCTTACAGCGTCTTCCCAAAGCCTTTTCATTGCTATCTATCTCATTAATCGATTAATACATAATGTAAAACTCTAGACAAATTCCTTAACAACTTTTTTAGCTCTGTATACTCTTTATGTAAAACTGCGAGAATTCATTGCGTGTGCAATATTAATGTGATTTAAAATACTTGTACACGGACATTCACGCTATGTAATGACAAAAAAAACATATAATTGACAACTGAAAGAGTATATTAATGACTTTTTTGTACCGGACATTGAAAATTTTGTAACCTGAATAAGGACTATTGTAGCCGACTAGTGATGTCACTTTAGTAGGAATGTTATCTCTTGAAAAAACGTGATAGCTCAGCGACTGTAAGGCTTAAAAGGTCGCCAGTTTTGTGTCCTGTCTTGCAATATATACAAACTCACTCCTAGCATATATTTTAGCTTGGTTAAGGAATATGAGTGAGTGCGATCACGATATATTGTTGTAAATATTAATTCTATATTTTTTTCCCACAAAGTGACGTCACTCGTTCCCTAAATTATAATACTAATATTGACAAGATATGAGCGATAATGACGTTCATGTAAAATATAATTAGTCTATACTCACTGCAGATATAGACACGCCATAGAGGAGAGAGTTCATAGAGGTGTGAAAGTTATATTATAATTATTGTAGTTGAAAGTCAGCGGTGAAATACAGCCACATTTTGTATTTTTATCTTGAATAGAGTGGCTTTACCTATCTGCTTGATTCATAAAGCAGGTGTAATTGTATTTGGCATTTAATGCTGGGCAGATTCTCACCACGTGTCCCAGTATTCAAAGTGAGATCAGTAGCTGAATGCGCGAAGGTATTTGTGAGTAGTTGATTTAAAGAATGCTCCCTCAGCAACTCGCTCCTCGATGGCCGCCACAGGTCTCGTCTAGTGTTTAAGAGTGCGGGAGCGTCCCGCGAGATGTATCACTTTATATTATATTCGTCGTCTGGTTCCGTTTGTCAGGTTGTATTTTAAGTGAAATACATTATCATAGATGAATGTTTTGTGTTTTATTCGAGTATTTTTATGGTGTACACCCCGGCCGCTCCATAGAAACTTTCCTATTCCAATTCCTGCAGGTACTAATTACTATAATAGGAGGGCTTTGAGGTAACTGAATTTAAGGGGGGGGGGGGGGAGGGCAGTGCCATATTTATATTTTTTATGAGTGTAGGCTAAACACTAAAGTTAAATTCCTCTGAAATCGCCCCTAGGACGCTGCCACCCCTAGGCCGCAGCCTATACGGCCTATTGACAAATCCAGGACGGGGGGGGGGATTTCCCTATATTCTATCTACACGCACAAAGTTCTATGGGTTATTTATTGAGTCTGGATGTTTTCTTTATACAATAATGATAGCAAACAAGCTTCAGGCCCCTCTAATGGTAAGCGGTTACCGTGTCCTACAGACGTTTGCAACACCAGCGGTGTCGTTCGCGCGTTGCCGACGCTGTAAAATCCTATTATACCTTTTTTGAGGAAACCATGCTATGATCGCTTGAGAAAACCTCGGTAAGTACTTAGAAATTAAATAAAACTTCAAATTATTTGCATTATTGTCATTTTATTTACTCACAATACATACATAATTCTTTAAAACTAATACTTATTACATCTACGCCTAATTCGAGAAAGCTTACGATGTATAATTGTACATACCCACTTTGAAATACATTGGGTGACTTACGCGGGTTCGATTCCCGCACGAAGCAACAAAATTTTGTGGCTTCCGAAACTTTGTATTTATAAGAAAACTTACATAACAAATTCCGTTCTAGGCTATTTATTGCTTACACAAAGTATCTTTTTACAAATGTTATGTACGCATACAGAGTTCTGTACTCTCTCAGAGATATTTATTTATAAGCTCGATACAGCTCCGCCAAAAACTAATGAGGGAATTTGGAAAGACGACTATAGTCCTCAAATCATATAGTTGTAATTTCTAGGACAAAATAATATGTATAGGGTATTTATTACATTTATGTGATAAAAACATATTTGAAATTGTATTCCCATTAATGCATTAAAAACTGATGACTTGGTTTGTTACACTAGGAGTGACGTTACATACTGGCGATGGAAATTAAATTAAATTTCTATAAATAAAATTTGTTCATATATCGGCTTGTTCAAGGACCTGGTAAGCATGATATATGTGTTACAGTGTGTGTGTGTATAGTTTGTTTCACTCATATTGTCGCTTGTATGTGTTTGTCATTGGTGTTGCTTGTGTGTGCGCATTATGTATATAAGTGGTGTTGTTGGTGTGTGTGTGTGTGTGTGTAAGTGGTCTCGCTTAAATCTGTGTGTTTGTCAGCGGTGTGGCTTAATCGTTTCAGTGGAGTTAATTATGTATCTGTGGTGGGGTCTGTGTATTGTGCATGTGTGGCTCTTCGATAACGCTGGTGTGTGTGCGTGGTGTGTCTGTGGTGTCGTTCGTTTGAATGTGTACGTCAGTGGTGTTGCATATTTGTGTCGGCGGTGTTGTGTGGTGTCACTTGTGTGTGTGTGTGCGTCAGTGATGCCGCTTGTGCGCGTGCGGCGCGGGCTCGTGGTCGCGGCGGCGCTTGCGGCGCGCGGGGCTGGCGGCCTCGGCCTCCACGAGCCCCGCGTGCGCCTGCGCCGCCAGCAGCATGCCCAACTGGCCCCACGCCTGACAACACAGACAACCCTATGTTATTTATTTTATTTTACAAGAAAAATTACAGCTAGTTAATTTGTATTCAATAGAGTATAATATACTCCTATATATTCTCGATATTATAGAGGATGGTTAAATATAAGTTTTCACAAGTAACTAAACTTTAGACATAGACAGGTACTAAAATTAATGCACTAAAACTTATATAAAGACATTAAATAAAATGTTGCCAAAAAAAATTGTAATAATTTGATAGTATTAACGAACAAACCCACGATTGTTCCATTTGTAGATTGAAGGATCAATTCTTCAACTAAATAAGTCAACGAATGGATCATTAAATCAATAAAATTGTTTGACGGAATACTAGAAAAAACAGTTTATAGAATAGTTGATCGTACGGTTAAGAAACTAGTTGATATAGTAGTTGGTGCAACAGTTGAGTCTAGTTGATCGGCCCGTTGACGCGTTGGTAGATCGGTTGATATGCTTGTTGATCGATAAATTGATAGTTGTCCAACAGTTGATGTCTAATAGATCGGTCGGTTGATAAACTAGTTGATCGATTTCATGCTGGATCAGTTGATATATTTATGTCTTGATTTATTCTTGAAAAATTAAAAACAAATAACAACAAATACTAAAAACAAAATGAAATAAATATTTAAAGGGAGCCCATGCAACAAACGCGATCAATGTGCCCTTTTTTGCTCGATATGAATAATGGCAACAGGTAGGCACTTGAAATATTCACAAATACTCCGTTGTATTTTTACTTTAATAATAAATAATAGAATTAAAATAAAATACATATTTATGGTGAGTCATACAAAAAACGATTTTTTTTTGCCTAATTTTGTACGGAACCCTTCGTGCGTGAGTCCGAATCGCACTTGGGCGATTTTTTACTAAATAATTACAATTGAGTGTTTATTGTGATTAGTGTTTAAGTTACTATACTAGCGAATTGGTAACCTTTAATGTTAATAAAGATGATATTAAAATAAATAAGATGGTAAAATAAATAAATTCTACGCAGACGGAGCTGTGGTAGTCTAGCGGTGTGACCAGTGGACTGTGATGTCAGAGGTCACGAGTTCAAACCCAAGGCACGCACCACTGACTTTTCCGAAGTTACATGCGTATTTATCACATGCTCAAACGGTGAAGGAAAACATCGCGACGAAACCTGCATGCTTGAGAGATTTGTCTCGATGGCATGTGAAGTCTGCCAACCCGCAGTAGGCTAGCGCGGTGGACTATACCCTAATCCCTCTCTAATAAGAGGAGACCCGTGCCCAGCAGTGGGACAATAATGGGCTGATGATGGAGACGGAGCCGCGGACAATAGCTGGTTATTCTATACATACACTTACCTCGGCGTGCATTTCCTTCGCCATCGTGTAGACGCTGTGCTCGCTGCTATTGTACATCAGCGCGTTGGACAGCATCAGCAGGACGTCCCGCTGGAACTGCGCCGTTGTCCTGCACAAGACATTATCATTAGCTATAAGAAATAACGAAGAGAGAGGAGAAGAGACGACAGGTGGAGCAAAACGCTCACTGAGTGGTGGCCGAGAGGCCATAAACGTAGTGTAGGACGTCCGGCGGCGAGATGGGTCGACGATATCGCTCAGTTTGCGGGTCGAATCTGGACGAGATCGGCACAGGACCGAAGCGAATGGCATGCATGGAAAGAGGCCTATACCCAGCAGTGGGATCAGAAAGGCTGTGGATGATGATGATGTTAATGATAAGAAATAAACAGGGAAAAAGGGAGAAAAGAAATATATTAATTAATATTTGAGTATTGAATATCCAGTGTCTGTTTTTTTTTTATTTATTACGATAAGGGGGCAACGAAGAGGCGGCTCACCTGATGGTAAGTGATCACCGCCGCCCATGGACATTTGCAACACCAGAGGCTTGCAAATGCGATGCCAACGCCTGCAGAAACCGTTTTGGTTTCTTAAAATAGGGAATTACTAAACTGACACCAAACGGAATGCCCATGCTGTCAAAATAGTCACTCTCCTAACGAGCTCTGGTAACCTTACTCACTCGCAGAAATACCACTATTGTAGTTTCACTGCGGTGATCTATAAGGCGGAGGTACTTCCCCAGCCGGGCAGCTCAGTTTGAGCGAGGAATCTCGCAATGCCCTACCTCTAATGAGTCAGTCTGTCTGTAACCTCTTTACTCTTAAGCCGCTGAACCGACTTGAGTGATTTTTGTATAGAGATAGCTTGAGTCCCAGCGATTAATATGATAACAGTGAGCTTCATTATAAGGCCCATTGTAAGTGGCCACAGGTGACAATGACAGACAATGACAGGTGACAAAGACTTTCGTCTTGAGACACTGCTTTATTTGGCGTGGTTCCCTGAATGCAACGACTCAAATACTCATTGCAAAGGAAAATGTCTCTTATTACATCAGGATTTAAAAGTGTCTTACCTTATGACCCCAGAGTCGATGTTCTTCCTAATGGTGCTGAGGTCCATGGGCCGCTTCACCACCAGGCTGTACCCGGGCGCCTCCTCATCAGTGATGGGCCGCAGGAACAGCGACGCGTACTTGTGGGCGCATAGTCTGTTATACAAGGATCATAGTCAAAGTCAAAATATAATTTATTCAAAGTAGGCAAAATTTAAAAGTCGCGGGGAAAAGCTAGTAGAATATATTATATGTCCAAAATGCCCAGCGGTGGGCTTACCTGCTGTAGACCAGCATGACGGACTTCTTCCACAGCCGGTGCTGCCTCTCAGCGTCGGTGGTGCTGGGCGACTCGGGCGCGCTCGCCTCCGCAGCGCTCTCCGACCCGGAACACGCTAAGTACAATATTATAAATAAATAAATAAATATTCCTGGACATTATGACACAGCGCCATCTAGTTCAGAGCTAAGCAACGAGGCTTGTGTTACTGATACTAGTCGGTTGATAAACTACATATATATTTTTTTTGTAAATACATACGTATTATACATAGATACATCCATGACTCGGATACAAATGTTCATGCTCATCACACAAACATTTGTCCCTACCGGGATTCAAACCCGGGACCCGTAGCACAGAAGGCAGCGTTAACTACCGCTGGGCTAATCGGATCGTCAAATTATAATAGTCTAAGTATAATGACATATTAAATATTAGTAACTACCTGATTCCCGCGACATCGTCCGTGTTCAATTTTACGAAAAAACGGCAAAGTTTCATACTATCTTTGCACCCCCGTTTTACCCCCTTAGGGGTGAATTTTTAAAAATCCAAGTTTCTAACCCTTCTAGTTTAGGCCAGTTAGTCAGTCAGCTTCTCCTTTTATATATAATTAGATAGAGAAGGACCACAAATTACTTGAATAAGAGTAATCAAGTAATTTTGAGACGACAAACACATACATATTTTCTTCTTTTTAAGAAGCCGACAAATGAAAATCTTGACAGGACCATCGACGTTTCTTGCCGACGACACACACACGTCTCATCGTTGTCGGCTTCTTAAAAAAGCAGAAAATATATAATAGTATGTGTGTGATGATAGTCTCATAGTCGGCAATAAACGACAACGGCCGTGTCCACATTTTCATTTGTCGGGTATAGCCGACAATGGCATTCAATAGGTTAAAATAATCACAATAAAAACACAACACTTACTTCTAGAATCAGATTTCTTCTTGCGCGAGTAGTCGCGTTTCTTCTTGCCGTCTTTCTCTTCTTCACGACTCAACTGCAAGGAAATTTCAATAATTCATTAATCCCTTGCTACAAAAATTAAGTAGTAGAAGCGTCGACAACGTAAAATTCTAAGGTTGCAGTTATTTTATAATAACTTTAAACAGATTGACAGACGACCCAGTTAGTCCAGCGGTAGTTAACACTGCCTTCTGTGCTAAGGGTCCCGGGTTCGAATCCCGGTAGGGACAAATGTTTGTGTGATGAGCATAAACATTTGTATCCGAGTCATGGATGTATCTATGTATAATATGTATGTATTTACAAAAAAAAAGTATACATGTAGTATATCAACCAACTAGTATCCGTAACACAAGCCTCGTTGCTTAGCTCGGGACTAGATGGCGCTGTGTGTCATAATGTCCCGGAATATTTATTATTTATTGTAAACTGTCGTAAAATTAAAAAAAAACCGGCCAAATGTGAGTCGGACTCGCGCACCAAGGGTTCCGTACAAAATTAGGCAAGTTCTAGTATTTGTTGTTATAGCAGCAACAGAAATACATAATTTGTGAAAATTTCAACTGTCTAGCTATTATATAGCGGTTTATTGTATAGCGGTTCTTGAGATACAGCCTGGTGACAAACAGACGGACGGACGGACAGACAGCAAAGTCTTAGCAATAGGGTCACGTTTTTACCCTTTGGGTACGGAACCCTAAAAGTGGACGACCCCATGTCTAGTTGTTAGGCCCCATGGCATGCGTTAAAGAAACGCTAACTACCAGTCAAATTGATTTATTTATTGATTTCCCGAATGCGAGCCCAATGGCATGCGTTTCAAAAATCTCCCGTAACTCGCATTATCTGCAGCTGTGGTAGCCTAGCGATGTGACCATTGGACTGAGATGTCAAAGGTCTCAAGTTCGAACCCAAAGCTCGCACCACTGACTTTTCGGAAGTTATGTGCGTATTTATCACATGCTCAAACGGTGAAGGAAAACATCGCGAGGAAACCTGCATGCTTGAGAGATTTTCTCGATGGCATGTGAAAGTAAGTCAACTCGCAGTAGGCTAGCGTGGCGGACTATAGCCTAATCCTTCTCAATCGAGAGGAGACCCGTGCCCATCAGTGGGCATTAATGGGTTGATGATGACCTCGCATGCGGGCGCTATCGACCAGTGAGCACCAGTCTTTAAGGATATTACCTCTACGAAACCTACATGCACACACATGCACACAAGATCCAAACTGACTGTCATCGCATGCACACAAGCCACACACCAACACACACCGCATACCAGAATCATCTAATCGGCAGAAGTTCCTTACGCTCATAAGCCCTAATCCACCACTTCTGACCAGCCCCACAAGGACAAAACTTTCTCACCGACTTGAACCCATATGCTCACGATGCGCATGCGGTGAATGTGTGTGTGGGGACCCACGTTCACTGCGCACAAGTTTGTCAAGCGCTAAACAGACGCGCCACTTATAACAAGCCTCAGACGTACACGACCTTCGCACCGACTCAAACTCACATGCTCATTAACCCCACATCGACATTTATCACATGCACATGAACCCCACTAACGCACACTGCATGCCCATGATCCTCCAATCGGCACTAATTCTTCACGCTCCACACAGACACTAGTCACTAATAACATGCCCCACATTTACTGGACCTCCACACCTTGAGTCTACATGCTCAGAAGCCCCACACCGATGTATTCATTATGCCCGTGATCTTCTAATCGATACGAATTCCTCACACTACATAGATACACGCCACTTATGACAAGGCCCCATATCGACACGGTTTTGCTCACCGACTTTAACATGCACGCCACACATCATCTAATAGTCACAAGTTCCTCACGCTCTCAAGCCCTACGCAGACACACGCCACTCACGACAATCCCCACATGGATACGACCTCCGAGACCACATGCTCACATGCGCACAAGCCCCCGTTTCACCGTAAGCATGCATATTTGGAGGTTGACACTAACAACTCTCACCTCCATAGGAGTATCGTCATCGGTCTCCGTGTGTGTGTCCTCTACGTCAGTTTTCTCCCTCTCCTCTTTAACTTCCGCTTCCTGCGCGATCGGGAGGGTCTCTTCTCTTACCATTTCCTTAAGCGGAATGGAGTCCTGGAGAAAAATTGTGTTCTTAGATATTTTTTTGTACCCCGACTGGTCGCATGTAATAGAGTGTGAGCCTAATGCCACTTACTGGGCACCCGTCTAAATTTCGAGCTATTAATGAATGAGTGTCTTTAGTTGATTTTGAACGCTTCAAAAATCTCAAAAAAAATCTGCACCGATTATGATAAAATTTTGACAAAGATTATTATTTCATTTTCACGGCAATACTTTATTTTGATTGTGTTCAAATTTTGACAAAGTATTATTTCATTTTCACGGCAATACTTTATTTTGATTATGTTCAAATTTTGACAAGGTATTATTTCATTATCGCAGTAATACTTTATTTTGAACTGTATAGTTAAAGTCAGTTTTATTGCTGTATAAATTGTATTTGTGAGAATAATTAATAGTTTTATAGGATTTAGGTTTTACAATCACAAGTTTTCTGTTCGTCATTCGATCGTTCGAGAGTATTCTTATTAGAAGTGGGGCGTGGTCGGTAACATTCATGTAGTAGTAAAAGCGCCATCTGCTGGTGCAGCGCGAAACAAAGAGCAAAGCGTTTATCGATTTTGCGCAGTGCCACGCGCCACACCAACAGATGGCGTTGAACACGAACACCAAATGTGGTATGCAGGGATCGTAGCGCGTGGCGTTCTGTTGTTTCTGCCTACCCCCATGGGAAAAAGGCGTGAGTATATTTATGTACGTATTTACTTTGTTTTTAATTGTCATTTCTCGTCCATGCAACCGCAATGCCCCATAACGAAACGTGACAGAGTACAAATAGTTCACAAAACAAAAGGAAAAATACCTCATATTCTTCTTCTTTCTTGATCTCTTCTACGAGCTTCTGTTCTGTGAGAGGTTCTCCGTTCTCCATCTTCTCCAACTTCTGTTCAATAGTGTCAGTGTCTTCTTCTGTTGATGGCGTCGCTTCTTCCTTTTCTGGCATCGAGGGTTCTGGCAAATAGGAATACTAAATTAACAAATTTTACGGTTCGGTCTTTTTTAAGTGCGGTAAAATCCTTTTTATCACATCTATTCAAAATGAGCTACTTTATTCCTCGTAAACAGGGACCAAAATAGCTCATTAATCCCTAGGGACCAAAATTGATTTGAATTTGGAATGTGGATATTGTTAGTAAATGTTTCAATGAGCAAAGAGGTAAATCACAAACCATGCTGGAACAATGTATTGAATATGTGACTGGCTGAAAAACTGCGAGCGTGCCAAATTTAAAAAAAGTTGATGAAAAATAAACACCGCGCGAAATTAAATGCATTCTGCTTTCGTTCGTAGTTGATTCATATTCAGATTTTTGAATTATAAAAAATCAGCCTATAATCATTTATATTTTATGTCTTATGGTTCTTAATTGTACGTAAATAAATTCTTGTTCATAAGTTGCACTTACTTATTTTCTCATAGAGGGTGATAAAAAGTTGAGTGTCCACCTCGGGAACAACACTATTTTAAGCTCGAGTGACATACTTTTAATCCCTTGCTGCGCTCAGGATTCTAGTTAAGAATCCCTCGCTCCGCTCGGGATTCTACTCTAGAATCCTTCGCTCCACTCTGGATTAAAAAAAACACTCTCGCCTTTAAAATAGTTGTTTGCTCCCTAGATAAACAATCTACTATTACCGATTTAAAAACCGTAAAAAACTTTACCGTCCCGCCGCCTGGGGAGGCGACGTGGTGTGTCGGACTCCGCCCACAGTGGGCGTTAACCGACTAAAAAACTGCCCCCGTCAACGCCACCAGCCCTATTGCCAAGGCCATGGGATTCGCAAAAATGCATGCACAACCCCGGGTTACTTTTTGACCTGGTACTGGCAGCATTAAGTATCTACGTGGCACAGGCGGATGCAGCTTTCAAGCTTGGGGGTCACATAGTCTAATTCAATGACAATCCTGATTTTTGGAGGTATTATAGCGAGATTCCTCGCTCAAACTGAGCTGCCCGACTGGGGAAGTACCTCCGCCTTACAGAATACCGCAGTGAATCAACAATAGTTGTCTTTCTGCAAGTGAGTAAGGTTACCAGAGCTCGTTGGAGAGTGACTATTCTGACGGCATGGGCATTTCGTTTGTTGTCAGTTTAGTAATTCCTTCTTTTAAGAAACTAAAACGGTTTCTGCAGGGGTTGGCAACGTATTTGCAAGCCTTCTGGTGTTGCAAATGCAAAAAAAACGAAACCCTCCTTCCTTGGATCTGTCCCTTCCTACGGGGTCCTAGCGAACCCTTAGCCTATTTGATATGCGTCGGATATCATTTAGCTTGATTTTTAGGTTATTTAGATATTTTCGGAATTTCCTATGAGTACACAGCCCACATGTACCCCTATATAAAAGCCCTGTATATAAGAAATTAGAAAGGCTAGGCATACCGAGAACACTCGCTCAAATTAAGATGACACCCTTTAGAAACATTTTGACTCCCTTTTTTAAGAACCCCAAAAAGTAAATCAGTTTTTTAGGTTTCATATACCTGGTACCTTTGAAGGTCTCAAGATTAAACCCCAGGCCACTGACTTTTCGGAAGTTATGTGCGTATTTATCACAAGCTCAAACGGTGAAGGAAAACATCGTGAGTAAACCTACATGCTTGAGAGATTTTCAAGGCTGACAACCTGCTGTAGGCTAGCGTGGTGGACTATAGCCATGATCCTTCTCAAATGAGAAGAGATCCATGCCCAGCAGTGGGACAATAATGGGTAAATGATGATGATCACCTGGAACAACTGTTTCCGGTTCGGGTTCCAGTACAGATTCTGGCGGCAGGGGTATTGTCTCCGGAGCCACTTCCACCGGCTGCTCTTCAGGAACAGCATCTTCTGTTGGCTGTGGTTCTTCTGCTGGTGGCTCTTCTTGAGGTACTTGTGGGGTTGGTTCTTCTGGAGCACTGGGGGACCAAAAAATAACCATTTATAGCATATAGAGATTTCTACCCCTTTTTTGCTGTCTCAAAGGATGATTTCTAGGATAAAAACTATTCTATATCCTTTCCTGGGACTCAAACTATCTCCATATCAAATTTCATCTAAACTGGTTCAGCGGTTTTAAGCGTGACGAGGTATGAGAGGAATACACAGACAAACATATTTTCACATTTATAATATTCGTATGGATTTAAGAGTAATATTAGAAATCACGTCGTCTATTGTTAGATTAGTCCAGCGGTAGTTAACACTGCCTTCTGTGCTATGGGTCCCGGGTTCGAATCCCGGTAGGGACAAATGTTTGTGTGATGAGCATAAACATTTGTATCCGAGTCATGGATGTTTCTATGTATAATATGTATGTATTTACAAAAAAAAAAAGGTATATATGTAGTATATCAACCAACTAGTATCCGTAACACAAGCCTCGTTGCTTAGCTTGGAACTAGATGGCGCTATGTCATAATGTCCGGGAATATTTATTTATATTTATTTATTATTATCTGAAGTTTTTCAGAGGTCGTCAGTTAGGAAATGCCAACGCTATATAGATCCCAACAAAAAGTACTCACTTCTGTTGTTCAATAGCCTGTGGTAACTCTGCTGCTATCTGTTCTTCCACCGGGACTGGTTCCGGTTCCACTGGAGTTGGAGTTTCCGGCTCCTTAATCTCCTCTTTAATCTGTTTAAACAAAGTAATATACACCTTATTCTTATAAATATAGTCATATAAAAACCATTACTGGATTTAATTATTGGAAATATTGTATAGTACATAAAAAAATTAAATATGAGAAATGCAAAGGAGGTCAAAGGTCAGAGACCACTTGCGAAGTCTTTTTTTAAGAAACGTTGCCCCACACTAGGATTTTCACCCTGTCGTGGATGCGTTTACAAACAAATTTTCACATACACAAACGCCCAGACCCGGAACAACTACCTGTAGAACGTACAAATATTTGCTCCGTGCGGGGATCGAAGCCGCAACCCGTGCCGCACAAGCCGATCGCTCAGCCTCTCGCCAATCAGGTCGTCAAACATATTAATCATATACGGTCATATTGTGATTATTACATTGAACTCAATTCAATGAAAAAAAAATCATTCAAATTACTACAAAAACGGCAGTTTTATACTAACTTTGCACCCCCGTTTTACCCCCTCAGCGGGTGAATTTTCATAAATCCTTTCTTACAGCTCCCCTAGGTTGTAAAAGGAACCCCTGTGCCTGTTTATAGTTTAGGCCCTGCGTTGATGTGTCAGTCAGTCAGTCAGTCAGCTTATATATATGTATATATAGATAGAATAGCTGACCCAGCAGAAAATGTCTGGTGAGTGACATCCTTATCATCTATGCGTGTAAAAAATAGCCTACGGCCGATTCTTAGACCTACCAAATATAGGTACATACAAAATTTCATAATAATCCGTCTAGCCGTTTCGGAGGAGTTCAGCGACAAACACTGTGACACGGGATTTTTATATATAAGAAGCTAGATATATATTAATAAAGAACATTCCATACCTTGTGGTCTTCCGGCTGTATGACCTTGATCTCCGTGGTGGGGAATTTGACCTCGGGGAACGCGATACGGATTTCTGTCTCCGGTGTTAGTTCCTTGGTTATTTTCGCTGGTTGCACATTTGTAGGCATCTGTTCCGGTTCCTGGAGATAACGACATAATAACCCTTTTAAAAACCGGAATAAATGGTCTCTAATTTGTAAAAGTTTGCATACAATAGAGAGGTCAAGGTCAAGGACGTAATTTATTTTACTAATATAGATACTAAATGCTTCAATATTTGAGTTGGACTGTTTAATAAGAATGAATATTTAATATAATGTATTAATTCGTTGTTGTGTCAATTCAAATCAAATCAAAAATTAAAAAGGTTTTTATTTGAAATAAACTTTTTCAAGCACTTTTAAAACGTTATGATTCTAGTTGCACACTTTTAAAATAATGGGTATTGTAATACAATATTCAGGCAATGGTGTGCGAGGTCAATGTAAAAAATGAATGTATGTAATGACTTAAATCGTCAATAGTCAAAACAATGAGACAAGAATTTAATAAAGTTTTAATACTGAAAGGTCAAAGGTTTTTTATTATATATTTTTAGTATTATAATGTTGAGCAGCGAAGCGTGAGATTTGAAGAAAGCGAGGGTTTGAATCCAAAATTTATTATTTTATTTTTTATTATTACTGTTCTTTTTTCTATTGGGAAATTCTCTGTATATACTCAAAGTTGTTTATAACAGCTGTTGTTTGATAAAACTGGTGTTACCGTCTCAATCTCCTCCTGTAGTACTTCCTCTTCTAGAGGCTCAACAGGTATTTGTTCAGGTTCAATCTGGAATAAAGTATATATTTAAAGTTCTTTTCAAAAGATAGGTACATGGTCGGCTATAGCGGTCGAACTCATTCGTGTAATCACGTGACGACCCTTCTAGAACCTCGCAGAACATCACTGATTAATTCAAGAATGGCATTACCATCATCAACGCATTTAATATCTTACTGTATGGCAAGGGTCTCCTTTCATTTGCGAGAGATTAAGTTATAGTTCACTGCTGGACATAGTGTCTGGTCGTTTTATTCCCTACAACATGGTTGAGTAGACAGACGCCGATACACACGTCATGCTCGTGAACGGGTGCTATCAGTTGGGACTGGTCGGCTCATACATGTTATGGCTACCTAAATTGGTTTTAGTTATTTCCTTTCTGCATAAATCATACGTTTCACATCGAACTGCACCAGTCTCATGTTGATATTACATACATAAGTCTTTGTAAAACAAAACCAACAATTTTGTATTTAATTTAAAAAGAGTATCTATGGAGTTTTGATTTCTTACACTTACGCGAATATTAGACATTGAAATAAAACGACTTTTTACGGATTTTATCGCGGTAAATTGATATTATTTTAACCCGACGTTTCGGATCCTTTACAGCATCCATGGTCACGGGCCGACTGAGGTGTTGGTCGTCTTGAAGTTATAATTATCGATACATCAATACATATCGATAATTCGCTACTCTCGAAGCACCACCTCTTGGTTGGAAGTACATATAAGTAACTGTACGTACCTTAATGACCTGTTCGTCGATGATGGCCGGCATCTCCTCTGCTGCAGCTGCTGGCGTGACCTCAGCATCCTCCTTCCTTGGCGGTGCACTGGCTGGCTTCTCTGATATCCTGAGTCACATTACAATTTTAATTGCTTACTTTGACTAGTAAAACCAATATTATAAGTTATTTTATTTTTTTATTGTGATAAGGGGGCAAACGAGCAGGCGGCTCACCTGATGGTAAGTGATGACCGCCGCCCATGGACATTTGCAATACCAGAGGCTTGCAAATGCGTTGCCAAACCCCTTAGACACCGTTCAGGTGTCATAAAATAGTTACTGAACTGACAGCAAACGGAATTCCCATGCTGTCAGAATAGTCACTCCCCCAATGAGCTCTGGTGACCTTACTCACTCGCAGAAATACAACTATTGTTGATTCACTGCGGTCTTCTGTAAGGCGGAGGTACTTCCCCAGTCGGGCAGCTCAATTTGAGCGAGAAATCTCGCTATGCCCTACCTCCTAAAAAAAGTTAAAACTAAATTACTAAAACTAAGCTACTAAGACCCCTTTATGAGGTACTAAAACGGTCATTAGAGGAGGTAGGGCATTGCGAGATTCCTCGCTCAAATTGAGCTGCCCGACTGGGTAGCGACTCCACCTTACAGAAGACCGTGTTTCTGCGAGTGAGTAAGTTTACCACTCATTGGGGGAGTGTCTATTCTGACAGTATCGAAATTCCGTTTGCTGTCTGTCAGTTTAGTAACTCCCTTATTTTATTTAACCTAGACGGTTATTACAGGGTTGGCAACGTGTGAGCGACACCTCTGGTGTTGCAAACGTCTATAGGCTACGGTAACCGCTTAACATCAGACGGGCGGAAAATTTTATGCCACCATTGTGACACAAAAAAAAAACTAAAACTCCCTAAAAACAGGGGTACTAAAACTCAAAACAGAAAACTATTTTTACCAAATACTACTAAAAGTAGTTTTAAATGAAATGAAATGATAAATAAAATGAAATGATAAAATTATGAAATGATATTTATTACTAGCTGTGGTTTAGTGGTTTGACCAGTTGACTGAGATATCAAAGGTCTCGAGTTCGAACCCAAGGCACGCACCACTGACTTTTCGAGTTATGTGCGTGTTTATCACAATCTCAAACGGTGAAGGTAAACATCGTGAGGAAACCTGCATGCTTGATAGATTTGTCTCGATGGCATGTGCAGTCTGTCAACCCGCAGTAGGCTAGCGTGGTGGACTATAGCCTAATCCCTCTCAAAAATGAGAGGAGACACGTGCCCAGCAGTGGGAAGTTAATGGGTTGATGATGGTGGATATTTATTTCTGTAAATAGATTTGACGACCCAGTTAGTCCAGCGGTAGTTAACACTGCCTTCTGTGCTATGGGTCCCGTGTTCGAATCCCGGTAGGGACAAATGTTTGTGTGATGAGCATGAACATTTGTATCCGAGTCATGGATGTATCTATGTATAATATGTATATATTTACCAAAAAAAAGTATATATGTAGTATATCAACCAACTAGTATCTGTAACACAAGCCTCGTTGCTTACCACGGAACTATTATATTATATTAATACTATTATAGGAATATTTATTTAATTCTACTAAAACTCCATATATTTACCTGTTGTTAGGTTTGTGCATGGCGGTGACGGGCGGGATGTGTATGTCAATATCTCTGAACGCGTACACGTCCTCCGCTTTGATCTCGATGTCGTCTATGTCCAGAGATGGCGCCGGCGGCGGAGGCTGTGCGCCCGTGGAGAGTACTGGCGGCGTGTTGGCTAAAATATTACTCAGTTTTAAACTATTGTGGAGACATCTATCTCGCCACATTAGAACTACGGACTCAGTGCGATGACGCAGTTAATCCTACATCGCGCAAGTGACATTTGGACGCGAGATAGCATATATACAACAGTTGGGCAGTAGCCCGCCAGGCACAACACCTCGCCTGGTCGGAGGATCCTCCTTTTCCAATAGAGGGATTCACACCTCCTTCCCCCCATATTGGTGACCCCGAGCAGAACATCAACTGCAACCTTTGATGACCAGCAGCTTCGCCTTCATCACTCCTCACAGCACTCTTCAGCGCTTCATCCTGCCAGCCAGCAACCCTCCGGCTTCAACCCTGACCACACGCCTGTAGCGGACGCACATGCCTGATCAGGACCATCAGCCGGCATCAGCAACTTGGCACAGCACACTGCACTTCGGCCGGTCATCTAGCAGAGTCACTCTCTCCTGGTCGACGCAGCAGCCAGCCACTACGCATCACTGCACCACCTCGACTCACTGAGGAATTCGCAGCAACACAGTCCCGACTCACCGTGGACTCGCCGCAACACAGTCCCGACTCACTGCGGACTACGCGGCAACCTGTTCCGACTCACTGGAACATCACACCTGGCACTGGCAACACGCAACAACCGCTGACTCTTCATCAGAAGTATCGACCTCCGGTCCGGAGGGGAGTGATGTGGCGACATCTATCTCGCCACATTAGAACTACGGACTCAGTGCGATGACGCAGTTAATCCTACATCGCGCAAGTGACATTTGCACGCGAGATTGCATATATACAACCACCCAACATCAACCGTTGGGCAGTAGCCCGCCAGGCACAACACCTCGCCTGGTTGGAGGATCCTCCTTTTCAAATGGAGGGATTCACACCTTCTTCCCTCCATACTGGTGACCCCGACGTGAGTGGCTTATGCGATCAGGCGACGGCCGAACAATAGACTTCTCCCGCCGGTTGACCGCCGCCATATTGATCACCTGATGTATGGCGTGATCTGTTCAGATAGATGTCTCCACACTATATATGTATTGTATATGCTAAAAATAGCTGATACCTTGTTCTGTCACATAACAATACCATAAATATTTAAAATAAGAACGTCTAAATGTTCAGAACTGAACGAAATTGAAATAGGACCACGCGGGAAGCACCAGCTTTCAAATAAAAAAAGAAAATCAAAATCGGTTCACCCAGTCGAATGTTCTGAGGTAACATAAAAAAAAACTATCTAATTGAGACCCGACTTCAAGAAAGGAGGACTTTCTTGAAGTCGGTTAAATCCCCCATTAGTTGGGCGTGAAAAATATTTTACGACCATTTTTTTAGTTTAAAAAATTAAGAGTTTTTTGAAGAAGTTTACCAATTAGGTTGGTGTATGTCCTATTTATTACAGTACATATATTGATATTAATTAATCTAATAATTTAATCTAATGGATCCGAAATTTCAGGATTATCAATAATAAGTATAAGAAATTAGTTCGTGAACTTACCACGTGCAAAATCCCAGCATCACATCAAATTTGATAAACCGGTTTCTGATAACCGGTTTTTGTTAAACGCAAGGGACAAGTCCTTACAAAAGAAAAACCGATTCCTACCCAGAACGATTCGTGAGTCTCTTAAAAACGCGAAACACCCAAATTTAAATATTACTGTTGTTGCTGGGAAACCCCATCATTGTCAAATTCATCCATAGCATGGGCAGATCCAGAGGGATCACAAGGGTCATGACTCCTGGACTGGCTTAATTGACCAGAAAATACAATGAAAAGAAAGTGTTTTTAATAAGAAATATTGTGTTATCACTATTTAACTGGCTCCGAAACCCTCTTTCCACCTGAGACCTCGACGACCCAAATCAGTGGCGCGTTACTTAGTTACCTTTGGGACTAAAAAGAAAAAAATCATCATTTTGAGTCCCCTAATCATTATAGATGGACCCCCCCCCCCTGAGTCAAAAACTGGATCCGCGACTGGTGGCATTCTGTAGTTTATTGCTACCCTCCTGGGAAAAAGGCATGATTGTATCCCTAATCATTATAGATGACCCCCCCCCCCCCCCTGAGTCGAAAACTGGATCCGCGACTGGTGGTATTATGTAGCTTCTGCCTACCCCTATGAGAAAAAGCTTACCTTTAAGCTGTTGTTCAATCTGCACCAGCTGGCTCTTGATGTGCTCTATGGCAGCATGCTTGCTCTCGTGCTGGCTGGTGCCCGCCGTGGCTGACTTCTCCAGCAGCATCGACAGCGTCGGCGCCGTCACTGACGGGGACATCGTGTCTGATGGACAAAATACTTTTACTGTCGACCTCGTAAGGTTTGGCAGAGGTGTAATAATAAATAAATACACACATTATGACACAGCAGCATCTAGTTCTGTGGTAAGCAACGAGGCTTGTATTACGGATACTAGATATACTGCTAATATTATAAATGTGAATGTTTGTATGGATGTTTGTTACTTTTTCACACAAAAATCGCTAAATGCTATTTATTATTTTTATTTATTGTATTTAAAATTATTTTTTAACTATAGGTACACCATGCGCGCAAAACCGCGTGAGGCAACTAGTATTACATATATACTTTATTTATTTTATTTTAATTTCTAACACTGCTTGACGTGGGAATCGAAACGAAGACCCGTAGCTCAGTAGTCGCATTTACGACCAAGAGATCAACGAGGCATCAGCAAAATACTTTTATTTTCATACCACAAGAGTGGCAAAAAAGCATATGGCCCGTCTGATGGTAAGCGGTTACCGTAGTCTTTAGACGTTTGCAACACCAGACGTGTCGATCACGCGTTGCCGACTCCGTAAAAATCTTTCGATCTCTTTTACTTACCGACGACGTTAGCCGGATGTGAGATGTGCTGCGGTGTCGTCACTACCGGGGAGGATTTCAGCAGTGACGTCAGCAGGGGGGAAGCCGGGGGCGCGGGGGCGGGGGCTACAACAACAATACACGACATTTAGAACCTCTCAGTTTCCCCTGTCCGTCCGTCCGTCTGTCTGTCTATTGGTCTAGTCATCAGTGTTAGGCTGTATTTCGTTTAGCGATAAATAGACAGTTGACATTTTTACATAATGATGTATTTCTGTTGCACAAATATGTACTTAAAATTGAATAAAATAAATAAAAGCCCCCATTAAATGGGCTTTAATACAAGACAAGTGCCGCTTTTTGCTGTGTATTAATAACTAATAATATAATAGTAAATGTACAGTACGGAACCCTTCGTGCGCAAAACGTAATCGGTTCAACCAGGTTTTGAGGTGAAAAACAAAACAGAAAATTTCAACTGTCTAGCTATTGCGGTTCTTGAGATACGGTTCTCGACGGAAGAGCGTAATCTTTTAATACAAGTATTGTTTTACTTAAAAGGTGATTCCTATCACTAGATATGTTATATTTTCTTAAGCTGATGAAATAAATTATTATTATTATTAGATACAGCCTGGTGACAGACAGACGGACGGACGGACAGACAGCGAAGTCTCAGTGCTTCCTTTGGGTACGAAACAAAAAAAGAGGAGATTCTCACCTCCTCATTTTTTGAAGTCGGTACATGATTACCTGGATTGGTCTGTTGCTGTGCTTGTGGCTGGTTGGTGAGCATCGGTTTCCATGCCCGGTCTGGGCGGGCGCGGCGATCATCCCGCTCCTTAAGCCAGGCTGCACGGCGGGCGGCCTCACGCTCCCGCGCCCTCGCGCGCGCCTCTATAGTAGACCACACCTCCCGAAGACGATCCTCAGAGGTCGATGGGTTGCGTACTTCTGTTATTTCTGTCTGTGAGAAATTGATATATATTGGAACGAGAATAGAGTTAATAACATTATTACTACCTTTTTTTTTCTTGATTATAATTGAGCGTTTTTGGCAGCATCTCACCTAATGGTAAGTGACGATGCAGCCGAAGATGTAGCACGCAAGCCCAAACACTCTCGCCTTGAAGATCCCTAATATATGATTCGGGAAACACTGACGCGAGTAGGGAATTCCACTTTCTGGCCGTTCGTTTGATAAAATGATGAATCAGAACGATTTGTGCGAATATGTGGTATGTCAACGACGAAAGGATGAAAGCTGCAGTAATTAAGCGTTAGACTTGCTGGCGAGTTGGATCTATGTGCATCAAAAAATATTTATACAGCTTATAAATATGACTTTTATTTTTCAATTTTAATAAATTGGAATATTTAGTGTGTAGCTAATGAAAAACATTCAGAATATGGTGGGACATGGAAGATTTTTAATCACATTAATTAATTTCTCATGTAATTTTCAATTCCGGCGTGAAAATGAGGGCCATGTGTATTTGCTATAACATTATTCACACAGAAAACAATATGAAAATTAAAGATATTTTAAAAAGCTGTCCAAACCTTGAGCTGTTCATACTGCTGGTTCATCTCCGCCACTGTCTTCTGTATCTCAACGATCCGTTCTTGTGTTAACCGCTTCAGGATACTCTCCTGTGGAGTTTCGACGGCACCTTCTGAGCTCCGCTTCTTGCGCTTAGGAGTTTCCACATGCTCAAGAAGCGCTCCATATTGGGCTGCACAACTGGAAATTATTGCTGCTTTGCATTGGTGTTCAAAACCAATCATTGTGGAATCTTTTGGGGAGGCTTATGTTCAACAGAGGACGTCATCTAGCTGATATAATTTTTTTTTTTTTTTCTTTTTTTCATAATGATGATTGGTGTTCATAATACGTTAACTATGTACCGAATCCTGACTTATAGTCTTCTAAATGGAAAAGTATGTATGTACATTGGCCTCTTTACACTTGAACCGTCAATCCGGTTATGATGAAATTTGGTGTGGTAATCGTTTCAGTCCCAGGGAAGTATATGGGATACTTTTTATTTCAGAACTTCATCTTCTGGAGAAGCAAAAAGGGAAGTGGAAGTTTCTAGGCTGAAAAAGTTGCTGGCAAATAATAGTTGTAGTACCTAATTAAACTCAGTTGAACTTGTTCTAAATATTTTTATTATTATTTATGAACTTGATAAGGCAATTCCACCCCTAAGGTGACACTCTGAGAGAGTCACTTTAAGCTTGTTTTCCTATAGACATGTTTTCATGATTACTAAATCAGTATTTTTATCAAAATAGGTGTAATTTATGGTTAGATAAGGAAAACAAACCTCTTTTGCGAATACCAGTCGGGCGGTCTATTTGGTTCTCCGATGGTTTTTAAAGCGCGGGAAACGGACATCCAATTTTGATCGCCGCTTCGAACGACTGCTGAGGCCAAACATAGCTGCTCCCGAACATTCCAGGTATCTAAAGGCACTCTTTTTAACTGCAATCGCTCCTGAATCGAACTCATTTCTTGTTGATCTTCAGCCATCCACGGTACACACGCTTTTTACATACGTATTAATGTCCGTTTTTATATTATTTATTGCATTTTTAACAATATTGCAATAAAATGCAAAACTAACGCGCCCGTCGTGTTGTGTAAACAATTTGACAGTTCAACAGTTCAAATGACATTTTGTTTGACGTAAATGACATTTGACAATTACTAGATGTTGCCAATTAATAAAAAAAAAACAGAATGTAAATATGTATATGAGTAGAATGAGTCGAGTCACTGACCTTCATGTTCGAATATAGTTTCTATAAAGATTTAAGTTATTTGTAAATAGATTCCATTCAGTAACATCTAAAGATTACTGCGCAATAAACCTTTGCCACACAGCGTCAGGGCAAACAACTTGACAACATTAATATGACGTCCTGGGATACTTTGAAAATGATATGGATAACCTATTATGATCCATGAGGCATTTGAAAAAGCAAACTAATATTAGGAAATACCTTTTCACATTTATTTTGTAAATATTTCTGATTGTATATTCTGACAGTAAGCTAAACGTAAATAACAAATTACAATGTAATTAAAAATAGACGGTCCATGAACACATGCAGCATTCCTAAAGTGCGATGTGGTTACCAAAATAGAAAATATTCACAATAAAGAAAATTCAAGGTTAAACTAGTTAAGTACTGTAACTGTGACTGGCACCAAATCTATCATTCAAGTGCCGCTGTGTTCGTAAACCATTCAATGTCCAATTGTGATGAAACTCCTGAATCAGTTTCTTTTTGTCTTCGGTAAATAGGTTATATAATAATATTGTATGCTTACATTTACATTGAAGATATTTTTAAAAACCAACGTGAACTTCTTTGAACTCAATTATATTTGTTATTCGGGATTTGTGCAAAAACGTATGAACAGATTTACACAAGTGAAGATTACGGATTTTGCATTTAAAAATTAAGATCGGATTTATCCTCGGGATTGAACTCAACACCTTAGGATTCACAGTCCATTGGTCACACTACTACATAACATTAGCGTTACCATTTTACCATAACTGTTATCAAGAAAAAGTACTATGTTAGTATACATATATATAAACTATCATCACGCCTAGCGTCCCCGAAGGATTAGGCAGAGGTGTCGTGATATAAGTACACCCACATTTCACCGGTATGAATTTTGATACCATATAATAGGGGGCGAGCCTATTGCCATCAACTAATCACAAATCGAAACTCCGAGCTGCTACTGAGAATATCTTAAACATAACATAACATACCTGGTAACCTTACTCACTCGCAGAAACACAACTATTGTTGTTTCACTACGGTGTTCTGTACGGCGAAGGTACTTCCCCAATCGGGTAGTTCAATTTGAGCGAGGAATCTCGCCATGCCCTACTTCTAAGATAGTAGTAAGTATTATCTTCTCTGATAAAAATTCTGGATACTACCTGCTTAGATTTCCATGATAGTTTATATTCAATCTAAGTCCAAGCATAAAATTACACTACTAAAGGATACAGTTAACAATTCATAGGGAATTGTTAACTGTATACTTGATCATGGTTGAGTAGAGCGACGCTGATACGCACGTCTACGTGAACGGGTGCTGGCAGTTGGGGCTGATCGGCTCATACATGTTATAACATTCGGGTATTGGAACAAAGTTCCTTATCGCGCGTTGCGAAAGGGGGCTAGACGGAAAAAATTAAGACGAAAATTTGTAACGAAACTTTTTGCTATAGTAAGATATTGTAAAAAAAAACAGTGAGCCGTCACGGGACGCCTGGCAGATGTGAAACATCGACATTATTTTGTAAAAGTAATATGCAGAGAAGAACATATTGTGATAGCAATGAAAATAAAATATTACGATTTTTTTCCACATCAAAAATATATGTGTTAAAAGAAACATATTAACACAAACTCAAAGAGCTTTAATACAATTCACAATTCGAAAAAAGAAGGTAAACTTGAAAATAGAACTAAAATCAAATTTAAATTTCGTGGCGACGCTTTCGCCACGCCAGAAATCGGTTTTACGTGCGGTTTCACATCAAAAATACAATTTTATTACAATTCCTATAATAATAATTAATCGAATGGAACTTCGTTCCATCCGGGTGTCCCTTGATACGTCTCAAGTATTTTTTTATATTTACTATTTTCATTTTATTATTAGTGCTAGTGGATAACTCATGCGATGTGAGCATCAGACTCCATTATTCTCATATTAATATTACATAGAAACATTGTAAAGAAAGCCAAATATTTAAAAGAGTATGTATGGAGTTTCTTGCCGGTTCTTCTCCATAAGACCTTCCTTTTGCAACCGTGCAACTAGTATTTGATGATTCAAAAGTTCCTTAAATATTAGTCTTGTAATTGCAATAAATAATTTGAGTTTGAACTCGTTATTTTTATTTATCTAATGTAATAGGTTTACGCTTGACTGCCAATTCGCTGCTATCTACGGCGTAGCGCGCTTACCTAGAAGAAACCGATTCACTCTTGATTTAAAGACACCCAGATTATATCTATCGGGAAAGACCCACTCGGGAAGCCCATTCCACATTTGAGCGGTACGCATGATAAAAGTGGACTTAAAGCGTTTTATGTAAAACATTAATCGTTAATACTCGTAATTATAACATTAAAACACCCAAAATCTCAGTCCGCATGCGGCTATTAATTCTGTAAAGGGCACAGAAAAGGGATTACCTACATAATCTTATATATATAATTCTCGTGTCACAATGTTCGTTCCCGTACTCCTCCGAAACGGCTTGACCGATTCTCATGAAATTTTTTGAGCATATTGAGTAGGTCTGAGAATCGGCCAACATCTATTTTTCATACCCCTTAGTGATAAGGGTTGTCCACCAACCCCTATAATGTGGCAAAACAACGTTTGGTGGGTCAGCTAGTATCAATAACCTACGGCGATATAACTAGATGAAAAAGTAGTTTTATGTCAATGTGTAAGAAATCAATTCGAAACATATTAAAGTAATGAAAACGCGTAAATAGTAAGTATTATGCATATTAGCTATGTTTCACCATCATCAATCCAATTACCGCCCCTCTGCTGGGCACAGATCTCTTTTCGTTTGAGAAAGATTAGGCTCTGATTCACTACACCCGAACGTCACTCCGAACGGGGCTACCGTTCAGGTTGACAGACTTCACATGCAGCCATTGAGAAAATCTGTCACGCAAGCAGGTTTCCTAACGGTAATTTCCTTCACCGTTTGAGCATGTACCTAATAATTAATATGCACATAACATCTGAAAAGTCAATGGTGCGTCCCATTGGTGCGAATTCGAGACTTTTGTCTTCATAGTCCATTGGTCATACCACTAAGCTATCACCGCAAACACGAATAAATATTAGAAAAGCGACTTCAAATGTCAGAACTGGACCAAATTGGAATGAGAACATACGGGAAGCACCAGCTTTCAAATAAAAAAATAATCATTAAAATCCGTTCACGCAGTCGAATGTTCTGAGGTGACAAACATGAAAAAAAAGCACAGTCGAATTGAGAACATCCTCCTTTTAGAAGTCACTTTAAAGACAGACAGACATTCGACTTCTTGAGGTTAATAACATTCTATGCAAAAAGAAATAACAGATTTCAATTTACTACGCTTATTTTATTGTCACGTTGTCTATAATCAGTCAATACTAAACATGGATGCCACGTTTTTCTCTTATACGTTGAACACAGCATGCAGTGACCAATTTACTTTGGCATTTCAGGCTAAACCATATTTTTAAATTCAATACATTTTGCCTTAGTTCTCTTTTTCGCCGCGTATCAACTTATACTGGCTAATTTATAGTTTTCTCAGTTGACGCTTGCTAATGGCACGGAGAGATAAGATTTGATACACTTCCAATATTTTTTTACCATTCTGATAAGATAAGGTATGTTTTGTTTGTACTAGAAATGTGGGTGTCTGGCTGAATATTTAAAAAACAATACCCATTTAGCGGTACACAGGTGGGACACAACATGGACAAAATAATCTTCATCATCAAGCCAATAATAGTCCAACTGCAGGGCACAGGTTTTTTCTTATTTGAGAGGGATTAAGCTATTCACCACGCTAGCCTAGTCCGGATTGGCAGACTTCACACGCCATCGAGAAATTCTCTCAAGCATGAAGGTTTCATCACGATGTTTACCTTCACTGTTTCAGCATATGATAAATACTCACATAACATCTGAAAAGTCAGTGGTGCGTATGCGGCCATACCACATACCGCGGCTATCACAGCTCGCACAGATAAACACAATCGACAAATACAAACTCTAAGGTCTTAATGGGATTTTCTTATAACACTACTTAACTCTGTGAATCGAACTATGATTCTCTAGATCAGCATCTGCGTCGGCGTCTCAATCACTCGTACCGTAAATACTATACCTACATATCATTAATTAATCTGTGATTTTGTGAACAAACTTAACATTCTATCATCAACCGATTTTGATTTTGCTGTCCGACTGCTGGGCACGGGTCTCCTATCATTTGAGAAGGATTAGGCTATAGTCCACAACGCTACCCTAGTATAGGTTGACAGTCTGCACCACCTAGAGATTTTCTTCCATCGAGAAAATATTTTTGAGAGCAGATTTACTCACAATGAACCTTCACCGTTTGAGCATGTGATAAATTTTGAACGTAACTTCAGAAAGTCAGCGTACATTAGGATCGAACTTGTCTCTTACCCTTCATACCTTTAGGATTTGAACGAACCATAGTTCATTAATAGTTACTAAGTACAATATCCATAATCTGTAATTTCATAAACAAACTTATTATTAATCATAAACTTAAAACATTTTCTCTGGACTCACTCAATATTTCCAGCTTGCTCTTGTTTAAAAAAACGGGAGTTCAATGACCCATAGCAAATAAAGTTAGGTTATGTTGTATAACATGTTCACAAAACAATATACTACTTAGGTATCTATTCTCACATGCGGATACGACTACAATCTTTATCAAAAGAATCGCGTGATGTTTTTATCAATAATAAATATTGGTAGGTATTATTTAGACACACACAAAGCGTTATCGGTTATAGGCACGATTGCCGAAAAACGAGTTGAAGGTTTCACCGAGATTATAATTATTTTAAATGATATAAGACAATTGGGTTTTTTAGTTTACGGATTTTAAGGAAATACGGGGACTAACGGGCAGGAGGCTTACCTGACGGAAGAAAGATTAATTATGCTCTCTTCTTTATTTATTTTTATTAATTAATAATAAGCTTACAGCTTACACCAAAACGCTTACTATTGTAGTACACAGCTTAACTTAAATATAACGTTACAGAAATAACAATAGTACTCCTAAAATCATTGAATATGTCGACATATTGGAACTCGTGTACTTCTAATAATGCATTCAAGAGAGAGAGTGTTCTTATAGTTGGCGCGTTGCGTGGTACGTTCGCGTCACATGACATGCAAACAGACGATCGCCGTCGACGTCCCGCACGTTTGGGACGAACAACCCCATGGCACCTAGTACCTACAGTCGGATTGTTTACCTTATTGCGTAATACCAGGGAGTAATGTACATGCTGCACTTGTTGCCTTAACTCTAATGTGTTCATTCAACAAGGAAGGAAAGAGATGCGGATAATAGCCGTACATACGCCTGTAGATATATCTGGAAAATTTGCGCTGAATACTCTCTATCACAATAGTATACTTTGCCTCCCTTGGATTCCTGATAATTGCACCGTACTCCAGTTTACTACGCACAAAAGCATTATACAGTAAGATCGCAACCCTTATGTCACGGAATTGCAAGCAGAATTTTGAAGAACAATTCGTCGTGATGATTTAATGATTTAGTGAATGGTAGGATTATTAAGATGATTTTGGTTATTTTAGATGGAAGGTCTACATAATGTCATCGCGTGTGGAGAGGTTTATGGGGCCCAATTTAGATTTATTGTACGTATATTAATATTATCTAAAAATATCTATATTCACGCTATTCACAACATTTAATAAGCGTAACGGAACATCTATTTATCCATACAAATATTATATGAATATACTAAGATGTTACACTACCGCGAAATTGTTTTTGGATGACTTTTGGTATGGAGGTAGTTTCGAGTCCTGAGGAAGTACACAATATAGTTTTTGTCTCAGAAATTGTTTTTTAAACAGGGTAACAAATTTGTATGCGGAATTTCGAAAAAGTCGGTTAAAAAAATAGAAGTGTATGTAATAAATAAGCAGATTGAATAAAATTACTGATTCTATGCAAAGTCGCGAGCAAGAGCTAGTAGATTTAACGGGAATCATATCATCACGTCTGTCGTGCCCGAAGGGTCAGGTAGCAGTGGACTATATCCACGCATCTTAATACACCAACATTATGTGGGTTTTCTTAGGTCCCAAGTCCCACGTAGGTAATAAGGGCGAGCCTATTGCCATAAACGGCGCAAGAATCCAAATTCTGAGCTGCTACTGAGAATTTTATTAAAAAAACTCAATAACACATTGCTCGAGAGCTGTGGTAGCCTAGTGGTGTGACCTGTCCTGACATGTCAAAGGTCTCGAGTTCAAACCCGGGCACGCACCACTGACTTTTCGGAAGTTATGTGCGTATTTATATCACAGCTTAGACGGTGAAGGAAAACATCGTGAGGAAACCTGCATGCTTGAGAGATTTGACTCGATGGCGTGTTAAGTCTGCCAACCCGCAGTAGGCTAGCGTGGTCGACTATAGCCTAATCCCTCTCAAATGAGAGGGGACCCGTGCCCAGCAGTGGGACGTTAATGGGTTGATGATGATGATGATGACATTTCTCGAACCTAAGACCTCATGCTCAGCGGTCGTACGACCACTAAACCAACGAGTCATAAAGTCAGTATCTAATTAAAAAAACTAAATAACATGCCTATCTACATTTATATGTATAACATGAATAGAAATTTTGTTACATAACTTAAAATTGATTGTTTGCTGTTTGAAGGTCGTTGAATTAATAATTATAATTTATTACTTAGGGGCTGTCCATTAATCACGTGATGTTTTTTTAACATTTTTTAACCCCTCCCTCCCCCATGGTGATACGTTAGGTTTAAGACTATCCCCCCACCCCCCACCAAAAATCACGTGTATTTTTTAGTACCTACAAAGAATCTTAAAATGTTTGTGTACCATTTTTAGGTTTAGAAATCACGCGTTTAACGAAAAAATAAGTACACGTGATATATTACTATACCCCCCCCCCCTCCCCATGTGATATTTTGTGATTTTTGCTGAACCCCTCCCCCCCTTTCGAATCTCACGTGATTAATGGACAGCCCCTTAGTAGGTAATGTGTATAGACACATAAATCACTGATTTATTATTTATCTGTGCTAGTTACAGGTTTCAGTTCGAAAAAGGGAACATGCATATTGTATTGTCGTTGATGTATGCGAGTTCAACAGGTTTTATTAGAAGAAAAACAACCGGCTGAGTGCGAGTCGGAACCGCGCACGAAAGGTTCCGTACAAAATTAGGCAAAATATTGCGTTTTTCGTATGGGAGTCCCGTTAAATATTTATTTTATTTTGTTTTTAGTATATTTGTTGTTATAGCGGCGATATACACCATTATTTTAAACATTACCAGGCAGCATTGCAGCAGGAAACGCGATATCTCGAAAACCTGAAGACGCACAAATTATATTTTCGGCGCACATTTATGCACAAATATAAGCTCTCTACCCATGCACAAATTTTCTGCCTCCGATCATTCGTTTAGAATTTTCTTACTGGAACAGCGTTCCCGCAGCAGAAACAGTCCAAAACGACAGGGCGCACACATTTTTTATTTGGCGCACATTTACAGCATACTACGCACTAATTATACGTACCACTCATATCGGGGCAACGTACACAAATAAATTTGAATTTAATGGGTCCTAAAACGTTCCGTCACCATAGCGTGACTATAAAAACACGCATGAAAATGTATTAATTTATTAAATTTTGTTTAGATTTACACTTCATTTACAATTGCAATCACAAATACAATACATCAAGTTTTTTATACATGAGCATCATCAAGTAGTACTTAGAACCGTCAGTTTTTTAAGGATTTTCCTTCTTAAAAGCCTTGCTCGTAAGGTTGTTTTTCAATGCGCGCTAGATAATTTAACGTCGCGCGGCAAATTCAATTTAACGCCGAATAATAAACGTTGAATGATAAAAACTCTATGTATTAAAAATTCGCTCTCATGAGAGTTATTTATTTATTTGCAAGTATTATAATGCGCATTGAAAAAACACATATGGACACTTAATCATTTGAACGGAATTGTCATATATACGTGACAAGCAAGAGTGTGGCTTATGCGCCAACGACACAAATGCGTGACAAAAATACACATTCACGATATTACAACATGAAGATGGCTATTTTTTTCTTATGTTCGAAGCTTTAAATAAGATAAATACAATAACATTCCCAAAAAAGGGGTTTTAAAACCTATTTTTATTAAACGTATAGGGATTCATGCAGCAGTGGCTGAGTTTAATATGCGTGCTACGTCAAATACATAATTATAAGGTAGTTAGTTGACTTTATTTAATATTATTTTACGACCTTTGAAAACTTTAACAGTACCTATAGGTACCGGCACGTGTCGTGAGCACAAACTTCACTAGTGCATTCCATAAATTTTCGGTCTCTTTGGCGGAATAACGATGGTGAGGGGCGCCGAGGCTGCACACGATAGTTTCTGAACAGTAAAATGATACTGAACGAATTTGGCCAAAAGCGTACACGCGTAAAATGGCTTTTACTACTACGATCTGTGCTCACGACTCGTGCCGACAATTATACTATTATAATTCGTCATTCATTTATACATGGAAGAACTATTTACTTACTAAGTTAGTTTTGTGGGACAAAGAATTACTCACAAACTTTTTTGACACATTTGTCATGCTAATTCATTGTATATTGAGACAAGACAATACGACAACTTTATTTTCAGCTTTCAGAATAGATAACATCACCTGGCGACCGTATCAAGCTTGTCAGCGGTTGTAATTGGTGCCAATAGTTATTCGGTTCGAGGTAGGAGTGCTGCGTTACGACTGGAAACGAGTCTCAGCGCTCTGCACGAGTAATGAACATACCGCACCAGTTTTAAAACCAAGTTCACACATGTGATTGGTCGTTATCACTGTTCGGCTAAGTTTAACCAAGAAGACCTAACTACTTGATTTTTTTTGAGCTACGGTCTTTTCTGCTTATAAAGTCACAACTCGTACACTCACAATGTCACTCAATAATATAGCTTTCAACTTTGATTGCGCAATACGCAAGTTTAACGTGGTCTGTAATAGATATTATGTGATATTATTTTTCTGAAATCAAAAGGCGTAATTGAGAATGAACTCATAATAAGAATATTTAAGGCTTGTATTCCCATAACCTAAGATATACAGAGATTATCTGGTACATACATATAATATGCTGACTGATAATTCTACCAGGGCACGAATTGGCAAGAGTGGCATTGTAGAGGAACCAAGAACCACAGGATGTTAACTTTTCTAATGTTCTTCTATTTTATAACTTTTAGAAATACTAATAAAAAATCAACATCTCGTATAGAATGAACGATTTTTGCCCTTAAAGAGTGTTGTTTTATTTTGTAATTAAAAGTGTGAACAATAAGAGCAACAAAAACATTCTATATTTTATATTGATCCTTCTTTTTTTTTGGAATAGACTTAGTACTCAAAAATGTAAACTCACCACAATTGCACTTTAATTTTATCGACATTTCAGTCGATTTCAATAATTTACACAAATATAAACAAAAGTCATATTTATTCGCATTAAAATCTATTTATAAATCTATACAAATAAATCTATACTAGTTTAATTCTATAGCAAAAATGGTCGAAATTGGTATTTAGTTAGCTATCTGACTTCAAAAATGGAGTTGGCGACTTCAAAATACCCTATTTTCTGTACATTAGGTGCCCCACGTTAAAAATTAAAATACCCGCATCAAAATGGCATACAAATAAATACCACAGTCTCTACATATTGATGATTACCTGACTTCAAAAGGCTGGGGGACACTTAACTATAAAATAGTGAAGTAACCTTTTTAATACTCGACTTTAAAATAGTCGTGTACGTAAAACGTTGTCAGATAGTTAACCTAATTAGCTTCTCGATATAAGCGAGATCGATAAAAGTACATCTCTATTCGAAATATTTCGCACAAATCGATAAAATTAAATATATACATATTACAATAGCTTTCTTAATACATTCTTCTTGTCCGCAATGGTAAGCCCGATATTAACATTCCCACGACAACGAATAACTTTCTTGTACAACTTTTTATAAATCAACAACTTTTTAGCTGCTTAAAAATATAATGAAATTACGCTTTTATGGTTTTGGCCCAAAATGAGATGGCAAGTTAGGGTCAACGCAAAATAATTGACCCCAGATTGAGCAATAAAGAAGGATTATGAGAACAAGAGGAAGGGAGTTGCTCTGTGGAAAGCCCAGGATCGGCAGTTGTGGTAATCTTTGGGGAAGACCTATGTCTAGTAATAGCCATCTATCAGTTGATATGATAATGATAATGATAATAAAGATAAAAGCTAAAAGTAAAACGGCTACAAAGTCCTCTTAAACGTATGCAGGCATTATATGAACTCACTGTCAATTAGAAATAAAGTTTTAAACATTTTCCAAAAACAATCTGCGCTGTTGCACTGTATGTAGGCTTTCTGGTGATGAATCATTTCAGTCAGTTTTGACACAACTTTATACCAATAAAGAATATAATTACATTTGATGGCAGTTGTACCAAGTTATTCATTATCGTAGGCAATCACAAAACTACATCGAAACCTATCTCGATGAAGCTTTGTGTGGGCGATGTAGCTTTAATCTCAGTTGCTATGCGACAAAGATTAATAACATCAATAGCATTTATTTTAAATATAAATATAACAGCACAGCAAGCTCTTTAGTTTTCACTTACAAAAGCAACATGATTGCTCTGCTACGCTTTTCAATCGAAGCATCTAAAAAATACACTGTAACTTTTAACCACTTCATACCTTGAGAGAGATGAAAGATATTGAGCTGCCACTGACCATAAATAAATCGGGATAAGGTCATAAAAATTATGATTATTTGACTTGTGTATGTATGCCTGTTGTCGTCAGTGACTAGTAGCTCGCTGGGAAAGCTACGTCATATGGTGATCCGTAACAAACAAGATTCAAGTTTGAGACTCGTTTCAAATTCACTCTGAGACCAATATCTTAATTAATTCTGATGTGTGCTGTAATTTGATGTAGCAACTGAGTAAATTTGAAACCGGTAACAAACTTCTAAGTAAACTTTTATAGTGAGATTTCACAGAATACAATTGCAGTTGTAAAATACTGATTACTTTGATAAGACTACATTGTATTCATTAATATTTTGTAGATTTCGATGTCCCATTTTATCATATAGGGCACAGTCGTAAGGCACAGACAACAGCGCGAACGAAAGTGCTAGTATAGCGTCGTAAGTTACACGCAGAGCGTGGGCACAGCCGGCAACACATTATCATACAAACTATGAAACACGCCAAGCGTATGACGGCGTACACGCGTAACGTCAATGGAAACACAGCATGTGTGTTTTCCAGCAGCGAACGTAGCAAACAGAAATGACTCGATTGTGTAAAGACGCTGTTTCTAGGGGAGGTTTAGCGTGTCGCGCCCCACAACTCAGAGTTGTACTTGATTGAGATGGCATGTATCTACATTAAGTTATGTAATTTCTATAAAAAGGTATCTCATTAAGAAGACAAAACACTATAAAAAGGTTATCATTCCAGTATTGACCTCTTTGATCTATCATTTAAGGGTAAGATTTCGCTAATGGGTTTTTAATCATTATCATTAATTGTCAGTAATAATAATAGTTCCGCTCATTATAATCGTAGTACCCGGCACGTGTTCTTTATCAGATAAATATTTAAAATGGTTCAATAATTCTATTCTTTGGGATTTAGCGGTGGGTTAAATTTGATTGTCATTTAGTTACACATGTTGCGGTTGATCACTTTTCGACTTTATCGTTAAAGAAATAAGGTTGAAGTAGTAGACCGCCTAGTGTCAACATTGTCAGTTTATTGTACATTAATCTTAATATATAAAAATGAATCCCTATATCCCTTTGTCACGGCATAGCGCGTGAACGACTGAACTGATTTTGATAAATTTTGGTATTGAGAAAGACGAAACCCTTGAGAAGGATAAAGGCTACTTTTTATTTACCTACCACGTGGGCGGAGCCGCGGGCGAGAGCAAGTGTACAATAAATAACAATTTGTAAATTAAATTTATATTGGAATATGAATGAAAATGATAATGGGGACTTAAAATACAATCTCTTTGTTCTCTTCTTCTTTGTTACACAATTATTCAACGGCACGAGTTCTAAGTATATTTAATTCAATAAAAGTTCATAACACAATAATTGAACAGCATGAGTTGTGAGCCGAGAGCACAACACGACAGTAGTGGGGAGTAAACTTGCGCAAGTCACTTCGCGCGAAATCAACAGGTAAAGACTGGGTTGCCAACCTAGCCAGCTTTCCCAGATTTGTTGTAGTTTTGATGGCATCAGGAGAGTCCAGATGGGATTTCAATACGACTTTTAGGCTGCTGACACGTCTACCGAATATACGGAGATAGGTTTAAGATTGTAAGATTAACTTTAAGATTGTATCTTTAGACTTAAATCAGCCATAAATATTTTTATGACTAAGCTAAGTGTAGGGCCAAGAGGCTATAAACGTAGTTTTGGATGTCTGGCAGCGAGAGAGGTCGCCGATATCGCACAGTTTTGGGGTCAAACCTGAATAAGATTGGCACAGGATAGAACCAAATGGCATACATTGAGAGAGGACTAGATGCAACAGTGGGATCAGAAACACTGTGGATGATGATGATAAAATGTAAAGTGTGCCAAACATTTCATTCAACAATTAGACCACCAGAAGCCTTTAAAAATAATGAAAAGTGAAAAAAAATTATAATAGAATGAAACCCATTAGAAAAGGAGGGAAATATGATAAAAATGAAAGGAAAAATAATTTACGGGCGATCTGAGGTTGGGAAGGGGATGGGGGTGAGTTTTTAAGGGTAAAAAACGGTTTTTCTCGATTTCCGGCAAAACTAAAAGTCCTATCGAAAAAAGTCAAATGGAAAAGTTGTAGATAATAAAAAGATCTAAAACTTTTGTATTTACACTTTTTTCACATAACCTCAAAATTTATGTGAAAAATTCAAAAAACCAAGTTTTTGGTTTTTTATTTTTATCTTTTACAAAAATTTTTTTTTTTAACGAAATTTTGTGAAAACTTACCTTTTTATGTCCCAAATACGCTGTAATTTATTTAATTAAAAATATTTATTTTTTCACCTTATTTTGAATTAATATCGAAAAAACACCCTAATTTTCAATCGAAAATTCACCCGTCAAAATATCAGCTTTTTTCAAAAAGTTGGTGTGGTTTCTGTTCGTTGGAATCTCTACTTTCCGATGGTAAAAAAAAAAATATATGTTACTATAATCTTCTCAGAAAATGCAAAAATTAAAAAAAAACTTGAATTCGAAATTTTTTTTTTAATTATTATAAATAATTTCAAATATATAAATTTCAATTAAAAAGTTGATTTATTTAATTCTAATTACATTTATGTCATAGAAAATCTCATTATAGATAAATATAAATGTAAATCGTACTATTAAATGTAGATGCTTTATTCTCATTACGTTATTCATTACAATATTTTTAAACACATTAATATATTTTATATATTTTTTATAGATTTTAAATATATTTTTTATAGATTTTGAAATATATTTTTTTTCATGGGATTAACTAAATTTGTTTGTGCAAAATTAAGGAGATAATTATTTTTTTATCTTGTACTAAAATATCATTTAATTTCAATCTTTAGGTTATGTTAAGTTAAGCATACTATTTTTTAAAGAAAATATTACGATTTTTATGGTTGAGTTGATTGATACAGATAAAAATAGAGATAGTATTTACCTTCCTATGCAGATTCGAAAAGTTTTATTGTTTTTTTAAGTAAACTTGTCACAATTATCTTCAAGAAACTCAGCGTGCACGTGTATTTTTATAAACGATGTGGTATACTGTACTGTATTTCGAATACTGGTTAGGCTAGCGGTTGTAACAGCTGCTACGAAATATATAGTATATAATAGTAGGTATGTATGTAGTAAGACCCAGACCCGCCTAGCCCCTTCCCCACTTCTCCACGAAATACCTTTTGATGGGCTACAATTTTTTTTCGTAGGTCACTCAGGTATATCTACTCAGGTATATATATAATTTATCTCAAAATAGTTATAAATAAGCATCTACGCATATAATTTAAAGAAAATTAGACAACTTTCTCCAAATATTGTAGATGTCTTATTAAATATTAATTTCATTAACTTATTTGTTTGTTAATTATAGTAGTATATTTTTATTTGCAATTTTTTTGTTATCAACGTCACATGTAATCTAACGTTTCTCGAGTAATTAAAGTCTAAATTTTAATAAATAGCTCAAAATTATTTATAATAATTAAAAAAAAATTTTCGAATTCAAGTTTTTTTTGAATTTTTGCATTTTCTGAGAAGATTTACCATAGTAACATATTTTTTTTTTTTACCATCGGAAAGTAGAGATTCCAACGAACAGAAACCACACCAACTTTTTGAAAAAAGCTGATATTTTGACGGGTGAATTTTCGATTGAAAATTAGGGTGTTTTTTCGATATTAATTCAAAATAAGGTGAAAAAATAAATATTTTTAATTAAATAAATTACAGCGTATTTGGGACATAAAAAGGTAAGTTTTCACAAAATTTCGTTAAAAAAAAAAAAAATTTGTAAAAGATAAAAATAAAAAACCAAAAACTTGGTTTTTTGAATTTTTCACATAAATTTTGAGGTTATGTGAAAAAAGTGTAAATACAAAAGTTTTAGATCTTTTTATTATCTACAACTTTTCCATTTGACTTTTTTCGATAGGACTTTTAGTTTTGCCGGAAATCGAGAAAAACCGTTTTTTACCCTTAAAAACTCACCCCCATCCCCTTCCCAACCTCAGATCGCCCGTAAATTATTTTTCCTTTCATTTTTATCATATTTCCCTCCTTTTCTAATGGGTTTCATCCTATTATGATTTTTTTTGGTTTTAAAAATTATCGACCCTGGACTAAATCCTCATTATTCAATCTAAAAAGAGTATCTATGGAGTTTCTTGCCAGTTCTTCTCCATAAGACCTAACTTTTGGAACCGTGCAACTAAATTCAATTTAATTTGACAATTAAAAAGTACCTGTATTGGTCTAATTGAAATAAATGATTTGATTTGATCATCATATCTAAAGTTACTATGGAGTCAGCACGGTCACTTACTTTATAAACATAAAATCTCTCAATCTAGCATATTTTCTGGATTTTTTTTTGGATACATAATTAACTGAATCTTTTTTTTAGCTTGAGTCACCAACATTGAAGCCAATGTTTACAGATATACATCTTATATGTGGTATGTAAATAGATCTTATTACAATACCATTAAAACTTGCAGCGTTTTAATAAAGAACTCATTATCAATGTCCTGAGAGTTCTGCTAAGTCTAAAAGGAACCTACAACACTAAATTTTAGGGTTCGCTTTAAAGTATCTGTGATATCACGGTTAGTCAGTCAGTGACTCATATACTACTGTTATAGTACATTGATTACAAGTTAACTTGAGCCGTATTGTGACAACACATTTTTTTGTAAGTGTTCAATTATTATGGAAAAGCTTTGAGTAGCTTCCAACGAGACGGTCGGATAATGTGGTTATTTTTACTGAAAGACGTTGTATGTAGTTTAGTCCTTATGGGAATCTACACAGAAGATGCTTACTGAGCAGTTGATAGTCTTCAGCTGATATGAAGATGATAAAACTTTTCTTTTAAAATTTTAAAAATGAACACTGAACTTTATAGATTTCTATAAGGACTGGTTATGTAGCAACCACATTCGAGGACTTCAGAGTCTAGATAACATTTAACTCACTATAATGGTTTTGACAGTGTATGGGATGGTGATGGGGTGTATTCTGATGTTTAACACAGGGTATTTCAGTCATTATATAGGTTTATGTGGCTAAAAGTTACTCACGTATTCACATCAACCCATGTGATGAAGAAAAACAGAGCGAGTTGGGCTATTCTAACTAAATCATCATAAACAGGTCACCTCGACTGCTCCCTGGCTGCTGTTGAGAGCGACTGGCCCACAAGGACCTTATCTCCAGAAGCCATGTCAAATTTAAAGTCTTTCGGAGCTTCAAACAGCAAGATTATTGTACTACCCATGTTAAATTGTCCGAATAACTCTCCTTTCTTCAATGGAACCTCTCCTAATTCAAGTTCGTTGATCCGGTTTCGTCTTCCTTTCGTATTTGTTCGTAATTCAGGGTCACTATAAATTTCTATTGAGCCAACATTTGTCGCACCTACTGCTGTCATGCTGAAGAAGCCATGTTTCCACTCGCCAACATATACAGCTCGTTCATTTATCGTAAACAGTCCTGGTATGAGTCTTGCCAGCCATGGGTTTACTGAGAGGAGTTTACCACAGAAGTGTCTCCGGAATGTTGCTGTCCAGTCACAGGGAGAATGAAAGCGATGGTAGTCTCCAGGGGCGAGGTAAATAATACATTGATGGAGTACGTTGTCTTTGTTCGTCAATAAAGATTTATAATAATTGTCCTCCTGTTTCTTAGACCACGTATTTTCACCGAGAAATTCTTCTAAACTGTATGTTACTCCTTTTACTTGCTCTATTTTGTCAGTATCGGCTGGCCCGCAGTTCAAAACGACCCCATCGCACGGAGATACACACGGGGAGGGCGATATATACCGGGCACCTTCTCGCAATGGCCTTGTGAAGAATGCAGACAGGCTTTTGTAGTACTTCAGATCAGTAAATTCCGCTTCGTTGAGATTCACATTAAACATTTTTATGTACGTACCGTAGACGAAGCTCCGGAGAGATGTTGGTAACTCGCAGGCAGCTAGTTTCCCCCAAATCCGACTCGTCACGCGGAACGGAAACATTTCGTAAAATAAAATCTCCACTTTTGATACTTCATAGTTAATACTCGCACGGATGTAACACCATCCCACATAAATAGCACTGCCTAACGGCACCCATCTAGTAATAATTGATCTAAAATTCATCCATTTATTTCTAGGAATCGTCGCCTTTGTTTGGTTATTGTGAATCGTAGATGTCTGCCGAAACGGCCTGTGCGGACGTAATTTCTGCCTGAACATAGGATTTATAACAGGCAGGCAGCTTCTAATCCGAGCCGGCGGGAACATTTCAACGTAACGCACACGGCGGTGGTTAAAAATAAATATGTTTATAATAAAATCACGCCAATTGATTATTTTGCGTGTTGACTGAAGTACTTGAAGTATGTACCTATAATAGTAGTACTTACAACGGAGAAAAATCAAATTGGATAAGCATCGTGCTGCAAGCTCTATGTATCATTGTTTGTCTTATTTCAACGAATGAAACTAGCCCTTATACCTATATATTTTAAGCCTGTAATAGCGTAAAAGAATGTATTTTAATAATGTATTTTTTTTGCGAGATTGTACAAGTACGTTCCGAATAACTAACTAAATAAAAATGATTTAAAATTCAGAATCAATTTTTATTCAAATATTTTAAGCTTAAAGATTTTTTATGAACTTTAAAGAAATAAAATATAAAAACATTTTATCACGATATTTTTTTAATATATAATAAATTTGAAAAGATAAGAAGTTATATTTGTTAGAAGTAACATTTGTATGTTCATGTTTTCGAACGTACAAACCACAGAATTACAAGTCATTTTAGACTTATTACGGTTTTATTAAACGAAATAAATATTTAGGAATTAAGTTTTTATTGAGGATAAGTTGATAATGATATTTCATAATAAATTACCAAGTGTTATTATAAAGTTTTTAATTTGCAATTAATGTCTATCAAATCTTCTTTAATATTATCGGATATTATCGGTTTACATAGGATAGATTGAAGAATGATGGCGATCGGCGATTGGCCACCAGTGAATTCTATCTTTGCTTTAGCATGACATGTCGCGTTGTTGACGTTTTTAGTAATATTATTATTTATTTCTTTTTATTTTATTTTCCCGCGTCTATCGTATCATCTGATGTTCACAAGCAATGGAGTTAATAAGGAAACCATCAAGAATAACGGAGATCACACCGTGGTTGATAGACGTTTTTCTGTTGAGCATTATCAAAATATCCCGCCTGAAACCGCCTTCCGCGGCTTCGAGAAAGTGCCTCTGGTCCTCCTGCCTCGTTATGACATAACTCCTTACTTGGGACGGCCAAAAACTGAAGGTAATACTGAGAACAACAATAGCAAACCGATAAGCGGTATTTGTAAGCTTGTAGACCAGTTTTCGAAAATATGCACTGTCAATCTTGTTAGACAAGACTTGGGGAAGCTCAAGGAAATATTTCCGAGCAATTTGGCGCCCAGTAGCCCATCGGGATCGGTTTCCGACAGTGACTTAGGCGCAATGGCGAGTATTAGGTGCAAAATATGTGATAAAGGATATTCTAGCGAGAAAAAGCTGGTCAAACACCAAGTGAATAAGCATATGATTGTGTACAAGCCTAACAACAAGCCACAGAAACGAGTATCTTTCTCCGACCATGTCATCATTCATGAAGTAACAGAGTACCATAAATGCAGAAAGTGTACGAAAATATTTAAAGATTATCAGCTATTGCGACATCACATGAAACAGCGCCACAAGAAACGCAAATGCTACATTTGTAATTATTGCAACAAGAATTTTGTTGATCGTACATTCTTTAAAGTTCATATTAAACTGCACTGTGATGTATGCGGGCTGTTACTACCAAATAAGCTTAAATTTAATGAACACAGAAGAATTGTTTGCAGAGTATTAAAACTACACAATTGCCGAACTTGTGATGAAACATATTTCAGATTTATGGATTTGAAAGACCATAGTTATGACCACATATCTATGTGTTACGTCTGTGATGTGTGCAAAGACCAATTCATGACCAAATGTGAGATGGCTCATCATTTTGCATTCCTACATTCAAATAACCGGCCAACAAACCTTTATGCCATGCGTAACTTGGGTAATGAGAGATTATATCTATGTAATTTCTGCGACGAGAGTTCTGTTGAACGAGATGCTTTAGAACATCATGTGCAGTTACTTCCAGACCTTACCAACAAGGCTATGACTGGGTATAAAGACTATTATTTCTGTGATCAGTGTCTTAGAAAGTTTGATACAGAGACAAGCATGTTACAACATAAATGGACCCATTTTCTCAATACTAGTGATAACTCACAAGAGCGGAAAAAGGCTGTGAAAAAGAAGATAAAGATGACATATAAAATTGATGAACCAATACCAGAATATATGCAGCCCCAGCTTATATTAGAAAAAATCAAAATTGGTGGAAAGATTCTGACGAAGAATGTAGAATTTGTTGACATTAGAAGTTTTGATATTAATAATGGAGAGATTAAAAAGGCTATTATAGATCCGAAGAGCAAAAAGACTATAATTTCTAAGCATCAGTGCCAGGTTTGTATTTTGTTTGTTATAACCTAATTTGTCCCACTGCTGAGCAAAGGATTCTCCCGTATCATAGTTCCTTAATGCCTTCTCCTGCCAGTCTGACAGAAAGATTTCCATGTCATATCTACCTCATTTTCCTGCTGGCTCCGACATTGGCATCCAGCTGGGGGCATGCATCACATGTTTTGTTAATTCTTATAATAATCTTATTTATTTTTTGAATGTATGGAATGAAAATTTTTGTTAAACCTTTTATTTATTAGGGTTAAATTTATAGTGTTTTTTTTTACATTTTCTTATGGAAATTTTAACAACAAACCATTATATAATACATGGAGGGTAAAATCAAAATTGGTAAACTAATTCCCTTTAATAAAAAAAGCTAGGAGTTGGTTGGGGACCAACTCCTAGCTTTTTTTATTAATCAATTTTGCAATTAGAAAGTACATAATTTGTTTTAGAAGATTTTGCACACATCACTTTAGTCTTTGTACTCCTTCACTTACAGGAGACCACATCATGCTTATATAAACAAAACTAAACACAGAATAATAAATAAAGACATGGTTAAAAGTAATGCTAATCTAAGTAAACTAATAACAAAAAACGGAATTCCATAAAATAAAAAATAAAAAACATTATTAAAATTGGATTTATTATCAGACAGTAGCAACATGTATGGTCTTCTCTGGGTCTTCAACACAGCAAGATTTTTACCGCGCAGTCCCTTCATTGCTATATTTCTTGTTATACGATACTAGATGTTGCTCACAGTTTTGCCCGCCAAATTTAATACGATTAAAAAATCGATTTAAAAAATCCCGATATACGTGTTTAATTACTTCTAACTAAAAACTTGTAGATTGAATTTCATATCCCTAACTTTGAAAATAATAAAATAAACTCTAAAAAAATCTGTCCAGACTGATAAATTAAAAATTTAAAAATCATTTCTTTTTTTGATAATTTCACAGGTTTGGTTAATGGATAAATTACATACCAATTGAAAGTATTTTTAGTACACAACCCACTTAAAATATATTCAAGAATTTATTTAATTAGATATAAAATACTTTTTATCCATTAACCAGTTCGGTGAAGGTCCTAAAATTAATCAAATGAGACTGAAGACAATCGTATTCAAATAAACATCAAAACCATTGCTTGGCACAGGTTTTCTCACACATTAAATGGGATTAGGCCATCATTGAATAATGGAGATGTGGTAGCCTAGAGGTGTGATTAGTGGACTGAGATGTCAAAGTTCTCGAGTTTAAACCCAAGGTACGCACCACTGACTTTTAGAAAGTTATGTGCGTATTTATCACATGCTCAAACGGTGAAGGAAAACATCGGGAGGAAACCTGCATGCTTGAGAGATCTTCTTGTCTGCCAACCCGCAGTAGGCTAGCGTGGTGGACTATAGCCTAATCCCTTTCAAATGAGAGGAGACCCGTGCCCAGCAGTGGGACAATAATGGGTTGATAATAATGATGAATGAAAAAACACCAGGCATACAGATTTCCTGTGAAGTGAAGTTTTTAATAAGACATAGTTGTCTTGCCATCATTGGACATTAATAAATTGCTCTCATATCTGAAAGACATATAAATCATAGTCATATAAATACATTTTAATAACTGCCTCGTTGGTCTAGTGGTCTTGGGTTCGATTCCCAGGTCGAGCAGTGTTATTGGTTTTTTCTATGAAATTCTCAGTAGCAACTCGGAGTTTGGATTTGTGCCCGGTTAATGGCAATAGGCTCGCCCCCTATTACATAGGACCTAAATTCCGGTATCTTTTAGGTCCCATGTAATAGCGAAACGTGGGTGTAATATAATAATAAAGTGAATTTTTTTTTACAGACTTGCGACAAATACTACTCGTCTAATTACTGCCTAAACCGCCACATAGAAACGCAACATTCTAACTACGACAGTTTGCAGTGCAAGGTATGTGAAGAAACATTTGTGTGGCCTTCGTTACTGCAATCGCATAAATGCATACGCTTAAAACACCCAGAGATGCCTTTCGACGACGCCAGACCGGAGATACACTTCGATAACCTTCACGAAATCACCCAAAACGGGTTTGATGATCTTAATATCACGGACAGTGATGATTATATGAACTCTATAGACTTCGAAATACCAGCTCCCATTGTTGAGCTCACGGAATACGGTAGTTTTCATGACGAAAGTCCGGACAAAATGGCGCCGTTGCAGAATTTAGGTTATAAATTGGTTATGCAAGAAGTGCCGATTGAGTTTTAAGTGTAAAAGTGTTTCTGATGTAAGTATTCGTGTTGTAAATGTGTATAGTTAAGACTTCAGGCTTTTAGTTATCATGTCAAATCTCTTGTCTTGATATTGTGACGTTTTTGTCAAAGTTACTCTCAGAACCAACCCCGGATCTACGGTTTTTTCGAACCACAAACGTCATTTCGACGAATTGAAAACCTCTTCCTTTTTTGAAGTCTGTTAAAAATTCACAAATATGTTTATAACGCTTGGCAATTAAACTAAAATAAATTTGTACTCTGTATTATATTTTACCTAATAACTTCTTCATTTGTGTGACATGGAACAGATTTTTAATTTTTAATCATGTTTTATTATGATTTTGGCGCCCCCTAGAACAGTCGCCCTGGGCAGATACCTCCCGCCCCCCCTCATAGATCCGAGGTTGCTCAGAACAAATTCTACTACTGATTAAAGTTTGACAAAATCTCCATACGACTTATATCAAATTTCTATCCGAACTATCTGTTTAGTTTGAGATTAATTATGTGCGTAAGTGTAATTACCGAGTATTTCACATACTTCCAGCGAAAATGATCTTGGTCCTTGATGATTTTTAGGCTATTTTAGTGCTGATTTTCGTTTACCTTTACACTGTAACTTTAAAAACGTGTCAATATGTCACCTACGAAACATCTTAAAATGCATCTTATAACTTTTCTAGTATCTTTAAAACTCATTGTTTTTAGGACCCATGGAGAGCCACATAAAATAAGCCCCAGGGGCTTAATAGGCTTGACTTTATCAGGGGAGTCTTTTATGATTATGAAACTACTTGATAGTAGACCCCACTTCTTGGTGTATATTATGGTAGTTTACTGGGCAGTAGCATAAGGATTTTTTGATTTTCTACTCCAGCCTCAGAAGCCAAATTGTGCCAGTCTTCGCCAAGTTTCGGTTTTGTTTTAAATAATCGGTAGTCGGTATATAAACCATGATTGCATTATTAACCGGTAAGCTTTGTTTAGGAAAAAATAACCATATCAACGATTGATCGAATAACCGTGATTTATTTACGATAACGTTTGATTCAAATTTACAATAGCTATTATATTAAATAAATAGTCGTCGCGTATACTTACCATACTTATAACCATTTAGGCGCCATTAATTGATTACATAAGACACCTTTTGCCAGTTTTTGATCCCCTCTTAAATAGGGGGGCCCTATTTTTTTTTTGGAATGGATATTTGCAATTACAAAAGTATGTAATTATTAACTTTTAATTTTTTTCTGAGCTTATGTAAGAACTGTCAAGACTTCCTACTACACCCTTGTAAAACTTCCAAATCGTCTTGCGTTATAAATTAATGGCCACGTATTAACTTTCTAAACGCCCGCGCCGCAACGTAAAATTATTTGCAAGCTCTGTGTATCTAAGTTGTATCTACGCTAAAACAGGATTTATTTTTGATATTAATATTTTTTTAATGTCTACTATTCCTAAACTTCGTCCTAATTATTATTTTGTAACGTTGTCACGTATTTGTGTCCATAGAGTATAGAAAAAAAAAAAAAAAAAAAAAACTTCCAAATCGTCTTGCGTTATAAATTAATGGCCACGTATTAACTTTCTAAACGCCCGCGCCGCAACGTAAAATTATTTGCAAGCTCTGTGTATCTAAGTTGTATCTACGCTAAAACAGGATTTATTTTTGATATTAATATTTTTTTAATGTCTAGAAAAAAAAAAAAAAAAAAAAAAAATATGATAAAACTTTATTTATTCTTACACGAGTTGTAAAAAATTTATTTTTATTTTCAAATCGGTTGTTATCTTGTTAAATGCTTTAAAAGATATAATAATAAGTATGCAATTATGTCTCGATCCAGGCCGAATCTGATAGAGAAAATCGTTTTTTATGACTTCTAGCTATTATTCATGTTATAAGGAACAGTTATTGAACATGTTATAAGTTAAATATCAAACTTTGTGTTATATCTATAGTATTCTAAGGACCAAATCGTTATTTGAATTAATTTGCCACTTCATGTATCAGAAGCTTTTGAAGTTATAAAGGTCCTCCTTTCTTCTGGTTTAAATGGTCAAACGATTCTGAATAATAATACTACAATAACTATACTTTATCTTTGTACGTTCGTATTTATTGCACGCTCCAATGGTGAAGAAAAACATTGGGAACACTTTCTTGACAGATTTTTCGATGGTGTGTAAAGTCGGCAGACTTTAAAGGCAGCCGCTAGTCTATTGCGGACATGCCTATCCGCACTAGATTAGCGTCTGCCTTTGGCTAGCGTGGTGGACTAGAGCCTAATCCGTCTTAATGGAGAGGGGACCCGTGCCCAGCAGTGAGATAATAATTTGGTTGATGATGACCCTTTTTTAATCACTTAACCAGAATCATCCCGTAAGCAGAAACTATATTTTTGTTACTCTATGAATTTGTTTTCTGATTTATTTAATTGCTGGTGCCATGACAGTTAAATAATTTATCAGGGACACGCCGACTAAACTTGTTTACCTCATTTCTTATTGGTTATCAATCTACATTAGCTTATAAGTGTTACATTGATTCAACAGAACAGAACCCTTCATCACAGTACAACGAGGCTTTTTTAAATTATAGGTGTCAATTACTAGCCTACAAATCGTTTTGTGCACGTCAGTGATTATTCTGATAGCATGGAAATTCAGTTTGCTGTCCGTGTAGCCCTTAATTTAAAACACCTCAAGCGCTTCATATTATTTGGGGTGCTTAAAAAAAGGGAGTGATAAAAGTTTCTATAGGGTCGGCAACCCGCAAGCGACATCTCTGGTGTTGCAAACGCCCATAGGCTACTGTAACCGCTTACTATCAGGCGGGTCGTGTTTGCCTGGTATATATACTTTTAAAATACTGATAGGATACTGCCTTTGAGGTTACATTTTTTATTTCGAGTTTATAGTAGAGAACTTTTTTTTAAATATTTAGATGTTGCATAAAACTGTATACAATAGATTAAGTAATCTCTGCCTCTTAAACTACACTAATACTAGGACTGCATTAAACTAGGGTAATATATTATATCTTAAGAGATCTTAAAAAAATCAGTAGATGTGTCCCAAATTACGCTACGGCGTATAACTATGTAATGTATATATATATTATGTTATTTACGAGATATTTGATTGTGTTATGAAAAAACTAAGGTGTTACACATATTTTTCTAGAATAATCAAAGTACGGATATAGTTGTATAATACATATTTTAAAAGTTATTTCTCACGCGCTGTATTGTTTTTTTTTATATTGTGAACTAATTATCTCTAATTGTGTTTATCAATGTTGAATTACTATACTTCTACGAAGCAAGACTTGCGTCAAATGTCTAGAATTTCATATTTAATTAAGAAGAACTGATCAGCTTTCTACCCTGTTGTGCAACGCAAATTATATAATGTATATAATAAATGTTAATACTATAAGTTTTGTTGAAGTACATGCTGATTATTCATTAAGTTTATAGTTTTTATTTACATATTACTTAAATTATAATAGGATTTGTGCTTTGTCTTGGATTGATTTGGGTTTAAAATTTATTTTAACAGGAAGTTTCTGTGATGTTGGTGTTGAAAAAAGTAGTGCAATTGTGTAAATGTGTTTGTAAAAAGTTCAAAATTCTGACGCCACTCAAGGTTTACACAAAAAGTATTTTTTGATAACGTCACGAGACAATTATTGCATTGCTTTTTATGTGCAGTTGTTTGATAACGCAATAACGTCACAGAATAAAATCCTAATGTGTGGTAACATTATTTTTATTTTATAAAGTTGGTACGTATCTATTTACGATTTTTGTTCGGTTTCACGCATAAAGTTTAGTATATAGATAGGTATATTTAATTATGCAATGCAATAAAGTATCAATATTAAAAAATATATATGTTTTTGACCTAAAATCGACATAATTTTCGGACATTTTGCATATATTTTTGTATCATTTAACCACTATATGGTAAATAAATGTAAAATTTAAGTTAAAAATACTGTTGATTTTATTTGTTAAAGTTATATGTGTGAAGTATTCTTGTAAATACTTATAACTTTTATAAGCAATAATAATATTAGTTGGCTGTTTTCAACTGTGTGGATTAAGGCATAAATGTATAAGCAACGGCAAAAATTGCAAAAATAATTTATTTTGGACTGTTTTTGTTTAACATTTTGTACGTCATGGTGTAAATACTGTGCCCTGTAGGCAAAGGCAGGATTTATTTTGAATGTAAGCATGTGTATATGTTCTTATAAACCTACGATTCCAAAATTCTCGATTGTAATATTCTCCACAGTCATTTTGTCCCTTATTTGTTTCAATTACGTATTGTGGCAACCTAAAAAGCCGTGGTAGCCTAAAAAGCTGTGGTAGCCTAGCGGTATGACCAGTGGACTGAGACATCAGAAGTCTCGATTTCAAACCCAAGGCACGCACCACTGACTTCGGAAGTTATGTGCGTATTTATCACATGCTGAAACTGTGAAGGCAAACATCGCGAGGAAACCTGCATGCTTGAGAGATTGTCTCAATGGCGTTTGAAGTCTGCCAACCCGCAGTAGGCTAGCGTGGTGGACTATAGCCTAATCCCTCTCAAATGAGAGGACCCGTGGTCAACAAACATGGCACGCTTTACACAACAGCATGACATTAAAATGGCGGTGGATACTAAAATTCTCATAAAAACTTGATCGTTCTGATTTTTTCTAAATAATGCACACACACAAAATGCATACTATTAATACAAAGTAATAAAATTCAATAAACCTATTTGAACATGGGGTTCATAAAAAAGGAGAGAAACGTTCAACCCGCGAGCGACACCTCTGGTGTTGCAAACGTCCATAGGATACGGTAACAGCTTAGTATCAAGCAGTCGTAAGCTCGTTTGTGATATAAATAAAATCAATAGAGATGAGTCATACTAGGTAAATTTGATACCAGGTGCATCCAGTCCGATTCCGAACAAATACTCGATCTAAATACCTGTTCCACCTAGTCCATGAAGTACGCGTACTTTATAGTATGTTTCGGTTAAAGTCTGCTAGTCAAGTCTGCTAGTGATACCTGAAAGTACGGTTACGGACGCAGTAATGAATTGTAATCTTCGCTTCATAGTTTACACAGTCAGTGTCACGACGGATCGACTAGGTGGATCGAGTATTTTGTAACTTGGGAATAGGTGCTACCTAGTCTCGATAAATACCTAGTCCCTGGATCTGTTCTAGTATATACGCTTCATCTCTAAAAATCAATATAAATGATAAGGTAACTCGTGCGAAACTAGACAAATCTGAATCCTTTAAGTAGCGTATGCTAAATTAGCTATTGCAACTGGTTAACAAGTTACCCTCAATCATAGATGTAAGTTCTTTCAAAGTAAAACTGGCTCAACAAATACTTGAAATATGATAATTTATTTTCGTCTAAAACTAACAGTAGTAATAAAACTATAATATTTAGGTATTCTTCCTACTGTGTACTTATGTTTTTGTTTGAATGTTCCCCAGAGTAACAATTTTATATTTGTAAGACGAAGAAATGCTTATAATAGTGTAAATTTAATAGGTTGGAATTGACAGTTGTTTAAATTTTAAACATAATATAAAGTTATTTAGTGCGCATAAAGGATAATGATTATTATTATAGTGCTTAAGCGGCCGGATAGCAAAATCCCACTCTTCCATCACATTGCCACCTACTGGGCCCAATTTGTAAATCTAAATCCACTCAAATATATAAGTAAAAATATTAACACATATTACTATACTCTTTGTATTAACATTTGCACTGTATACGGAAGAATTAAATATAAATATATCAATCCCCAGCATTTCCTTGTGTTAATGACGTCAAATCCGACCTAGTTCAATAATTTCCAGGAGATTAATTATAAAGAAGAAGGTAATACTTGTGTAAATGTGATGTAACATTTTTTAATTAAAAATTTAGTAATATGAGTCACACAGTTGAAACAGCTTTAAACAGAAAAGTACATAATAAAATGATGTACATAACTTGACTTAAGGTGTTTCATTTTTGTATTAACTGTCTGAATAACCGCCAAGCATGGGCGTATCTTGACTTTGTGGTAGGTTTACAAAACTTTTTAAGTAGTCTCAATAAAGCCTGCTCTAAATTTGGTCTCAGGATAAATGTTAGGAAAACTGAAGTGATGACTAATGTAGAAGCTTATAACATCTTAGCTCCTAATAATTGCTATGGTGGAGATGTTTTGAAACAGGTGGGTAAGTTTAAATACCTTGGCAGTACAATAACATCAAAATGCGACCTGGACGCGGGAGTTAACAGCAGAATAGGCGCTGCTGCTGCAACATACGGTAAACTGAGATCCAGGGTGTTTCACTCACACGAACAGCTCTCCACAAAAATTAATGTATATATGGCTGCAGTGCTACTGAGTCTCTTTTACTTCTCAGAAACATGGGTTCCATATCGGAAGCATGTTCGCACACTGGACAGATTTCTTCAGTCCTTTAATAATAGTCGCTGTGGCCGAAATCGGCCAGGATGACATCATCATCATCTAGACTTTTCCTTCAGGGGGGTCTTTGCCCCTTCTGGGGTGGGCACAGTCCACCGTATGAGAATTTCTAATCGGTAGTGTAGTGTAAGGTGGGCACTGGACTATTCTGGGGTGGGCACGGCCCACCCGGCCCCCCTCTAAGTACGCCCATGCCTTCAAGAAGCCTGTTTTCCCCATGACCAAAAAAAATTGCCATCGGTGCTTGACAAACTGGGCTAATAACATAATAAAACATCTAACGTTAGAGGTGCCTTTAGTTTAGAGGGAATTTACGTAGAATTATCATTAAAAAAAATGTAAACCGTTCCGAAAATCGTGTAAAAACTTCTGTTTCAAAGACCTCTGGCCGATGCTGATACGGCAGTTTTGATTTGTTGACATTTGATCATGGGTAGGTACTTTACCTAATATAAGCGTAATTAGATACTTACATAACTACTTGACGCAATCGTTACCTATAGAATGTATTCCAATCCTTTTTTTATAGGTCCATGATTCCAATGTAATATTATTTATTTTGCATGAGTAATTAATCCTTTACACAAAAACAGTAATTTTGTGGGAAAGTATTTATTCATTTATTTTATTTATTTATTTATTAGGTACAGTAACGGACAGCAGATTAATTATTAAAGATGCAGATGCATTTATTATTAAAGATCTCGCAATACATCTTAAAAATACAGTTTCATTTGATATCATACTTGTCAATGCTCAAACGCAGGCTAAAAAAGGGGCTAAAAAGTTTAGTATATACATAATAATTCCTACAAGCCTAACTTCCTTACTACATCTGTATAATCTCTGATCCTTTGAGGATAATGGGTGTGACATCATAAACATACATACAGCACCTATTTCCTGATAAAGAGTAGGCGGACCGGCGCATGGGCGATGCGTATATCTCCGACTCGAAAATAAACCGGTGTAAGAAAACCGGTAATATTTCACGAGGTTTACTATCTGTGGTAGAAGCAGCAACCCTACTCATAATTTTTTTGTTAGTTGTCAAACTCTGCCATTGATGTGAATTCAGAACTAAATAGAATCAATATTATTGCAATTTTCTTGCTTATTAATGTACTATTAGTTTCTAATATATTCCCAGAACGATACGTTAGATTCATATTTTCATGAAAGTGATAAAAAAGTTTAATCGCAATAACGGACATCCTGTGCGTATCGTTTCCTCTGTGATTTTACGTGTTTTTATACTAAAAAATCATGTCTGTGAGTGAAAAAGTGTCTTTATCGGACGCCCTGAGCAATGTCGACGTATTGGATGAGCTTACTTTGCCTGGTAAACACAATTTTAATGTTAAATTAGTCATACAATCTAATGTTGACAAAAGTAGGTATGTACGCACGGTAAGGTGGGGTCCCCGGGTGATTATGTTATGTTATCTCGGTCAGCGGATACTAGGGTTTGTAGACAACAGTGTCTTTTTTAATGTAGATTAATTGGATGCTGTGTAATTCTGGATAAAACTAATAGTGTATTATTTTATCCTCTACATATAAGTATTTATTTTGTGCCTAATACTACGAAAATAGTGTGTGTTTGTTTGCTCCATCTCCATCTCCATGGCATACATTATAATATGATTTTCATTGATATATGTTAGTGAAGCTGTGATAGCTACTGGTATGACTAGTGAACTGTGAAGTCAAAAGTCTCAAGTTCAATTCCCAGGCACACACCACTTACTATTTGAAGTTACATGCATATCACTAGCATGTTGGACTAATCTGCTGGGCAAGGAGACCAGCCATGACTATAATTAGGTTGATGATGGTACCAAAAATGGTATATTATTATCAAGATGATAATTACTTAATTAGTAGTCATTAAAGACAATTCACAAATAGTCTTTTAATTTAAAACATCTGATAAATAGAATTTGTTATTTCTATAACTCAAATTACCCAACTTTTTATTGTGGTTACAACACAAACAAATTGATTAAATTTTAAGCAAAAGTAAATAGGTACTTACTTATTTATTTTTGTTTAGGCAAGAAAATTTTCTCGAACATAGCATATAGATTGATAAAAATATGAATAAAAATAGTTTTGTGTTTCCATACTAATTCATACCTATATTATAAATGCAAAAGTCTGTCTATATTTCTGTGAATGACCGGTTAACGATTTAACCGCTGAATAAATTCAATTGAAAATTGGTATATAAATCGTTTAGAGTCCCAGGAAAGGACATAGGATAGAGATAGAGAGACATTGTTGTGTGCAATGCTTAGATTGCTTAGATACGAACTCACTACCTATGAGTTACAGTCCACTGGTCACGCCACAAGGTTATCACAGCAGATTATTGCAGACATACAATGTCCCAAGGCATATATATTAGGCCAAAGACGATGCAATTAGTCCAGCAGTAGTTAACACTGCCTCCTGTGCTATGGGTCTCATATTTGAAACTCGGTATCAACATTTGTGTCCGAATCATGAATGTATGTACGTATAATACGTATATATTTCCAAAAAAAAAAGAATCTATGTAGTATATCAACCAACTACTATCCATAACACAAGCCTGTAACACAAGCCTCGTTGCTTAGTTCAGAACTAGACAGCGCTGTGTAATAATGTCTATGAAATATTTATTTATAATGTGAAGGAATATGTATTTATCATGTAACATATAAAAATGTTTATTTACAGATGAGCAGCCCTGTATCGAGGCTGCACCATGCTCCATCCTGTACCAGGCCAACTTTGACACCAACTTCGAAGACCGAAATGGCTTCGTCACTGGCATCGCCAAATACATTGAAGAGGCTACTGTCCATGCTAACTTGGTAAGCAGTGAAAAGATTTTAAATGGTTAATGGTTAATGGCCAACGCGTGAGCGACACCTCTGGTGTTGCAAACATCCATCGAATATCATCATCAACCCATTATTGTCCCACTGCTGGGCACGGGTCTCCTATCATTTCAGAGGGATTAGACTTGAATCCACCACCCTAACCCACTGCGAGTTGGCACACTTCACATGCTATTGAAAAAATCTCACAAGCATGCAGGTTTCCTCACGATATTTTGCTTCACCGTTTGAGTATGCGATAAATACGCACACAACTACCCAAAAGTCAGTGGTGCGTGCCTTGGGTTTGAACTCGAGACCTATGACATCTCAGTCCACTAGTCACACCGCTACGCTACCACAGCTCATATATACTCTTTAATCTATACTTAACTGTCTCCTCCTTTCGAAGAACGAGCTTCTAGAAGAAGGGAACGCCCACGCGGTGATGCTGTACACCTGGCGATGCTGCAGCCGCGCCATCCCGCAGCCCCGCTCCAACGAGCAGCCGGACCGCGTCCACATATACGAGAGAACGGTCCAGGTCCTCGCTCCGGAGGTGGACAAGCTGCTGCAGTTCATGTACTTCCAGGTCAGTCAAGTTTCTCTGCTGGTTAACACTTAATCACACTATTTATTTTTATTTTATTTATTCGGGAAAGCAAACAATTACACATTCAGAATTACAATAAGAAATCACATAGAAACTTTATAAATGTGCAACTAACAACGTTCTCCACAGATACACAATGAGACAGTTTGGTAAATTTTCATAGATTTAAAGTAAATATATTATTACAAACTCCAGTACTGAGAGCGAATAGAATAGAATCAGTCACTTATATACTGGCTGATTCCCGCGACTTCGATCGCGTGCCATTTAACTAAAAAAATAATTCCATTTATAAAATTAATGTAAAACTATATTTTGCATACCCGTAATGAGGGTGGAATATGTTCAGTACAATACCTACATTTACTTAACATCCTATGTACCACCTTATTTCAACAAATAAATGATTTATTATTATTAAAATTTTAATATTAACTTTGCACCCCGTTTTACTCCCTTAGGGGGTGAATTTTCAAAAATCCTTTCTTAGCGGATGCTTACGTTATAACATCTACCTGATTTTCCAAATTTCTGCCCGGTCCGCCCAGTGGTTTGGGCTGTGCGTTAAGAGGCCTTTTACAAAAATACGCGATTTTGTATACTTTCATCGCTGAAATTGAACACTTATCGATGCTTTATATAAATAACAATTAATTGTCAAAAATAGCGAGTTTTCTCTTCTACAATAATAATAAAGCGAAATATTGATAATTTATTTATTTATTCAGGGATAATCATTCTCCCGAAGTATGTTTAAGCAAAATCTCACGGAGAGCTGTTTTGGGAGCTCAAATTTGCGGATTCTGTCTATTATTCATACATAATATTTTTTTTCCCGTAATAGTAATATCGTACCCTTTAATAATAATAGAATACATTTTCATAATTACGCTTTTAAAATATAAAAAAACCGACTTGACGTAATTCAATTTTCTAATGAAAACGGTCCGAAACAAGTCCAAATATTGCCGAAGTTCTCTATCATTTTGTAATAATATTTATATCTAAATAATCTACAATATTTGTTTAAGACAGTGTATTTTTTTTAGATTTTTTTATAAATTATTTTGCCTTTTATGAATAAAATGAAATTACTATAAATTTCACTGCATCGGCAATGTGCGCTCAGTATCGCGCGAGCGCTTGTCAAGGACGGGTCTATGTCAGTTTTTTCGGGTAACCTCTCGTGTCGATACTATCGTTGTGTGCTTTGCTAGCCGTGTCAACGCTGCTATTGTGTGCGTAGGATCATCGTATACTACGACCTAGACGAAGAGAAAAGCTCGATCAACGCCGCTGCGGGAAATATTTTTTTAAATAATATTGAATTATTTTCCTACATCTGTGTGTTTTATTTAAAGTTTAGTCCCACAAGTCAAGTTTTATACATCAAATATAATATGCAAACAAGTATTTTAGAATCATTTAAATGTTATTGTTTCTTCTGCATAGAAATATATTCCCATTTCCAGCACAACTGAATTTAACGAGGTTGTATTTTGCATTCTTATAATGAACGCTTATTGATAATCCATAACAGGTGGTTACTAGCAGATAGTAAAAGCCGAAAAGTTTATTTATCTATAATTGATATTATTAAATCTATTAAACTATGTTACCGTGTCTGTTTGGTTGTAAAACGCGTGGTATGATTTTAACAAGTGTAAGAAAATAATGTATTAATAATTGAATACATTATTTTCTTGGTTTTAGGAATGCGAAAACGTTAAATCAAAGAATTTCATTATTAAATCAGTGTACATATTAAAATGCGAATAAAAAATAAATTATCCTCAATAATTATGTGTGAAAATTAAATGAAACATGATTATCAAACCATAAATATTTATGTACTTATTAAATACCTATAAGTACATAAATAAAGCAATGAACATTGTGTCATGATTATAAATCAAATTTCATTTAAAAACCTTTCATAACTACTATATTACAAAAATGTAAACTTTGCGGATCAAGATAGTTTGGTCGCCACACTCGCAACATCATAGTGCGAGCGAGTGAGAAGATGTGAGAGAAGGTAGAGGTCGCGTAACTAGCCGCCCGCTCGATGCATAGAAAATACCTAAATTAGCGCAGCGCCGAAATGTAAAAGGGCTCTTAATAGATCACTATGTCACTCAGTCAGTTACCTTTGACTTATATATATTTACATTTATATATAACTAGCTGACCCAGCAAACGTTGTTTTGCCACATTATAGGGGTTAGTGGACAACCCTTATCACTAAGGGGTATGAAAAATAGATGTTGGCCGATTCTCAGACCTCTCAATACACTCACAAAATTTCATGAGAATCGGTCAAGCCGTTTCGGAGGAGTATGGCAACGAAAACTGTGACACGAGAATTTTATATATTAGATAAGATTATAGTATATATTAAAGATGGATTCTGGTTTCTGATCACCACTTATCCCACAGCGCAAGGCCATCGAGCGCTTCTGCGGCGAGGTCCGCCGTCTCTGTCACGCGGAGAAGCGCCGCGACTTCGTGTCGGAAGCGTACCTGCTGACCCTCGGCAAGTTCGTCAACATGTTCGCCGTACTGGACGAGCTGAAGAACATGAAGAGCTCCGTCAAAAACGACTACTCAACATATAGAAGGTATGAAGATAGAGTATTCTTTATTGTACAGTCGAACAACCTAATTGGTATACATGCAACTGATGCAACTAGAGACCCTAGCGGATGGTACAGGCAACTGGAGTGGGTACATATATATTGTGAAAAAAATTAAAAAAATTAAAATGAAAAAACATTTATTTAAACATACAAATTAAAAGGTCATCAGAATATTTAATATGTACATTGACATGAGTTACAAGGTAGGTATATTTGCCATGGTCCCCACACTGGGTCAGGCCTGTATCGTGGGGGCCCTAAGATGTCGTATCTTACAGCACAATTTCGCCTAGAGCACTTTATGCGAAGAGATTGTTATAAAAGAAATAAAAATAAAGTTAAAACTAAATCATCACCTTTCTTCTGGTAAATAGCAAAATAACTAAGTAAATACCAAAAGAGTATATACGTACAGTGCGTATTATGCACACGCTTCAGCGAGCATTCACAATTCAAGTCTTATTAGTTATACACACATAATAATAACGGAAGTTATCCATGTGTGGATGTAAACCAATTAATTTGTTAGAGTGTAGGTACATGTACCAAAAATTTTGTCAAAAAAACCGACTTCAAATGTCAGGCAAATGACTGGCTGAAATTGAAATGGGACCACACGGGAAGCACCAGATTTCAAATAAAATAATCATCAAAGTATGTTCACCCAGTTAGAAGTTATGAGGTAAGAAACATTAAATAAATGTAGTCGAATTAAGAAACTTCCCTCTTTTTATTGAAGACGGTTAAAATACAAATAATAATATAGAATATTATTTTCACAGAGCGGCACAGTTCCTGAAGGTAATGTCAGACAGCCAGAGCCTGCAAGAGTCACAGAACTTATCCATGTTTCTGGCAACACAGAACAAGATCAGGGACACCGTGAAGGATGCTTTGGAGAAGATTAATGGTAACATCATTTTATTTACGGAAATAATTCACACTAATATGATATGTATACCATGAGATATTGTCGGCCGATTCTACCAAAAAGTATATATATCAGGCATCTAGTCTTTATTACGAAACTAGATGGCGCTGTGTCATAATGTCTGAATATATTTATTTATTTATATTTATTTCTTCTTCCAGGTTATGAAGAGTTGCTAGCAGACGTGGTCAACATATGCGTGCATATGTTTGAGACCAAAATGTACCTGACACCGTCCGAAAAGCATATGCTAGTTAAGGTCAGTATTTTATCATACCATTATGCTTGTATACTCCAACAGATGAACAGAGTAGTGCTTTAGTACACTCTCAGTTCGCTGGTATTGTTTTAATAAACGAACACACAGAACTGTGTTGCTGGGGAGTTTGTTGCGCCGCTTCTTTTTCCCAGCAAAAACAATAAGAGGCGGTGAAGTTTTTGGGGGCTGTGTTTTACTGTAGACGTTCAAAAAGAGCCAATTAAATTTGGGCTACTTACAGCCAGTTTAGAGATTTTGCAACAGCGTGTGTAGTCTGCCAACCTGCAGTAGGCTAGTGTGGTGGACTATAGCCTAATCCCTCTCTAAGAAGAGGAGACCCGTGTCCAGCAGTGGGACAATAATGATAGATGATGATGATTGTTTCAGGTAATGGGTTTCGGCCTGTTCTTAATGGATTCTGAAGTTTGCAACATCAATCGTCTGGATCAGAAGAAAAAGATTCGCTTGGATCGTATTGACAGGATTTTTAAGGTGAGAGACTGAAATTTGGATCGCTTTAAAATGCATTTTTGAAACATTTCAACTCAAAACTCGGAATGTTTAATTAGACCAATATTACAGGTACTTTTGAATTGTTGAAACTAGTTGCACGGTTCTAATAAGTAGGTCTTATGGAGAAGAGCCGGCAAGAAACTCCATAGATTTTAACTAAAGGGGGAAATGGGGGGATTAGAGAGGGGGTGCCTAGAAAGACGAAGAAAGCAACTAATTTTCATAACATTTTAATATTATTGATTTCTTACACTTACGCGAATATTAGAAATTGGAATAAAAAAAAAGTAGTTTACTCTTTACGGATTATATCGCGGTATATTCTGTCGCGAGTCTGCCCGTGACCATGGATGATGTAAAGGATCCGAAACGTGGGGTGAAAATAATAAATCAATATTTCTGGACACAGCGCCTTCTAGTTCCATAGTAGCAACGAGGCTTGTGTTACGGATACTAGTTGGTTGATATACTACATAATATACTTTTTTTGTAAATACATACATATTATACATAGATACATCCATGACTCGAAGACTCGAGTCTCGAAGAATTTTACAATTCACTTCCATATCAATTTAATTTAAGTATAATAATGTTCTAATACATTATTATACTTAAATTAAATTGATATAGCGTTTCATACGACATTATATTTGTACGACAGTAATAACTATAGAAGAAAAAAAGAAGAAATAATTTCTTTCTTTCTTCAAATTTTTAGAATTAAAACATGACATTTGATTTATAAAATTCTAAATTTAAATTTTAAACGTTTATTTCATTTTTTAAATTTCGTGGCTTCTGTAGCCGGCAGAGTAGATGGCCAAATAATGTGTCACTGGATGGCGGCACACAGACTGTCACTCAGATATATTATGTAATTTTTTTTAAGTTTATTTGTTTTCATGTGTGTTATAGTACTTATAGTAACATCAATTGGCACTTCCTAGAACTTTTTAGTTCTAGGTAGTGCCAATTGATGTTACTATATTATGGATCTCTGGTCTGAAAATAAAGATTTATTATTATTATTATATAATGACTTTTGAAAGGTCATAAACAATAATTTTCCTTTCTTTTATTTCAGAATTTGGAAGTAGTGCCATTGTTTGGTGATATGCAAATAGCGCCTTTCAATTATATTAAGAGGTCCAAGCACTACGACCCGAGCAAGTAAGTATTTGAAAATGTACAAACTTTTACCCCCGACTTCATCTGCGTAAAATTACTAATTTTAGCCGCATTCAAACTTCAACCCAGGGCTGCCAGATTGCATCTTTTGATACCAAATTGGTATAATTGGACGATGTATTGTATCCATGTGGTATCCATGATCATTTGGTATAATTCGATAGAAAGCAAGACGCTTCACAAAAAAAAGGTCATGCCAAGAGGTTGTCCGACTAATTCTGCAAAGGATAAGCGAATGATCGAGGGATTTGAGCTAAAAAAAATGGCAGAATAGAATGGGCAGTATGGTATAATACCATCACATTTGATATAAGAAAACGTTTTATAAAAATCTATGTCTGGAGCATGGCACTGCATGGCTGTGAAACTTGGACAATGACACAAAGGGACAGAGAAAGGTTAGATGCGTTTGAAATGTGGTGCTGGAGGAGGATGGAGAAGATCAGTTGGACCGAAATGAAAACAAACGAGGAAGTATTAATGATTGTAGGCAAGAAAAGACAGCTATTAAGAACCATAGAGAATAGGAGAGGGAAGATGTTTGGCCATTTGATACGACACTACGACTTCTTTAGAACCATACTAGAAGGTAGAATTGAAGGAAAGAGAGGAAGGGGAAGACCTAGACGAAGTTTCGTTGATCAAGTGAAGGAAAAAGTGGGAATCGAGTCGTATCAAGAAGTCAAACAGAAAGCAGGAGATAGACAACAGTGGCGATTGCTCCACCGACAAGAGCTGAGCTCTTAAATTAATAATAATTGGTATAATTGCAGATACTAAATGGCATAGCCGCGTCGTTGCTTACTGGCAGCCCTAGTTCAACCCCGTTTCCTCTCTTTTAAGGGATAATTTCCAGCATCAAAATCTATCCTATTACCTTCCCGAGACTCAAACTATCTCCGTAGCAAGTTTCATCTAAATCGGTTCAGCGGTTAAGCTGACTAAGGGGCGAACCTATTGCGATTAACCGAGCACAAGCCAAGTTTAAAGATATTTCATTAATTCATCCATTTATATCAGCCAGATAACATCCACTGCAGGACATAAGATAATGATATAGATATTATTTTTAACCGACTTCAAGAAAGGTCGGTTATATTACAACGATTTGAATCCTACACTGGTCCGGTCTGAGTTTATTTACAATCCATTGACGCCATATGACTGATGATATATATTAAATAAATAAATATAAATAAATAAATATTCCTGGACATTATGACACACAGCGCCATCTAGTCCCGAGCTAAGCAACGAGGCTTGTGTTACGGATACTAGTTGGTTGATATACTACATATATACTTTTTTTTGTAAATACATACATATTATACATAGATACATCCATGACTCGGATACAAATGTTTATGCTCATCACACAAACATTTGTCCCTACCAGGATTCGAACCCGGGACCCTTAGCACAGAAGGCAGTGTTAACTACCGCTGGACTAACTGGGTCAACAATATTATATGTACATTCTACAAATTCCCAGGTGGCCGCTGTCCTCGAGTCCAAACCCGCCATCTCCTCAGGCTGACCTGATGGTCCACCTGCCTCAAATCCGCGAAGAACACCAGAACTACATCTCTGAACTAGCAAGATACAGTAATGAGGTGAGTTACTGAGTAATCAGGCTTGAACACTTTATCATTAAATTTAAACTATCATCATATCAACCGTTAGACGCCCACTGCTGGACATAGGTCTCCCCCAAGGATCGCCATGACACGACGACCGGTCCTGCGCCACCATAGGTCTCCCCCAAGGATCGCCACGACATGACGACCGGTTCTGCACCACCCTCAATGCATCCAGCTGATTCCAGCGACCTTTATTGACCTTAGCTGTCATTTTAGTAATGCTCTATTTTAATCGGCAACGCGTAAGCGACACTTCTGGTGTTGCAATCGCTTATAGGCTACGGTAACCGCAGCCTGTAAGTAACAGGGTCTCTTTGGCACCCTTTGGGTACGGAACCTTAAAAAAAACCGACTTCAAATGTCAAAACTGGGCTAAATTGAAATGGGACCTAACGGGAAGCTTTCCAATAAAAAAAGAATTATCAAAATCTGTTCACCCAGTCGAAAGCTGTGGTAATAAAAATACAATCGATTTAATAACCTCCTTTTTTGAAGTCGCTTAAAACCGTCTTCAATAAACCTTCAAAAAACAATACGTAACTCTGAATTCTTCATCAGGTGACAACGACCTTCAAAGAAGCAGGTTCTGATGCTGAGAACAAAGCGGTGACCGAGCTGTGTCTGCGAGGACTACAGCTTCTGTCTTCCTGGTGCTCAGTGCTGACGGAGCTGTGCTCCTGGAAGCTACTCCATCCAACTGACCACGCCAGCAATCCTCGCTGCCCGCCTGATGCTGAGGAGTATGAGCGGGTGAGAGACTGGGGCGAGTTGTAGTAGAATGGGGTGTATAGGCAGTAATGGGGAATTTTGGCAATGACGGATTATGTTGATTGAAATTGGGAATATTCGTAGAAGTGGGGAATATTGACAGATTTTGCGAATATTGGTAGATGAAGGGAATTTTTGTGGAAGTGGGGAATGTTGTCAGATTTTGGGAATATTTGTAGAATAGGGGAATATTGGTGGAAGTGGAGAATGTTGACACATTTTGGGAATATTTGTAGAAGTGGGGAATATTGACAGATGTTGGGAATATTGGCAGAAGATGGGAATATTGACAGAAGTAAGAAATATTGACAAGTTGGGAATATTGACAGAAGTGGGGAATATTGATATAATTTAAGAATGTAGATTGGATTGAGAAATATTGACCATGAATATAATATTGATATTTACATATTGAATGTAAAGCCCACAGTGGCCGCCCTGGTATCTTTATAAAGAAAGTAGTACTCAAATACTTACTATTAGTCTTGACGATAAAATTAGTCCAACAGTAGTTAACACTGCCAGCTGTGCTATGGGTCCTGGGTTCGAATCCCGGTAGGGACAAATGTTTGTGTGATGAGCATAAACATTTGTATCCGAGTCATGGATGTATCTATGTATAATATGTATGTATTTACAAAAAAAAGTATATATTTAGTATATCAACCGACTAGTATCCGTAACACAAGCCTCGTTGCTTAGCTCGAAACTAGAAGGCGCTGTGTCATAATGTCCAGGAATATTTATTTATTATTTATTTATTGCTCTTTAACAGCATGAAAATATCTATTGTCTCCACAATAGTAATGATCTCAATGTTGCTATAATAATGATGATAAAAGTATGATCCAACACAAAAAACTAACCATTTCTCCCTTCATCAGGCAACCCGCTACAACTACACGTCAGAAGAGAAGTTCGCGATGATCGAAGTCATAGCCATGATCAAGGGGCTCCAGGTGCTGATGGCTCGCATGGAGACGGTGTTCGCTGATGCTGCACGGCGCTCCATATACGCTGAGCTGCAGGATTTCGTGCAACTGATCCTACGGGAGCCTCTGCGCAAGGCCATCAAGAACAAGAAGGACCTTATTCGCAGGTATAAATATCTTCACGTGACGTTGACCTTAAAGTAGCAATGACCTTGACCCTAACATGACCTTGACCTTGACGCGCCTTGAGCTTATCGTGACAATGTTCTCAATGTGGCCTTGATATTTACAGTGGCCCTGATTCAGAAATGGCTATGTAGCAGTAATGGTTACTAGCTCAAAATTGACAGGATCAAAAAAGGGTTTAGATTTAAAAATGGCACTGATCCGAAAATGGATATGGCCCCAAAATTGACCCCTAAAAAAAGATCTGGCTTTATGAGTGTGGTGAAACGTTTTTTTTTAAACGATCTATCTTTATAAAAAAGGTGGTATTCATTTCCCTCCCTCCAGTATCGTGGTCTCCGTGCGCGAGACCTGCGGTGACTGGGCCCGCGGCTGCGAGCCCCAGCAGGACCCGGCGCTGCGGGGGAAGAAGGACGGAGAAGCCAGCTTCACCATCAAGGTGCCCAGGCGGAACGTGGGTAAGCAGAGAAAGCTTAAAATGACCGTCAGATTTCGCTTGCTCAAATTGAGCTACCCGACTAGGGAAGTACCTCCGCCTTACAGAAGATCGCAGTGAAACAACAATAGTTGTGTTTCTGCGAGTGAGTAAGGTTACCAGAGCTCGTTGGGGGAGTGACTATTCTGACAGCATGGGAATTCCGTTTGCTGTTCCGTTTGATCTACCTAGGACCTCCCTGGCCACTACTCTGCACAGCGCCATCTAGTATCCGTAACACAAGCCTCGTTGCTCGGGACTAGATGGCGCTGTGTCATAATGTCTGGATATATTATACATTTAGAGCTTGTTGCCTATTTTCCATAATTTCTACTCTTTAAAACTGCGCGCCTAGTTTTTGACAGTACAAAAATACTTGTATAATTGATCTAATTGTAATAAATCACAACTAAACCTAAATGGTTTCTACAGGGTTGGCAACGCCCAAGCGAAACCTCTGGTAGTTGCCACCATTGTGGTATAACAAAACCGGCTAAATACGAGTCGGACTCACGCACGTAGGGTTCCGTACCATTTACCGCCTACATGTTATTAATACAGAGCAACAAAACGGCAAGAAAATCACGTTTATTGTATAGGAGCGCCCCTTAAATATTTATTTTATTTTATTTTTAGTATTTTTTGTTATAGTGGCAATAGAAAATCTGTGAAAATTTTAACTGTCTAGCTGTCACAGTCCATCGTTCAGCGGAAGCTTACTAATAGGGTCCGATTGGTCCGTACCCTTTGGATACGGAACCCTAGAAAATACTAATTACTATATTATTATTCTGATCTTCCTAGGTCCATCTTCCACGCAACTGTACATGGTCCGCACACAGTTAGAAGCCCTCATCTCCGACAAGTCTGGTGGCAGACGCACTCTTCGTAAAGACCTGGATGCTGGGACGTTGACCCAGATCGAAACCTTCCATCGTCAGAGCTTCTATTGGGGTTATTTGTTGAATTTGTCAGGTAAGACAGCTAATCATCATCATCTACCCATTATTGTCCCACTGCTGGGCACGGGTCTCCTCTCATTTGAGTGGGATTAGGCTATAGTCCACCACGCTAGCCTACTGCGGGTTGGCAGCCATCACATGCCATCGAGACAAATCTCTCAAGCATGCAGGTTTCCTCACGATATTTTCCTTCACCGTTTGAGCATGTGATAAATACGCACATAACATTGGTTTATAGAAATCCGTAAAATTTCGAAGTTTTATATACATACATGCCTTTGGTTAAAAATAAATACATACGTATTTCAGAGTTTTTAAAAATCGACCCTATGAGCGGGTGACATAGGGATCAAAAGTTTATACAAGTCCGTTATTTTTAAAGTAAGAAGAATTTAATTAATTATTGAAGCTTCTCAGCAAATATTATTAAAACACGTTGTTGAAGATTCGCAACAGACTAATTTCTTTTATTCACAGATTGATAAAAAAATTCAGTTAGTAACAATCTTACTCACTAGATGGCGTTAGTAGTAGATATTTAGTACTAAATCATATACAGGGTTAGTTGGAAAATACAAACAACCTCGCAGGACTAGATAGCTATCATCATAAGCAACAACTTTTGTTCTACGACTTTCAATAATTTCATTGATTTAATTTTTTTTTATTTCATACAAAACCAAATATTAATTTCATGATATCTTTACGCGCTTCCTAACTCTATGCACATAGTAAAAACCCCGCGGGACGCGGAGAAAGGGGGGCGCATTGCGAGTGCTGGCTTTGAACTTGACCGATTGTCCGATTGACCTAGTTAGCCGCCAGCCGTCGGCCAAGATGCGCGCGCGTTACGTTGTGTGTTTCCTTCCGTCGCCATATCGATCGATGTGTTGTTGGGTTATACCTTAGGTGTATTTAAAAAAAACAGATAGTTACAGAAGCCTATCTACATAAAATGTGCGCGACACCGCTAAGGGACACGATATCTCACATCAGTGCAACTGCGTATTTGAAGTTAGAACTATTTTGTACAAAAATGAAGCAACAAAAAATACGTGTTCAGTGACGGATCTTTAAATTCAACATTAAACAGTGAAGTCTCGTTTTTTAGGCTACCAGTTGTTTCAGAGACGTAAGTAGATATTTGCTTGTCTTTCAATGGTTCGTTTTAACGTAACACACATGACAGTTAGGTAGGTAGGTAAGCGCCCAGCTGATATTAAGTAAGTAGTTTAACTAAACTGTGGAAAGCGTTAACAAACGATTACGTAAATCATTTTCACATACTTTGAAAGTTAAGATACCTAATCTACATACCTACGCATGATTTATTTGCTTTTAATCGTTAAATGAAGCCAGGTAAAGTATGAAGCGATTGTGGACTCAGTGTAGGTATGTACTCACTGCCTGCCCACAAACCCATTCGTGGTCGTACGAGCTAAAATCAGACGGGGCAGCCGCGGGACAGCCGCGTGCGGTGCCTCATTTATCGATCCCTCAGAGAGCGCTGGCGTGGTACCTAGTTTATTTATTGAAATGTGCGTAAATTAATAATTTAATAAATAACACTACAAGGGTAATTTTATAATCGTTAATTAGGTTTAGAAAGCCTAGTCATTAGCGTAGATGACGATAGCGACAGTAACTCGCTGTCGCTGTATTGTCTATTTAAAAAAAAAAATTATAATATTAATTAGTCTCAGTACAAATATCCATTTTAATTTTTTTATTATTTAATATTTATCTTGTAATAATATTGCATTCTTTACTATTTTATAATATGTATAAACATCGACACATCACACAACAGGCGTCCCGCTTCTACAAAGGCGGCGAGTATTTGACATAGGTATAGGTAGTTAACTGGCGAATATTGTGTATTATTAAGGTGCTGCTACACTAATACACACTAAAAAATGTTAGGCATTGCTACATTTTATTAAGAATTGTTAACTGTTTTAAGTGCTCCTACACCGGAGGAAATTGTTAACAAACGTTTATAACATTTGAAAAATCAGTTTACCTGCAGTTTGGATTGCCCCTGCCGTGGCCTGGGTATAAATTTACAAACAAATGTTAACAAATGTTTTTTTTCGTTGCAATTTGTTAACTAACAATTTTTCTCAGAAATGTTCACTAACATTATCTAACAAGAAATCTTTTTCTAATATTATGATCGTATGTTTCTTAACAACTGTTTACTAATACTTGTAAACATTTTTAAGCAGTAGTGTGTTGAAGCCTTTATAAACAGCGCGAGAGTCACGTCGTCCTTCTTTATGAATGAAACTACAGACTTATAATATTCGTGTGTCATACAACAGAAACTTGAAATATCATTTTTTTTTCATGTATTGAGTTATGGCAGAACTCGTAGAACAAAAGTTGTTGCTTACGATGTTAGCTATCTAGTCCTGCGAGGTTGTTTGTGTTTTCCAACTAACCCTGTATATAATATAATATAATAATAATAATAATAATAATAATAATATTTATTCAGTAAAAACATTAACTGCTAAGATACATATAAACAAGGTCATGGAAAGTATAAATAAGTTACAAAATAATACACGTGCCTGAACTAGGTAATCCTGTGTTTCAGGCGAAAAGAGCTAATACGTTCTAAAATAATCACACATAATATACACAATAACAAAATTAAATTATAAATTAACTGGTAGAATAAGTAATATTTATTAACAAAATATATTTCCTAATTGAACTAATCTGGTATAAATAGAATAGGTACCTAACGAACACAAGTAACGCAATTATTTTATTTTAGCACAATTAGTAACTTCTCTGTATCTTCGTAGGACATACTTTGAAGGGCCTCCTGGATATTTTTTTTACAATTTCTGAAGTTGAGGGGATAGATATTTACTTTTGCATTTATTCTATTATATAGAAGTGGACCTAAAAATACATAAAATTTTGTTGTAAATGCACGTTTTGTCCCTGAATATCGAATGCAAACTATATCTTTCCGTCTTTTATTAGTATAATCAGTGTTGTAAGAGAGCGCTGCGTGCTGCTTTAATACAATGCTCATTATGAATAGTTGACGTACTGTTAGTACTTTACAGGATTTATACAGGAGGTTAGTGGGAAAAAGGAAAGGACGAAAAGTACACACCTTAAGAATCGCTCTTTGAGCTCTCTCGAGGGTCAATAATAAAGTTTTACCTGCTCCGCCCCATGAAGTAATACAGTAAGTCAAGATTGATTGACACAAGGCAGAGTAAACTTGTTTTAATATTTTTAGGTCTGCAATGTATCGTAACTTTTTAAAAACAAATATCAACTTCCGAAGTTTACAACTTAAAGCTTCGATATGTTGCTTAAAAGTAAGAGTTTCGTCCAATATTACACCCAGATATTTTATTTTATTTGTACTTTGAATTTCGGGGCACGCACATTGTTTATCGCCTGGTTGACTACAATAATGAGCGAGTAATGGTGAGTTAGTGTTGGTTGATGTTAGTTTGCGCATAGAGAACTTAATATAATTAGTCTTATCTGTGTTTAATGTTAATAAATTATGCTGAAGCCATTTATTGACAACATTAAACCCGTGTTGCGCATACTCGTACACTTGCTGTTCTGACTCAGCTGAAAAAAGTAAGGCAGTGTCGTCAGCGTATGAAATGCTCGTGCCATGATCTAGTTTTAGCTTACAAAGGTCATTAATGTAGATCAGAAACAGAGTAGAAGACAAAACACTTCCTTGGGGAACGCCAAAGGAAGTATTTTTCCGATCATCACTGAGAATGCTACCTATCCTAACGCATTGGGAACGCTCTTCTTCTAGCTTGTGAAGAGTTTCAGCTGAGTGCCTCTTATACCTATAGCCTCAAGCTTGCGCAATAGAATAGGGATAGATACGGTGTCGAAGGCTTTGGCAAGGTCCAGGAATATTCCCACTGTGTGGTTACCCTTATCCAGTTCCTGTGTCAATGTTTATTTTGATATAATTTATTGAGTATACTAACAAATGTAAATTCAAACGTGCTTGGTCGTTTTTCAAAATTGAACTCCTAAGGCGAGATCTGGGATTAGTATAAAATTGGGCGAGCGAAGCCGCGAGCAACAGCTAGTGTTTAATATTGCATTAATTTGGTTACAGATTCTTTACAAAAATGCTGTGATCTCTCTCAACTGTGGTACAGGGAGTTCTACTTAGAGATGACAATGGGAAGAAAAGTTAACGTAAGTGTATATTAACTAGATTTCTCCCAAACGACTAAAACGTTTTTCAATACCAACGTACGTCCAATTTCAACGTATACCTCTAGACTTGCTAACGTCTGTAGCGACATCTATCTCGCTACATTCGAATTACGTACACAGTGACAAGGAACTGTCAAATCTGACAACATATCGAACGCACCAATCACGAAACATCCTACATCGCGATAGTGAAGTTTACAAGAGCAGATAAATAAATAAATATTACTGGACATTATGGCACACAGCGCCATCTAGTTCCGTGCTAAGCAACGAGGCTTGTGTTACGGATACTAGCTGGTTGATATACTGCATATATACTTTTTTTTTTGTAAATACATACATATTATAGATATATACATCCATGACTCGGATACAAATGTTCAGATAGCATATATATGAACACCCGATATTAATCGTTGGGCAGTAGCCAGGCATAAGACCTCGCCTGGTCGGAAGATTCTCCCTTTCCAATGGAGGGATTAACACCTTCCCTCCATACGTCCAAAGGCTACGGTAACCGCTTATCATGAGGCGGGCCGTAAAATTGGCGACACTGACATCAAACGGAATTCCCATGCTGTCAGAATAGTCACTCCTCCAACGAGCTCTGGTAACCTTACTCACTGACAGAAACACAACTATTGTTGATTCACTGCGGTCTTCTGTAAGGCGGAGGTACATCCCCAGTCGGGCGGATCAATTTGAGCGAGGAATCTCGTTATACTCTACTCTCTAAAAGATTTGACAGCTTCTTCTTATAAGCAAATACATTAGGAACCCGCGAATGGATTTTTGGGGGGCTGTATTTGCTGTCGACGGTCAATAAAAGCCTATAATTTGGAGAGGGCTTTATTTCGCTCGTTATTGGACATGTTTCTGAGATGTCTTATCGTTGGAATGTTGGTTTTAAAATAAAAAACATGTTTTATTATTACTGAGTTTATACTTTCTTATTAATTTCATGGTGTCACGGTGTTTGTCGCTAAACTCCTCCGAAACGGCTAGACGGATGGCTAGACGACTGAGGATATTATGAAATTTTGTATGTATATTTGGTAGGTCTGACACCAGACTTTTATTTAAAATTTTTGACAAAACTTTTTTGTTAAAAGGTTTACTTTTACGTCGTTTGTCGGCACTGGCGTTCCGATTAATCGATTGTAAATAATAGACTCTGATTTTTTTTTTCTCCAGAAATGTATGGTGCGCCACCAACACAACGAGGAATGCAACGACCTGATAACGATGGAGAAGCGGATCCAGTTCCCCATAGAGATGTCGATGCCGTGGATCCTCACCGACCACATCCTGCGCACCAAGGAGCCGGCCATGATGGAGTCAGTATCCATACTTCCGTACTATATAATATTATAAATGCGAAAGTGTCTGTCTGTTACCTTTTTACACCATAACCGCTGAACAGATTTAGATGAAAATTTTAGGGCATCGAAACCCGGCCATATTTTAGGAACACCGAATTAGACCGAAAAAACCGAAACGAACGGTTCTCCGCTTTACAGAACCGGTTCTTTCAGGGACCCTCAGCACCGGAAATTCCCGGTTCGTTTAGAATTGGGTAAAACCGGTTCCGATTACACAGGAACAGCTTGTTTGAAATAAAAACCTTTTGATTTTGATTTATACTGTATTTTGGAAGTTTGATCTTATATCAAACAATAAAAAGAAAAATTATATACATAAACAAAAAGTTAAAAAAAAAAACATATGTCTTTGTCTGTGTATGCGTGTGTGTCAGTATGTGAATATGTGTTTTTGTGCGTGTAAATAATGTAATTAGTTTCATTATATGACAATGAAAAAGGTTTTTGCGATGGAATGCGTCTTTATTATAGGCTGTATTGTATACTTTTTTTTTATATTTCCGGACATTATGACACAGCGCCATCTAGTTCCGTGGTAAGCAACGAGGCTTGTGTTACGGATACTAGAAGGTTGATATAGTACATATATACTTTTTTTTTTGTAAATACATACATATTAAACATAGATACATCCATGACTCGGATACAAATGTTGATGCTCAACACACAAACATTTGTCTCTACCGGGATTCGAACCCGGGTCCCAAAGCACAGCAGGCAGCGTCAACTACCGCTGAGCTAAACGGGTCGTCAAATTCGAGTCGCTTTGAATAAATTATATTTTGAGTTAATAATTATATTCACTAATCACCAATCTTCTTCACAGATACGTGCTATATCCGCTGGATTTGTACAATGATTCAGCGCAATACGCGCTAACTGTGTTCCGCAAACAGTTCCTGTACGATGAAGTCGAAGCTGAAGTCAATCTGTGCTTCGATCAGTTCGTCTACAAGCTGTCCGAGCAAGTCTACGCGCATTACAAGCAGTTGGCGAGCAGGTAACAGCTTGTTTTTCAACCGATTCGAAAAAGGAGGAGGTTCTCTATTCGACTGTATTTTTTTTTAAATTTGGTGGACAAAAATCTATTGGCCGCTATAAGTTTTATTCTAATCATTTTACGAAAAAAAATATCTGAGTATTTTTATAGAGCCTTAAGGAATAAATTTCCTGAGCCAAGGCTGTAGAGAATCAAGTTGGCAACAAAAAATAATTTTATATTTTTTTGTGAAACCAATCGTTTGTGAGATAAGCCATTAAAACATTTGCACCCCTTTTTCCAAGATGGCGGCCGGGGGACAAAAGCTGCGAGCCTACAAACTTGAATTTTAAGTTTTCATTGACTCCTGTTACATATCTAAAAAATAAAATTGCATCCTCTGAGAAATGTAATTTGAAATGTAAATTTTCAAAAGACCAATATTTATATTGTATTTTTTTAGGAGAAGCAGGCATTAAATAAACTTTGCCCGCCGGGGTTGTGGTGCATGCATTCGCGAATCCCATGGCACCGGCAATAGGGCTGGTGGCGTTGACGGGGACGAATCTTTAGTTAGTAAACGCCCACTTTGGGCGGAGTCCGACACGCCCCGTCGTCTCCCCAGGCGGCTGGACGGTCCATAAAGGATTTTTCCGCACTTAAAAAAAAAGCATTAAATAAACGTAACGTGTAACTATCAACATTCATTTGAATTCACATAAGTTCGGTCCTTATAGTATTTGTGTATGGTGTGTGTGCAGCATGTTGCTAGACAAGCGGTACCGCGCGGAGTGCGCGGCGCGCGGCGCCAGCACGGGCGCGGCGGCGGGGCGGTACGCGTCGCTGCTGCGCCAGCGGCACGTCGCGCTGCTCGGCCGGCACGTGGACCTGTGCGCGCTGGTCAGTACCCAGGCTACCCAGGACCTGGAGAACTGGCACCTCTCTCTGTCCCCTTTGCCTTCTTACATCCTATTTCTCTCTCTAACTCTCTCCCTCTCTCTACCTCTCTTTCTCTACCTCTCTCTCTCTCTCTATCTACCTCTCCCTTCCTCCCTCCCTCTCTCTCCCTCTCTCTCTACCTCTCTCCCTATCTCTATCACTCTCTCTATACCTCGCTCCCTCTCTCTATACCTCACTCTAACTCGCTCCCTCTCTCTATCTCTCTCTCTCTCTCTCTCTCTCCCCCCTCTCTCTCTCCGGCACACGCTAACGCAATGACCATCTCTCCCACACATAATAAAGCTGAATCCGCCCTAAATTACTCTCTAAAGTAATTGATTGTAACATTCAGTGATGTTTTTTATTCATAACAGGTGGCACAGCGAATAAACGCCGATATGCACAGGGCTCTAGACGCGGCGGTCGCCAAGTTCGAAGCCGGGGATATTACTGGTGTTGTGGTAAGTATATGAATAGTAGAAAAATATCTAGTATATTTCTTCTCGCAGTTAAAAGAAACTCTGACACATAATGGTAAAACAAATTGCGCCGGCGCCTATCTTGGACTGATTTTCATCCAACATAGCTAGGAATACTTTCGACTTATTCATCTTCCAAACAAAAAAAAACAAAATCAAAATCGGTTCATCACTTCGGGAGCTACGATGCCACATACAGACACGTCAAACTTATAACACCCTGTAGTTCTTGCGTCGGGGTTAAAATATGATAAAGACGTACGGGGTTTAAACGTGGGGCCCTTACAATAACTTTCCTTTAAAATTAAAGTACACGTATTGATTGATGTTCGATTTTTGGAAGAAATAACTTCCTTACGCGTGTTAATCGTTTTTTGGGTGAACAAAAATCATGCAATTCGCGTCATCGTCACCGGACGCTTCTCATTAGTTATATGTATACTGTGTATATACATATGTATATTATGTACATACATATATACCACTGTGCGTTTTCACTTGTATCGGCAGTGCCCAAAGATTGCCCCGTATTTTATGCTCAAAAGCTACTTTTTAACCGACTAAAAAAGCGGTAGGCTAGGCCAACCCGCAGTAGGCTAGCGTGGTGGACTATAGCCTAATCCCTCTCGAATGAAAGGAGACCCGTGCCCAGCAGTGGGACGTTGATGGGTTGAAGATGATGAACCGACTTAAAAAAAGGAGGTTATCAATTCGACTGTATTTTTTTATGTTGATTACCTTATAACTATGTACTGGGTGAACCGATTTTGATAATTCTTTTTTGTTTAAAAGCTGGTGCTTCCTGTGTGGTCCCATTTCAATTGGTCCGTTGATTTTCTACTTTTTATGGACGATATTGCTGAGAATAACAATCTCTTCAACAGGAACTCGAGGGTCTGATCTCGGTGAACCGCCTCTGCCACAAGCTCCTCAGCCGCTACCTCACCCTGGACGACTTCGAAGCCATCCTGCGGGAGAGCGATCATGGAGTACTGGCACCATATGGCAGGATCACACTGCACGTCTTCTGGGAACTTAACTTCGATTTCCTGCCAAATTACTGCTACAACGCGGCCACAGACAGGTAAAGACTTCGAAAAGGGGTCATAAATACAGATGAGTTAAAAAAAGTGTGTGTGTATTAGTGTACACAAGTAAGAAGTGAAACTTTATGACATTTTAGAAATAAATATGGCGCGTAACGGAAAAATTTTACCCAGAAATAAAGATGGCGCGTAACAGAAAAACGTTACATTGCTATAACATTTCTCACATACGCCGATAAAGAAGTTTCACTTCAAAAATATAAGCCTACTAGCTTTTGCCCGTGACTTTGTCTCATTTGCTATAAGTTTAGTAACTCCCCAATTTTGAGAATACTAAACGGTTTCTACAGGGTGGGCAACCTGCCGGCGACACCTCTGGTGTTGCAAACGTCTATAGGCTACGGTAACCGCTTACCATCAGACGGGATGTCAGCTTGTTTGGCACCGTTATGATATAAAAAAGTGCAGGAAAATTCAAGTTCAGTTTCGGTTAAAAAATTACCCATTTTGTCCGATTTCTCCCCAGATTCGTGAAGTGCCGCGGCATCCAGTTCGCGGCCGGCGTCTCCCGGGAGAAGGCCCAGCAATACGGACACGCTCTCCTGTGGGGCTCCAAGCAACTCAGCCTGGCGTACTCCGCGCAGTACGCGCAGTACAACGGTAATTATTGATAATACTAAGAGCTGTGGTAGAGTAGTGTGACCAGTGGACTGAGATATCAGAGGTCTCGAGTTCGAACCCAAGGCACACACCACTGACTTTTCGGAAGTTATGTGCGTATTTATCACATGCTCAAACGGTGAAGGAAAACATCGTGAGGAAACCTGTATGCTTGAAAGATTTTCTCAATGGCATGTGAAGTCTGCAACCCGCAGTAGGCTAGCGTGGTCGACTATAGCCTAATCCCTCTCAAATGTGAGGAGACCCGTGCCCAGCAGTGGGATATTTAATGGGTTGAAATGAGATACTATAGAAGTGCTTCGTTGGCAGTCGTTGGTCTAGAAGTCGTACAGTACGACTGCCGAGCAAAAGGTCTTACGTTCGCTTCCCAGGTCAAGCAAAATTTTATTGAGTTGTTCTATGAAATGCTCAGTAGCAGCTTGGAATTTGGGTTCCTGCCCGGTTAATGGCAATAGGCTCGACCCCTATTAAATGGGGCCTAAAACATGCCGGCAGAACCTGGGTGTACATTAGTACACCTCTGCCTAACCTCTCGGGGACGACAGGCGTGATGGTATGTTTATGATATGTACTTTGTTCGCAGGCTTCGTGGGTGCCCAACATCTCCACGCCCTGGTCCGTCTCCTGGGGTACCAAGGAGTAGCGGTCGTGGTCTCCGAACTCCTGGACGTGGCGCGCGGGCTACTGCACGGCACCATTGCCCAGTTCACGCGGGCATTGGCCGCCGCCATGCCCAGGCATTGCAAGCTGCCCAGATACGATTACGGCTCTAATGGTGAGGTTATTATATATTTACTAGCTGACCCAGCAAACGTTGTTTTGCCACATTATAGGGGTTGGTGGACAACCCTTATCACTAAGGGGTATGAAAAATAGATGCTGGCCGATTCTCAGACCTACTCAATATGCTCACAAAATTTCATGAGAATCAGTCAAGCCGATTCGGAGGAGTACGGGGACGAACATTGTGACACGAGAATTTTATATATAAGATTATTTATACCGAATTATAACGAAAAATTATAGATTTGGTTAGTTTTGTGTTTATTCCACTTCTGGTTGTTAACACTACGTAGGAAAAATCCTAGGGTGGGGCGTTAAAAAATTGTGCGGGTCTTAAGAACCCTCCTTTAAACAACCCTATTTCCTTGTGCAGGAGTTCTCGGCTACTACCACGCGCAGCTGACCGACATCGTGCAGTACCCGGATGCACGCACGGAACTGTTCCACGCGTTCAGAGAGCTGGGCAACATCATACTCTTCTGTATGCTCATCGAACAGGTATGTCCACTTATTTACAGTACCACCGATGCCCAGCAGTGGACGTGTAACGGTTGATATGATAATGGTGATGACAAGTGAAGATGATTCTAAAAAAAAACGAGGCAGTGACCACGATTATCCGAAATAATTAGGACCGAGACTGCTGAAAAAGAGCTGTAGTAGTCTTGTGGTGTGACTGACGTGTCTAAGGTTTTGAGTTCGAACCCGGGCACGCACCACTGACTTTTCGGAAGTTATGTGCGTATTTATCTATATATCTTTAGTATAACTTCAAAAATAGTTTTTAGTATGGGAGCCCCCCCATACTAAAAACTATTTTTTTTGCCTGATTTTGTACGGAGGAACCCTTCGTGCGCGAGTCCAACTCGCACTTGGCCGGTTTTTTATAAAATCTTCCGTTTTTCTGTTTAATTGACGAACTATGACGAAATATTCGTTTGTTTAAGAAATCAGTGTAACATATTTTATATTAGTTAAAAAAAAGTAATTATGTTTTTAGGCGCTTAGTCAGGAGGAAGTGACAGATCTGCTCCACGCGGCGCCCTTCCAGAATATTCTACCGCGCCCGTTCGCTGCAGGTCAGTATATTCAATCATATAACCATTTTACTTTGGTATAATAATATAACGCCTAGCAGTCAGACAAAAACCGAGTTGACGGTAGATCGGATTATGTCAAGAAACATTTTAGAATAACTAGCGGTGCTTTCTTTTTTGTACAGAGGGAGAGAAGCCAGAAACGAAGCAGAAGCGTCTCGAAGCGAAGTACTCGGCGCTACAGATTGTGACGAACGTCGACAAGTACGGCACTGCTAAGGTTAGTTTGTTATAAACTTTATCTACACCCATACTATAAATCCTCTATAAAAGATCATGAAATAGTTAGCTTATTGCCAACATTAAAACAACCAGTGTCATAGTAACCATAATATCATCCAAACGGGTGTTATAATGTTGTACTAAATTTCATAATGCAACTCCTTTTTTGCTCATCGAACAGCCACATTCTCATGGTATCTTTATGAATTTCAAATAAAGAACATTGTCATACACGCGCGTTTCACTACCACAGTTTCACTACCACCGCCGTCATTAAAAATAAAACTTATTCGAATCTTTGAATTGACGTCGTATCCCGCCATTTTTGTTCAATAATAGTATTGAGAAAAAAAAATGTTTACAAATATAGAGGATCATATCATGGGTGTAGATAAAGTCTTGTATGCAACTGTTATAATTAGGTATTAAAACACTCATGTGATAGTATTAAAATCCACATTCGTGTTATAATAATACCTCTTATTATACAACAGTTGCATAAATAACTATTAAATATGGAGTAAACTAAACTGACAGCAAACGGAATACCCAACAGTCAGATAAGTCGCTCCCCCAACGAGCTCTGGTATTTTGATCACTCGCAGAAACAAGTATTGTTATTTCACTGCGGTCTTCTGTGAGGCGGAGGTACTTCCTCAATAGGGCAGCTCAATTTGAGCGAAGAATTGGCTTCGACCTCTAGTAAAATGCCCGTCAAAAGTTGGGCTTTCCAAATGGCACACCATGTGTAAAAATCCACGGAACGCACGAGAGTGAAAGATTATCAGACATGCGGTAGCGTGTCAAGCCAAGTTTAAGCAGAACTAGCGAGCAGCACCGTGTGTATATTTATATTTACACGAACGTTCGTTCTATTAGTCATGTTTGGAGGAAATAATGTCAAAGTCAAAAATATAATTTATTCCAAGTTGACCAAATTTGGCAGAAGGAGAAGAAGGTGGCTGGCAGCGGATTGATGCGATTTGACCATGACCGGGATGGTTGGCGCCTAAGTTCAGCAGTGGACGGCAATAGGCAGATATGTAGTAGTAGGCCAAATTTAATTGGCTCTTTTTGAACGTAGATAATAAACACAGTCCTAAGAACGCCCGCCCTTCCTAGTGTTTTTGCTGGGAAGAAGAAGCGGCGCAACCAACCAGCAACACATTTCTGTCTGTTACTTAATTAATGAATGTTGTATACTTGGTCAGTATGCTGGATGTGTGTGAGGTAACGGTGTGGTGTGTTGCAGCAAGGGCAGCTGTCCCGCGAGGGCGACCTGCTGACGCGCGAGCGGCTGTGCTGCGGCCTGTCGCTGTTCTCCGTCGTGCTGCGCCGCCTGCGCGGGTACGTCGCCGCGCCGCAGTGGCCGGCGCCGCCCGCCCCGCACCACCACGCGCCCGCCCACACCACCGACACCAACGAGTTTCACAGGTACCGCCACCACGCGCCCGCCCACACCACCGACACCAACGAGTTTCACAGGTACCGCCACCACGCGCCCGCCCACACCACCGACACCAACGAGTTTCACAGGTACCGCCACCACGCGCCCGCCCACACCACCGACACCAACGAGTTTCACAGGTACCGCCACCACGCGCCCGCCCACACCACCGACACCAACGAGTTTCACAGGTACCGCCACCACGCGCCCGCCCACACCACCGACACCAACGAGTTTCACAGGTACCGCCACCACGCGCCCGCCCACACCACCGACACCAACGAGTTTCACAGGTACCGCCACCACGCGCCCGCCCACACCACCGACACCAACGAGTTTCACAGGTACCGCCACCACGCGCCCGCCCACACCACCGACACCAACGAGTTTCACAGGTACCGCCACCACGCGCCCGCCCACACCACCGACACCAACGAGTTTCACAGGTACCGCCACCACGCGCCCGCCCACACCACCGACACCAACGAGTTTCACAGGTACCGCCACCACGCGCCCGCCCACACCACCGACACCAACGAGTTTCACAGGTACCGCCACCACGCGCCCGCCCACACCACCGACACCAACGAGTTTCACAGGTACCGCCACCACGCGCCCGCCCACACCACCGACACCAACGAGTTTCACAGGTACCGCCACCACGCGCCCGCCCACACCACCGACACCAACGAGTTTCACAGGTACCGCCACCACGCGCCCGCCCACACCACCGACACCAACGAGTTTCACAGGTACCGCCACCACGCGCCCGCCCACACCACCGACACCAACGAGTTTCACAGGTACCGCCACCACGCGCCCGCCCACACCACCGACACCAACGAGTTTCACAGGTACCGCCACCACGCGCCCGCCCACACCACCGACACCAACGAGTTTCACAGGTACCGCCACCACGCGCCCGCCCACACCACCGACACCAACGAGTTTCACAGGTACCGCCACCACGCGCCCGCCCACACCACCGACACCAACGAGTTTCACAGGTACCGCCACCACGCGCCCGCCCACACCACCGACACCAACGAGTTTCACAGGTACCGCCACCACGCGCCCGCCCACACCACCGACACCAACGAGTTTCACAGGTACCGCCACCACGCGCCCGCCCACACCACCGACACCAACGAGTTTCACAGGTACCGCCACCACGCGCCCGCCCACACCACCGACACCAACGAGTTTCACAGGTACCGCCACCACGCGCCCGCCCACACCACCGACACCAACGAGTTTCACAGGTACCGCCACCACGCGCCCGCCCACACCACCGACACCAACGAGTTTCACAGGTACCGCCACCACGCGCCCGCCCACACCACCGACACCAACGAGTTCCACAGGTACCGCCACCACGCGCCCGCCCGCACCACCGACACCAACGAGTTCCACAGGTACCGCCACGCGCCCGCCCACACCACCGACACCAACGAGTTCCACAGGTACCGCCACCACGCGCCCGCGCACACCACCGACACCAACGAGTTCCACAGGTACCGCCACCACGCGCCCGCCCGCACCACCGACACCAACGAGTTCCACAGGTACCGCCACGCGCCCGCCCACACCACCGACACCAACGAGTTCCACAGGTACCGCCACCACGCGCCCGCGCACACCACCGACACCAACGAGTTTCACAGGTACCGCCACCACGCGCCCGCCCGCACCACCGACACCAACGAGTTCCACAGGTACCGCCACGCGCCCGCCCACACCACCGACACCAACGAGTTCCACAGGTACCGCCACCACGCGCCCGCGCACACCACCGACACCAACGAGTTTCACAGGTACCGCCACCACGCGCCCGCCCACACCACCGACACCAACGAGTTCCACAGGTACCGCCACCACGCGCCCGCCCACACCACCGACACCAACGAGTTCCACAGGTACCGCCACCACGCGCCCGCCCACACCACCGACACCAACGAGTTCCACAGGTAACACCACGCGCCCGCCCACACCACCGACACCAACGAGTTCCACAGGTACCGCCACCACGCGCCCGCCCACACCACCGACACCAACGAGTTCCACAGGTACCGCCACCACGCGCCCGCCCACACCACCGACACCAACGAGTTCCACAGGTAACACCACGCGCCCGCCCACACCACCGACACCAACGAGTTCCACAGGTACCGCCACCACGCGCCCGCCCACACCACCGACACCAACGAGTTCCACAGGTAACACCACGCGCCCGCCCACACCACCGACACCAACGAGTTCCACAGGTACCGCCACCACGCGCCCGCGCACACCACCGACACCAACGAGTTCCACAGGTACCGCCACCACGCGCCCGCCCACACCACCGACACCAACGAGTTCCACAGGTAACACCACGCGCCCGCCCACACCACCGACACCAACGAGTTTCACAGGTACCGCCACCACGCGCCCGCCCACACCACCGACACCAACGAGTTTCACAGGTACCGCCACCACGCGCCCGCCCACACCACCGACACCAACGAGTTTCACAGGTACCGCCACCACGCGCCCGCCCACACCACCGACACCAACGAGTTTCACAGGTACCGCCACCACGCGCCCGCCCACACCACCGACACCAACGAGTTTCACAGGTACCGCCACCACGCGCCCGCCCACACCACCGACACCAACGAGTTTCACAGGTACCGCCACCACGCGCCCGCCCACACCACCGACACCAACGAGTTTCACAGGTACCGCCACCACGCGCCCGCCCACACCACCGACACCAACGAGTTTCACAGGTACCGCCACCACGCGCCCGCCCACACCACCGACACCAACGAGTTTCACAGGTACCGCCACCACGCGCCCGCCCACACCACCGACACCAACGAGTTTCACAGGTACCGCCACCACGCGCCCGCCCACACCACCGACACCAACGAGTTTCACAGGTACCGCCACCACGCGCCCGCCCACACCACCGACACCAACGAGTTTCACAGGTACCGCCACCACGCGCCCGCCCACACCACCGACACCAACGAGTTTCACAGGTACCGCCACCACGCGCCCGCCCACACCACCGACACCAACGAGTTTCACAGGTACCGCCACCACGCGCCCGCCCACACCACCGACACCAACGAGTTTCACAGGTACCGCCACCACGCGCCCGCCCACACCACCGACACCAACGAGTTCCACAGGTACCGCCACCACGCGCCCGCCCACACCACCGACACCAACGAGTTTCACAGGTACCGCCACCACGCGCCCGCCCACACCACCGACACCAACGAGTTTCACAGGTACCGCCACCACGCGCCCGCCCACACCACCGACACCAACGAGTTTCACAGGTACCGCCACCACGCGCCCGCCCACACCACCGACACCAACGAGTTTCACAGGTACCGCCACCACGCGCCCGCCCACACCACCGACACCAACGAGTTCCACAGGTACCGCCACCACGCGCCCGCCCGCACCACCGACACCAACGAGTTCCACAGGTACCGCCACGCGCCCGCCCACACCACCGACACCAACGAGTTCCACAGGTACCGCCACCACGCGCCCGCGCACACCACCGACACCAACGAGTTTCACAGGTACCGCCACCACGCGCCCGCCCGCACCACCGACACCAACGAGTTCCACAGGTACCGCCACGCGCCCGCCCACACCACCGACACCAACGAGTTCCACAGGTACCGCCACCACGCGCCCGCGCACACCACCGACACCAACGAGTTTCACAGGTACCGCCACCACGCGCCCGCCCGCACCACCGACACCAACGAGTTCCACAGGTACCGCCACGCGCCCGCCCACACCACCGACACCAACGAGTTCCACAGGTACCGCCACCACGCGCCCGCGCACACCACCGACACCAACGAGTTTCACAGGTACCGCCACCACGCGCCCGCCCACACCACCGACACCAACGAGTTCCACAGGTACCGCCACCACGCGCCCGCCCACACCACCGACACCAACGAGTTTCACAGGTACCGCCACCACGCGCCCGCCCACACCACCGACACCAACGAGTTCCACAGGTAACACCACGCGCCCGCCCACACCACCGACACCAACGAGTTCCACAGGTACCGCCACCACGCGCCCGCCCACACCACCGACACCAACGAGTTCCACAGGTACCGCCACCACGCGCCCGCCCACACCACCGACACCAACGAGTTCCACAGGTAACACCACGCGCCCGCCCACACCACCGACACCAACGAGTTCCACAGGTACCGCCACCACGCGCCCGCCCACACCACCGACACCAACGAGTTCCACAGGTAACACCACGCGCCCGCCCACACCACCGACACCAACGAGTTCCACAGGTACCGCCACCACGCGCCCGCGCACACCACCGACACCAACGAGTTCCACAGGTACCGCCACCACGCGCCCGCCCACACCACCGACACCAACGAGTTCCACAGGTAACACCACGCGCCCGCCCACACCACCGACACCAACGAGTTCCACAGGTACCGCCACCACGCGCCCGCCCACACCACCGACACCAACGAGTTCCACAGGTACCGCCACCACGCGCCCGCCCACACCACCGACACCAACGAGTTCCACAGGTACCGCCACCACGCGCCCGCCCACACCACCGACACCAACGAGTTGAGATTTGTACAGATTTAGAGGTTAAGCAACAATCGCTTGGCGGTTAGTGGTTAAGCAACATTAGTCAAGTTTAAAATTAGGTGGATGGTTACCGGTTCACCGATACTTGGCAAGGTTGGGATATGGATGGGTGGTTATTGGTTAAGCAATATATTTTAAGGTAACATGCTTTTTTTTGCCAAAAAAGGAGGAGGTTGTCAATTCGACTGAATTTTATTTTATTGTTATGTTTCTTACTTTCGAAGGGATTGCCAGTTTTGATGATTCTTTTTTATTTAATAGCTGGTGCTTCCCGTTTGTGGCCCCATTTGAATGTGGTATATTGGAATTTAGAATTATTTACGTAAATTATTATTATTATTTCAGACTGTGGTCGGCTCTCCAGTTCCTGTACTGCATCCCAGTGGGCGACACTCAGTTTACCGTAGAGTAAGTATTGCGGTTTGATATTAATATTAACTAGTGATGCGCTGAATATGGGATCAACCGAATACTTAATCTTCGGCCGAATATTCGATCTAAATGGTACAGAACCGAACATTTTTGAAAAAATAAATTATAAAAAATATATTTTAGAGCAATTACAAGGTTTCTTTTACGTCAATAATCTAATAAATGGTAAATAGTTTGGTTTTAAGGGTTGTTAGAACCGATACTGGTTTGGAACTTATAGGTCATATTTTTGATGCGTGGGAAGAGTTGCGCGATGCTTTGGGCATTTTTTGCGATTTATCTAAGGCGTTTGATTGCGTTCTTCACGAAACATTGATCAGAATGTTACACCACTATGGCGTGACAAACACTACTCTGAATATTCTTATTTCGTAACTGGGTAAAAGGATTCAAAAAGTCGACGTCAATGGAAAGAGATCTCCGGGGTCGGTAGTTTCTATAGGAGTTCCGCAAGGTTCAATTCTTGGCCCATTTTTATTTCCAATTTATATTAGTGACTTACCCTACCTGATGGGGGCTAATGGAGAGATAGTGTTGTTTGCAGATGATCATCGTCATCGTCAACTCATTAGCGTCCCACTGCTGGGCACGGGTCTCCTCTCATTTGAGAAGGATTAGGCTATAGTCCACCACGCTAGCCTACTGCGGGTTGGTAAACTTCACATGCCATCAAGACAAATCTCTAAAGCATGCAGGTTTCCTCACGATGTTTTCCTTCACCGTTTGAGCTTGCAATAAATACGCACATAACTTCCGAAAAGTCAGTGGTGCGTGACTTGGGTTCGAACTCGAGACCTTTACGTTTCAGTCTACTGGTCACACTACTAGGCTATCACAGCTCTTTGCTGCAGATGATATTTCGCTTTTATTTAAACTAAAACGCCAACCGATGGCTACTGACGATGTGGGTTTACTTCAGCTACATTTAAAGTTTTAACTATATTTATCGTAACTAACTTAACTGTCTCGTTGGTTTAGCGGTCCTAAGTGCAACTGCTGACCTAGAGCTCTTGGGTTCGATTCCCAGGTCGAGTAGTTAGTTGGTTTTTTCTGTGAAATTCTATTGTTGTTTCACTGCGATCTTCTGTAAGGTGGAGGAACTTCCCCAGTCGGGCAGCTCAATTTGAGCGAGGAATCTCGCTATGCCCTACCTCTTAAATAAAATACAAAATTGTTTGTTTCTCTCAGGGAACTGTTCGGAGAAGGTCTGCACTGGGCCGGGTGTACCATCATAGCGCTGCTGGGTCAGCAGAGACGGTTCGAAGCCTTGGACTTCTGCTACCATATCCTCAGGGTCCAAAGAGTTGACGGCAAAGATGAACTAGTGAAAGGCATTGTAAGTACTTTTATTTTTTATTTTACTGCCTCGTTGGTCTAGTGGTCGCACAGCGCGACTGCCGAGCTAAAACTCCTCGGTGCGATTCCCAGGTCGAGCAAAGTACCTATTATTAAGTTTTTCTATTAAATTCTCAGTAGCAGCTCGGAGTTTAGATTCGTGCTCGGTTAATGGCAATATGCTCGCCCCCTATTACATGGGACATAAAACATACCGGCAAAACGTGGGTGTACATTAGTATACCTCTGCCTAACCCTTCGGGGACGACAGGCGTGATGGTATGTATGTTAATCAGTTCTATATCTGTTTCCAGCCGTTGAAGCGTATGGTGGACCGCATCCGCCGGTTCCAGGTGCTGAACTCTCAGATCTTCGGCGTGCTGGCGCGCCACTTGGCGGCCGACGACGAGCGAGCTGGCGTCGAGCACGTGCGGTGCTTCCCGCCACCAGCTGCGCCTGCGCACCTTAACTAAATAAATACAATATTTATAGTCTGAGATTAACACTTTTAATACCTGACTGCCTCATCATCATCAACCCATTATTGTCCCACTGCTGGGCACGGGTCTCCTCTCATTTGATAGTTATTAGACTATAGTCCACCACGCTAGTCTACTGCGGGTTGGCAGACTTCACATGCCATCGAGAATTCTCTCAAGCATGCAGGTTTCCTCACGATATTTTCCTTCACCGTTTGAGCATGTGATAAATAAGCACACAACTTCCGAAAAGTCAAGCGATAATATGTACGTGTCAACTCGGCTCCTGAGTCGTATTTACCTGTATACGAAATATATTTTCAGGCATGCTAATTGACATGGAGTCTATGAACTTGGCAGGGAAGAAGTTACTAACAAAAACCTCCCAAAAATAGGGTCCTTGCCATATCTTAAACAAGAGAAAAGCATCAGTCAAAATAAAAGTTCTAAATATGTCAAATTTGCTTGATTTTTTCTTTATACATAATTAGACACTGTAACCATTTGCTTATTTATAATTATTATAAATTCATTCACTAAAATGAGACAACACTCATATGTTCTATACATTTATTGCATTTTTTTTATCAGTTTTTGGCAATAGACTCGCCCCCTATAAGATGGGACCTACAGACATACGAAGCGAGTTGGGATGATATATTATTATGTATATATTATATTTGACGACCTGATTGGCGCAGTGGCTGAGCGATCAGCTTGTGCGTCACGGGTTGCGGGTTCGATCCCCGCACGGAGCAAGTATTTGTACGTTCTACAGGTAGTTGTTCTGGGTCTGGGTGTTAGTGTTTGTGAAAATTTGTGTTTGTAAACGCACCCATGATACAGGAGAAAATCCTAGTGTGGCAACGTTTTTTTTAAGACAAAGATAAGATTATATGTTTTAGTGTTTACCTTAATTTTTTATAAACAGATTATGTTAGTAATAATAAGAATAATATGTTATTTAAATACACTATAAATAAATTAGGGTATAAGCGTAACTATGTAATATTGAAGATTATAATATTTGTGCAATGGATGACGGATTCTGTATCTTAGTTTCCATTCATGCATGGAATCATTTATGTATGTAAGAATATATAATTTTAAATGTCGCGAATCTTTGTCCAGCTGTGGGGTACGCTGGTTAAAATACCATCTCGATTTCATACCATATTGAAAATATCTGATTTAGAACTTTAAAGCACAAAATATATATTAAAAAGTAAATAATTGTGTATGATTTTTTATTTTACGTCAGTTAAATAAAATCTGTTATTGTTCTGTGTAGGCTATGATTATTAATTATTCGTTAAAGTAAGGCGGTAATATTTTTGTCCAGCTGTGGGATAGTGGACGTTGAAGAAAGTAAATACATTTATATTCGTGTATTAGTTTTTGTAATTAAATATTATGACTATGATATTCATTCGTTTTAAGTAAAATATTTTATAATATTATTATCGCTTCTTATACATACCTTATTTTAATCATAGTTAGCAGATTTGCAACTAATTGTTGTATTAAAATTAAAAAGAATTATTATTGTGCTATTTGAGTGGATGAAATTCTGGAAAAATATCTATAATTGATATTTTCGTCACATATTATAAGGTTGAATGATTGTTTATTTCTGTAAATATTTAATATTTCACAAATACATTATGCAGATCTTAAATTAATTAAAAACTACTATTTACAAACTTAAAAATGAATAAATAAAAAAAAGATTGAATACATTCCTAAATATGTAGATGTTTGAAATAAAAAAACAAACATATTTCAAAATCATAAAATCATGTTTTAAAGCCTGCATCTCTTTTAGTAATGTAAGTTATCTGAAGAAATATGTATAGTGTATACCTTTGTGTAAGCTTTTTACATTAAATTAATAAATAAAATAAATACCATTTATAAGATGAATTTTATTTTATTCTAACTCCCGATAACTCCTAAGACAACTCAATGAATTCTGAGGCCACAATAGATTAATTTAATCAATTGTGGATCCGGATCTGCGTGCGGGTCAACCTTATCTAAATATATACATATTATAACTCAAAGGTGACTGACTGACTGACATAGTGATCTATCAACGCACAGCCCAAACCACTGGACGGATCGGTCTGAAATTTGGCATGCAGGTAGATGTTATGACGTATCCGCATCCGGCATCTAGTAGGCATCCGCTAATAAAGGATTTTTGAAAATTCAATTGTTCTACGACTTTTAAAAATTTATTTGATTTAATTTTATTTTTATTCCCATACAAAACCAAATATTTATTTCATGATATCTTTACGCGCTTCCTATAAATTCTATGGGCATAGTAAAAATCCCTGCGGGAAGCGGAAAGGGGGGGAGGGCGCGTTGCTAGTATGTTAGTGTTGAACTTGAGCTGGTTGACCCAGTTAGCCGCCAGGCGTCGATAAAGATGCGCGCGCGTTACGTTGTGTCCTTCCGCCGCCAAGTCGATCGTTGTTTGTCGGATTGTACCTTGAGTGTTATTTAAAAAAAAACAGATAATGACAGAAGCCAATCTACATAAAAAGTGCGCGACACCGGACATGATATCTCACATCAGTGCAACCGCGTCTGCCAAGTTTGAACTATTTTGTGCAAAAATGAAGCAACAAAAAATACGTGTTCAGTGACGGATCTTTAAATTCAACATTAAACAGTGAAGTCTCGTTTTTTAGGCTACCAGTTGTTTCAGAGACGTAAGTAGATATTTGCTTGTATTTCGATGGTTCGTTTTAACGTAACACATTATGACAGTTAAGTAGGTAGGTAGGTAACTAGTACAACTAAACTTTAGAAAGCGTTACAAAATTTTTACGTAAATCATTTTCACATATTTTGAATGTTAAGATACCTAATCTACGTACCTACGCATGATTTTTTTGTTTTAAATAGTTAAATGTAGCCAGTCCTAAGACTCCTAAGCCTGGCAAAGTATGAAGCGATTGTGGACTCAGTGTAGGTAGGTACAAACTGCCTACCATAGACTAATATATGCTATCGGAAACTGCCTGCCTACACACCCGCGTGCGGTGCGTCACTTATCGATCCCTCAGAGTGCGCTGGCGTCGAAGTTTATTTATTGAAATGTGCGGGTAATTTTAGTAATTTATGCAAATGTTGTATAATAAGGGGTATTAAAACACGAATGTGGGTGTAATAATATCACATGAGTGTTTTAATACCTAATTATATCAGTTGCATACAAGATTTTATCTACACTCATAATATGAATGCTCTTTATAGGTTCTGAAACCATAGGGTATTGTATTATTGAACAAAAATGGCGGGATACGACGTCAATTATAAAAATCGAATAAGTTTTTTTTATTACGGCGCTGTGGTAGTGAAACGCGCGTGCATGACAATGTTTTTTTTTTTAAATTCATAAAGATGCCATGAGAATGTGGCTGTTCGATGAGTAAAACAGGAGTTGCATTATGAAATTTAGTACAACATTATAACACCCGTTTGGATGATATTATGGTTACTATGACACTGGCTGTTTTAATGTTGGCAATAAGCTAACTGTTTCAAGAACTTTTATAGTGCATGACGAGATGTATGAATATGGACGAGGCAAAAGTGGTATGCAGTAACCATAGCGCGTGGCAATCTGTAGTTTCTGCCTACCCCCATGGGAAAAAGGCGTGAGTGTATATATGTATTGAATATTTCTCTTGTAATAAAATTGCATTCTTTACTATTTCATAATATGTATAATAATATATATTTTTATAATAATATTTCCGGACATACCACACACAGCGCCATCTAGTTCCGTGGTAAGCAACGAGGGTTGTGTTACGGATACTAGATAGCTGATATACTACATATATACTATTTTTTTGTAAATATATACATAGAAACATCCATGACTCATAAACAAATGTTGATGCTCATCACACAAATATTTTTCCCTACCGGGATTCGAACCCGCGACCCATAGCACAGTAGGCAGCGTTAACTACCGCTGAGCTAAACGGGTCGTCAAGTCGTCGGTCGTCGTCGGTCGTCAAGTATATCGACATCGGCACAACAGGCGTCGCGCTTCCACACGGGCGGCGAGTATTTGACACAAATATAGGTAGTTATTATAACTGGCGAATATCGTGTATTATTAAAGGTATGATTTTATATATTATTATTATAGATATGGGCAGCGGGTAAAAACCCGATGGGAATAAACCAAGGTATTTTCCTATTTGCGTAAATACCGGGAAAAAACCCAATAGACGGGTATTTTCATTATTTATTATAATCATCATGGTTCTTATTGTTTATGCATCTTTGACAAACAATGCAGTGAAAAAAGGGTACTTTGCACTGCTCTTCAACGTGTGCCGGCACTAATTATGGATTCAATTGCGACGTTATGTGTTTCTTTGCGAGCAAATATTCGTTCATAGTTTTTAGGTATTCTAAACATCGAAATGTGTGTTTATGATGAGATTCTATCTGTGCATCGTGATATTGTGACAATTCATTGCAGAAAAATAAAGTGATCTGAGTTCTCTGCAACTTTATTTTTGCTGCACATGAACGATCTGCTGAAGCCCGATGTGTATGATGGATACCCAGATGACAGCACAGTTGTAGAGAGCTACGCAGCCAGTGCACGGACTAAAGTAGCTCAAACCCAGTGTCTTAGGGAGGCGATGGTCAAGCGCACGAACTTGACCTTGCAGGTAGTCTCCGATTGGGGCGATGCCAATCTGGCCTTGTTTAATGCGGCTGAGACCCAGGCGTGTCTGTTCTCCACTAAGAGGAGTCCGTTCAACCTGACTCCCACTTTCCGAAATGTGTCAGTGCCCATAGCCAGCATATTGAAGTTCTTGGCATCTCAATAACTCCAAGTCTCAACTTTGCCTCCTATATAGATTTCAAAGCCCAACTAGCTGGGCGTTCTAGCGAAGTGAGGCAGTACTTCACGCTAGGATAGTTGCAAAACTCCGATCTTGCAAAGAATACTGCTCTCACTTTTAGAACAGTTAATACCAAATACTGGCTAGAGGCGTTGGAGATTATTGAGAGGAGAACCAGGAGTCTTATTGGCGGCGATGAGCTTGCCAACAAAAGGCTTCAGAGCCTTGAACATCGTCGTAGGGTGGCTATCTTGTCGGTTTCATGACAGATATATATCGGACAGTGTGCAAACTGATATTAAACTGACACTACCGAAACCCGCATGAAGCGTTTCGCTTCGTTGTTTTTTATCTGCACAGCGAGGGAATGGAATCAGACCACATCGTCACTTACCAATAGGTGATTTACCTATAAATAATAAGAAAATAATCTAAATCATCTTACCCCCCATCCCCTCCCCCCCTAAAGAGCGCCAACCATGATGATTTTTTTACGATGACTCCCAAGATATTCGTTTATATTGTATAAAAAGTAGCCTATGTGTTAATCCAGGTTAGTGTTGCCCAAATGCAAGAACAAGACGAGACTTAGCCAGTCTTGGTCTTGGTCTTGCGCCAATACACCTGGTCTTGGTCTTGGTCTTGGTCTTGCGCTCCCAGTCTTGGTCTTGGTCTTGGTCTTGCAGCAAGAGTCTTGCAAGTCTTGCAATTACCTATTAGTCTATTACTATTTATTAAAGTTTACTTTAAATCTTAGAAAAACGTATTAGAATTGGAACATTGTGAGCTTGAATTAACATAGCCATAGTAAAGATCAAGCAGATTAATAAATAACTGAAGATTTGATAAGAAATTCGAAAAATCAACTGACCTATATGTCGTTTTCTAGTAACTGTTTCTTAATAAACATTTATGATTTATAAGCTTACATTTGCTAAAACATGTAAAAAAACAAATTAATTACAATAACTTGACTGTATTTTAAAGAACAATACTTATCTGTCTAGAAAGAGATTGAACCCTCAACTTATAAGAAATTTAATAAAAGAGATTTACGATTTATCATTTATTTGAATAAAAAATAAAATACAACACAAATCAACAGCTTTATCATTAGGTTATGATACTTTATATCAATTTTTTTGACCAAGAATTAATACAAAGTAACCATCTGGCTGACTCATCACTTAACCTATTTCTATGTTTTCTAATTACTAATGATGCTTTAGAAAATAACCTCTCAGCAGGTACTGAAGTTGCAGGTATTGAGAGAAAATCACGGGCCATTTTCGATAAAATCGGATACTCTGTCTCATGCGTCCTCCACCAATCTAAAATGTCTTCCGAGCTGGCAGTTCTTGGTTTTCTCAGGTACTCCTCCAACTCGTCTATCACTAAGCCTTGAAGACAAGATCCAGATGACGTCGAGGGACATTCATAGAGTTTATCAAAGTCTATTACGTCTTCATCATCATCACATACTTTATTTTCTTTTTCTGGTAATTCCAGAGATTTGTTCAGTGAGTGTAGACTTTTATATTCTTCATAAAGTTCATTGAACTTTCGCAGACTTTCTGTTTTAAGTTGCTTCCCCCACATTGTCAGGTCAAAAGTCTCTTATGCCTTGGGTCTAAAATTAAAGAAGTACAATAAATCCAGTTGCTCTTCTTGTAATGTTTAAGCATTTTGTCTCGAGCTGCTTGGAAAGCTAGAATGAGCCTTTCATCCACTTCAGATCGATTAGGTTTCTCATCTAACTGTTTTACCATGGATTCAATTTTATCTAGCAAGAGATTGAATGATACAATGACTAGCGGTAATGTAACATATTTGTCTCCACCAAGTTTTGTACTTAAAAGTTTAAAGTTTATTAGAAATTTATGTAATTTTTCGAGTACCTGCCATTCATTAGCTGTGATTTGAAAATCATTTAATTCGGTGACAGAACTGCACAATATGTCAATGCCCGCTCTCACTTTTAAACCAAATCCAATCATATCATGTGTGGAATTCCATCTCGTTGGACAGTCAAGAATGGCATTTAGATTTGATGGCACGCCAGCTGCTTCACAAGCAGACTGAAACTTCTTCTTCACTATCTCACTTCTTTTTATTTTACTGGAAATACTGCGTAACTTTGTTACAGATGTACGCGAGTCAGCAATATTTGGTGCAGATTCTTCATCTTCCTCATCCTCAGTTTCGTCTGCATAGTCTTCGTACTGCTGATCTTGCGCGTTAGTGTCAGACTCACAGTGTAATGCTAAGGTCTTTAATAAATCTTGTACACCAAGGTTTAAAATGTGAGCAAAGCACCGGAAATGTTGATTGTCTGAATCAAAGTGTGGCGGCAGCTGTTTGCCCAGTTCATACATAAATTTGGTATTTGCAGTTGCGTTGTCGACCGTGATACCTTGTATTTTATCAATTATGCCATATTCCAATAAACATTCATGGAAAATCGTTGCAATATCTTCCCCAGTATGTCGACCGCGTGATGGTATAAAATCAAGAACTACAGATTGATACTTCCATTCGTTGTCTATATAATGAATAGTAACCCCGTAGTAACTCCTACCAGCAATTGACGTCCACCCATCAATGGTAAAAGACATTTTAGATGATAATTGTTGAAGTCGTTCCTTGAGATTCAATTGGAGCTCTTCAAATCGCTCTTTGACTTTCCTTCTAAGTGTAGACCTTTTAGGAAACACCATATTAGGGCAAATACGTCGAAAATATACTTGTGTAGCTTCGTCAGCGAAAAATGAGAAGGGAAGATATTTTTTCACCACCCAATCAACTGTAGCTGTCGTGATGTTGTCACTGCTGTTTTCCGACTGAAACAAAACAATAAATCTTGTGTTATTATTTAAAACATACTAGGTTTGAGCGTATAAGAGGAGGAGGTTTGTTGTTGTTAAATCGAGAAAATCGTTAAATTGATATTTGTTATATTAAGGTTGCACTGTACTGTAATTTACCAAAATAAAGTACTTAGTTGTTACTGGCCGATTAAATGAAAATATGGGTGTTTATAAAAAATATTTAAGACGATAATTACATACTTAATATGTCGCACCCCTAGATGAAAACACCACTAACTCAAAAATACTTACGTAAGTTAATGGCGTTTTTGAAAGTATCGCATGAATAGCTACGCGGAGTTAAAATTCTTTTAACTGTTAAAAAAATATTCTTACCTGTCCACTTCTTCCAGCGGTTACTAAAAAGCTTGTGATATCTCCACTTAATTTTGGTTTAACAGGAAGAAATATTTCTGATTCCTTTTTGTGGAAAGATATTAGATGTTTCCTTAAGCCTGAAGTGTTTCTGTTTTTCATTTTTATTTCAATCTTTTTATGTTGGCACAATTTACAGAAGGCAGTTTGGGATGCATGAATTATTTCGAAAAACTCCTCAAATTTGCTTTTGGGTCTTTTAGATCTGTGACTCAAACTCTCGTTACTCGGACTAGAATAATTTGAATCTTCGTCACTCATATTAAATTGTACACGTGATACGTTTTTAGAAAACAACGAGAATTAGTAAAAACAATTATTAAGTTAGACTCGAAGCACAGCTCAATTGGAAATGACTGGAATTAAAATAATTCCTTTATTTATAGTACGTTTCCTTGCTTTCTACCGCGCCGCCTCGCCACGTGCCGGCTCTATGAAAAGGATGCCGCCGCAAATCAAACAATGCCGCGTGCGGCGTACAAACACACACTAAATATTACCTACTTGTACAGACGCGACGCGTGAATAAAATAGAATTAGTGCCAATCACTATTCTTTACATATAAGTGAATGTTTTGGCGTACATCTATACTAATATTATAAAGCTGAAGAGTTCGTTTGTATGTTTGATGACAGAAGTTTTAAAATAAATAAATAAGTCCTGAACGTCACTATACCTCCAAAGTTACTATTCCTCGTGGACGAAGTCGCGGGCACAGCTAGTAAATACTTACTCTCATCATCTCTCTCAGAGATATTCGGGCTGGTAAGTAATACAAAACTCTTATCGCAGGCTTTTTATTTTATTAGTAGGTAAGTACCTACGCTTTTTATATTATTTTATTAGTTTTGTAGATTTTTTTTACACGTTTCAAGTATATTTAAAAGTGGCTACAATATTTATTAAACGGGTGATATTTGAACACTTTTTTGCTATTTTTTCTTGTAAAAACTTAAGAAATATAATGACTAAATGTACAATAATAGTACCTAAGTAATTAGTTTAAAACCATATAAGTAATCAATATTATAATATATACTTACTAGAATGAATTAATATGACATCTACTACCTATCCTTACCATTTTATCCTAATCATAATACTACTTGCGTGATCAGTATAATGTATTCATTTTCATTCTAAGCACTCTGAAACTTATTTATTCTTTGGAACACCTGTAGGTACTCTTAAAAAAATTCGAAATTATTTTGCATGAGTATACCTACGCCCTATGGCGGCAATCAAATAGTGTCACAAATGTTATGATTTCATGTACTTCCGAAAAGCGGCAAATTTCTTTGAGAAGTAAGTACAAAACCTTTGATGCCGCATTATCAAAGTGCCGATGGTTAAAACATAACTATGCATGCACTCAGTTTGATTTTAATAGATATTTTTTTATTCGCTATGTTTATGGTATTAGTCGTAATGCGCATAGGTCCAGTTTTTCATATTCTTTGATACAGTTTTTTGCGTCTCATAGAATTCCTAAGCGTACCTACCTATACACCGAACTGTTACACCTAACTACTCAGTGAAATAGCGCTAAGTCCTAGCTGCAAGACGCAAGAGTCTTGCAGGCTATGTCTTGTTCTTGCTCAAGTCTTGCACGGTCAGTCTTGGTCTTGGTCTTGCTAAAAATACGCGGTCTTGTTCTTGGTCTTGGTCTTGCAAAAACGCAAGAACAAGACCAAGACTGCAAGACCAAGACTGAATTTGGGCAACACTAATCCAGGTAATAAACTATTTGTATGGTAAATTTCATTCACATCTGTTAGGCGGATATTTCGTGAAAGATTAACAAACATCCATACATACATACATCCATACTTACAAACCTTCACGTTTATAATATTAGTAGGAAGTAGGATAATATGGGTATGGTATATCGAAAATAACAACAAAAGGATAAAATTTCATATTTTTATATTATTTCTTATCATCTAATGTTACCTTATTATCTTAAAACAAAGTTAAAATAAAAAATACATTAATTCTAGTTTATTATACAACAGATTTTCTGGCGATGCGTAACTATTTAGCTGCTATTTACAACTTTGCGTATAAGATGCAAGAATATGCAAGACATCTTGCATATCGCTAGAATTAGCTAAGAAACATTTTCGCGCATATTCTTGCATTGCAGTATTATATAAGTGTAGATAAAAAAGTAAATGTTATTGATATTTAATCTGTATTTAAATACCAAATACGGGGTAGACATATTTTTATGTAATTTTTAGTTCTTGCATAAATGCCCAACAATGGACTGTGGGCTAAATATTATTTTTTCAATATAAAGAATAGAATACTGGCCTTAGAACCCCGTAATTTATATTTTATCACAAATTTCAAGCAACAGTACTTATAAACGAAGATTTTAGAGGAAAAAAACATATTGTTGGCCATCATTATTATTTTTATAACTTGCAACTATTTTTGTAGTGAATCTAAAATTCAAATGAACACCCTTCTTTGATGTTTTTTTTTTGTGAATAAATCCTTGAATCATTTTCCACTTTCTTCAGTGGCATACTGTTCTAGTATTGTAGCGAATGGGATGATTCTTCGAAATATATCTAGCGAGCTAGTTCAAAATGTGTGACCAACAGTAAAAAATACCCACAGCCTTTTCGCGTATAGCTTGGTAAAAGTATTCAAAACTTAAGTTAAAAATGCATTACCCGTTGCCTGATAACTTAAGTTGCTTATTGCTTAAATAAAAACGTTCACGAGTGCGCTTGCTTTGTTTGAATTTAAACCTTATACCGGTGTTTATAAATTATATTATTACCTATACAATTCGCACTCATAAAATTGCAAAAGTAAAGCACGAAATACTTTCGTGTTTATTTCTTTCTAAACGAAATTTTTGATTTTTATTTCTGAATTACACGAAAAAAATCAGCTCAAAAACTTTGACATAGCTTTGGGCCAATATAAACCACTGTGCATAAGATTAAACCGACTGTAAACCGTCGTTAGTGAAACAGTTAATTTAAACAGTACTCCTTAACAAACAAAAAGTACTAATATAATACTCAGACACCGCTTATTAAAGGGGTACATATTTTTAAATTAATTATTTTAAATAAATACTCCTTATCGAATAAATATTTTTTTTATATTTAAAGTTTTAAAAAAGCGGTTGTCTATGCGCTACATTTTTCATAAAAAAAATATGCACCATAGTTTTTTTTCTTTTCTTTTCAAAGACAACAAGGCGGTTTCGATTAGGAGTTCCTAATTCGAATTACCGAATAAGTACATTCATAATTGTTGTCTTTGAAAAAAATACAATTTATAAATAATTTTACATTTACAGATCGCAATGTAGTTATGGTGAAAAAAGATATTCCTCTTTTGTTCATTTATGGCATTATTAACTTTAAAACTCTTGGCTTCCCTGAACTTACAATTAAAAATTATTCTTATGTAAAACACAAATAGAGTTAAAAAACGACCGAGTTAAATATCTGCTATGACAGACTATATTGTCGTATTTTTTCAACTTATCATGATTATAGCAGACATTTTAAGGTAAAAAGATGGAGAAATTAGTGGCACAGGCGTTATTGCAGAACGATACACGAGTAAATGAAAATATCGAATATATTAGTGTACCTTAATTTTTTTATTATTATTTTTGTTTTTTTATACGACGGATAAGCTTACGGCTCGCCTGATATATAAGCGGTAACTGCAAGTTCAATGTAATTTTAATAATGCCATACATAATCAAAAATTTTAGTAAAGAATATCTTAATTCAACAAACTAAATTTTAATTACAATAGTGCCAACTTTGCGGTGTTACACAAAATGCTTAACGAAGGTATAGAAATGGATGGGTAACCGCACTACTTACCATTTGCAACGTTTCGTGTAAAATCGCAAACGTATTTGGAAAACTGGATTTTTACAATGAAGGTTTCAAGTATTTTTTGTTGTTTTTTTTTAGATTTTGTACTCATATTCAAAATAATGTACGTATGTACCCAGAAGACATAAATTATGTTATTTGTCAATTTTTTTTTTGAAAAATACTTCTGGATCTTTAAAAACAAAAGAAAATATGCATACAACTGATTTTTTTATACATCTTTATTTGATTTTTAAAATATAAAATAAAGCGGGTTTTTAGGTTATTTGCCCTAAATAATATTCATATATTTGGATATCCTTTCTTCATTGACGTTCAAATTAAAGAAATACTTTATGTAAAACTAAATATGAACTTTTAAAATGAATATCAGAATATAATTTATTTACTTTATATACTGTATATAAATTATACAGAGTTATTGTAAATTGGAAATGTCATTTAAAGACATACTTTTGATGGCATTTGACGAAAAATTGACGTCCATCAGATGTAATAAAATACAGTTATATTAAAGACTAGTTTATTTATTTTAAATAAATTTTATCCTTTTTAATGAGAAAAAAAATAAAGAAAAAATTGACAAATATCATAATTATTTTATTTTCAATTCGTACTTAACAAAAAATAAGAAGTATGTATGTATGTATACACATTATTTTTAAACCAGCGTAATTAGATTGTTCAGATATTTCTATTTTTAGTTCATTTTCCTGAGTGGGATAGTTTAAAAATGTCACCTTGTCACAAGTTGAAAATACACTTTTCAACTATTAGTATCAGTGTTTTAATCGAAGCGCCTGATTTCAAATTTCAGTTATTTTTTTCGGAACTTCGCAGATAAATATATCCGAACATTATGACACAGCGCCACCTAGTTCCGAGCTAAGCAACTAGGATTGTGTTACGGATGTTAATTGATTGATATACAGTTGTTTGTTGTTGTAAATATGTTGATTCATTACACAAATATTGACGGAATTATAACTTAACCTCACTCAGGTGCAATCAAGTTAATTTTTAAAAAACTTACCTTACATATATTATTTTTATTTATTATTGTGTCTGGTCAATCTTTTTGCTGATACTTTTAACTATTCTTACAGCTAATATTATATAAAAATAACATTAAATAAACAAACCTAACATAAGAGAAAAATAATATTTTACAAAAAAACGTCTAAATCTACTTATTGCAACAGTACGGTGATCATAGACACCAAGTGTTTTTTTTTACTTTTTAAAATCTATGGTTTATATGATATCAGTCGTTTGTGGTAATTATTTTGTTTTTTTTTCATCTTCGTTTGGAACAATTTTGTTGGTAAACCAAAAAAAAACAAGGCATAGATTTTGGGGAAATTGCGTGTTTTTTACAAAATAAACACTAAATACATTAAGTTTTTTAAATATTAAAACCAAATATACATATTATATAAATTATTTTGTGAGTTTTCCATAACACTATATTTTTTTTTATTCTTGCTCATTTTTCTTTTGTAAAAAACGCGCACGCGTGTGTACTCAATTTTTTAAATTCACTAATAGACAAACTAACAAAAAATGGAATCATTTTCATCTATCACAAACAATATTTTTCGAGATGTTTTTAGAAAAAACCGTTTAGCAAAGCATTTTAACTTTCAAGACTAAAGCTTTATTAACTTATAGAGTAAACAATATATCAATTATACTTTACGACAATCTTTTTAACACCCTTGCCCGCCATTACAGTTTTGTTTGTGACGTCATTATACTAGTAAATAAATATAGTGTTGCTAGCATATAGGTTTGTGGATAACACACATTTTTTATTGTTGTTTTTCTTTCATTTTTCCTCACATGAAGATTGTAACATAAATATAATTGATAATATTCTACCGTATATTGCAGCAATATTACTAAAGTCTGATTTGAAATCAATGTTAAATGATAACTTTTTATATCATTTTAGTTAGATTTCGAATAGATAACGCGTTCATAATAAAAGCCTGTAGTAGGGCTTATTGTAGAATGGTAACACACTTGGTATATATAACATTTTTGTAATGGTAACATTTGAGTTTTGAAAGGAAACTGTAAGCAATATACTTTTTTTTTGGTAAAAGATGTGATATTTTCATATTTAATGAAAAAATAATATAAAATACTCTATGTCGATGTAATACGTTTGACATATTTTTGCTTACAAAATTCTCTTTAAAAATGTTTGTTTTTGTGAAGTTACATACTTCGAATAGTACACATACATCTTATCAATCAACAATATTTATAATTTTCCTAAAACTATCAGTTTTCTTATTGATGCCAACAGATTATGAAGTTTATTACGTATTTTCCTTAATATTGACATTTATCAACAATCTTGACATTATCAAGTGTATTTTGACATTGACATAATTTTGACATCTGTCAAAATATTTTGATAGAAAATATTATTAAAGGGACATAATGTTTGTTAAGTTAGAATAAGTGTGTCGTTGACTTCCGATGTGTGTTTATGTGTGTGTTACCATCTCGGGAACTGCGTGTACTGGGCGAGGTGTCACTGGTCGTAGCTCTTGGCTTTTCGGTCCATGTCATCGTCCGATGTGCGGTTCATCGGGTGATCTGGAAAAAAAATATTAAAGTTTTAAATTAAAATGATTGATAACTGGTTATATATAAATTTCTATACAGGATTTACCTACCATGGACACCAGTCTCTATACTGTGTATTCTAATGTGAATTGTACTGTAATATCTACGATGATGAGAAAACAAATAAACTTATTATTATTATTATTATGTTTTCCTTAAATCCATTTGGAATCTCAGCTTAGTTGGAGGGTGTGACGAGCCAATCACGGGTTTACACCAAGTGGGTTGGTTCGTTTCCTACTGAAGAAGGTGTTTGTGTAGTGGATGTCAGGAATCGCCGTACTATGGAACATGTGTCAATTATAATTGTTTTTTGGGGTGAAATATATGATTATTATTATTATTTGCAACACCAGAGGTAATGTTCTCGCGTGTTTCCTACCCTGTAGAAACCGTCTAGGTTTCTTGAAATAGGGAGCTACTAAACTGACAGCAAACGGAATTCCCATGCTGTCAGAACAGTCACTCCCCCAACGAGCTCTGGTAACCATACGCGCAGAAACATTTGGACATTTGTTCCTGAGTCACGGATGACATAACATGTATGATGTACGTATGTAATGTATCAACTTTAAACTAGCTTCGTTGATTCGCTTCGTAACTAGATGGCGCTTTATTAAATTTCTCGATATATTAAAAAAAAGAGGAAGTCTAAATTGAAATGGTTTTGGAGGTCGCCTTTTTTATGAAGATTCGATTGAAGAAGGGGAGGGAGGGATACTCAAGTCCTGTGTGACTTCAGACTAGTAAATTTTCTGTCTTTCTTTTCTTTCATATGCTGTTCATCATTTACCTTGGTGCTGCGGCATCTTGGGCACCAGCACCACGTTGCCATCGGCCGCCTGCTGCAGCGAGTACTGTTGCGAGGACAGCGGTCTACCTTCGGGATCCCGAAGGTTCTGTAGACATGAGATAAACATATAGCTTCTAGAACTTTCTAGACTGACAACTGTAGATTAACCGATCGAGTGGCGATATTTTTTAGCAGCTAGTAATGCTATATGATTTGGTACTTATTAGTTATTTTTTAGTAATGTTTATGGGTTAGTTAGTTGTTCATATTATTATTTATTAATTTTATTCATTCATTCATTAATCAACACTCACACTGTTAGTAAATTTACTCACACTGTTAGTAAATTTACTACTACTGTAGTAAAGAAATAAAAAAACCACTACTAAAAAAAGCCCCTAAATAATAAACCCATCAAGATAAAAAGGATCCATTAAAATCCGCGAAAAAGTAACGGATACTAATACGAATCTTTTATCTTGATTCGCTGATCTGGGATCCGGGATCCGAGATCCGGGATCCAGAATCCGGCGAATAAATCCATCCATATTATCTTACCTGGAATACATGTCTGTACAATGCAGCGAAACGCTCCTTGACGCGTTGTCTCTCGGCGATGAGGGAGCTGTGATCTCGCTGCGTCCTCTGCTTGCGGTCCCGCACTGTGCGGACTTCGTCAGCTAGGGATGTGATCTGGTCCAGCTTGCGTTTGCGGCAATTCTGAGCTGCCACCTACACGATAAGATTGGAATTAGAAAATAAATGGTATTTTATTGGGATCAGGTCCTCCACGCTAGCGAAGAAGTACAAATTACAGTCGCACTGCTGGGCATGGGCCTCTTCTCATTTGAGAGGGATTAGAGTATAGTCCACCGCGCTAGCCTACTGCGGGTTGGCAGACTTCACACGCCATCGAGAAAATCTCTCAGTCATGCAGGTCTCCTCCTTCACCGTTTGAGCATGTGATAAATACGCACATAACTACGAAAAGGCAGTGGTGCGTGGGAATTGAACTCGAGACATATAGAACACGGTACCCGTCACGCAGAAGCCGATCGCTCAGCCACTACGCCAATGGAATCGTCAATCCAATTTTAAGAAATTTAAGGAATAAAAATAATATTAAACATACCTTATTTTTCCCGCGCCGCCGTATGTCCCGTATAAGTGATAACTGCGCTTCGCTCAAGTCATGCTTCGACAGGCGTTCGTTGAACTCGTCCATTGGCAGGTTAATGATGTCCTGCACCTCCAGGGGAATGCCTGCGGCGACTTGTACAGGTTAATGCTTGCATTTTAATGTATAACACATGTTTTTGTTGTGCAACAGTTGGGCGACTGTTGCGCGATAGTTGGGCAACTTTTGGGCAACTGATAGAAAAATTAATGCATGACATAATATAACTGCCTTGTTGTTTAGTGGTAGTAAGTGCGACTGATGAGCAAGACTTCTTGGGTTCGATTCCCAAGTCAAGCAGTGTTATTGGGATTTTCAATGAATTTCTGAGTAGCAGCTTGGAGGTTGAATTCGTGGCCGGTTGATGGCAATAGGCTCGCCCCTTATTACATGGTCTCTCACATACTCTGCTTAACCCTTCCGGGAAAACAGGCGTGATAGTATGTTATGTTATAAGTTCAAATTACAAGTTAGAGGATAATATAATATTCATTCATGTTGATTCATTATATTTTGATATTTGATTAATTCAATAAATGAATGTAAAAAAATATAGGTATAATAAAGTTATTGTCATTACCTAGTGCTTTAGCTCGCTTCTCGTCTCTGGACAAATGTTGCCCACTGCTGGTCGCGGACGAGCCCCCGTCCGACATACTCCCATCTGTCAGCCGCCGCACTGACAAAAGGGATGATGATATTAAAACCAAGCTATTATGAACCTTATTGCTAGTACGTTATGCTGTATTGTTGTTTGTTGTATATTCGGAAGTACTACATTACACAGTATTTATAATATGATTATAGTTAAAGAGATAGTGAGAGGAAATTTAATAAGTTCTGTTGGTATAGTAAAGTGATAGCTAAGTGATAGTCAAATGATAATAATGTGATAGTGCAGGGAAAAAATAAAATAACATAACTTTATTATTATTCAACTAGAGTGATAGTTAAATAATTTAATAGAAATTTGTTGGGAAAACAACCATACCATTATAGTGAGGTGATATTTGAGGGATAGTTGAAGGATAGTGAAGTGAAAGTGAAGGATAGTGAAGTGATAGTGAAGCGATAGTGAGGGATAGTGAAGAGATAGTGAGGGATAGTGAAGTGATAGTGTGGGATAGTGAACTGATAGTGAGGGATAGTCGAGTGATAGTAGTATCCTTACCTCGTTTATCCCGAACGGCTGCAGGTCGCTGGTCGGCGGCCGCTAGCGGCGCGCTATACGTGTGGTTGTGTCTCACTCGCTCCGGAGTGGCGTACGCGAAGCGAGGTGCCGCCGGGCTTGGGATATTGCTCTGTAGAATATACCATTTATTTCAAAATATGACTATTTTAATAGCCAAAATATCATTTTATTCAAAGTAGGCCAAATTTAATTGGCTCTTTTTGAACGCCGATTGTGTTATAAATTTATAATTTTAGCATCGCTATGTTTAGCCTTATCGGCATACAATTTTTTATACCTATATTTATTATAATTCTTAATAATTATACATATTATATTTGTATACATTATGTTATTTAAATACCATTATAAGTTTAAACAAATCGGATATTTGACACACCCAACGACATGACACAGCTGAGACAATACGGGATGAGACGAGACGAGACAGGAGAATTTAAATTAGTATTCTATTTTTTTCTGTTACCTGCAGGAGAGCGTGGCTGGAATGTGCTGTGTTGAGGTCCAGAGCCGGAGGGTGCAGGTTCGCAACGTGTGGAGGCGCCAACTGGGCTCGCGAACCGAATTCTACTGTGAAACAACAATTATAACTATATCAAAAAGTAGTATATATGTATGTAGTATATCAACCTTCTAGTATCCGTGACACAAGCCTCGTTGCTTACCGCGGAACTAGATGGCGCTGTATGGTCTGTTCTGATATATTTATCTATGTCCGAAGCTGGGGCGGGCCGCTAGTACATGCCCGCCACCCAACATGCCTACTACTGCAACTCCTGTAAGCCAGGAACAACAATAGTAACCATCCAGAAAATCATCGAGACAATGAAGCCCGACGTGTCCCAGAGGAACGATTTTAACTGTCTTGGAACCCGCAGCGAATTTTAATTATGAAATTAAATAGAGGAAGAAAAATATCAGTTTCCTCTTCCCTTCTCATCAAGCGAGAGACAGAATAGAGTTTACATGTCATTGACATAACAGATGTTTACAACTGGGTGAAGCCCAGTTGCCAGGCACCACAGATGACTAATCAATAATTTCAAATGAGAAATCATAAAGGTATAAAAGAGTTCTTGCCATTGTGCATCTGCATATTGTCGTGATGGTATGTCTGTTCGGGGCACTCGTATTTAACCACGCCGGGCCTGCCGACCGGGTCCAGGTTGGAGGCTGGCTGCTCCTGAAGACAAAGTCAAAGGTTTTATTTCAAGTAGACCAATAAGCAGGTGCTTTTGAACTGTCAAAACTAGTTGTACAGTTCCAAAAGCAGGTCTTATGGAAAAGAGTAAAATCTTGGTTGGTATTATGTAAAGACGTATTATGTAAAAGGGGGCAGATATAGATAAAAAAACTGTCGAATTGATAACCTACTTCTTTTTGAAGTCGGTTAATAAAAAAGCTCTTCTCAGTCTCCTTAAAAAATCATCAAAAAATACGCGGAAATCGGGATGGCCTTTTTTTTCCAGCCCCAGCGCCCGTGGCTTAGATTCAAGCAAAGCTCATTCGACTCCAAGCTATTGAAAACTGACAGAGTTCGATCATGATGTCGAGCAAATCAAAATCAAAACCAATGTTATTTAGGTTTTTCTATGAAATTCTCAGCTGGGAGATTAGATTCGTGACCGGTTGATGGTAATAGGCTCGCTCCTTATTATATGGGACCTAAACCAAAAAAAAACTCAGGGCAGGGCACATCGCTCGAAGAACAGACGGCCGTTGAGGTTCGAAGGTTCTTGAGTGGCGACCACGTACTGGAAGACGCAGCGTGGGCAGGCCTCCAGCAAGGTGGACCCACGACCTGGTAAAGGTCGCTAGATGCGGGTAGCGCAGGACCGGTCGTCGTGGCGATCCTTGGGGGAGACCTATGTCCAGCGGTGGACAATACTTGGATTGATGATGGTAAGACCACATACAGACATAAATGTGTTGCTGGGAGTTTGTTGCGCTGCGTCTTCTTCCCAGCGAAAAAACTAGGAAGCGGTGAAGGGCGGGCGTTTTTGGGGGGCTCTCTTTATTGTCGACGTTCAAAAAGAGCCAATTAAACTCGGCCTACTTTGAATAAATTATATTTTGACTTTGAATATGACTGAATGTTTCCTTACATTGATATTTACCTGGAAGCATCGCTTCCCAAACATGTGGTGTTTCTTCTGCGGCTGGTGCGGCGCCGCGCGGTCCCGCCCGTACGAGTTGTCGTACGGACGGAACTTGGAACTGAGGACCAACAAAAATATTGCTAAAGTAAACCAAGTAAAAAAATAAAGTATTTGAGGGAGCTGTGGTTGCCTAGTGGTATACAGTGGACTAAGCTGTCAAAGGCTTCGAGTTCACACCCTTTATTGTCGACGTTCAATAAAACTTTATAACAAAAAAATTTGATCCGCCGCAAGAAGTGAAAAGCTTAAAATAATAAACCATATTCGTAAATACACCTAAGTAATTTTGAGTCAGCGTTATACAATCAATAAACAATGACAACTAAATTACCTTACATTTAAATATAAATAGAAAATTATAAAATAATTAATTAATTCGCTTGTTTGGCGCTGCGGCTACAGGCTAGCGTGGTGGACTATAGCCTAATCCCTCTCAAATGAGGACACCCGTGCCCAGCAATGGGACTGGTAGGCTAATGATGATCTTTATTATTATTATTTTGACATTTATCTTTTAGGACTTTCGCCCGGTATTCGGAGCGAACGATAATTCGTTCGTGTGCCCACAACTTGGCTCCCGAGTCGTATGTATTTGCGAGACACATTTTCGGCCATCGAATTGATGATGGACCATATTTAAATCTCACCTGTGGAATTCTTGGGCGGAGTCGCTGCCATCGCACCATTCTCCATCAGACAGTGACGGAACCCGCTCTGATCCCATCGAAGACACCGCACTGTCAGAAGCTGAATCGCGCTCTGAAAACATCCAAAATATAAGAATGCTGACAAACAGACTAAACACCACTGACCTAAATTAAAATTGACGTCATATATAACAAGATGTGTATGAAAATAAAGAGTGAAAACGCGACTATCTATACCGATCCATAATTAATATTACTAGTGGTCGCACACTCGTTGTAATTCGGCCATATTTAATTTAAATTATAAGTATTATTTATTTAAATTATTAATTTGACACTCCTCCGTCCGCGCAATTTTCGTAAAACAAAGTACAAAGCTTTTGCTTCATCTATTAATATAATAGATATTATAAATGCAAAAGTGTGTCTGTCTGTCTGTTACCTCTTTACGTTTAAACAGCTGAATCAATTTAGTATCCTGGTGAAGGCAATAGGATAGGAAAAGGGGGTTGAAAAATTCATAAGGCCAAGTGCGAGTCGGACCCACGTAACCGGCACCAGTAACCGGCAAACCGGAACCCTTCTTTCCGGTTTGCCGGTTACCTATCGCCGTTAATAATACAGAGCAAATATGGCAGAAAAATCACGCTCAAATATTTATTTTAGTGTTTTGTTGTTATAGCGGCAACAGACATACATTATCTGTGAAAATTTAACTGCCTAGCTATCCCAGTTCATGAAATACAGCCTGGTGACAGACAGACAGACAGACGGACAGCGGAAGCTTACGTTGGGTACGGAACCATTAAAACTGGCAATTAAGTTTGAATGGAATTAATTTGGAGCAGATTAAATTAATAGAATAGGTTCGCCCCTATGTTACATCCCTTAGAATCCCCCACATTTCCAGCAGTGGATCAGAAAATAGTGTCGAATCAGCACGTACCTGTGATCATCATATGCGAGTGGTTGTGGTGCGGCGCATGGTGGGCGGTCGCACCGTCCAGCATACGCATCGTATACATTCCTGAAACAACGACCAAATATTTCATTAACTAGTGGCCGCACGAAAGTCGAAATACGACCATCATCATCATCGTCATCATCATCAACCCATTAACGTCCCACTGCTGGGCACGGGTCTCCTCACATTTGAGAGGGATTCGGCTATAGTCCACCACGCTAGCCTACTTCGGGTTGCAAACTTCACATGCCATCGAGACAAATCTCTCAAGCATGCAGGTTTCCTCACGATGTTTTCCTTCATCGTTTGAGCATGTGATAAATACGCACATAACTTCCGAAAAGTCAGTAGTGCGTGCCTTGGGTTTGAACTCGAGACCTCTGACATCTCGTCCACTGGTCACACCGCTATGCTACCACAGCTCTTTGTTTAATTAATCCCTTTCAAATGAGAGACCCGTGCCCAGCAGTGGGACCATAATTGGGTATATTATGATGATGATTTAAAAATTGTTGTTGGAATAATTAAAGAGTGTTAACAACTACCAGATAGACATTCAGCGGGCGTGACGTATAATGGCATGATTATTAAATTGTTATGTTTCCGGATGTTGTTCATGCTTAGATAAACCATAATTATTAATCAATATTATATTACATCAATTATTAGTATTAATTTAGAACATTTAAATGTGTTTAATAAATATTTTACATTTGATTTGATAACTACGAAATATTATAAATAGGGTAGGACAACCATTATTGAATGTATTGTAACTGAGTGTTTGAACTAAGCTGTAACTCTGCTCAAATATAAACTAGTGTGTGGATAATTAGTGTTTTAATCTCCATAGTGCTTTACATCTCAGAAGTGGGATACTTTTTTTTTTCTTCTTCTATAATGTCCGGACCATACCTGAACGGATTGGGTGTACGCAAACGAAAATTTTGTGTTTCGAGTTCTGAACACGAGAATAGCGATTCCGTTACCGATGTCGACCCTCGGAAGAGCAGAAACAGTAAAAACAGGCACTTTGCTCCCAGTGACGCCGAGGTGATACCAAAGTTCCGACCTGACGATAATAATAACAACGTTGTCGGGTGGCTCCACAAATTAGATCAGTTGGGCGATGTCTACGGCTGGCATGATACTGATCGAACCTTTGTTATGCAATTGCGTCTACGAGACTCTGCTAGAAAGTGAAAATTTTCAACGAGTGGAGACGTATACTACGCGTGAATCTACTTGGAGACGAGGTGCTGCAAGCAATGTGCAAGATTCTACACCGATCTACCCGCTCCAGCTGAAGATATGCTACGTGTGTCGGCGGCCGGGTCACGAGGCGCGTGACTGCAGACAACAACAGCGCTGCGAAAACTGTCAGCGCAGCGGGCACACCACAGCGGCATGCTGGTTCACAGCTGGGACATCCCGCCAGCAACCACAAAAGGTTAGTCAAGTACTGCATAATATAACCTATGATGTATATGCCGATATGTATAAGAAAACTGTAATAGTGAATGGAAAGCGTCTCGTAGCTTACATAGACACTGGCAGCAATTAAATCTACTTTGTAAATCACAAGCCATAAACTTAGAGGTTAAAATCGAGCCTAGTACTACTGTCATGAGAGGGTTTGGCGGAGCATGTGTTAATTCACTCGGTTTATGTTGCTTACGTATTTTAATAGATAGTGTGATATTGGATGGAATATTCGAATCGACTAATTACATTACATCAGATGTCGATTTATTACGTGGACAAAGTATGATTAATAGTGAAGACGTTAGTCTAGTCACTTCAGCTTCTTCTATACGTTTCGTCAAAAGTAAAGTTGTACAGGATTTATTTTTGGACATGGATTTACACGCATCAGACTTTATTGAAACATTTTCAGTACGCTTAAAGCATAAGGTTAGAATACCAAAGCAAACTCAATTGTATGTTAAAGTATTTATTGACTGTTTTGAAAGTCATAGGGACTGTACATTCTTAACTCGTACAGTATGGATGCAGTTAGGAAAATTAACTTATTTAATACCTGCCGCTGTTATTAATTCGTGTCGTACCTATTTGAAGGTTATTAATTTAGGCTATACTGATGTAGTGTGGGAGGACTATAGACTAATAGCTAGGGCGGAATTAGTGTCAATACCAATAAGTGATGGGAATGAATCTAAAATACTAGCTATAGATAGCTCAGATACTAATTGTTCGCGAATTATTTTTTTAAATATCGATAAAGGTTTCCTTAGTCGTACGGAGAACGAACAAGTACTATGTCTCTTAAATAAGTATGCTCACTCGTTTGCCACAAGTACCAAGGACTGCTGAAGGTTGCACTGACCTCATAAAGATGCACATTTGCACTATAGATAACCGGCCAGTGCATTATAAGCCTTACAGATTGTCACATAAGGAAAATGAGATCGTGAAGGGTAAAGTCAAGGACTTGTTAGAGACAGGTATCATAAGGGAGTCTATGTCAGATTACGCGAGTCCTGTAGTACTAGTCAAGAAGAAGGGTGGGGACTATAGGCTATGTGTTGATTATAGGGCATTGAATGCTAATACCATCAAAGATCGATACCCATTACCGCATACTGAAGACCAAGTCAATAAGCTATCAGGCAAATTCTTCTTTACTACACTTGACCTCGCCCAAGGTTATTATTAGGTGAGTCTAGATGAGGAGTCTATACCAAAGACTGCATTCGTTACGCAATCAGGGTTTGGCAAATGCACCGGCTGTATTTTCTCGCTTAATACAAATGACAGGGAAAATCGATCAAGATATTGCACTATATCTTGATGACGTAATGTTACCTACAATATCAGTACAGGAAGGCCTATTACTCTTGGAAAAGGTTTTACAATTACTAGCATGGGCAAATTTAAAATTAAATTTGAGTAAATGTTCTTTTCTTAAAGCATAGTGCCACATACTTAGGCCATGAAATTTTAGCTGGCACCATACAACCAGGCCAAGCTAAAATAAATTGCGTTGCAAAATATAATAGGCCGCGTAATGTAGGTACACGAAATTAGGCAATTTATTGGATTGACGTCTTATTTTAGGAAATTTGTTAAAAGATTTGCAGAAAGAGGCGTTTAATACCCTTAAACAACGTTTAATTGAAAAACCTGTTAGCCATTTACAACTGCGATGCTAAAACTGAATTGCACACAGACGCTAGCAAATTAGGTTTAGGCGGAATTTTTATGCAATATCAAACTGATGGAGTTTTAAAACCAATCGCTTATTTTAGTAGGGTAACCAGCAAAGAAGAGAAACATTATCATAGCTATGAGCTTGAGACCCTCGCTATCGTTGAATCCCTTAAACAGTTTAGAATTTATTTGACAGGGATCAAAGTTAAGGTTAGACTGTGCCGCCATAAGGACGACTCTTGTAAAACTCGATTTAATTCCTCGAATCGTTCGTTGGTGGCTAACCATACAAGAGTTTGATTTGGAAATAGAATATAGGCCAGGCGAGCGTATGAAACACGTAGATGCTTTAAGTAGAAACCCTACTACAAATACAATACTCATAAGTGATTATTCGAATTGGCTAATCACTCTGCAATTAAAAGATGATAATTTACAAAATATTATTTCTAGACTTCATGATAAATCTGATTCAAATTTACCAGTCAACTACATTGTTGGCTGATAGTATATAGATATAGAACAAGATAATATACTCTTCCGAAAAACTGTTGCTGGTGAGCGCTTTGTCATCCCTAAATTAGCTAAATACGGCTTACTCCAAAAATCGATCAAATAGGTCACCCCGGTTTCGAAAAATGTGAAGGTGCTATTAAAGCTCAGTTTTGGTTTGAAGACATGACACGATTCATAAGGAAATTTATATAAAATCGTGTTTACAATGTGCGTATAACAAAGGCAATTATGGTAGGTTGGAAGGTGAATTATATCCAATTAACAAACTAGCCATACCTATGCATACCTTATACGTCGACCATCTTGGTCCTTTTGCTAAACACGTAAAGGAAATACATTCTTGTAGTAATTGATGTTTTCACAAAGTTTGTATTTGCTCGACCGGCTAAGAACTGTAGTTCTGTAGAAACTATTAGGTTACTTAAAGAAATTATTATACAGTTTGGTTATCCAGTAAGAATCATAACTGACAGAGCCAAAGCATTTACGAGTAGATATTTCGAACAGTTTTCTCAAGAAAACCAATTTAAACATATTTTGAACGCAATAGCCAGCCCTCGTTCTAATGGCCAAGTCGAACGCATAAACCGTACTTTATTAAATGGTCTTAATACTATGTCGGAAAGTGAATGCACATGGGACAATAAGTTAGATGATATAGTCTGGGGTATCAATAATACACCAAACGCAACTACCGGTTTTTCGCCGGTTAACCTCATGTTTGGTCACAAAAACTCTAGATATCTCTTTCTCTTCTGATGCACCCTCAACGTCTGAGACTCAACAAAATGAACTCCAGGCAACTAGGGAAACTGCTAAGCTCCGTATAGATAGAAACATGACTACCATGAAAGCGCGATTTGCCAGGAACCGTAAGATATGTACTAAGTATAAAATAGGCCAATTAGTTCTTTGGAATGGGGGTATAGCTAGAGACTCTGGTACTGGCGTTACTAGGAAGATGAATGGATTATACACGGGTCCATACAAAATATCTAAGGCCGAACACACGTTAGATCGATATACTATTTCAAGTATAAAGGGTATGAAAGGCTATAGGAAGTTCAGTGCTGTAGTTCGGGGTGAAACTCTACGTCCGTACAAAACAATGATATCTGAGGATGATAGCGCAGGCAGTGATCGAGAAGTAGATAGGGATGATTTGATTGATCTTCTTCAAAGCTAATAGATCTTTAAATACCAGTATTAGATCATACCATGTATAAAATAATACTAATTATATGACTACTGAATACTTTGTGATAAACTCTTAATAATCATTTAAGGACGGCTATGTGATCAAGTCCATATAACTACAGGTTGCTGTGTGATAAACATAAAAATAGGACGGCTATGTGATCAAGTCCATATAACTACAGGTTGCTGTGTGGTAAACTTAAAAATTAAACCTTAAACCTCGTCGCGGATAAATTAGACCTGTTCTGTTGCTCAATGAGTGAATTCACGAGAATGACGTTGTTTATAATTTGTTATGTAGATATATAGATTTATTATAGTATGTATTAGAGATAAATAATTAGATATATAGTGAACCACACTATCGCATTAAGATTGTGTTCTTGTAATGATAGTGTTTAGTATGGGTGATAAATAAATAAATAAATAAATAAATAAATAAAAAAATAGGACGGCTATGTGATCAAGTCCATATAACTACAGGTTGCTGTGTGATAAACTTAAAAATAGGACGGCTATGTGATCATGTCCATATAACTACAGGTTGCTGTGTGATAGACTTAAAAATAGGACGGCTATGTGATCATGTCCATATAACTACAGGTTGCTGTGTGATAAACTTAAAAATAGGACGGCTATGTGATCATGTCCATATAACTACAGGTTGCTGTGTGATAAACTTAAAAGTAGGACGGCCATGTGATCATGTCCATATAACTATAGGTTGCTGTGTGATAGACTTAAAAGTAGGATGGCTATGTGATCATGGCCATACAACTGCAGGTCGCTGTGTGATAGACCTAAAAGTAGGATGACTATGTGATCAACTCCATATAAGTATAAGTAGCTGCGTGAACAAGTCTTAAAAACAGGACGGCTATGTGATTAAGTCCATTATATGTTTCGGTATCTTATTAATCTGTAAATAAATCTGTGTGTCATTAATAAGTAGCCGCTCCCCGTGTGAAAAGTATAAACAATGACACAACCATAAAATGTTTGTAGGTATAATAGTATACAAAGTACTGCTCTGCTTCCTTTTCTGTTTCAGAACCTCGGGTTCGCAACGGGAGGAGACAACGGTGGTCGTGGGACACTCCCAGTACAGGATGGCCGAGTGTTAACAACTACCAGATAGACATTCAGCGGGCGTGACGTATAATGGCATGATTATTAAATTGTTATGTTTCCGGATGTTGTTCATGCTTAGATAAACCATAATTATTAATCAATATTATATTACATCAATTATTAGTATTAATTTAGAACATTTAAATGTGTTTAATAAATATTTTACATTTGATTTGATAACTACGAAATATTATAAATAGGGTAGGACAACCATTATTGAATGTATTGTAACTGAGTGTTTGAACTAAGCTGTAACTCTGCTCAAATATAAACTAGTGTGTGGATAATTAGTGTTTTAATCTCCATAGTGCTTTACAAGAGCTACAATCATCTTTACTGAAATTCAAGAAGGTTGGGAGAAAATTATTTACTTATCATTTATTATCTTTTTAATTTATATTCTACTTAATCATCCATCACTTTTTATCACCTGTCACCCCATAATCATAGCAAATAAAAACTTAATGACAGATTAGGCTGTATAAACTAGATTCCTATGCCAAATCCTTAACGTCAAAAACAAAAGTATATCACACACGTACAAGTTATGTCAGATTGATTGCGATGTTTTTCTTTTCCATTTAAGCATTTAATGATTTATATACACTGCACGTGAATTTGATTAAACGTACGTATGTACGTGCGTACTAGTCTATATATATGTATATCACAGCCTAGGGTACTAAATAAATAAATGTATCATATGAGACAGCGCCATCTAGTCCCGAGTCAAGCAACGCAAAAAGAAACCGCTCTATTATGCAATTTTTGCGTAAAACTGAAAGGTTTGATATTTTTTTTATTAAAATAAAATTAATTACAGCACAAAATCAATATCTAGTTCCATAATTTCCGTACTAATATTATAAATGCGAAAGTGTGTCTGTCTGTTCTTCTATCTGTCTGTTACCTCTTCAAGTTTAAACTGCTGAATCGATCTAAATGAAATTAGGTATGGAGATAGTTTGAGTCTCGGGAAAGGAAATAGAATAGTTTTTGTCGTGGAAATAATTACTTATAAGGGAATCTTCGGCTAGAAACACCATGCACACTCTTACAATTTTTTTTATAGCTTTTGCTCGCGATTTTGTATTGTTACAATTCATGATTGTATCCAATCTCCTTTTTCATCAATCTCTTTTCCCATGGGGGTAGGCAGAAACTACAGAATGCCACGCGCTACGGTCCCTGCATACCACTTTTGCCTCGTCCACATTCATACATCTCGTCATACACGCGCGCCGGTTACGAGTACTGCGCACCTTTTTGAAGGAGTTCACCAATTAGGTCGGTGTATGTCCTTCTAGGGCGCCCCCTCCCGGCGTTTCCACTGACATCAGCATTATAAATTCCTTTCGTCTATCGCCTATCATTCATCCTTTCAACGTGTCCAAACCAATTAATTTAGTTAAAAAATTGAATTGAAATTACTATCGTTATTATTTATTTTCCTATTGTAATTAAAGTACCGCAATAAATAAATAAATAAAAGAATACTACTGATGAGTCCCTAATCCTAATCATCATCATAAACCCATTAACGTCCCACTGCTGGGCACGGGTCTCCTCTCATTTGAGAGGGATAAGGCTATAGTCCACCACGCTAGCCTACTGCGGGTTGGCAGACTTCACATGCCATCGAGACAAATCTCTCAAGCATGCAGGTTTCCTCACGATGTTTTCCTTCACCGTCTGAGCTTGTGATAAATACGCACATAACTTCCGAAAATTCAGTGGTGCGTGTCTTGGGTTCGAACTCGAGACCTTTGACATCTCAGTCCATTGGTCACACCACTAGGCTACCACGGCTCTCTCTCTAATCCTAATAATTGGTAGGATAAAAATATATATGTATAATAGACAATTACGTTGACAGAAGGTTGACAGACGTCGCATTGCCATTGAAAAAAATTCTCACTTACTTAAGTTTTGTTTAAGCTGCTGATAATATATAATAATATAATATTCCCGGACATTATGACACCGCGCCATCTAGTTCCGTGGTAAGCAGCGAGGCTTGTGTTACAGACACTAGAAGCTTGATATACTACATATATAGTTTTTTTTTGTAAATACATACATATTATACATAGCTACATCCATGACTCGGATACAAATGCTCATGCTCATCACATAAACATTTGACCCTACCGGGATTCGAACCCGGCACCCGTAGCACAGAAGGCAGCGTTAACTACCGCTGGACTAATCAGGTCGTCAAATAAACGCTAGGTAGTGAAGTAGTTGAGATAGCCTAGCGGTGTGACCAGTTGTCTGTGAATTTAAAGTTCTCAAGTTTGAATTTGAGGCACTCACTTAAAACTTTTCAAAGTTACATGCGTATTTATCACATGCTCATTCCAGGAAAGAAAATATCGTACAGAAACCTGCACTCCTAGAGGTTTTCTCAATGGCATGTTTTTTTTTTTATTATTTATTTATTCACTTTACAAACTTAAGTCTAGTAAATTGTACACTCGCCAAACGTGCAACCGTTTAACGGCGAGACGTCCTCTTAATAATTTTACATTATGTACTATGTTACTTATGTCTGCCAACTCGCAGTAGGCTAGCATCGTGGACTATAGCCTAATCCCTCTCAAATGAGAGGAGACCCGTGCCCAGCAGCGGGACAATAATGGGCTGATGATGAATTATAATAAAAAACGCACAAAATATCAAAAATAAGTATTTGCTACGATAACTTACTGCTTTTATTTAACGAAGAAAATTATTTTTTAACACAATAAACAAAACTGGTGCTAATAAAACCTACCTAGCCTCACCTCCTTAAAAAAGTTCAACATTTTTAATATTAAAAAAAAACACAATTTAAAAATGTCAGTTTTCACACAGTACATTAATTTAAGCCTATCAGGCTGGTATTAAAAAAGGAATAAACCAAAAATATTCGACTCACGCTGAATTGCCATAAACAAAAATTGAATGAAAGAGGTTTAGCTATGAAAGAAGGTAACAATCTTATCAAAGGTTTTTTTATTATCTTGAATCTAAGTTTAAAAAAATGTCGAACAATGATGATTATACATATTTTTTTAACGTCACGTGTGCTGGTCAGTGACAATTAGGATATCTCTTTTTCACTTATGCATTTTTGCATAAGTGGATACGGGACAGCAAGATATTTCTAGTAGAACTAACTGTATGGAAAATTGTATCTAGGCATATTATTTAGTATATAATTCTGTGTCTGGTCTGTGTATTATTCTCTAAATACATGGAACAAATCAGCATTTTTCTCTGTGTGAGTGACGTCACAGCGAGAACAGTAGTGAGGGCTCACGTTTTGGCGCCAGAATTCAAATAAATTTTATATAAAAAAAAAACAATGTAATAATAAGTTCAGAATAAAAACTTGTCTTTCCTAAATATTAAAACGAAAATACTTATGACCTAATACTCTTTAGAGCGAACACAATTATTTGACCCGAGACAGCAACCTTATACCCATCACAATAAGGGCGATTTTGCTAAAAATTGGGCGCCTAAAAACGAAAAAGGTATTATTCTTGCATTGAATTGTGTCACGTATCGTTAAGATAGTGTAATCAAAGCCAGTCACCATGACTATGTCGTTTTTTACTTATCTCTGAAGCGATAAGAAGTATTTTATTAACGTCTCATTGCTATTTTCGAATATCTTCAGAATAAGGAGCAAATTAAGTCATGGCTGAAAATTTATACTATACGTGGTCGTCCAGTGTCGTCCACTATTCGAAATACAGCCATAATTAATATTTTTTTTGGGTCTTGAATGGCAACTGAAGCCTTAGATATAATGCCAGAAAAACCATAAGTAATTTAAATTATAAGTTTCTTTCTGAATAATAAAAAAAAACATATATAAATTATAAGTCTGGGAATTTCATACTCCTCAGTCCGCGCAAATTTCGTAAAAACTGATACAAAATTTATGGTTCACATATTAATATAGACATTATAATATATTTTTTGGGCCATGCCCGCCACACTAAGTCCCTACTACTGCAACTTCTGTAAGCCAGGATTAACAGTAGTAACCATCCAGAAAATCGTTGAGACAATGAAGCCCGACGTGTCCCAGGGGAATGAATTCAACTGTCTTGGAATGCGGAGCGAAATTAATCATGAAATTAAATAAAAAGTTGGTTTGGTAAAACGCGCTAATCTGAGGAACTACTGGTTCGAATTGGAAAAACATTTTAGTGTTGGATAGCCCATTTATAAAGGAAGCTATAGAATATATTTGAAACGTCTGGATTAAATAATAATAGTATCATCATCATCAGCCCATAAAGTATACCGCGATAAAATTTGTAAAAAGTGGTTATATTAAAATTTTTCTTACTCTTATTGCGACTGGATCCCTCTCAAATAAGAGGAGACCCGTGCCCAGCAGTGGGACAGGAGATAGGTTGATGATGATAGATCGTTTTGATGACATTTGCGACAAATAAAAAATAATTTGAGTCAAAATCTTGAAATATCAAACGTCACCGACAAACAAAGCTCTCAGATATGAAAGAATTGTCGCTTAATGACTTGAAAAGGCATATATATGCATTACGAATATTTGAAGAACGATTTAAAATATAATAAAAATATCTTATTTTTTATAGCCCGGCCTGCTGGTAAGCGGTTACCGTAGCCTATAGACGTTTGCAACACCGGAGGTGTCGCACGCGCGTTGCCGTAAAAACTGTTTTACGTTTCTGACACCCCTGTCTTACTGTTACTAAACTGACAGCAAACGGAATTCCCATGCTGTCAGAATAGTCACCACCTCTAATGAGCTTATCTTATTATTCAATGATCTTGTATTATCAATGAAATAAAGTCATGAATCCACGTTTTAATGTTATCAATTTTAAGGCGTGTTTCTACCTACTGAGCGGCAAATTGAAACTAAAAAAATTGGTTGACTGTAAAGTCGGTTTATGGACGATTATTTTACGTGATAACAAGCCGAACGCTTGGGCCGATCGTACCTCTCTATCGCTTGTTCTGCGCTCTCGCTTACCCGCTCGGCTCAGACGGAACGTGTACATTTTTTCGTGCGTGCAGCCGGCGTTCATCGATTTCTAAGACGTTATCACGTCAAAAAGTTGTAAGGAAGAAACTGTCTCGTTGGTCTAGTGGTCATAAATGCGACTGCCGAGCAAGAGGTCTTGGGTTCGATTCCTCGGTCGAGTAGTGTTATTGGGTTTTGCTATAAAGTTCTCAATAACAGCTCAGGCCTTTCGTGCCTGAAGGCAATAGGCTCGCCCCCTATTACATGGGCCCTAAAACATACCGGCCAAATGTAAGTGTACATTTATACATATCTGCCTAACCTTTAGGGAATGACAGGCGTGATAGTATGTATGTATGTAAACAATAATTCGCATACGTAACATCTGATAGTCAAGCGCGAATCAAATTTACGCCACATCTACATGACAAGCCCGAATTAAACCTACTTATAGCAGTACATCAAAACTTCTAAGTCACGTAAACAAAGAAAAAAAAACTGCTTGTCATTTTGGTAGCTAGGGGCTCGTTCCACTATCGTTAGGCGTTATCTGACACATGTATTTAAAAGTGGAACTCATTTTTGTTGTGTCAATGTGAGATAAGTTATTCTATAATTATCGAGTGTTGGTGAAACTGGCCATTTTTTATGGCCACTTTTTGGCGCGTTTTTAGGGTCGAATTATAGATTTTTATATTTTTTTATTTTATACATAAGTTGACAATGGGATACAAAAAATATTATTATAAGTGGCTTATCTACCTAATCTTACTCGGATAGACATGTTATAAACTCCGTGATCTTTGTACATACAGTAAAAAGCAAAATAAAATACGTAAATATTGATAACTAGTTTCTACCCGCGAGTTCATATGCTCATACGTTCATATATAAAATTATTATTTTTTATCCAATCTTCTTATTTATTTCTTAGGAAGTTCTTCTTTTTAAGAAATTTACTATATTACTTTATTAACTTCCATCCTGATTTTCGCCTCCTTAAAGGATGTTTTTGGGGATAAAATCTATTTAATAATCTCTCCTGGCATTCGAACTATCTCCATACCAAATCTCATCTAAATCAGTTCAGTGGTTAAGCGTGAGTGTTCATATTAAGTATGGATGTTAGGCATTATGTGTTTGTAGAAAAAATCCTTAAGCTACGCCAAATCTTTTCGTCCCAAATAGCGCAGTGTCTCAATACGAAAGTCTTTGACCAGTGTGTGTTGCCAGTGATGACTTATGGCACCGAAACGTGGCCGCTTACAATGGGCATTATAAGGAAGCTCACGGTCACTCAGAGAGCGATGGAGAGGGCTATGTTAGGAGTTTCACTACGTGATCGAATCAGAAATGAGGAGATCCGTAGAAGAACCCGGGTCGCTGACATAGCCCGAAGAATCGCCAAACTCAAGTGGCAATGGGCAGGGCACATCGCTCGAAGAACGGACGGCCGATGGGGCCTGAAGGTTCTAGAGTGGCGACCACGTACTGGAAGACACGTGTGGGCAGGCCCCCGGCAAGGTGGTCTGACGACTTGGTAAAGGTAGCTGGAATCCACTGGATGCGGGCGGCATACGACCGGTCGTCGTGGCGATCCTTGGGGGAGACCTATGTCCAGCAGTGGACGTCTAACGGTTGAAATGATGATGATGATGAGAAAAAATCCTTACCATCGTAATACTTGTAATAGCTATTCAGATATTCCAACGGATCCGGATATATCAGCGGACTCCTCAAATATGGCGCCATTGAGTAAAATGGCTGCGTGAAAGCGTAGCTCGCAACTGTCAAATCCATGTTTAATCGTCGATTATCTTCACAATCTTAATTATTTATTTAGTGATATATTGGCAATATTCCTCGCAATATATTTCTTCATATATACGCATAAATATTTCGGCGATAACGTGAAATAATTTCGTCGGAAAATTATTATTTTGCCGTTATTTCCATGACGTTTTTCGGAAATTCCCCGAACGTCAAGCGCGTATTTAAATACTAAGCCAACTTGATCTTAATATAAACAGCAAAGCATTGTATCTTATCTAAAGCTAATATTAGTTAACTTTCAAGGATCGAAAAATAGTCTGTATTTAAATGAATATAAACAAAAATTGTATCGTTTCAGAACTGATATTGACACTTTCGTTAATGACTCGCAAGTAGTTCTTTGTCTTCTTAACGCCATACAAAAACGACACATGCAAAGACTACATCTGCTGTGCACCTTTCTACTCTTGACTGTCTCCTTGCGAAAGAATGGCATTAGTATTCCTTTTCGATCAAAAAGCGTCCCAAAAATCAATCCGTTTAAGTGTCAAATAACTGTCACAAGTAAAAACAAAACCAGTTCTTTTTAACAGCGAAAAATATCAGTTCTTTTATATCACTCAAATGTTATTTTAACTGTTCTTTTCACTGTTCGTTCACTTGACGATGTTAAACTTCATCACAAATAGTCTGTAGACGTATGAATAGATGCCCATGTTTGTTTTACAATTTGCGTCAATGCTTTTCAGATAAACACATAATGTTTAAACAGCTTATAAGAAATCTCCAAAATAGTTTTATTTTCCAATAACAATCGGGTCCAAGGCAAAACTATATTACTTTCACCTCTTTGGTACCCAAATATGAATAAAACTTTTCTAATTCGCGGGAAAACAAGGGCGATTTTTAAAAAAAGGAACACTGCACTGACGTCTGAAGAGAAAAAACACTTTGACGCAAAGGAATTCACTCCACAGCCACAAATAAATGACAAATGGTAACGTTTTCACATGATGCGCTTAATAAACTCTCGTAATACAAACAATACTATCTTATTTACTATGTAAATAGTTTTAAATTTAGAACGCGTACACATATTATTACTTGGTCGAACATCATCGTGTTCTATCTGTGGAGCTATAGAGGTGACTAAAATGATTTTTAGAACTGATGACGTCATACGATAAGTTATGATAAGGCATTGTTATTTGTTGAATTCAATACTCATTTACGAACAGCTGATTTATACAAATATAATGTACCATCACGCCTGTCGTCCCCGAAAGGTTAGGCAGAGGTGTACTTATGTAAATCCACGGTATGTTTTTAGATCGCATGTTATTGGGTGCGAGCCTAATGCCATCTACCGAGCACGAATACAAACTTCGAGCTGCTAAAAGCGCGATAATACTTTGCTTGACCTGAGAATCGAACCCAAGACTCAGAGATTTATGACTACAAGACGAACGAGGCAGCTGATTAGCGAATTCATTATCATATAGGTATGTTACCTATGAATTAAATATTTATCACAAACAATTTTGTAATTTATATAAATGTGTTTTGATAATGATATTTAAATAATAAGAGGACAATTGTTTCGTGTAGTATTTCGTTTATCTGAAATAATCCTGTGTAATGTGCGATAAGTATCTGAAGATAAAAGTATAAGTCACCGTGCTTTGTGCAATAATTATCATTAAATATGTTATTATTACGTTTATCACGAAATACTGACACTTTTCAGTTTTTAATACATCTCTATTGTACTATTTATTATTGTCTATGATTTTAGATAGGCATAGCGAAGTTTCCCACTTAAATTGAACTACCCGACTGGGAAAGAATCTCCGCCTCGGTGAAGGAAAACATCGTGAGGAAACATGCATGCTTGAGAGATTTTCTCGATGGCATGTGAAGTCTGCCAACACGCAGTAGGCTAGCGAGGTGGACTATTGCCTAATCACTCTCAAATGAGAGGAGACCCGAGCCCAGCAGTGGGACAAATTCAAAACATGTTTTTCAAGTAGACCAGTATAACAGGTGCTTTTGAATTGTCAAACTAGTTGCACAGTTCCAAAAAGTAGGTCTATGGAGAAGAACCGGCAAGAAACTCCATAGATACTCTTTTAAATAAATACAAATTACAATATAGGAAGTCAATTCCTTTACAATTTTCATTTGCAACATCAATATGAGAATAATGCAGTTTGGTGTGAAATGTATGAACTATTTACGCAAGACAAAATAAAACGGATTCAGAATGCCGTAGTATGTATGAGTCGACCAGCCTCCACTGACAGCACCCGACAATAACGGGTTGATGATTTACTTGTAAATCTAGTTCCTTTGAGCATTATGTGAGGTATCAGTAAAATGGATTGTTGTGTGAATTTTATTCAATAAATAACCTGTAAAATAACGAGACGATTGGCCCATTGGTTGAGCGTTCGGCATGTGCGTTACGGGTTGTGAGTCCGACCCCCGCACAGAGCAAATATTATGACCGATTCTGTGATATATGTACATACTTACAAAAAAACTATATAGTATATCAACCATCTAGTATCCGTAACACAAGCTTCGTTGCTTAGCTCGCAACTAGATGGCGCTGTGTCATAATGTAAGGATATATTTATTTGTGCGATCTATATATCATTATCAGCTTATATTCTGAGCGTATATGTATGAAGATTTGTATTTGTAAACGAACCCACATCATTGAAGAAAATTCTAGTGTGAGCGAACATTTTAATACAAAAAGAAAAATTGATTTCTAGTTTTTTCTTATGATTTCTATAAAATACATGCAACGCTTCTTACATTAAATATTTGGTTAGTGACGTCATTATTGTAGTAAGTCTAAAAATAACACACAGATTGATATTTCTCTCTGAGTTTTTGAAGTGTTTACTCTGTGAACGACTTAGATAATCTGTTGATCTGTTGATTTCTTTATCATATCAAATAATTAATTTTAAGTTATTGCTGTGCTCAAACGGGGTTCATGTTTGATACATTCATACTAATCCATATTATAAATGCGAAAGTGTGTCTGTCTATCTGTTACTTCTTCACGCTATAACCGCTGAACCGATTTATATGAAATTTGGTAGAGAGATAGTTTGAGTCCGGGCAAGACACAAAGGATAGATTTTCGAAGAAATCTTCTCTTAAAAGGGAGTAAAGGGGGATGAAAGTTTGAATGCGGATAAAATCACTAATTTTACGCAGACGATATGGCGTGCAAAAGCTGGTAAGTATATGTAGGAATGGAACGTGTTGAATGAAAGAGATGAAACATTGTGACTTGTAAGGTGCGAGTGAGAGAAGGAATAAATGTTGAGAATGTATGATTAGATGACGAACTGTAACGCAAGGGATCGGAGTGACAGATGGCAGATGAATGACGGATAGACAGAAAGAGAGATAGAGAGTAAGAAAGACGAACTGCAAGAAGAAAGATGTTGTTAAGACGAAGACAAAGAAAACTTAATTAAATTCTGAAGATCCTGGAGTTTAATTCCTGCCGAACATATTTACAATCCCACAAATTATGGGGGCCCCTCCGGGGGAATATTTACCATATTCTTTATAAACAAGATGATTGCAAAATAAATGTAAGTAATATGACGTACCTTCGTTCATGGCCATGTCCATCAGCTGAAGATCTTCGTCGTTCAGAATAGACTGAAGAAACCCATCCTGGTTCGTCGGACCTGGCATTTCTGCCGAGGAGTTCTGTGGAAGAAGAAAATAAATAAATAAATATTCTTGGACATTATGACACAGCTATCTAGTTCCGTGGTAAGCAACGAGGCTTGTGTTACGGATACTAGATAGTTGATATCATCATTTCAACCGTTTGACGTCCACTGCTGGACATAGGTCTCCCCCAAGGATCGCCACGACGACCGGTTATATGCCGCCCGCATCCAGTGGATTCCAGCGACCTTTACCAAGTCGTCAGTCCACCTTGCCGGGGATAGTTGATATACTACATATATACTATTTTTTTTTGTAAATACATACATATTATACATAGATCCATGAGTCGGATACAAATGTTGATGCTCATCACACAAACATTTGTACCTACCGGGATTCTAGCCTGGGACCAGACACACACAAGCACAGAAGGCAGTGTTGAATACCGCTGAACTAATCGGGTCGTCAATTTGAGTGCGTTACTGTACTTAGTCACGGACAGACTGAGGTGTTAAGTGTGTTGATGTTATAATTACTAACAGCAAAATTTTTGTTAGTTTTGGACTTTTCAATCTATTTTATTACATATGTATTTAAAAAAAAAAACCATGTATATTTTTCTTAGTGTAGTCAAGCAAAACTATTGACTTTTCGGAAGTTATGTGCGTATTTATCACATGCTCAGACGGTGAAGGAAAACATTGTGAAGAAGATTACACGCCTGAGAGATTCCGTAGCAGGCTAGCTGCTAGCGTGGTGGGCTATACCCTAATCCGTCTCAAATGAGAGGAGACCCGTGCCCAGCAGTGGGACAATATTTGGGCCGTTGATGATGATGATGATGAATATAATTTACCTGATAGTAGAGAGGATCATGTTGTTGCGGATGCTGTGCCGATTCCACCTTGTAAGCGCCATCTAGCGGAGCCGCCGCGCCACCTGACAAGCAGAGAAATTCTCAATTACGACGTATATCAGATAATTGTATTCAATTGACCTACATCGTCAGGCTCACATTGTTAACAAAGATGTTTGGATTTCAAAGAGACCATGATTCTCCGAGGTTGTTTCAGCATTTCTTCTCAGAGGTCGTCAGTCAGGAAATGCCGACGCCCTCTAGATCCTAAAATGTGTCTTATACATGACTTGTAAGTGTCTTTAAAAAATCTATTTACAGAAATAAATATAATTTATCATTTATCAATATTGCGCATTCTATTCCGATACTTGATTTTGTGTGGGAGAAAATATGTGTTTAGAGATCTGTTTACCCCATATTTCTACCCCATAGGGGTAAGCAGAAACTACGGAGCTCTCGCGTTATGTCCCCATTCATACATCTCATCATGCACGCGCGTTACGAGTACTGCGCACCTTTTTGAAGGCGTTCACCAATTAGGTCTGTGTATGTCCTTCTAGGGCGCCCCGCTCCCGGCGTTTCCACTGACATCTGTCTTATGAATTATTTTCGTCAATTGCCTATCATTCATTCTCTTAATATGTCCAAACCATCTCAGTAGAAAAACATACCATCACGCCTGTCGTCCCCAAAGCGTTAGGCAGAGGTGTACTAATATGCATCAAAATTTTGCCGGTATGTTTAGGTGCCATCTAATAGGGGTCGAGCCTATTGCCATCAACCGGACACTAGCCCTAACTCCGAGCTGCTACTGAGATTTTCATAGAAAAACCCAATAACACTGCTCGACATGGGAATCGAACCCAGGCTCTATTATTCGGCAGTCGCGCTGTACAACCACTATATCAATGCGGTAGTTATTATTATATAGATTCGTGTCCGGTTGATGGCAATAGGCTCGCCCCCTATTACATGGGACCCAAATCATACAGGCGAAATGTGGGTGTACATTAGTACACCTCTGCCTAACCCTTCGGGGACGACAGGCGTGATGGTATGTTAATAATAATAATAACATATGTACGCTAGACTTACCGTATGCTTCTGGATGTTTCTCGGGTACTGGAGGTATTGGGGCGTGGTAGTTGGGGGCGTACCCACCCGCTGCACCGTGACTGAAAATAATAATACAATTATATTATTAATAAATAAATAAATATTTCTGGACATTAGACACAGCGCCATCTAGTTCCGAGCTAAGCAACGAGGCTTGTGTTACGGATACTAGATAGTTGGATAAGGATGTACCTATATTATACATAGGTACATCCATGACTCGGAAACAAATGTTTATGCTTATCACACAAACATTTGTCCCTACCGGGATTTGAACCCGGGACCCATAGCGCAGAAGGCAGTGTTAGCTACCGCTGGACTAATTGGGTCGTCAAGAATTAATTATTAATGACCTAATCAATGACGTAATATTGATAAGTCTCGGTCTCTCAAGCATGCAGGTTTCCTCACGATGTTTTCCTTACCGTTTGAGCGTGTGATAAATAAGCACATAACTTTCGAAAAGACAGTGGTGTGCCTGTGGCTTGAACTTGAGACCTTTGACATCTCAGTCCACTGGTCACACCTGGAGGTAGCTGTGGTTGCCCATAACCTCTGCTTTCTAAGCCAGAAAATAAAGGATTTTGTTATTACCTTCTTATATATGTCGGAGGAAGCTATAAGTCGGTTTGATTATTGTTTGCAAGAATAACGCACATAATGATTTATTACACTTTTCCATGGCTTAAAACCTCCTTAGTCTAATAAAAAGTAAAAAATATTGTCAGTCAGTTATAGACCAATCAGAGCAGAGCATTTAGCTTGAGCGTGGTCGAGGATCCATCTTTACTTTTGGAGGGACGCGGACAGTATTGGACATTATTGAGAAATAGCGACTGATCGAGTTGGATCATTGAGATTGAGAGACTGAAAGAGTATTAATTGTTGGTAAAAGTGAGACCGGTGCCCTGAACTCGCTGCTCGGTCTTAACTGTGCATTTTCTCTCGATATTATTGTAAAGTGATAAATTGTTATTTAATCCGAATTAAGATAATATGTAGTGCAAAACAATGATCATTATGTTTGTGCTTGCAATTAACCCTAATGATGCCCACTAAATTCTTAACCACTAATGACGATGTCAACAGAAATAATGTTTCTCCGACATATATAAAATTCTCGTGTCAAGTCGTGTCATAGTGTTTGTCGCTGAACTCCTCCGAAACGGCTAGACGGATCATTACGAAATTTTGTATGTATATTTGGTAGATCTGAGAATCGGTCTTAGGCTTTTTTTCACCCATAGGTGATAAGAATGTCCAACACCAGATGTTTTTTTTAAAAACGTTTGCTGGGTCAGCTATTTCTTATACATATGTATAAAATTCTCGTGTCACAATGTTCGTTCCCGTACTCCTCCGAAACGGCTTGACCGATTCTCATGAAATTTTGTGAGCATATTGAGTAGGTCTGAGAATCGGCCAACATCTATTTTTCATACCCCTTAGTGATAAGGGTTGTCCACCAACCCCTATAATGTGGCAAAACAACGTTTGCTGGGTCAGCTAGTATTATTATAAAACTTAAAGAGAATACTTACGTGATATTATGCGCGTGGGGATGTGGGTGTGGGTGTGGGTGTGGGTGCGGGTGCTGGTGGTGATGGTGGTGGTGGTGGTAGTGCTGGTACTGGTCCGGGGGGGGCGGCGGGGGGATGGTCAGCAGAGAGGCCAGGTCCTGCCACCGCTGCTCCACCGACATCGACCGCATTAACGACTGTCGACAAACAATTGAGAAGGTTAATATTATTGAAACTTGTTTCCAATTACTTACATACCATCACGCCTGTCGTCACCAAGGGTTAGGCAGAGGTGTGCAAATAAACACCTACATTTCACCGGTATTTTTTAGGTCCCATGTAATAGGGGGCGAGCCTATTGTCATCAACCGGGCACGAATCCAAACTCCGAGCTGCTACTGAGAGTTTCATAGAAAAATCCATGGGAATCGAACCCAGTATCGATTGTTCGGCAGTCGCACTGTACAACCACTAGACCAACGATACATTTTCCGTCAATTTTAAGGGAATATTCGTCATCATCCCTGATCCTAAACCCTGCCTGTATTTTTCTTCAACTATAATGATTTTCTTTTTTATTATTAAACCCTCAGGTTTAATAATAAAAAAGAAAATGATGCATGATAGAATGCCCAAATAATAATTATTGATATAAAATATTTCAAATAAATGAGAGCGTCGCTTGAATCTCGTAATGTAATTAATTACGAAAATAAGTTCCACTACTCGCCGCTAGGGCTAAAATAATGTTTGCTTTAATCAATAGATGGCGTTGCTTTAAATATTTCAATCTGATAAAAAAAGTTATTTTACATTTTAATAATTATTTTATATTATGTACAGTGTTAATAGGTTTTTAATTTAGTTTTAATTTCTTTGGTTGACATGATTGACAAAAAAAAATGCGGAATTAAGCTTAGATTAGGTAACTTGAGACCTACTTTCAAAACATTAATTTACGATTGAGTACTTTCAAATTTCGTAGCTTATTTTTTTTCTGAAACTTTTATGATTTTGATTAATTATCTGAGCTAAGTTTTAATTTAGTACGTAGTAGTAATTGCTAGAAACTCAAGACAGATTTTTATACAAAATTATAAACTTTTTCGGATGATAAAGCATAATAAAATAAATATCTCAAACACTCAAGTGCGTATATCATTAAAACCCACAAATCGGATGATACTTCTAAAATCTCAACAAATCTACACAAGAAAGCACAGATGTTCAAACAGCGAGAGAAGAAAAATACCACAGACAAGGTAAACTCGTTCAGTTGGCGCGAAATCTTAAAACAAATATGGTGACTTTCGATGTCAATACTGTTAATGACAACACGAAGCCTAACGGAAAATTTTGTATTTTAACGATGAAAGAACTTGATTTTTAACGGAGTTTCTCGCGTTTTTGACGATTTAGTTCAGGGCGATGTTGGTGGTCTAGTTATAGTGATAGCATCATGCTTTTATCATCGAGGTGATAGGCAGAGGAATGTTCATTGTTCATCCAAAGTTTATCAATATGATAATTAGGATCTCATGTAGGTGCAAGACCAAAGAGGATTCTGTTAGAACTTTTGAGATTCGAGGTAGTGCATAGAGAGCTGTCAAATTCGGGAAGTACTTACCTTACAGAAGACCGCAAAGAAACAATGTTAGTTGTTTCTGCGAGCGAGTAAGGTTACCAGAGCTCGGTAGGTGAGTGACTGTTCTGATATCATGGGAATTCCGTTACTTGTCAGTGTAGTAACTCTCCTATTTTAAGATACCCAAAACGCTTATTACATATGTTTCGAGTTCTCAAAGGCGTAAATAGGTTTTTACAGGGTCAACACACTAGCGACACATCTGGTGTTGCAAACATCCATAGTTTACGTTTTTGAGATTTGACATCAAATCCTTAAAAAAACGAATGTCAAAAATGTTAAGCAAATCCATATCCATACTTTAATACTTTTAATATTATAAATACGAAAGTGCGTCTGTCTGTCTGTTACCTCTTCACGCTATAACCGCTGAACCGATTGAGATGAAATTTGGTATAGAGATAGTTTGAGTCTCGGGGAAGGATATAGGATATCGACATAGGTTTTCATCCCAGAAATAATCCATATTTTAATTTTAATCATTCATGTTTCTATTACCGCAATAATAAAAAAAATATGCAGACGAAGCGCGGGCAAAAGGTATATATAGACATAGGACAAAATAAACCAATAAAAAAACAAAATTATAACGTTTTAGAATTCTAATTTGAATTCAAATAAAGTATATTTAATTAAGCTACCGGTCCCATTGGACTCGCGTGCCATCAAGCAAACATGACAAGCCAAACTGACTGTTTGAGATGGTTAACAAGTGTTCAGTCAATATTGACAGCAAAGTTGGTTTTCACTGACAGTCTTTGTGGAGGGAAAACGGTTTTTTTTTCGTTTGTTTTCGTTTAAAGTGAACTGTTACATTATGAGATGATAGACCGAAGTGAACAAGGACCGAATGAATAATGAATGAGAATAAGAACGACAACTGTGTTTATTTTATAGTTGATATTCATTTAGTATCTATGCTAGATAGATTTCCTTTTTTAAACGTTGCCCCTAACAAAGATTTTCTCCTGTGTTGTGGTGCATTTACGAATACAAATTTTCACACACACAAAAGCCAACGCGAACGCCAATGTAGAATAATAAATGACTATGAAGGAATTTTCCAAGTGTTTATTTACAAAGCAATGCGTTATTTTATTATTTACAATAAAGGTACTGTAATAATTTCGGTGCCCCATAGTGATAAGTTATCGAATAAAATGGTTATAATTTGTTTGAAGATGAAATATATAACTACTGGTATTTTGATTCTCCTCCATCTCCTAGCTACTAAACATTACGATATATTTGTTTAATTAAGTCCATTTACAACTCATTGACACAGTATTCAATGTTCTATAACTAAACCCATTTAAGCATTACCTTACCCAATGACTAAAAAACCTCTTACCCCAGATCAAGCAAAAAAAAAACATTAAATTCAAATATCAAATAGAGAATATATCAACAACGAAAAAGATTTTATGTAAAAATTAAAAACAAGAGCATGATTACGCAAAAAGTTTGCATGCCGGATTAAAAAAATACATACTCTCGTTTCAACGGACGATTGAAAGTACTTGACATAGACAAGTTAAATAAAATTAAACTGTAATGCGCTTTCTAGCTTTGAGAGTTAACCCGTACACTGTCGTTAACTGTAGTGCTGACTAACTGTTTTATTTCAAGTTATGTGATATACACCATCCAGAAAATTGTCGAGACCATGATGCCTGACGTGTCTCAGGGGAACGATTTAAACTGTCTTCGAATCCGCAGTGAAAATAATCATGAAATTAAATATAACGATACAGAAAAATATTAGTTTTCCACTTCCCAATCAAGCGAGAGACAGAATAGAATTAAACGTAGTTACCATAAGAACTATTGTTTGCAGCTACTTTGAGTCAATTATGGGTTGTATACTAGGTAATTTTCTGAAGTGATGTGCGTATCACATGCTCAAATGAATGAAAACATTGTAAGGAAACCTGATTCTACAGAGCTTTTCTTGACGACGTGTGAAATCTACCATCTCACACTAGGGTAGCGTGGTGGACTATAGCCTAATCCCTCTCAAATGAGAGGACACACCGTGCCCAGTACACAGACAGTGGAATCACAACAATAATATTAGCGTCTATGTATTAAACATAATCAGATCCTCATTCCAAAAAAAAACCATTCATCTCAAAAGCAGTACCATTTCTGTACCAGCGCACGAACGAATGACGTCATTAGACTCGTGTTGCCCACGTGTCCACAATTAGGCGGTGTACTGGCTTGCGTGCCGCAAATTGCACGCCTGCGATACTGTCCAGTGTATAATCTTGTCACACCTTGAGACAAGGTCGGCACAAGACGTTTTGTGTCGTTCGACGTGACATATAACATACTATTAAGGCTGTAAAAAGGGTTATATCGACTTGCCGGTAAGGATAGCATACAACCAGCAGTCCTGGATTAGCCTATAAGCTATTTAAGCTGCTTAGCGCATCACGTCTAGCACGTACGCCTGCGCGGAGGATTCGAGGCGAGCGATAAGAGCTGGACCGAAGCCCGCCGGGGTTGTGGTGCATGCTTTTGCGAATCCCATGGCCCCGGCAATAGGGTTGGTGGCGTTGACGGGTGCGGTTTTTTAGTCGGTAAACGCTCAAGCGGAGTCCGATACACCCTGTCGACGGCGACAGGAAGGTCCGTAAAGGATTTTTCCGCACTTAAAAAAAAAACAAACATAGGGGGGGGGGGGGCACGATCGACAATTAATACGGACAATCGTGTAGGGTGCTGGGCTAAAAGAAAGGTCAGTCCAGTTATCTTGTAATGTTTTGGTAATGTATGTGGAATGAGCATTTAGTTTTGGGCCCTCCGCCCAACTTTGCTTCTGGCATCTTAGTCCGGCCCTGACAACCAGTCGTCCCCAAAGGGTTAGGAAGGTGTTCTAATGTACAGTCGCCAGCAGGTCAACCTATCCAAAACTGTAAGATTTTCCCGACTGAACATGTACCTTATTGATTTGTCATAAAGTTGAAAATCTATCAAAGAAAATTGACAGATTGTGGTTGCGGTGGTGGCCTACGTACACCTACATTTCGCCGGTATGATTTAGGTTTCATTCAATTAGGCCCGAGCGTATTGCCATCAACCGGGCGCGAAATCAATCGCCGAGATGCTACTGAGTATTTCATAGTAAAACTCTTAACGTTTTGATCAGTATTTACGACCAGAAAACTAACGAGACAGGTTCTTTTAATTATCTTGTTAAAGACAATAATTAAATTTTCCATCCTATTGGTCCTTCCTCGCATAATGTAAACAAATATGTTTGTACCTTATTATAACAAAATACCCGATCACATTAAAAATCCACCTATATACAAATTTAAACAAACTTTTACTTTTACAAGAAAATCTAATTGATTAATGATATTATACTGTTAATGAGTTTTAAGATGACACCCTTTAATCTTTTTCTTATCCGGTATCTATGAGAATCGGCCAACATCTATTTTTCATCCCCCTAAAAGTTAGGGGTAGTCCACCAACCCCTATAATGTGGCAAAACAACGTTTGCTGGGTCAGCTAGTAATATATAAAAGTCTTCATATTTGTATGTCTTACCAGAGACAAAACATTGCGCACTGTACACCTATTCATAAGATCTATATTTTTTGTAAACCTGTATTTAACAAATAATAAATTATTTGATTTGATTTGACCTCAAAAGAGATCATGATTTTCTGAATTTGTTTCAGCATTTCTTTTCAGAGGTCGTCAGTTAGGAAATGCCGATGCCATCTAGATCCTAAAATACACGACTTGTAAATGTCTTCAAAAGATATTTACAGAAATAAATATCATTTATACAAAACGAATTATTTTAGAAACAACAAGTTATACAGACGATGCGGCGTCCAGTAGTTAGTAAATAATGAGTTATTAATGTTATTGTATCGCTATTATATGTGATTATATACTATTATACGTAAAAAGGTTCCGTGCATATTTTTCAAGCAAGGCACAGCATAGCAAGATGTTTCTCTCAAATTGAGTTGGCTGACTGAGGAAGTACCTCCGCCTTACAGAAGACCGCAGTAAAACAACAATAGTTGAGTTTCTGCGAGTAAGTAAGGTTACCAGAGCTCGTTAGAGGAGTGACTATTCTGACAGCGTGGGAATTTTGTTTGCTGTCAGTATCGTAGCTCCCCTGTTTTACGAAAACTAAAATGGTTTTTACAGCGTCGCCAATGCGCGTGCGACACCTCTGGTGTTGCAAACGTCCGTTGGCTACGGTAATCGCTTACGATCAGGCGGGCCGTAAAACAAAAAGGATTGATTACTTACTACTTCGAAAACGTATTAATAATAACAAATATAGAAATCCAAGATGGCGGATCTTTAAGTTGTAATTAAGATGATTGACACTTTACGTGTGAAGTATTACAATTGCTTTTTAATAAGTTTTATTAGGTGCTGTTGATTTATGAGCTGTGATAGCCTAGTGGCGTTACCAATGGACTGCGAAAGTTAAAGACCTTGAATTCGAAGCCAGGCCACTGACTTTTCGGAAGTTATATGTGTATTATCACATGCTCAAACGATGAATGATAACAGAGAGATTATTAATAAAAATATAAGGTAGCTGTTAGTAATTATAACACCAAGACATCCAACACCTCAGTCTGCCTGTGACCATGGATGCTGTAGACTGTTCTGTAAAACTTACAGAACGAAACTTTTACGTAAAATTTTCTTTCGACAACGCTACTTAAAATTGTATGTCTTTTTTTATGTTCAAACTGACTGTTGACAGTATTGACGTAAATAATTTATTATGTACTAACTGCCTCCCGCGGCTTTGCCCGCATGGAATATAGATAAAAAGTAGCCTATGTGTTAATACAGGTAATAAACTATATGTATGCTAAATTTCATTCAAATCAGTTAAGCGGTTTCTGCGTGAAAAAGTAGCAGAACTGCGCTTTAGAACTGCCTGTGTGGTTTCTATTATTTGACTGAGGGACCCCAAAACACACTGCTAATTCTGTCACGGTCATGTCAAGGTATCGAGTTCGACTCCCGCGCGATGCTCTATAATTTAACAAATGACATGTTAGCCCAATGTTAATTTGTGACGAAAAAACGGACGAATTATGTTTTTGTTAGTAAACGAAGCTTTTGTTATACGGTATGTAATTATTATAGTACCTACTAAATAACCATTTGATTTGTTTTTGATTTCTGTTCGTACCTATCTTTTTTAAGGACACTTTTGGAAGTCAAAGTCAAAATATAATTTATTCAAAATAGATAAAATTTAATTGGGTCTTTTTGAATGTCGACAATAAAGACGGCCTCCAAAAACGCTCGCCCTTCACCGCATCCTAGTGTTTTTGCTGGGAAGAAGAAGCATGTGAAAGTAAATGTCTTTTACTAGTAGGCGTATTTCCTAGCCAGATAATCTCTGAGAAGAAATACCGAAACAAACACAGAGAATTACGATATCTTTAGTGCTTACTCCAGCAGTTATACTCAGATACAAAGATATGTGTGTCTCAAGTTTCGGCACTAATGAAACACACATATCTTTTTATTATATAAAATAATTAGTTTGTAAGTATTGTAATTGTATTTGTTTGCTGTAAAATATTTATTGTCGCCGCTCACTGACATCTAATCCAGTAGGTAGTGTTACCAGTGAGCAAATTCATGTGTGTCTTTTTTGTGTGCCGAAATAAATCTTTTTCTTTCTTTCTTTTCTTTTTAGATAGGATAATGGTATGATCAATGGCGTAGCTAGGTGAGCAAAAAATAACGGAAGCTGCTAAACTTTTTAGGTTTAATAGCGTACACTGCAGGACACGGAAACGTGGCAGCTTACAATGGGCCTTGTAAGCTCACTGTCACTCAGAGAGCGATGGAGAGGGCTATGTTAGGAGTTTCACTACGTGATCTAATCAGAAATGAGGATATCCGTAGAAGAACCCGGGTCGCTGACATAGCCCGAAGTATCGCCGAACTCAAGTGGCAGTGGGCATATTTTAAGGATAAATAATAATATAATAAATAGGGAAGATTCGATTTTTTGTTTGCTTGTGATGAATAGGCTCCAAAACGACTTAACACATCTGAATAAATCGTTCATCATTAGGATGCTACGTTACCCGTGATGAATATGAATTATATTTTTTTAAATATTTATTAAATAGTGCGATGACGGGGCGGGCCACTAGTTTTAAAGTTTTAAACAATTTGCAACCCTTTACAAGCTATGTTTTCTTTTTTCTATAACACCAGACTTATGTTTGAAGGTAACAACAATTAATTTGTTGACATAACTGTGATTATATTTAACTACTCATAATAAACAGTTAAACTAACAACTCAAACCACTTAAACCTTAAACCATAATCCCTCATTAGCTCAGTACCAGCGGCGCAGACAAATAAACTATTTTCATATAACTTTTAATCATACCGGAACTTATTTAAACAACAAAAAAAAGCAATAAAAAATCTCACCTGATATTCGAAAACATCCATCATAAAAACATAAAAAAACTTAAACTTAAAAAATAGAAACTAAGAACTAATCCCAACACTAACTTAATTAAAAAAAAATATTGCACTTAAAATCAGACTGTCCACAGAGTGGGATATTGCACAAAAATTAATTATAAACAAAAATCAGGTACGTATTAGGAATCACATCTTTATTCCTTGGTCATTTTAATGGTAATGTCAGTTTGACGTTTATTCCAAGATGGCGGCGCATGGTACGCGCGGTGCGCGGCAGAGCGCGGGACTTACTGCGTGAGCATTACTGATGTGCCGTTTGCAAAGAGTTAAGCGTTAGATTTAATATTTGTTGGGACCCGTATCTCATTTAAATTAACATTATGATTAGGTAAAAAGTCGGTCACCTGGAGTTCAACGTATGGGTTTCTTGCCGACTCTTCTCCATAAGAATTAGTTTTGACAATTCAAAAGTAACTGTGATATTGGTCTAATTGAAATAAATATTTGAATTTGAGTTTCAATTTGATTAATTTCTTTGATTAACGTTGAAAAGGAGACCATAAAATCCGAACCAGAGTGACGGGAACTTCTTTTCTTCTTCTTTCGTTTCTTTTTTGTCGAATTTGATGAGATTGGCTGAAAAGCTTACGTTCCGCCTGATGGTAAGCGGTGACCGTAGCCTATAGATTTGTTTAGTAGTTTTTTTCTGTTTGCTATCAGTTTAGTAACTACTTCGGGTCGGCAACGCGCAAGGGACACCTCTATTGTAGCAAACGTCTATTGGCTACGGTAACCGCTTATCATTAGGTACCGGTAGGCTTCTTTGCGACACTTGTGGCATAAAATGTGAAGACCGTTTAAGATGTACTCCCGCGGACCCCTAAAAAGCTAAACATCTAATACAGTGGTGTGAAATCGGCGAGCTAGCGAGCGCCACTCATTTTCTAACGGTCAAAGAGCTTTTAGACATACTTTCGTATGAAGTATGAAGCGTTTTGTATACACGTGAAATTGCTTTTAGAAATTATTCAATTCATTTCTGCGTCAATAGAAGCGAGCGAATTAATGTTACCTCTATAAATAACTCGCATAGTTGTATAACCAGTGGACTGTGGGGTTTGCAGCCTCCAGCTCTATCCCAAAGTAACTTCGAAGTTACGTGCGTTTTTATGACATGCTCAAACGTTGAAGGAAAACACCGTGAGGAAACCTGCATGCTTGAGATTTTGTTGGCTAGCGTGGTGGGCTATAGCCTAATCCCTCTCAAATGAGAGGAGACCCAGCTAATGCAGATGCCCAGCAGTGGGACAATAAATGGGGTTGCTGATGATATTATTTTTTATATAACGAAAAATTACTTATGTTTAAATTTAAGAAAAATTGTGGAGAACACAACCAACGGTAGAAGAATAAGTACTTTTAAAAAATCGAAAGCTACTACACAACCGAAAACATACGCAAGTGACATACGCTATTCTTTTTTCAAACGCAACGATGATTGATCGCCACTACCGCGCATGCAGACAGTTATTCGATAATTAAGTTTTTTAATTACTTTTTAATATTTATTGACAGTGGTAATTTGGAAAGAGTAATGTTGCCATGTAATAAAATACATTTTATATTTGGAATGAAAACTTTTTACCGTTTTTTGAGGAGTGTGTTTATATGGAGGGAACTTTTTAGAAACTTAAAGAGCTCCCTATTATTTGGATTTTCCAAAAAACGAGTGAATAGGTTATTCAATCGACTATAGTAACTTCTTACCATCAGACGGGCCGTAAAAAAAAACATATTAAAAAGTTTCCGTAGGTAATACAAATGTCTATAACACGGTGTGACGTCATCGACGTTAATTTGCGGATGTGCAAGTGAGATAGCGATATCTCTATCCCGCTTCCACAGTTCCTTACGTCCATATGTAAAGTATTAATTGCTGCCTTTTTCCTTTGGGGCTTTGCCCGCATGATATAAACTATATGTATAATAAATTTCATGCAAATCTGTTAAGTGGTTTTTGCGTGAAAGAGTAGCAAACATTCGTAAAAACTTTCAAATTTATAATATTAGTAGGATTTATTTCGATTTGGCTGCCTCGTTGGTCTAGTGCTCATAAGTCCGACTGCTAAGCAAGAGGTCTTGGTTTCGATTCCCAGGTCGAGCTAAGTGTTATTGGGTTTTTCTCTGAAATCCTCAGTAGCAGCTCGGAGTTCGTATTCGTGCCCGGTTTATGGCAATAGGGTAGCTCCCTATTACATGGGACCTAAAACATACCGGCGAGATGTGGGTGTACATTAGTACACCTCTGCCAAACCCTTCAGGGACAACAGGCGTGATGGTATGACGATTTAAACTAGTAGTAAATCTAGTTTTACAGTATTTAAACCATTAACTTTACGTTACAAGTGAAAGTTTTAACTGTACAGGAGCTATAAAGATCCTGGTTAAACGTTAAATCTTGGTTAGCAGTTAACAGTTAAAAATAGACAAGTGTTATAAAACAGTTTTTATTCCATTGACAGTTAAAATGCAGTTCTCGTTAAGACACCGGTTACTCTAGCTATTCATAATCCAATACTTTAATATTATAAATGCGAAAGTGTGTGTAAGTGTGTATGTTACCTTTTCACGCTAAAACCGCTGAACCATTTTAGATGAAATTTGGTATAGAGATAGTTTAAGTCCCAGGGAAGGACATAGGGTCGTTATGGTCCCAGAAATCATCCTTTAAAAGGACGAACAAGGTGCAAGTTTGTACGCAGAATCATTAATTTCTTAAAACGCAAAGAAATAAATAAGCAGATTGGATACAAATACTAATTCTACTAATAGTTTAAAAAATAATAAATAAATATAAACTTCTTTCTATACATACACTCACGCTTTGCTCCTACAGTGGTAGGCAGGACTTACCAAACTGCAGGACGCAAAAGTCCCTGCATACCATTTTGTAATATATTTTATGACGTCACTATCCTAGTAGCATACAGATCTCACAAACGACCTTGACAGGTTCGTCACTCCATCGAATGTTTAAACAAAGTTAATTTAAGTATTATATATTTTTTACATCAAGTTCACACAATGCTATTTCGAATTAAGACTTCTAATCGATGTTTTTTGTATATCGATTGCCAAATCGATAGGAACTACACTCGGTAATGACCTTCAATTGTTGTTGGTTCAATGTTGAGGACAACACGACAATGTACTTCGGATGTAGTGTTACAGAATAAATAAAACGAATAGTCATCATCATCAACCCATTATTCAACTCGGGTCTCCTCTCATTTGAGAGGGATTAGGCTATAGTCCACCGCGCTAGCCTACTGCGAGTTGGCAGACTTCACACGCCATCCAGAAAATTTCTTTGTCATACAGTTTATAGTTAAACATACCATCACGACTGCCGTTCCCGTAGGGTTAGGCATCATCATCAACCCATTATTGTCCCACTGCTGGGCACGGGTCTCCTCTCATTTGAGAGGGATTAGGCTATAGTCCACCGCGCTAGCCTACTGCGAGTTGGCAGACTTCATACGCCATCCAGAAAATTTCTTTGTCATGCAGTTTAGTGTTTAAAACATACCATCACGACTGCCGCTCCCGAAGGGTTAGGCAGAGGTGTACTAATGTATGTACATCCACATTTCGCGTGTATGTTCTAGATCCGATGAAATTTTATTTATTTAAAGTTCACTAATAGTTGTTATAGATATATTATTGATAAATAAGGCTCATTGACATCAACCGGGCTTGAATCCAAACTCCGAGCTGCTACTGAGAATTTTATAGAAAAACTAGCTGACCCAGCAAACGTTGTTTTGCCACATTATAGGGGTTGGTGGACAACCCTTATCACTAAGGGGTATGAAAAATAGATGTTGGCCGATTCTCAGACCTACTGAATATGCTCACGAAATTTCATGAGAATCGGTCAAGCCGTTTCGGAGGAGTACGGGAACGAACATTGTGACACGAGAATTTTATATATAAGATTAATAAATAAATATTCCTGGACATTATGACACAGCGCCATCTAGTTCCGAGCTAAGCAACGAGGCTTGTGTTACGGATACTAGTTGGTTGATATACTACATACATACTTTTTTTTGTAAATACATACATACATATTATACATAGATACATCCATGACTTGGATACAAATGTTTATGCTCATCACACAAACAGTTGTCCCTACCGGGATTCAAACCCGGTATCCATAGCTCAGAAGGCAGTGTCAACTACCGCAGGACTAATTGGGTCGTCAAAAACCCAATTAGTTAATAACACTTTGCTCGACCGAAGAATCGAACCTTAGACCTCTTGCTCAGTAGTCGTACTAACGGCCAAAAAAACAACAAGACAGTTGATAAATTTATTCATATTTTTAAAGCTACTGCTATTTAAATATGCATTCATATGTAGATATCAAAAAGTTTTTAATTTCAAGCAGTTTCTGTAGGTTAACATGAACGCTCACTGATTACTTTTGTATCATACAACGAATAATTGTGTTTGCTTTGAATAAAATTTCAATAAATTACACGTTTTATTACTTTTTTCTCACTTTCTTTATGGTGTGTTAATTATATTAAAGACAGCGGTTTTTGTGAAATCGGGAACCTAATCTAATATAGGTATATATAACATTTTGTGTTACAGTGTTTGTCATCTAACTCCTCCGAAACGGCTTGACCGATTTTTATGTATGTATATTTAGTAGGTCTGATTTGTAGGTCTGATTTGTTGTAGGTTATTTTTAACAACCTGGGGGTGTAAGAGGGGACGAGCCTATTGCTATCAACCGGGCAGAAATCCAAACTCAGCGCTGTTACTGAGAATTAAAATAGAAAAAAACCCATTAACACTGCTTGACCTGTTAATCGCACCCAAGACCTCTTCACCTCTTGCTCAGTGCCTATATTAAACACCAGTACAAAGGTATCGAGTTCAAACCCAAAGCACGCACCATTGACTTTTCAGAAGTTATATGCGTATTTAGTATGCCCAAACGGTGAAAAAAAAAAACATCGTGAGGAAACCTGCATACTTGTGATTTTCTCGATGGCATGTCAAGTCTACCAACCCGTTGTAGGCTAGCGTGGTGGACTATAGCCTAATCCCTCTCAAATGAGAGGAGACCCGTGCCCAGCAGTGGGACAATGATGGGCTGATGATGGTGAAAAAGCACCAGACGAGCCGTAAAACTTTCTCCACACACACAGCATCACTATAAGTCACAAATACGGATCGGATCTATGAGATCATAGCAACAACAAACGATCCATGGATCATTATCTACATGCGTACACGCAGTTTTTGTCGCATCTTTTACAGTAAATAAACTTAACGATATTGTCCAGCTTGAAATATTACTTTGGTTTAATCTTCACTTGTTTATGATAGCTGAGTTTGTTATTGAAGTAAGCGGTATTTGTTGATATGTTCATTTAAAGTAAAGTAATGTAAAGATTTATTTGCGTAAAATACAGGTGTTGCCAGATACAAAAATTTGTGGTTTTAGAACAATACCATATTCTACCTACATAAAGCATGCAAATTAATTTGGTATTTATGTTAGTAACCAAATTAATTATTATTATTAAATATATTAATAATTATTTCTAAACACAATGAAAAACAGTATCACATTCAAAACAAATCAGAGATATAGTTTAATATTCGGTTTTAGAAACATTTATTTAGTTCCCATTTATGTAATTTTTAAAAATATATTTAAATGGGAGTTTCCTTATAGACTTTGGTAATTTGTTGAAAAGTGTTATACACATGTGATAGACATTAGATTTATTTAACGTTGTCCTACAAAATGGAATGGAAATTTGATAAAAGTCAAAATATCATTTATTCAAAGTAGACCAAATTTAATTGGCTCTTTTTGAACGTCGATAGTAAAGACAGCCCCAAAAACAGTGCGGGCCCCTTCATATATTTTTAATAGTTATTAAATTACCTACTTAAAAGGTGTCTTATTGGTCGCTAAGCGTGAGCACCAGGGTTTGATTCCCAAGTCGAGTAAAGCCGAAAAAGTTTTGAGGCCAGCTTTCGAGGACATTTATGAGAGAATTCTCGATGGTATATGAAGTCTGCCAACCCGCAGTAGGCTAGCGTGGTGGACTATAGCCTAATCTCTCTTAAATAAGAGGAGACCCGTGCCCAGCAGCGGGACATTAATGGGTTAATGATGATAGGCTCGGCGCCTATTGCCTAGGTCATAATAATTTTTAGTCCTATGTATGAACTAGGCAGGGCTACTTCTCAGTAGATTAGCATGCAGTAGACTATCCATTTAGGTATACCGACGTGATAGTATAGGAACTAAATATGTAGGAAGGGGATCTTTAGATCCTCCCACAGAGCAACATTATAACTGACTAAATCATATTCGCGATAAGCATAATTCCGTACACCTTTCTACTTTCATAGATCGCATACAATCCTTATTATCGATCAATGATCTATAGATCGCAATAGATCTATACATGTTGGGGTCAGGCGCAGCAATTACGGTCCTATTCAGAAAGACGGACGCAAGCGCATTATGTATCATTATGTCGCGGTACGAGCGAGAACATCGGGTGATGTGGAAAATTACTAAGATTTTATTTTCTCACTGTAATTTTCTTGATTTTATTTTTTGTTATCTAGCTTATTTGTTTTGCAAAGCGGTAGTGTGACCAATGGACCAATGCACTGTAAAGCCAAAGGTCACGAGTTCAATTCCAAGGCTGAGTTTTCCAAGGTACGTACGTATAATCACATGCTCAAAAGATGAAGAAAATCTCGTGAGGAAACCTGCATCCCTGAGAAATACATATTCCTAATGGCATGTGAAGTCTGCCAACCCGTAGTAGGCTAGCGTGGTGGACTATAGCATAATTTCTCTCTAATAAGAGGATACCCCAGCCCAGCAGTGGGACAATAATTGGGTTGATGAAGAAAAATTGGTAAAGAAAACAAAAAATCTTTGTTGGAGATGCTTAAATAAATAAGAAGCATCGAGTATTATATTGATAGAACCTCGTCAGTTTGAAATATGTTTTGATAATTACATAGAATATAAAAACTTGAGAGATGTCAAGGGACACCCGGATGGAACGAAGTTCCTTTTTACAATTCCTTCACTAATTAATCGAAAGGAGCTTCGTTCCATCCGAAAGTGTCCCTTTCTATAAGAGAGAGAGAGAGAGAGAAAGACAGACAGAGAAACATGCGCACGCCGCACGGCTTACAATAGCTTACTATAGCCAAAAGTGTCGTTACAACTTTTCGTCTTAATTTTTCCGTCTAGCACCCTTTCGCAACGCGCGATAAGGAACTTCGTTCCAATATCGGCGTTTTTGAGACGGCCTTATTTCCTACATGACCCGCCACATAAAAACGGTACGCTACACTACAATTTAAAAACTTTCATCTCGTCGCGCTCATAGTATGTACTCGCACCGTATTTGTTAATAATTATTTTTGATTGAATATAAAAATTTGTACCTCCATACATTAACGACATATGTAACGGCATTCACAAATTTTCTAAGTACATAATTTATTTAACTGCCTCGTTAGTTCAGTGGTCTAAAGAGCGACTACTGAGCTAGATGTCTGAGGCTCGATTCCCAGGTCGAGACAACTGTTATTGGGTTTTTCTATGAAATTCTTAGAAGCAACTTGGAGTTTTGGACTCGTGTCAGGTTGATGGCAATAGGCTCGCCCCCTATTATTTGGGATCTAAAACATAACGGCGAAATGTCGATGTACAGTCGCCAGCAGGTCAACCTATCCAAAACTGTCAATTTTTCCCAACTCAAACTCAAACTCAAATGATTTATTTCAATTAGACCAATATTCCAGGTTTTATTGAATTGTCAAAAACTAGTTGCACGGTTCCAAAAGGAAGGTCTTATGGAGAAGAACAGGCAACAAACTCAATAGACACTCTTTTTAAATCTAAATATATATAACCCAAAGGTAACTGACTGACTGACTGAGGGACATAGTGATCTATCAACGCACAGCCCAAACCACTGGACGGATCGGGCTGAAATTTGGCATGCAGGTAGATGTTATGACGTAGACATCCGCTAAGAAAGGATTTTTGAAAATTCACCCCCTAAGGGGGTAAAACGGGGGTGCAAATTTAATATGAAACTTTTATTTTTTTAGTTGCACGCGGACGAAGTCGCTTGGAACTAGATGGCGCTGTGTCATAATTTCCGGGTATATATGTTTTATCCACTGGATCCTTCAGGTCCTCAGTCTTTGCTCAATATTAGCCTTAAAGACGGCAATCGGCACTCCAAAGGGTCGATGATAAATAGTGTTTGGACGTAAAGCGACAGGTAACGCCGGGCCACCTGCCTAGTGCGACAGACATAATGACAAATCGCTTTATTTGTAGATGCATATCGTGTGCGTAGCGACCGTTTAGCGGTTAGTGCGTCTGGTTTCTAGTTGGGGGTGGTCCGAGTTCAAATCAGGGCATAATTGTAAGTAATTGCGCGTTTATTGGGCCACTATCGGACACGGGGTTTCTTTGACAATGTAAGGAACTGTGGTAAATTAAATGATTTTTTTATTTCTGTAAACACTTACAAAGTCACGTATTACATTATTTTAGTATCTAGATGGCATCGGCATTTCCTAACTGACGACCTCTGAGAAGAAATGCCGAAAAAATCTCAGAGAATCATGGTCTCTTTGATTATGAGAACAACTGCAAGGTCGAGGGTTTTCTAAATAGTTAGTGACGTCTGCTCACCCTTTGCTAGGCGAGGTGGATTATAATATACCCTTATTATACAGATTTCTCACACTTTTAAAACTACTTTATATGGATTTTATCCCAGTACTTGCATGCTGTAAATAATCCGAAACGTCGGGAAGAAAACAGTATTCAAATACCGCGTACAAATCCGCGTAGTTTCATTTCAAAAATCAATTTTATTCAGAGATCATTTTACAAGTGTCCAGAATAATAATTGTACATAAAAAATATATTACAGAAATAGATCAATGAAATGTACTACGATATTCTTCTATCTCCTAATATGTTAAATTGCCTCTCACCTATTTACTAAATAATAAAACACATGTTAAATAGGCGTCCCTACCAACCCCATAACAGTGTAACCGCAAAAATACAACATATTAATCGTCCACTACAACTTGAGACGCGGCGAAAAAAAGAACTGATGTTAAATGTACCTCATTTGAGAATAAATGCTTTTGTGCCTTTGCGAGTGGCGCCGCTAACAGAGCTCCAGTTATATTGGTCAAAGTTTTTGACAAATGGTGCGATGACAGATGACAGGTAACTTTTTTTTTTGCTTTTTCTTGAAATGGCATTTGAATTTGACAGGTTGAGAGATTTTTTTTGTGTTTTCTTTTGCTTTAGGAAACCGCTAATGGTTTAATTGTGGGCCACTGTCGGTAGGAATAATAAAAGAATTTTGTTTAAACAGCGGTAGGATTCTCCGGAGTTTGACAGAATTACCAAAACATTCCTGCTTCTAAAATGCAAAACTTCGAAGATATTTATAAGTATGTATAAAAAATCTCGTGTCACGGTGTTTGTAGGTGAACTCCTCCGAAACGGCTAAACGGATTATTATGAAATTTTGTATGTATATTTGGTAGGTATGAGAATCGGTCATAGGCTATTTTTTACACCCCTAGATGATAAGGATGTCGCTCAGCATACTTTCTTTTTTCTTTTATTTTGAAAAAATATTTTTTTGTATTTTTTTATTCGTTTGCCGGTCAGCTAGTATAAGTATAAAAAACTACAAAGCGAAACGCAGATTTTGGGAATAATTGGTCCAATATTTATTATGTTTTCTATAATCTAACACCGAGGCAGTTCAAAAGCTTATTACTATAGGTTATATACTTTGGAATGAAAAGCATGTCGTCTTTGAACCCCAAAATTGACCCACCCATACTTCAATATTGGCACCAAACCAATTTTCAGTCTTATTATTACAAGCATTAGGTCCGAAAATGATCTACCGCTAGATTTTCTACTTGGACATAGTATAGATCAGGCGGCGAGATGAAAGAGATCAGTGTACACTAATGAAGGCGCGCCAGGGTTGTCAGAAACAAAAATTGAGTTTTTAAAAAAAACAAGTTAACATTTTTCTGTTTCTTGATATACCCGTTTAGGATGTTTTTAAAAAGGCTTTTTTTAGAGAAAAGTCAAATAATGTTGTTAAATACGAACGTTGAAAAAAATCACGAGGTGCGTCTTTGCTTTAGAACTTGAAGCGTTTAATTTGACAGTTTACAATAACTGCAAGTAAATTTAATGATAATGTATATCTCATTTTTTTAATACAAGATTTAGGAATGTGGACGAAGTAGAATGCAGGGATAGTAGCGCTTGGCGTTGTTGTTCCTGCCTTCATGGGAACAAGGCGTGAATATATGTATGTATAACTTATATTTAATCCATACTATTATTATAAATGTGAAAGTTTGTCTGTCTGTTATCTCTACGCTTTAACCGCTGAACCGATTTAGATGAAATTTGGTATAGTGATATGTAGTTTGAGCCCCAACCAAGGACAGGAAGGACATAGAATAGTCCTTACATATGTAGATTAGACATAGATTTTTGTTTGGGAAATAATCCCTTAAAAGAGCAAACTGAACCGAAAATTTCTTGAAAGAGAAGAGTAATTAATAAATAAACAGATTGGATAAAATTACTGATATTACGCAGACAAAGTCGCGAGAAAAAGCTAGTTTTAAAATAATATAATAATACCACGAACTCAAGTTCAAATGAAACACAAAAAAAACAAATAATATCAAACAAATTATGGACTTTGTATCTAATTACATAATAATTGGACAATCAAAGCAAGCAAGAAGCTCACAGTACACACAAAAAAAACAACAAAAAGCTGGTAAAACCAACAAACTTAGCTTAAAGATATGTATATTACGTGACCATTATTGCGTGCCTACCTCGTTATTTAGAGAAAGATTGGAAGCATTTGAAATATGGTACTGGAATACGATGGAGAAGATCAGTTGGAGGGAAATGAAAACAAACGAGGAAGTATTAGTGATTGTAGACGAGAAAAGACAGCTGTTAAAAGCCATAGAGAATAGGGGAGGGAAGATGTTTTTTGTCCTTTAGAACCATACTAGAAGGTAGAATTGAAGGAAAGAGAGGAAGGGTAAGAACTAGACGACGTTTTGTTGATGAAGTGAAGGAAAAAGTGTCAAGAAGTCAAACAGAAAGCAGGAGATAGAGAACAATGGTGATTGCTCCACCGACAAGAGCTGCGCTCGTAAATTAATAATAATAACCTCATTAGTTTAATGGTTGTAAGTCTACTGAGTTAAAGGTTTTGGGAGATTCCCCGGTCAAGCAAAATGTTATTGGGTTTTTTATTAAATTCTCAGTAGCAGCTCGGAGTTTGGATTCGTGCCCGGTTGACGGCAATAAGCACGCTCCTTATAACATGGAACTAGAATATACTGGCGAGATGTGGGTGTTCATTAGTACACTTCTGCCTAATCTATAGGGGATGACAGGCGTGATTGTATGTTATGTATAAGTAAAATAAAACTATTTCTTTACTAAGCTTTTTTTTACGTGACCTGTCATTGCAGCGCTGTAAGCGAAGGTAAAAAAACTATTAGGTTAAATTTCGAATGCACAAAATGTAGTTCCTTATTTCACCACGGGTCAACGTTTATTGGACGATGTTTAAAGTAAATGTTTCATGTTTTTAAACTAGATGGCGTTGTTTCTTAGTTCTTAGACTAAAACCGCTTTTGCTTTTTCTGCATGACGCCTAACCCCCCATCAAATGTGTGGAGACCCGTTCCAAGCAGTTGGACAATAATAAATAGATTAATGATGATTATATTAAATAGTGAACATAATAAATTTATAATTCTTGTAAAAAATCTTGTTTCAACCCTAACCAAATTAGTGATGCACCAATCTTACGCTTTCTTTACCCAATTTCTAGTTTCAGATTTAAAAGATTAAAATGTCATTTGGTTATACCAAAAATACTAATGACCCAAAGACTATATTATTAATAAGATATCTAGAAAGTTTCAAAACTAAATGAAGTTGGACCGATTTATATTTTCCTTATAACTAAAATAGAGAATATGTCAAATCATTCTACATAATATCTATATACAAATGTTAAGTTTATACGTTTCTGTAAGTTTCAAAAACTCAATAAGTTTTGCACCGATTGAGTTAAAATTTTGACATGATGAACCCGCTTCAAAGATTGTTATTATCTTTCAATAAGTACTTTGTATCTCATTTCGAACCCATGACTGTTCTTATCCTTTACAGCATTCATGGTCACAAGCAGACTACTCATAAATAATATCAATATACCGCGAAAAAATCCACATAAAGTTATTTTAATGTCAAGTTAGTAGACCAGGATAATAAGATTTGAAATCTCCAAAAAACGCCTACCATCCTACGTTCACTAATGGACGGTAATAGGCCAATGTCATCATCATCAACCCATTACTGTCCCACTGCTGGGCACGGGTCTCCTCTCATTTGAGAGGGATTAGGCTATAAATAGGCCACCCCGCTAGCCTACTGCGTGTTGGCAGACTTCACATGCCATCGAGAATATCTCTCAAGCATGCAGGTTTTCAAACGATGTTTTCCTTCACCGTTTGAGCATGTGATAAATACGCACGTAACTTCCGAAAAGTCAGTGCGTGCCCGGGTTCGAACTCGAAACCTTTGATATGTCAGTCCACTGGTCACACTATACTACCACAGCTTTCTCAGCATATAGGCCAATGTATTTATACAGAATTGCATCGTTGATCTAGTGGTAGTACAGTGCGACTGCTGAGGTCAAGAGGTCTTGGGTTCTATTCCCAGGTCGAGCAAAATGTTATTGGGGTTTTCTATGAAATTTTCAGTAGCAGCTCGGGTTTTCGATTTCGTGACCGGTAAATGGGTTCGCTCCCTATTACATTTGACATGAAACAGATCGGCAAAAATTGGGTGTACATTAGTACACCTCTGCCTAACCCTTCGGGGACGACAGGCGTGATGTATATAAAATATTTCAAATCAGAACACTTATTAAAATCAGATATAACTCGTATAGAAACTCAAGCTGTTACAATTATCAATATCCACTTCAAAACACTTTGCAGAAAATCATCTCGCAAACTTGCTGAGTAAGGGACGGAACAGACAGATCAAAGACGCAGCCACCCTTTCAAATGGACCGCTATGCTAAGTCATTATCGATTGTGTTAATATCGACGTATTGCGATTTAATTCTAGACCCCCGTCGCGGGATCATGTGAGACGGGGGACATTTAAATGGGTGTTGCACATCACTATTGAGATCTTATGAATGCATGGCGGGCCAATCTTTTGATATGATCTTACTATCGCGACTGTTTTTCCAAGAAGGAAGGCAGAAGGAGTAGGTGATGCTAATAAGTTGTATGTAAAATAATAAATAAATACTAGCTGACCCAGCAAACGTTGTTTTGCCACATTATAGGGGTTGGTGGACTACCCCTAACTTTTAGGGGGATGAAAAATAGATGTTGGCCGATTCTCATAGATACCGGATAAGCACAAAAAATTTCATCAAAATCGGTCAAGCCGTTTCGGAGGAGTATGGCAACGAAAACTGTGACACGAGAATTTTATATATTAGATTTCTGGACATTATGACACAGCTCCATCTAGGTCCGAGCTAAGCAACGAGGCTTGTGTTACGGATACTAGTTGGTTGATATACTACATATATGTATATACTTTTTTTTAAAATACATACATATTATACATAAGTAGATACATCCATGACTCGGATACAAATGTTTATGCTCATCACACGAACATTTGTCCCTACCGAGATTAGAAACCGGGACTCATAGCACAGAAGGCAGTGTTAACTACCGCTGGACTAATTGTGTCTTCATGTAACAGGGCGAGGAGTATCACAACTATTGATGACATTTCATTAATGAAGAGGCATCATTATAATATGATGCCTGAAATGACATTTTGAAAAAAAAAACTCCGAAGCGTTAACAGAACTTTTGATGATAATGCCGCGTTTAAATCAGTTATAAAGTGGTTTTATGTCACACGCTCTGTCATTTGCCATAGGGGTAGGTAGAAACTAAAGAAAACGCGACGTCCTACGATCCCTGCATACCACTTTTGCCTCGTCCACATTCATACACCTCGTCATGCACGCGCGCCGGCTGCAAGTACTGCGCACCTGATCATTTTGAAGGAGTTTACCAATAAGATCGGTGTTTTTATTTCAATGTTATTATTATATTTGCTTGAATCTAAGAACAGGTATTACTTCTTCAACTCATCATCATTATATCGGCTAGATCACGTCCACTGTTGGACATAACATAACATAACATTGGTTTTCTGTCATACAGGTCCCCTAGTACAGAAACCAGTCTTATAGTTCCGTATAATGTACACTGGTTTTGGGGCCTGACTTTCGTAGCGTCCAGATGGGTAGGATGGTCTGGTTGGGGGTTCCGTCTTTGACCTACTCAAATTATGGAGCGGGGACGGGGTTTGCGAGTGGGCTATCTGGCGCTTGGATGGGGGCTGTGAAACAGGCTGCAGATGTCTGTATAATAAAATGCTGTGTTTTCTGCGTGAGAGAAGAATAATAAAGATTTTTGTATTTGTATTGTATAAGGCTCTTCCAAGGATTTCCACAACGACCGGTCCCGCATCAAGCGCAATTCAGCGACCTTCACCAGGTCGTCGGTCCACCTTGCCGGAGGCCTACCCACGCTGCGTCTTTCAGTACGCAGTCGCCAATCGAGAACCTTGAATCTACTAATCGAATCCTTAAAAATAATTCACCGACGTTATCTTTTAGTAACAGGTGGGTAGTCTGCAAGTTCCAATTTAAAAAAAAATACGAACCCTACAAAATACCTGAGTTATGACGTTATGATTTGAATGGATTCTGTAGAGGGTTTACACAATACAATGCAGGTCTCAAGTACCGAGTGCCTAAGCAAACAGGGTTGGGATCAGACACGATATGAGAAGTGGAATTTTTGGGTTATATTTTTAGACTAGTGTTGTGCGTAGTTTACCGTCATAATCGAGCTGTTACATAGATAAAACAAGAAAGAAGTATAGAGCCAAGAAAAGGAAAAGCCAAGAAAGCCTGTTTTGTGACCGGACCATAGATAAACTCGAGCATTACAAAAGATTTAAAACACCACGAGTAAAACAAAGCCTATTGCTTTCTAATATGATTCGAGAGACTACTGATATTTAAAAAAATTACAACATTTGATCAGAGATATGGATTCTACGTTCTTGGGACCAATATATGTAAGTAAATTTTGTAAAATCTACATCCGAAACATAAAACTGCACGATCAAAGGACAAGTTGAGCTCTTTCTACGTCAACGCATTGCAAAAAAGTAGGGTAACTGTTAGTAATTATAACATCAAGCCATAGAACATACCAGTTTACCCGCAATCATGGACGCTGTAAAGGAACCGAAACTCAAACTAATACCGATAAATGCACATCACTATACTCCAAAATTATACCCAAAAAAAATGGAATGCCCCAAATCCAGCTACTGTATTTCTGGTCACACAAAATGTTCAATATTTACATATTGTTAAAATTCTTCGCTTAAATCAACACTGGTTGACAGATGTCAAAATTGATTTTTTTTTATTTAGGTTTATTCATGATCTTTTCTTAAAGTAATTATATTGGGGTAGCTTTCCAATCTCCGTAGATCCTGCTAAATGATTAGTATCTTTCAGAGAGGTAGGGCATAGCGAGATTCCTCGCTCAAATTGAGCTGCCCGACTGGGGAAGTACCTCCGCCTTACAGAAGACCGCAGTGAAACAACAATAGTTGTTTCTGCGAGTGAGATAAGGTAACCAGAGCTTGTTAGGGGACTGACTATTCTAACAGCATGGGAATTCCGTTAGCTGTTCATGTAATAACTCCCTCATGTAAAAAACCTAAAACGGTTTGTACAGGGTCAGATGAAGGAAAACTTGAGGGAACCCGCATGCCTGAGAGATTTTCTCAATGAAGTCTGCTAACCTGCACTACCGTGGTGAACTAGGTGGTATGGCCTAGACTAGAGAGCTTAATACCTCTCAAATCAGAGGCCCACCGTGCCCAGCAGTGGACCAGTAAATGAGTTGGTGATTATATAGAATATATTAATGTAGGTATATATATCCTTCAAATAATATCCTTCTTAAAAAAGAAAACAATTGCCAACAACGTCTGATCTATCATCAAGCATCAAGCAAAAAGAATTTAAAACATTCGAAATATAAATTTAAAAAAATACTTCAGTGCTGTCGCTCTATTAATCGGATGTCCAATATCGATAACATTCGTGGATCGATAAAGATAATAATCGATACAAACCATCATCGGCTTGTACGCATGACTGGAGGTCGTGACTTCGATTCTGAACATTGTAGTGTTTTTGTATTGTAATAATACAAACTATGGTCGCCCTGGGGTCGTAAATAGACCTAGTCACAAAATCCTACTAAAATTATGAATGTGAAAGTTTGTATGAATGTTTGTTACTCTTTTACGCAAAAACCACTTATCGGATTTGCATGAAATTATACAATTAGTTTGGAACCGTACAAAATTATTTGATTAAATAAACATTCATACTAATATTATAAATGCGAAAGTGTGTCTGTTTGTCTGTTATATCTGCACGCTATAAGCGCTGAATCGATTTAGATGAAATTTGGTATAGAGATAGCTTGAGTCCTGGGGAAGGACATAGGATAGTGTTCATCCCGGAAATCATCCCTTAAAAGGGGGGAAAAGGGGGCTGGAAATAAAATTACTAATTTTACGCAGACAAACTCGCGGGTAAAAACTATTTCTTTACGTAATATTTTTTTTTATGTCATAAGGGTGGTCAACATGCATACGGCCCGTCGATGGTAAGCGGTTACCGTAGCCTATAGACGTTTGCAACACCAGAGGTGTCGCTCGCGCGTTGCCTACCCTGTAGAAACCGTCTAGATTACTTAAAATAAGAGAGATACTGAATGAGCTGTGGTAGCCTAGCGGTGTGACCAGTGGACTGAGACGTCAAAGGTCTCGAGTTCGAACCCAAGGCACGCACCACTGACTTTTCGGAAGTTATGTGCGTATTTATCACAAGCTCAAACGGTCAAGGAAAACATCGTGACTCGTGAGGAAACCTGCATGCTTGAGAGATATGTCTTGATGGCATGTGAAGTCTGCCAACCCGCAGTAGGCTAGCGTGGTGGACTATAGCCTAATCCCTCTCAAATGAGAAGAGACCCGTGCTCAGCAGTGGGACGTTAATGGGTTGATGATGATGATGAAGAGAGATACTAAACTGACAGCAAAATTTCCTTGTTATCATAATAATCACTCCTCCAATGAGCTGTGGTAACCTTACGCACTCGCAGAAACACAACTATTGTTATTTCACTGTATATGAGAGGAGGTTATCTTTAAAGAGTTTTTACTCTTGAAGTTCTCAAACAGCCAAATTAGAAAATCTCTCAAATCTTCCAAATCTATTTTTAAATAAAATATAACCAGTGGCAAAGAACAATCAAAATTAATCTTCTACAAAACTACCAAACAATTTGTCCGTTTTAATGTTTTTTTTTTGTCAAACATGATTAATGTGATTTTGAATTCGAGTCGTCTGGGTCAAAACGGCGTTTGAGTTGTGCGGTCCAAGTAATGAGAGAATGGAGGCTGTATTATAAAGTATTTAAACTCAATCTTCTGAAGATATTAAGAGCGGGAATGCGCTATTATGCAGTAGAGCATCTCGCTTTGACAATATTTACGACACTGGTCAAGACGTTTTTTATTTCAATTACTTTTTTATTCTAATTATTGTTAATACGGCTAATATTAGTTATTCTGTGATCTTATGCTTACTGGGGAGTTGGTTGCGCTACTTCTTCTTCCCAGCAAAAACACTAGGAAGCGGTGAAGGGCGGGTGTTTTTGGGGGGCTGTATTTATTATCGATGTTTAATAAGAGCCAATTGAATCAAATTGTATTTTGATTTTGACTTGGCATAAATGCAGTAATTAATATAACTATATCTATACTTACATTTCTAATGCGAAAGTGTATTTTTGTCTATCTTTTGACGCTTATAATCCTTTTGACGCTTAAACAACTGAACCGATTTAGATGAAAATTGATATGGTGATCGAAAATTTCTTAAAATTGGATAGCAATATATAAACAGATTGACAAAAAAGGTGGATTGGGTAAATTACTAATTCTACACGGACGAGTCTCGGGCGAATGTTATAACTTGGACCATCACTTAACACTGCCACACCGTGTGTGGTACATCGATCCCAGTGACATCGATTCATTTATCATCACTATTTAACCGTCCCAAACTTACAGGTTACAAGCCACCTTTGATTCGGTACGTACCGACTTATTTTGAACTCTTTTTTTAAATCTCAGACACGACTGAGAAAGTGCAACAAGAACCTATGAAGTAGCGATAAACAGTTAACACACGTAAATGTTATAAATTTTTTGGTAGAGTTTTAGTATAGGAGTAATTATTTATTTTATTATTTTGTCTGTCTATTTGTACCGGTTTAATCTCTGAGACGGCTGGACCGATATTGACGAGACTACCACTCGTAGATAGCTAATGTTATTAGGAATAACTTAGGCTACTTTGATCAAAGAAATCAGCGTTTTAAGGAACATTGGGAACTGACCTGGTTGTGGTAATGTGCCAACGGGTGGTGCGGCACGTGCCGCATGGCGGGATGCAGCATCTCGGAGTTGCCCGTGCCGGTGCTGCTGCCTTCTACCGCCTGCAACCAGACCGACACCATCAGCTTCCATAACCTAAGTCTTCACAAAGGTCTCCAGGACTACACTGGTCCTGGATTGACAGACTTCGAAAGCCGTCGAGAGAATCTTCCAGGCATCTCGATGGCATGTGAAGTCTGCCAACCCGCAGTAGGCTAGCGTGGTGGACTATAGCCTAATCCGTCTCAAATGAGAGGAGACCCGTGCCCAGCAGTGGGAGTTTAATGATGATAAGTAAGTGATAAGTAACCAAGGTGTAGGGTGCTGGGGCTAAAAAGCTCAGCCTAGTTGTCTTGTAGTGTATGTGTGAAAATAACGTAATAATTCTAGGATAATAGTTTTAGTACGCGACACCCGTTTTAACTTTCATATAATTTTTCTCCATCCACAGGTTGTCTGGTAAATATCGCTATTTAGCGATAAGACCGCCATTGTACTCTTATTTCATAGATAATCAAATCAAATCAATTTATTTGTGAAACAAAGGATACATGAGATATAAGAACTAAATAGTGAGCTATGTCTTGTCAATTTTGACATACAAATATTTATAGAAGAAAACATGTTTACACTAAATTAAAATACTTTAAATATGATGTGTATTTTAAATACTTTTATGTACAATAAAGAATATTCTATCTATCTACCTACCGATCTTTCTAGAAAGTGTATAACTTACCTCAGGCGGCTCATTCTTGGTGTCGGCCTCGTCTCCAAGCTCGACGAGACCAAGAGCCTCCTCCAGCAAGTCGAACCGAGACTCCTCACTGCTGACTAGCTCCTGAGGCAGTTCACCCTGGATCAGGTACTCGCCTGGAACAAATACATAAATATTTATAGATATTATGACACAGCGCCATCTAGTTCCGAGCTAAGCAACGAGGCTTGTGTTACAGATACTAGTTGGTTGATATACTACATATATACTTTTTTTGTGGAAGCCTAACGGATGATGTGATGATACTTTTGTTTTGTAAATACATGCATTATACATAGACATCCATGACTCGGATACAAATGTTTATGCTCATCACACAAACATTTGTCGCTACCGGGATTCGACATTGCCGGGACCCATAGCACAGAAGGCAGTGTTAACTACCGCTGGACTAATTGGGTCGTCAAAATAGTCTTTAGTTAGTTGCAATAAAGAAGACATGGTGAAAATTCAATCTGTTTTTCCAAGCTCATGATTCGATCAAGAGCTTAATATAGATAATACCATTTGTTGCTTTTATTTGTTCAATAAAACTTCTTCTAGGGCTTTCTCTTCCTTTTGCCTTTAAATTTTACCTTCTAGTACAGTTCTAGAAGAAATCGTTGTGTCGTATCAAATGGCCAAACATTTCGGCGAAGTACAAACTTTAAGCGTGAAATCAACAGACAGAAATGTATTGCTGGTTGCTTGTTGCGCCACTATTTCTTCGGAACTAAAACACTAGAAAGCGATGAAGGGCGTGCCATTTTGGGGGCTGTCTTTATCGTCGACGTCCAACAAGAGCGAATTAAATTTGGCCTACTTTGAATAAATGATATTTTGAATTTGCAACAAACAATCTACCCCTATATTAATATTCCTTTTAACGTCTCAACCGCCAAAACAAAGGCTACTGTTAGCAAAAACATAAGAACAAATGAAGATTACCTCCTACTGTAAAAACCGACTAAAACTACTCAGAAATGTTGTCCCCAGAGACATCAAAACAATCAAAATGGCGCACTACACCGGTGCAAATTTCTTTTGTTCAAAACTCAGTGGTGCTATAAATCATTACATAATACAGAAGCGGCTGACCACAGAAAAAAAACGCCAACCCTTTGAATGCTGACCGATAATCGCTTTAAGGGGTCTCAGAGACCGCCGTACACACGGTAGTGCCTTCAAAGAGAATAGTCATAAATCATTGGTCAAGACTTTTAGATTTGGTTGTGTATATAGGGGCGAGCCTATTGCTAATAACCGGGCACGTATTCAAATTCTGAGCTGTTTTAAAGGATTTCGTGATTTAAATAATCTTTGCTTCAGCCAGGAAATCATGGTGTCCATGCCGCGCACTACATAACACATACAATGAACAAGATAGCACATTGTTGTTAACTGCGGTTTATTCATTTTATTGATTTCTTACTACCTTATGTTATAACTTATAAAAAAAATCCAAGACGATGTTACGTGTTAGATTTCTATAAAGTTGTTATAATAAGGTTTTTACAGGGTCAGCAACGCGCGAGCGACGCCGCTGATGTTGCAAACGTCTCAAAACTACGCTAAACGCTTATCATCAGACAAAACATCAGAAAAAAACTCAATATTTTTTTAACATAACATACTACCCCTTTTATCCTAAGGGCATAAACAGTGGTGTACAACTGTATACCTACATTTCACCGGTAAGTTTTAGATCCCATGTTATAGGGGGCGAGATTATTGCCATCAACTATCGTATAAAAAACTAATAATATATAAAAACATCAGCAATAAATACATAAAATCTTGTCGTCACCACAAAAACTACCCCTAACAAAATACGTCGCCACCCAAAAAAAATTAACTTCAATACAAAAATTACCTCAAAACCAAATTGACACATTTATTCATAAACCCTATGAATATAACGGTAGCGTGATTCTTACACAATAGGAATTATACTAATCTTTCCTTTGTCAAGTCTCAAAAGACTCAGAGTCACTTTGTTTTTTTTTGACGTCGCGACGAAAGACTTAAAATTAAAACGGATTATGTATTGAAGGCGTTAAGGATTAATTGGTTCATATTTTATGGCTACCGAAGCTTATAAAACGGTTATTTTGTCAACAAGAACTGTCTTATTCGTCTAGTGGGCATAAGTGGGCATAAGTCACAATTAATCTTTAAAAAAAACCTATACATACAACGCAAATAGTAAGAAAAAACTAGATTTTTTTCTTTCAAAAAGAAAGAAAAGATCTAGTTTTTTCTTTCTAATTCAATTGTCAAACAAGGCCTAGATCCGATTATAATAAGAAAAATATATTATTTATTTATTTATTTAGTTATTACCACGGTTTTGCACCAATTACAGTAATTAACATAAAATAAGTATACATAGGTAGGTATATAAACAATTCAATAATTTATTCACATTCATACACAATTCGTTTCACAAAACTTCAAACATACTGACATAATAACCTTCCATTCATCCACAAACACATCAAAATTCGGAGCACCACCAAGAAGTATATTGATTGCACCGTGCATGCGACACAGTGGGGAATGAGCACGTGATACTGTACGACATTGTGCTACCGCGAATAATCTGTGCCGGTGAGATGGCCTATGTCGCAAATAATTGTCAGGAACAAAGACCTTACAGAACATATTATGTAATTCAGGGCAATCTACTAATCCCCTTAGGATTTTGATGGCCGTAATGATTTGCATTCGTGATCTACGCACGCTGAGAGAGTTATACCCTAACATCCCTAGCAGATCGCATCGTTGGTATGTTTAGGTCCCATGTAATAGAGGGCGAGCCTATTGCCATTAACCGAATCCAAACTCCGAGCTACTAATGAGAATTCCACAGAAAAACCCAGTAACACTGCTAACATTAAAACATACCGGCGAAATGTGGGTGTACATTAGTACACCTCTGCCTAATCTTTAGGTGACGATAGGCGTGATGGTACCTACATATGTCTAGTAGTATGAACAGTGGATTGTTAAGTCAAAGGTTTCAAGTTCGTTCTCAAGCACCAAAGACTTTTCGGAAGTTACGTACATATTTATCACATATTCAAACGGATGAAACCTGCATACTTGAGAGATTTTCTCGATAGCGTGTGATGTCTACCAACCCGTAAATAGGCTAGCGTGATGGTCCTAATCTCAAAATGAGAGGAGACCTGTGCCCAGCGTTAGGACAATAAGTAATATGATTGAAATCATCTCTATATTATAATAGTTATTATCCAAATATTTCTACCAGCCGCTAAAAACACTATCTCTTTAAAAAATACTCATTCCATTCATTTACTGTCAATTTCGTTGTAATATAACTAAAAATAGCATCGGTAGCGTACTCCCAAGCTAATTACAACCGTATTCACCAGCCTATTTAATTCCAAAATCCCCTGCGGTTGGTGAACCATGAAGGCAACAAAATGGCGGTCAATATGGCGGCGGTCGTTTAACAATTAAACATGTGTTTTTTTTTATTACGACCGGACAGAATTAAGTACGGTTCGATTGATTATATATAGACCTTTTTTTGTTATACCTTTTTTAAACATATTGAAATTTACCTGCTGTAATGTAGTTCCTGGTTTTATAGTAACAACTAGCTTCCACCCGCGGCTTTTCCCGCATGTTATATAGTTAAAAAGCCTATTTGATAATCCAGGTAATAAACTATCTGCATGCCAAATTCCATCAAAATCTAGTAAGCGGTTTTTGCGTGAAAGAGTTACAAACACCGATACAAACTCTGTAGCGTTTATCATATTAGAGGGATAGTTGACTCCTACTGGAATACGTCAGCTCAAAGTTGCCATATAATAAGTAAATAAATATTTAAGTTAATCAACTGTTTACATTAAATTCGTAGTTAATATTGTGAAATTATCTCTGTTCGTGTATTACATTTCTGTCTCAAAAAAATGCGTTTTAAAATTCTTAAAATGAGGCTCTAGCAATTTACTCACTTGCAGAAACACAACTATTCACTGCGGTATTCAGTAAGGAGGAAGTAGTTCCCCAGTCGGGCAGCTCAATTTGGGCGAGAAATCAAATGTACAGTAGGCAATAAAATCTATAATCAAAGTCAGACGTTTTATTGAAGTTATTAGGCCAATACTAAATATACTTTTGAAGCTTACAGAGTCAGATCAATCTGTCGATCTATTTGTATATCGACTCACTACAATCGATCGATCAAAAAATAACCATTACATCATAATGTTTTGTTAAAAAAACCGCGTTGTTGTAACCTTGGCAATGACTTGTCGCGCCGCTTGCGCCGAAAGTGAATTGATCTATAGATCTATGGATCATGGATCATTGGCGTGTCGGTCGCGTTCATTGTTGATTATACCGACACTGTTTTGATCGCGAATCGAAAAGGAATTTAAAGGTTTACAATTATATTATGTATTTGCGTGCAAAATACAGTGTACCTGCTAATCGAGAGGCAGGGGCATTCTTCGCTCAAATTAAGCTCGACTGGGGAAGTTCCTCCGCCTTACAGAACACCGCAGTGAAACAACAGTAGTTGTGTTTTTGCGAGTGAGTAAGGTTACCAGAGCTCGTTGGGGGAGTGACTATTCTGAGTTCAGTAATTCCCTAATTTAAGTAACCTCGTTTCGTAACGCATATGCAAGCCTTCTAGTACTTCAAAAGTCCGTGGGTGGCGGTGATCACTTACTATCAGATGAACGGCCTGCTAGAAAAAGAACTAACTCCCCAACTATTGCTGGTTTTGCACCGCTTAATATTCCCAGCCGTGGTAGCTTAGTGGTGTGACCAGTGGACTGAGATGTCAAAGGTCTCGAGTTCAAACCCAAGGCACGCACCACTGACTTTTCGGAAGTTATGTGCGTATTTATCACAAGCTCAAACGGTGAAGGAAAACATCATGAAGAAACCTGCATGCTTGAGAGATTTGTCCCGATGGCATGTAAAGTATGCCAAACCGCAGTAGGCTAGCGTGGTGGACTATAGCCTAATCCCTCTCAAATGAGAGGAGACCCGTACCCAGCAGTGGGACGTTAATGGGTTGATGATGAATATCCCCAGCAAAAATACTAGAAAGCGGAGAAAGGCGGGCGTTTTGAAAGCCGTCTTTTACTATCGACGTTCAAAAAGAGCCAATTACATTTAGCCGACTTTGAATAAATAATAAGTATTTTGAGTTTGGAGTCCAGCTCAAAAATCATGTTTAGTTACTGTTTTACTTTTAAGTGCAATAATGGGCTCTTATTACATGTCACCTAAAACACACAGGCAAAATGTGGTGGTACATTAGTACACCTCTGCTTTACGCTTCGGGGATGACAAGCGTGATGGTATGTTATGTTTTAAGTGCAAGTACATAAAACCTTATTATTTATACAACAGATCGTAAAGCGAAATACGATAACAGCGAATCTCGGTAGGGACAAATGTTTATGTGATGAGCAGATCAGCATTTCTATCTGAGTCATGGATGTATTTTTTTTTTATGGTGATAAGGGGGCAAACGAGCAGGCGGCTCATCTAATGGCAAATGATCACCGCCGGCCATGGACGTTTGCAACACCAGAAGGCTCGCATATGCGTTGCCAACCCCTACAGAAACCGTTTAGGTTTCTAAAAATAGGGAATTACTAAACTGACACCAAACGGAATGCCTATGCTGTCAGAATAGTCTACAGAATAGACACACCCAACGAGCTCTGGTAATCTTACTCACTCACAGAAATACAACTATTGTTGATTCACTGCGGTCTTCTGTAAGGCGGAGGTACTTCCCCAGTCGGGCAGCTCAGTTTGAGTGAGGAATCTCACTATGCCCTCTCAAATGTATATATAATAAGTACCTATGTATTTACACATGTATAATACACACTATGTATAATAAGTAACTATGTTTAAAAAAAAAGTATGTATATAGTATATCAACCGTCTAGTATCCGTAACTCAAGCCTCGTTGCTGACCATGCAACTCCTTAGATGACGCTGTGTCATAATTTTCGAATATATTTAAAAGAAAAAAAGAGGCACAGAAATTACATAAGTTTAAACAGTACTATGTTAAAATATTTTCACTCTAAAAAGGTTTCCCATGAAGATTGTTAACTTCTTTGTAAGAACTTATCTCATGTTATTTGAAACAATAAAAGTTCTTATCAGTGTGGTTATCAAGGGAAAGGCAGCGAAAAAGTATTTTAATTAATTGTAGTCTTTGGAGAAATGTTGATTTATGTCTTTTTAAAACGAATAAGTACTTGAAGGATTTAAGAAACATTTGTTAGCTTTTATTTACCTTGCAATGTTTGTATGTATATTCGCGTGAATACTTGCAACTGAATTTTAAACAGTTATCTTCAATTAGATCACAATTCAGCGGTACGCATGATAAAAGTTAAATTAAAGCGTTTCGTTCGGGTTTTAAAAATATCCACCACGAATCGATGTCACATTTTCATGCTTCTGATCGTCCAATAGTAGAAATATATTAAAAATTCGAAAGCAGGATAGTACGTTTAATATATTAGGATAAATAAATACAATTCCATACACAATTCAGAAATAATTGACTTCAATTTATTTTTAACCAATAGGCTCGCATCCCATCTATTCCAATTGAAAACAATTGATAATAATAGACATGATTGTGACTACTTGAAGGAACAAGAAGCGGCCATCTTGGATTTACAATTATATGTCAACAAGATTTATATGTCAGAGACAAGAGTAAATAGATCATCAATTTATTTTGAACAAGCAGCCCACCCTCGTATCGTATAGGTATTTAATAAATATTTCGAAAAAAATATAAAAAGTCTAAATATATATAACTCAAAGGTGACTGACTGACTGACATAGTGATCTATCAACGCACAGCCCAAACCACTGGACGGATCGGGCTGAAATGCATGCAGGTAGATGTTATGACTTAGGCATCCGCTAAGAAAGGATTTTTGAAAATTCACCCCTTAAGGGGGTAAAACGGGGGTGCAAAGTTAATATGAAACTTTATTTTTTTTAGTTAAATTGCACGCGGACGAAGTCCCGGGAATGGGCTAGTAAAATAAAAAAAAAAATATTGGGTTTTTCTATGAAATTCCTAGTATCAGCTTGGAATTTGAATACGAGCCGATTGTCTATTGATAGCAATAGGCTCACCCCCTATTATATCCTACTAATATTACCTATAAATGCGAAAGTTTGTATGAATGTTTGTAACTCTTTCACGCAAAAACCGCTTAACAATGTTTGGATGAAATTTAGTATACATACAGTTTATTACCTGGATTTACACATAGGCTTCTTTTTGTCTATATACCATGCAGGTAAAGCCGCGGGAGGTAGCTAGCGGGACCTAAAATATACCGGCGGAATGTGAGTGTAGGTACATTAAGACACCTCTGTCTAACCTTTAGGGGACGACAAGCATGATGGTATATTATGTTATATTATTTAAAATTATATTTAGTATTAAATTCTTTGATTTTTATACTTAATTTAAGCTCAATGCACTAAAATCGATTACAAACTTGCTCGACAAAAGTCGATTCATTTTGAACAGCGCAACATAAATTCGAAATTCACATTTGAATCGTGCAGTCCCAACCTTAACCGGTTCCACATTCCAATTTCAAACCGAAACAACTGACATACGCCCGTCCCTTTCTTGCGCAACACGTTTTTGTTTCAATTTTCGAATTAATTTAAAACCCAAATGTGTTAGAGGGAGACGGCGATGGTTTATCGTTGCGGTCATCTGATTCGACGCTCCTTTTTATGAGATGTTTTTTTTTTTAATTTTCCTTATTCCATGTACGGATATAAATTGCTAGGTATTAAATATTAATGTTGCCAATGCTAAATTATTCATACTCAGATTCAGAGAGCTGTCATTATGACAGAGACAAAAAAGTGTTGAAACTTTTAATTTGTTTCAAGAACAAGAATTGAAAGCGTCATGAATATATTTTAGCTGTTTCTTTGAATTTTTTTTTTAGTTTCATTACTAGGTAAATACTAAGTTTGTATGAAAAAAAAATACATTCAACCCTGTATATCGATAAATTTTGATATAATAAGGTCTTTATCAAACATCATTCAGAAGAGTTTTTTTAGTATCCACAAAATAATAAACTTGGTTTGTTAATAAATTCCTAAAGAAAATTAATAAAGGCCCATTTTCACATTTAAGGGTGATGTGAAAATGGGCCTTTATTAATTTTCTTACTAATACAAAGAAAAAAGAACATTAACCATATACATTTAAATTCTACTTCACTTAAACTACGACAGAAAACGTAGCTTACAACCCGCCTCCTTCACTTTTTGAATATCGAACCGGATTTTTTTATATATTTTTTTCCGAAACCTCTGTCCCTCGGACCTTTTCAATTCAGACGCGGACGAGTGTGGGCTGTTCTCATTTCAAAAGTCGTGTCGTTGTTTTTTATTATACCTTTTTGAATTTCGAATAAGAATTGTGTTGAACGCGGTATTTTTAATTGGAACCTCTTTGGTGTAACTTTGCGGGGTTTCCAAACTCCTTAAGTTTGGATGCTTTTGAAGGATGTATGCATCTTTTAAAAACATCAACACGCAAGGATGTTTAATAGTAGAGGCTAAATACCAAATTATATTTTTAAACTATCATCCACTCGCGGCTTTGCTCGCATGATAGGTATAAATATAGCCTATGTGTAAATCCAGGTAATAAACTATCAGCATAACAAATTCCATACAAAACCGTGAAGCCATTTTTGCGTGAAGCGTAATAAATATATCTACACATGACATCTATACAAACTTTTGAGTTTATAATATTCACAGAATCGTCACTCCCTGGAGATCGATCAGAGTAAAACGTTTTTTCCACAAAAATTTCGTGCTTATAATAATATTGTGACATTAAATGCGTGTGACTTGATTGATCGCTGCCATTGTAATGATCTACTGCCTTTACCGATGTTACACTGATACTTTCAAAGTAAAAAAAAAAACGAAAAAAAAAAAACGATATCGGATCAATTTGTGCGATTCCGTCGCATCTTTTTTCGATTTTCTTTGTACCGTCATAACATAAAATCATGCCTGTCGTGTCCAAAAGCTGTGTAGTATGGTAGTACACCCACATTTCGTATGTTTTAGGGGGCGAGCCTATTGCCATCAACCGGGCACGAATCTAAACGGCAAGTAGTTTTTTATCGATATCTTCATCGACTCATTAACAGTCCCACTGCTGGGCACGGGTCTCTTGTCATTTAAGAGGGATTAAGCTATAATAGTTCACCATGCTAGCCTACTGCGGGTTGACAGACTTCACATGCCATAAAGGAAATCTTTCAAGCATACAGGTTTCCTCACGATGTTATCTTTCACCGTTTGAGCATGTGATAAATACGCACGTAACTTTGAAAATCAGTGTTTGGGACCCTTTGAGTTCACAGTCCATTGGTACAGTACTAGGAGATCATGGCTCTCTTTTGACAAAAAATATTGGAATCAAATACTTTTACAGTCATTGAAATCAAACAACTTTGGAATTGATTGATTTTATCGCGGTATATTGAGGTTTTTTTTATCCAGATGTTTCGGATCCTTTACAGCATCCATGGTCACGGGCAGACTGAGATGTTTGTTGTCTTGGTGTCTTGATATTATATATAACTTCTATCAGCTATCCTACATTTTTATTAAGTCGATGTAATCAGTACTTTTATTTGAAGTAAATGCGCGTTGAAGTCTTTTCTTTGATATATATACCCTCACGCCTTTTTCCCATTGGGGTAGGCAGAAACTACAGAATTCCACGCGTAGAATTCGCTGTATACTTCTGCCTCGTCCACATTCATACATCTCGTCATGCACGCGCGCCGGTTACGAGTACTGCGCACCTTTTTGAAGGAGTTCAGCAATTAGGTCGGTGTATGTCCTTCTAGGGCGCCCCTTCCCGCTCATTTTGTATAAGTATTTTATAACTTAAGTAATATTATAAACGCGAAAATATGTAGTCAGTTTAACGCAAAAACCGCCGTAAGGTTGCCAAAACCTATTAAAGGAGTGACTATTCTGACAGAATGGAATTTACATTTGCAGTTTGCTGTCAGTTTAGTAACTCCCCTATTTTAAGAAACCTCGAAACAGTTTTATACGTTTGGCAACGCGCGACTAACACTTCTGGTGTTGCAAACGTCCATGGGCTACTGTAATCTCCCCCTGATGGTAACGGGCCATAAGCTTGTTTTGCCACCCTAGTGTTATAAAGAAAACGGTAAAGAAAAACTTCGTGATGTAACCTGCATGCCTGAGACGCGTTTTTTATGGCGTGTGAAGTCTACCAACCCGCAGTAGGCTAGCGTGGTGGACTATAGCCTAATCCCTCTGACCCCGTGCCCCGCAGTCGGACAATAATCAAATTGATAATGATGATTATTGCTGCCATTAGACTTCAGCAACTCAATTATAAAGTAATACCTATACTATATCCTAAATATAAATTAGCTGTCTAGGTTTTCAGGTTTCTACCACTAACGGCTGGATTTCTACCAGTCTTGAAATAAAACTACTTTTTACGGATTTTATCGCGGTATACATATTGATATTAGTTTCGGATCCTTTACAGCATTTAAAGTCAAGAGCCGATTGAAGTGTTGGGTGTCAGTTAAAAAGTAGTTTTAGTTCAATATTTAGTATTTAATATTAAATTTTAATCTTTTTCTTTTTGAGAAACGTATTTTCATAAAATAGGCGTATTTCTTGGTAATTGGGCTCTAATAGAAAAATTAAGATAATGTTTTATTAATACTTACGCGTTGAAATAAACAAAAACTAAATTAGTTCAATATCTAACAAGATGGCAGGTCGGCCATTTTGGATTATTCTACATACACATAATGATTACATGTTATACATTCAATACGAATATAATATTAAGATATAGCACATAATACTGCAATACAAACTTCAGATTTTTTTGTAATTAATAGTTATTAACACTATCAAAATAATATTATAAAATTATTAGAAAGTCAAAATCGAATCCGAATCAAACCAAGAACATTTTATCGGCACTTTTTTTCTTTTCAGAATATCCTTATTCTGAAATAGAATATATTTGACAACAGTGAAATATACAGTGAACATGATAAATGTCACCAATAAAATCGCATTTAAATATCCATGAAAGATTACATTCAAATCGTCCGTCGCACCTTGAGCAGTGAACCTAACTACTAGTTAATCTTTTTAACCACACGTTAAATAACTAAAATAATAAAGAAAACAATTATGATACCTGATTGTTATACCTTTACAAAAAACACTAAATTCCTGTGGGCACTGTCCTATATTTAATTTCACAAACACTAGTCTGAAAGCACTGTACAAAATTCAAATGTCACTCCAGAAAAAAAAATTGCAACCACCCATGACCTAGCAATATGCACTATGATTTTCACTTTTTAATTCGCGGCAAAGGATACCTCTCCTTACAGCCTCTACTGAATAATGGGGCAGTGTACCTTTTTGTCCCTTGCTTGAACTAGCTTTTTTTTTCACATTGTCTCGACCAACCGGTCTGCCTATCGGGCCTGTAGGCGGAGCTTGAGGCGGCGTCGAGATACATATACCTATCTCTTTTTAACGTATTGTAATTTTGTGTGTAAGAGCGGGATAGAGGTACGTTTGTTGGATTGGTTGCGCTTGCTTTTTTTTCTGTGGCAGGATATTACTTATACTGTATATGTTGGGCCACTTTAGGTATATTTAGCGTCAGTACGTTTCAAATTGAAGTTCCTTTAGAAGTCACGGATAGAATTTAAGCGTCATCCTTAACGTGAAATATAATATTGTGTTTCTTTGTATCGATTAGTCCTCGATTTAATGATATCTTAGATTGTATATCAAAAATGTTTACTCCAAAATTTCTGGTAGGAAAAAAAAATATACAATTATTTTTTTGTAATAAATAATCCAAAAATTCAAAACCTCTGCATTATTTAGGAACGAAGAAATACAAAAATAAACATATTGTTCCGCAAATACAAGGGAATTATAATTTATTTGTTTGGCATACTAGCAAAGTCAATTTATACTTTAATTGATTCTAGAGTATTTTGTTAAAATTTTTGCTGCAGTAAAAAAGCTTGGCAATTTCTTAAACGAAACACTACTTTAGACGAAAATGGTCTTACATATCACAGACTACAACATAAGTAATAGTTAGAATTACAATATTTTGAGAGATTAAATCACTTGAGCTCACCAAATTCAAACAAGCAAAAAAAATCAAAAGCAACAATAGTTAGATTTTGAAAACGAGTCGCCTATCCAACTTTGTAAGCCTAGTGGTGTGACCAGTGGACTGTAAAATCTAAAGTCTCAAGTTCGACCCCAAGGCACGCACCACTGACTTTCCGAAATTACCATCGTATTTATCACGTGCTCAAACAGTGAAGGAAATCATCGCGATGAAATCTGCATGATTGAGAGATTTCTCGATGGCGTTTGAAGTCTGCCAACCCGCAGTAGGCTAGCGTTGAGGACTATAGTCTAATACCTCTCAAATGAGAGGAGACCCGTGTCCAGCAGTGGGATTATAAATCGACAGTAATGTTCTATAACTGGGGCATCTATCATCGCGTATCCTACAGAAAACATATCTTTCTAGCTATGGGAAAAATGCCATAAACACATAACAACTTTTCGAGAGGTAGGGCATAGCGAGATTCCTCCGCCTTACAGAAGACCGCAGTGAATCAACAATAGTTGCTGTTCCACGAGTGAGTAAGGTTACCAGATATCGTTTGGAGTGTGACTGTTCTGACAGCATAGTAATTTCGTTTTGCTGTCAGTTTAGTAACTCCTTTATTTTATGAAACCTAGAAGGTATCTACAAGGTCGGCAACGCGCGAGCTACACCTTTTGTGTTGCAAACGTCTATAGGCTATAGTAACCGCTTACCATGACGCGGGTCGTTTGTTTGTCACCGTAATGACATAAAAACAAAACAAAATATGTATATCCCACTATCCAGTATCCTACTACCATAATCTCTGAGACGGCTAGACCGATTTTAACGGGACTACTCGCAGATAACTAATGTTATAAGGAGCAACTTAGACTACTTTAATTTAAGAATAAAGAAACAAATTAAGGTTCCGCGGGACTAAAACCACGTGAGTTAAGAACGTGGAAGCGGGCGAAGTGAAAGAATATGAAAATATTTTTTTTAGTTAAATTGCACGCGGATGAAAGTCCAGCAGTGGACGTCTAACGGTTGATTTGATGATGATGATGATGAAGTCACGGAAATCAGCTAGTACACTTTAACAAGCTAATTGGTTGACATCCACACATGGATCGGCCGATAGTTGCATGTATACCAATTAGGTTGCTGGACTGTACCTACATAATAATTATAACCACGCCGGTAGAGTTCAATGCACTCGTAACAAACAATCTTTTACAACGAATGATATCAGCAGTGAAATTAATACAATTGATCGAGAGGTTCCCATTAAGGTCGACCGTAATAGACGCTAAAGTAATGGGGTACAAATATCAAGACAAGTTGAAAGCATAAGTACCATATTATTATATTCATAAGCATTTAACTGCCGCGTTGATCTATTTGGTCGTAAGTGCGACTGCAACAGTTCTTAGGTTCGATTCCCAGGTCGAGCCAAGTGTTATTTGAGGTTTTCTATGTAATTCTCAATAATTACTCGGAGTTTGGATTCGTGCCCGTTTGATGGCAATACTCTCCCTAAAACATACCGAACATAATGAAATGTGGGTCGTGGGTGTATATACACGTCTGCCTAACCCTACGGGTACGACAGGCGTGATGGTATTTATGAATTTCATCCGCTGTTTGTTAAGTAACAACTTCCTACTCTGCCTAGTCGTGTTATACAGTTATTGCTTCGTGTTAATAACAACAGGGATCAGTATCGAATCTTACGACCTTAACATGACAACACAATGGCGGCGTGGCAACAAAAAACTTAATTAAAATGGATCCCATGGGTAGATGTGAAATACAAATTTATTTTGTGTATATACTGGGAGTAAACTATCTATGTATACATATGTACATGTGCTTTTTACAGAGAGATGTAGCGGGATTCCTCGCTCAAATTGAGCTGCCCGACTGGGGAAGCAACCTCCGCCTTACAGAAGACCGCAATGAAACAACAATAGTTGTGTTTCTGCGAGTGAGTAAGATTGTCTGAGTTCAATGTAGTAACTCCCCTATTTTTTAAGAAACCTAAGACTCTCCCAATTTTTTGCGTTCTAAAAAGGAGTAGCATTTAATATGTTTTTTTACACGGTTAGTATCGCAAGGGACACCGCTAGAGGAATGTCTGTTCTGACAGCATAGGAATTTCGTTTGCTGTCAGTTTGGTAACGTTCCTATTCTAAGAAACCTAAAGCGGGTTTTACCGGGTCGGCAACGCGCGAGCGACACCTCTGGTGTTGCAAACGTCTGTAGGCTACGATAACCGCTTACCATCATCAGGCGAGCCGTAAGTTTGTTTGCGAACTTTGTGATATAAAAGAAAAAAGGCTTGAATGCTATTACATGGAACCTTAAACACAGCGGCGAAAGCTATATCGAAATATCTATAACACAAAGGTGACTGAATGACTGACGTAGTGATCTATCAACGCACAGCCTAAACCACTGGACGGATCGGGCTGAAATTTGGCATGCAGGTAGATGTTATGACGTAGGCATCCGCTAAGAAAGGATTTTTGAAAATTCTCCCCCTAAGGGGGTAAATTGGGGGTGCAAAGTTAATATGAAACTTTTATTTTTTTAGTTAAATTGCACGCAGACTAATTTGCGGGAATCAGCTAGTGTATATTATATACATTAAAAGGAGAAGCTGACTCACTGACTGACATCAACGCAGGGCCCAAACTCTATCTATGACTTAGAAACTTAAAATTTTGAACAGGGGTTCCTTTTATAACGTAGGGGAGCACTAAGAACGGATTTTTGTAAATTCACCCCATAAGGGGGTAAAACGGGTGTGCAAAGTTGTATGAAACTTTTTTTGTTTGCAATTAATTGCACGCGAAGTCGCGGGAATCAGCTAGTACGGGTATATTAGTACACCTCTTAACCATTCTGGATGGTATGTATGTATGTATGTTGTTATTTGTTCTCATACATTTAACATCACTTTTTAACCAAAATAAACACTCGAAATCTATACAGTTACACGCAGAATGCGCTGATTGGCGATGACTGGCGGCCATTTTGTGACGTCACCGTGACTGGAATGTGTCTGTACTAGTGAAAGTATTAGTTACAAGTGTTGACGCAAAATACCACAGAAGGCGATAAAATTTTCAAGTTTACTAACTGACCTAGCAAACGTTGTTTGGAAATTTTGGGTTATAAGTATTTTTTAATGCCAAATCATTAAAAAAAATACAAAAAAATGTATTGTCAAAGAAAAAATGTCTGGTGAGAGACATCCTTATCACCTAGGGGTGTAAAAAATAGCCTACGACCGATTCTCAGACCTACCAACTATACATACAAAATTTCATAATAATCAGTCAAGCCGTTTCGGAGAAGTTCAACTACAAACACTGTGACACGAGGTTTTTATAAAGGTGTAAGAAGATTTTATTTCTCAACGAATGCCTTGTTAATAATAACCACTCGTTGTTCTAGTGGTCGTACAGTGCGACTGCCGAGCAAGAGGTCTCTAGTTTGATTCCAAGGTTGAGTAAAGTGTTATTGGGTTTTTCTATGAAATTCTCAGTAGAAGTTTGGAGTTTGGATTCGTGCCCGGCAATAGGCCCCTATTACATGGGACCTAAAACATACTGGCGAAACGCGGGTATGGCGTAATACACTGCTATCCTAGAAATATTGATAGATTGCCAGTATTTACATATCATCACGCTAGTCGTCCCAGAACGATTAGGCACAGGTGTACTAATGTACATCATCAACCCATTAATGTCCCACTGCTGGGCACGGGTCTCCTCTCAATTGAGAGGGATTAGGCTATAGTCTAACGCTAGCCTACTGCGGGTTGGCAGACTTCACATGCCATCGAGAGATCTCTCAAGCATTCAGGTTTCCTCACGATGTTTTCCTTCACCGTTTGAGCTTGTGATAAATACGCACATAACTTCCGAAAAGTCAGTGGTGCGTGCCTTTGGTTCGAACTCGAGACCTCTGACATCTCAATCCACTGGTCACACCGCTCGGCTACCACAGCAGTACTAATGTACACCTGTGCCTAATCTTTCGGGGACGACAGTAATTCAATAATTTATGGTACCTATACAGAATTCCTTACAATATTTTCCGTCACCCTTTAAGCTTGATAATTATAATAATTATTTAACTCAAAATATGAAGTGCCTTTGATTTCCAGATCTACGGCTTGACAGTATATGAACAAACTTATCTCAGCCCAAAGACTAATTATTATTATTAATTTAAGAGCTCAGCTCTTGTCGGTGGAGCAATCGCCACTGTTGTCTATCTCCTGCTTTCTGTTTGACTTCTTGATACGACTCGATTCCCACTTTTTCCTTCACTTGGTCAACGAAACTTCGTCTAGGTCTTCCCCTTCTTCCTTTTCAAAGACTAAATTAAACCAAAACTAACAATAATTTGAGCTCGTTCTGAAAGCTTATACTCTCTCTCATCGTACCAAAGAGGTAGAAAGCTTAGAATTTTAAAAAAATACAACCGTCCGGAAGCTGCGCGACTAGTCATGATGACGTCATGTCCGCTTCGTCATTATGTGTCAGCTTTATATGTATGTACCTGTGTAGTTTTCACTAATACATATTTGGCTATCTAAAGAGAGATTATTATTCTAGAAATAGGACATAGTGAGATTCATGAGCTGCCTGACTGGGGAGGTACCTCCGCCTTACAGAAGACGGCAGTGAAACAACAATAACATTAAGTTTGAGAATGTAAGCAAGTAACCAGAACATTTAAGAGATTTTAAAATAATATTTAAAATATTATACCATATATATACTAATATAAGCCACCTAAGTGTCAGAATACGATTTGTCTGTCTGTGTGTCCGTTAGGTCTTCACGCTTTAACCGCAGAACCGATTTAAATGAAATTTAGAATGGAGATAGTTTTAGGCCCGGCAAAGGATATAAAAGGATAGTTCTTTGGAAATTATCCCTTAAAAGAGCAAAAAGGGGGCGGAAGATTGTAGGTACATATATGATAATTTCTTAAAAAAGATGGGTAAGAAATAAAAAGCAGATTGATTAAAATTACTAATTCTAAATTAATTAAATCCCGGGCATATACTAGTATATTAAATATGATATGAACAGGTGGGGTTACATTGACGAAACAAGGATGGCCTGTCAATGTGGTATTGGCCCCCAAACCATGTCGCATCTACTTTCATGCCCTTCGTGCCCCAACACCTGCACGTCGAGAGACCTGTTGGCCACTGGAAATGCCGTAAATGTGGCTCGTCAGATTTAATGGCCATATTTACTAAAATATGGGTATTAAATTTGACGACATTCATGTTCCATCGACACGAAGAAGACTAGTATAATATATATTACTTAGTTGTATTAAATGTTTACACTCTTTTAAGTACAGAATAACGGCTACTGTAACCACTAACAACTTCCTAACCCATTTAGATAACATTTTAACAGAAAAAAAAACCACAGACTATTAACACTTTAAGACATTCGAAAAAAAAGGGTTACGAACCTTTTGTTATACTGACCAGTACTAATTGCATTTCAGTAGTCTCGCCTCAAAAAAAAAACAACGCGTCTTCAAAATACTTTAAGATAACACGATTTGTCAAAATTGAGGTTTTCGGAAAAAAAATCGAATTGGTTGATGAAGAAAAGGTTTTTTTTTGACCAAATTATGTTTCGAGTATTGTTTTTTTTTTTAAACTGAACATCGCGCTTGTTCTTAGGCAGAGGTATGCTAATGTACACCCACATCTTGCCAGTATGTTTTAGATCCCATGTAATAGGTGGCGAGCCTATTGCCATCAACCGGGCACGAATCCAAACTCCGGGCTGCTACTGAGAATTTCACAGAAAAACCGAATAACACTTTGCTCGACCTGGGAATAAAACACAAGACCTCATGCTTAGCAGTTACATTTACGACAGACGAGGCAGTTATATTGTAATTAGGAGTTTTTAATATTTTAAAACTTAAATGCCGAACCATACTTAGTATCTATGGAGCTTCAGTTCTTCTCCAAAAGAACCGTTTTTTTTTAATTCTGCAACTGGCTACCTTTATAAAATTGTTTTTTTTAATACCACGGAGGTGTCAGATAAGCGTACGACCCGCCTTGATCGTAAGCGGTTACCGTAACCTATAGACGTTTGTAACACCAGAGGCGACGCAAATTTCGTATGGACGATCACAGCTAGATTTCGGTGTTGGTTGTCTTAATGTTATAATTGTTAATTAACCTTAAATTTTTATTAACCAATTTTTTATTATTTTATTTTACTGCGGATCTCCAAAAAAATAAACCTTACATGCTTTTTTATTTGTACTTTCTAGATATAAATATTGTAATTAAAAAAGATTATATTAAATAACACATTTACACAGACTGTGTACTATTTTACCGCGAATTAGAGTTAAATTTTTCTGTCAAATCAAAACACGACTAAAATATATAGTGATAAAACTCAGCAGGTTGATAAAAGAGATAGAATAAATATATTTAAGTGGGATTTATTCTTTTAATACGTACAATACCAATAATAAAACTCAACTAAAACCTACAACAAAAAAACTTTTTTCTGCCAACAATTTTTTATCTGTACCTATTCCATTTACAATTCTACCATTGTTTTACGTATACCCATACAGTGTGAACGCAACCTAAACGTGAAAAGATAAAGTCGAATTCTCAATGGGCGTAGTGAAACGCTTACGACGTTACAGTGTGAGGGAAAAATTATTGATTAGCAAGCGAGCCGACCAATAACGACGTCGCATTTTCAAAGATGGCGGAGGGTAGGCTCCCTTCGGCATATTACACTTCTAATTTATAACGCTTTGTTCGGCCGACATTAATCTTTTCCTTGGTTTTATTAATGGTATGGTAGGATGTTTTATTTTAATGAAAGCCTTGCGGTTTGCCGCCAGCCATTTTGTTTCATTTTAACTTTTAGTTCGTATTGATTTTAATTTTGCGAGGCGTTGGATGGACTGATATATAACCTTGTTATATAGTCATTTTTGTATTTAAATAACCTTCAATGGACTCCCAAAGGTTCTATTGGCCGCAAGAACTAATACAATCTCTAGGTTAGGTAAGGCACTAACCGATAAAAATAAGTACTTTAACGAATTTTTAACACAGTTTTTATTACGTGTAGACAGCCCATGATTATGGCTCCGTAAAAGATATACAAATCGTCGGAATTTAAACAATATGAAAATTAACCGCGATAAAATCCGCTAATTTTATTTTTCTATTTACTTAACTGTTTTAAAATCTCACAAAGTATAAGAAATCCGATTTCATTTTGTTCATAAACAGTAATTTCTAAAAACATAAAAATGATCAGTCATTCTTGGTGAAACGAAGCGTAATTTCAAATAGCATGTGACGTCACTCGGTCCTACGTGAAATACGCTTGTGCGAACATCTGACTTTTTGAACATTTTTTTTATGGTAGTAAGGGGGCAAACGAGCAGGCGGCTGAACCTGATGGTAAGTGATGACCGCCGCCCATAGACATTTGCAACACCAGAGGCTATCATACGAACTTACATGCGTATTCATCACATGCTCAAACGGTGATGGAAAACATCACGAGGCATGCTTGAGAGACTTTTTCGAGGGCATGTGAAGTCTGCCAACCCGCAGTAGGCTAACATTGTGGACTATAGCCTAATCCCTCTCAAATGAGAGGAGACCCGTGCCCAGCAGTGGGATAATCATCATCATAACAACTAGATGCCGTCTATGTACTGCTGGAAATAAGCCTCTCCCACAGATTTCCACAACGACCGATCATGGGCCACCTGCATCCAGCGGATTCCAACGACCTTTACCAGGTCGTCGGTCCATCTTGCCGGAGGCCTACCCACGTTGCATCTTCAGTGGGACAATTTAAATGCTTTATTAAGACAATTTATTGCAGATCATCACTTAATATTCAATTTTTAAAATGGCTAAAACACTTAAACAGGCCTGTAAACATAGCCTATTCTTAGTTAAGTAAATAGTCATTCCAGTTAGATTTTTTAAGCCTTCTCAGCAAAACCGCAAGTACAGGATGATAATATAAAACGTATATAGTGTAAGTACTATTATATTTTTTATGGCGAGTCATCTAAATAGTACAGGGGCCGTTGAACTGACGTGTCGTCACCCTGAGCTGGTTTTAAAGTAGAAGTAGGTTGCTGTAGGTCGGATACAATGACAGCAAACAATATCTAGCGTAGCGTAGATTATAGACTTCACATGCCATCGAGAAGATCTCTCAAGCATGCAGGTTCCCTCACAATGTTTTCCTTCACCGTTTGAACATGTGATAAATACGCACATAACTTCTAAGAGTTCTACTAAGTCAGAGGTGCGTGCCTTGGGATTTCATTTTTTTATTTATGTTTTGATGGTGATACGGGGGCAAACGAGCATGCGGCTCACCTGGGGGTAAGTGATCACCGCCGCCCATGGACATTTGCAACACCAGAAGGCTTGCATATGCGTTGCCAACCCCTGCAGAAACCGTTTAGGTTTCTAAAAATAGGGATTTACTAAACTGACAGCAAACGGAATGCGTATACTGTCAGAAAAGTCACTGCCCGAACGAGCTCTTGTAACCATACTCACTCACACAAATACAACTATTGTTGATTCACTGCGGTCTTCTGTAAGGCGGAGGTACTTCCCCAGTCGGGCAGCTCAGTTTGAGCGAGGAATCTCACTATGCCCTACCTCTCAATTAATAGGCTATCACATCCAATAATATCAATATACCGCGATAAAATCGATACCACCAAAAACATTTTCATGTAAAATGATGCCAAGACCAGACTATAAGACTCGCACTGTCATAAAGTCATCAGATCTCATGAAGAGCCAAGTTTCTGACTCCACACGCCCTATCTCTGCAAGGCCTAACTTCACAAACTCTGCACCTTAGTTAAAACATGTGGCTAGATTTCGAACTATTGTATAACAGAAAAGGAAAGACCAGAGAATAAATTTTAACAACCTTGACGCGTTATTGTGAGAAATCTATAAGTTTCCTGTATTTAAGAACGCCGTAGACATACTTCCAGTTTTATATATACAGATCTACCCTTCAAGAGAAATACATACAATGTAAATACATATGCGCATTATACTATTGTACTATGATTAATGTAGGGTAGGCAGACATCTCAATCCCCTCGAGGTACGATCATTAATAATATTATTGTTGAATTACACTAGCAGCATAAGCCATTATGGTGTTTGTCAAAGTTTTGTGAGTTTTGATATGGATGTCAAAGTGTTTCGAGTAGTTTTTTAAAATGCGTTGTTAGTTGTCCTTAATTAAATAAATTACAATTAGAAAAATGTTATTCAAAAAAATTGTACTGATGTAATAAAACCTATATGTGTGGATGTTTGTTACTCTTTCACGCAAAAACCGCTTAACAGATATCGATGGAATTTAGGCTGCTTTTTATCTATATACCATGTGGGCAAAAAGGTTGGAAGTTGAACATAAATTTCAACATGTGTGCCCATGATTCGATTCTGTACGTTACGAATACGTGTTTTCCGGCTACGAATTGACACATCTTTCTTTACAATACATTCCCATATTAAATGCAACTGCTTGAAATAAAATATTTCTATATTATAAGCAATCGACGGAGAGGGAGAGAGACAAAAAAAAGAATAGAAAAGGAAAAAAAAAGCATTAATCAGAGAACACAGGCCGACACGATGACTTGTGAAAAATATCGAGAGGTAGGTCCGAACCGCGTTCAATGGAGTAGGGTTCAGTATGTTATTGAGAAATTTAATGCTGTCAGAATAGTTACTCCCCCAACTAGCTCTGGTAACCTCACTCACTCACAGAAATACAACTATTGTTGTTTCACTGCGGTCTTCTGTAAGGCGGAGGTACTATCCCAGTCGGGCAGCCCAATTTGAGCGAGGAATCTCGCTATGCCCTACCTCTCGAAAACTCTGACAGCATGGGAATTCCGTTTGCTGTCAGTTTAGTAACTCCCTTATATTAATAAACCTAGAACGATTCTACAGGGTCGGCAACGAGCGAGCGACCACCTCTGGTGTTGCAAACGACTATAGGCTACGGTAACCGATTACCATCAGGCGGGCCGAAAGCTCGTTTGCAACACTTATGATACAAAAGAGCTGTGATAGCCTAGCGGTGTAACCAGTGGACTGAGACGTCAAAGGTGTCGAGTCCAAACCCAAGTCACGCACCACTGACTTTTCGGAAGTTATGTGCGTATTTATCGCAAGCTCAAACGGTGAAGGAAAACATCGTGAGGAAACCTGCATGCTTGAGAGATTTGTCTTGATGGCATGTGAAGTCTGCCAACCCGCAGTAGGCTAGCGTGGTGGACTATAGCCTAATCCCTCTCAAATGAGAGGAGACCCGTGCCCAGCAGTGGGACGTTAATGGGTTGACGATGACGATGATGATATAAAAAATTCTTCAAGGAACCCTAAAAACCAATTCTTTGGTGCCAGTTTGTGTGTCTGTCACAAATCCCGCACCATTTTATATAAAGCCTACTCTGTACCTAGTATTGTTCTTATGTATCCCTGATTTGGATAGAGGGAGGGAACCGCCGGAGGTCATCGCTATTTGGTCAGGATCGAACCCATTATTATATTGGTATTAGGGTTGGTGGAGTCTGTTTGTAAAAGTTTTATATTTACGAGTAAATAGTTGGTAGAAATTAATCATCATCATCGGATGTCTATATATTAATACGTAAAGCAAAAAAGTTGTACCCCGTTTTAAGAAAATTTGCGAGGACGGAGGAGAATGAAATTTCCTACACTTATAGTTTATATAGAAATGGAGTGCAGTATGATATTTTTTTTAAATATGCATAAAAAATCTTAGAATTTAAATGTATTATGGTCAAATTTCGACCTCTGGGCGACCACTATACATAAACATATAATCACGCCTGTCGTCTCCGAAGGGTTAGGCAGAGGTGTGTACACTGTGTACTAATGCACACTCTCATCTCGCCGGTATGTTTTCGGTCCCATGTAATAGGGTTCGAGCCATAAACTGGACACTAATCCAAACTCCGAGTTGCTACTGAGAATTTCATAGAAAAACCCAATGGCACTTTGCTCGACCTGGGAATCGAACTCAAGACCTCATGTTCAATCGCACTTACAACCAGTCAACCTACGAAGTACCTAATGATATTATTTAATACCTCAGTAACTTAAAAAGAAAATATGAAAGTAATAGCGTGGCAACCCTACACGGAAAGCTTGGAAACATGTCCTTTCCGAAACTCCAAAGATAATCAACTTTTTTTTTTCAAAGTCAATTTAAAAACTTTTTTATCACAAGTTTAGAACGATGGAGTTTCAATGCATAACATTATTCAAGTTTTATTGGATTATGGAAAGAAGAAAAATAAAGAATTATCTTAACAAAGAAGAAAAATAGGATTAAAATGTTAGCTAGGAGTCCGGAGTTAGATTAATAGTAAAAAAAAAAACATTTTAAAAACATGTTCTTACTTCATCATCATCAACCCCCGTTATTGTCCCACTGCTGGGCACGGGGCTCTACTCATTTGAGAGGGATTAAGCTATATGTTTGTATAGTCAACCACGCTAGACTTGTGTGAGTTGTAAGGCGAAGTAGGAGCCGTATTATTTATTTATTTATTACTAGCTGACCCAGCAAACGTTGTTTTGCCACATTATAGGGGTTGGTGGACAACCCTTATCACTAAAGGGTATGAAAAATAGATGTTGGCCGATTCTCAGACCTACTCAATATGCTCACAAAATTTCATGAGAATCGGTCAAGCCGTTTCGGAGGAGTACGGGAACGAACATTGTGACACGAGAATTTTATATATAAGAGATTATGTAATATATAATATCACGCCTGTCATTCCCGAAGTACTAATATACATACACCCACATTTCGCGGTATTTTTTAGGTCCCGTGTAATAGGGGGCGAGCCTATAGCCATCAACCGGGCACGAATCCAAACTCCGAGCTGCTACTGGAATTAGCTCGACCTGGGAATCGAAGCAAGACTCCTTGCTCAGCAGTCGTCCTTTACGACCACTAGACCAAAGAAGCAGTTGAATACGAGGAAGTATATATAAGTAACACATGCCCACAGGTGGCCAAGCAGTTTGAGCTTATCATGCTCACAAAATGTCCTGCCGATGGTGGTGTTGTGTGGGGTCGTTTTATTCCCTACAACATGGTTGAGTAGAGCGACCCTGATACACACGTCATACTCGTGAACGAGTGCTGTCGGTGGAGGCTGGTGGACTCATACATGCTGTGGCATTCTGAATTCGTTTTATTTTGTCTTGGGTAAATAGTTCATACATTTCAAACTACATTATTCTCATATTGATGTTGCAAATGAAAATTGTAAAGGAATTGACTTCCTATATTGTAATTTGTACCTATTTATTTAAAAGAGTATCTATGGAGTTTCTTGCCGGTTCTTCTCCATTCACCTACTTTTTGGAACCGTGCAACTAGTTTGACAATTCAAAACCACCTGTTATACTGGTCTACTTGAAATAAATGTTTTGAATTCGAATTTTGAATTTGAACACTTAAACTGAATTTAAAACAGCTGTTACATATTATATATTCAACACCGAAAAAAAAACATAGATGCATTTTGAACAATCAAATTTTTTCGAAAAATATTTCGTAAGTATTTTTTGTCATGGGGCTCTATTTATTCGTCTTTGTTTCAGTCCCCTGGGGTTGCTTACCCTCCGGTACTGTGATGGGTGATCATTACTCAAATGATTCAGCTATTTCAATTCGTTTGTCGTGCCGAAACAGACCCAGAACTGATTCAAAAACTAAAATCAAATTTTTGTTCGATACTCCCAATTTTATTATTGGTGAGATTGTGGACAAACACTGACCCCTATAAGATAAAAAATAAATAACTAAACAATGACAGAACAAACATGAAAAAAAAATACAGCCGATTTGAGAACCTCCTCCTTTTGGAAGTCGGTTAAAAATCAAAAAGTATAAACTGCCTCGTCGTCCTAGTGATCGCCAAAAGGTCTTGGGTACGATTTCCATGTCGAGCAAAAGTGTTATTGGTTTTTTCAATATAATTATTGTCATTAGTAACTTGGAGTTTAATTCGTGCCCGGTTCATGGCAATAAGCTTGCCCTTACATGGTACCAAAACATACTGGCGAAATATGTGTGTACATTAATTAGTACACCTCTGCCTAACACTTCGGGGATGGCAGGCGTGATTGTATGTATACGATTTTAAGACTCGTGGTCAGGTCAAAATTATTATTTTGGTCTTATTATTATTTTGTATGTTATGTTTTATATACAATGCTTATGACTTGTAAGAGTGTTTTCAAAAGATATATTTACAGAAATAAATATAATTTACTAAACAATTCATTTTTAAGATATCAAACCTTTTCGGTAACTTGTAGTGTGTTCCGTTTTTTATTGTATTTCTTTTTAGTAAGTTTTTATCAGAGAAAGTATGGTTCGAAATAGGATAATTATTTCTTATCATTATTATAGGTTATTCATTAAAAAGTTACTTTATTATCTGTACTTCATAATGTTTGACAATTTGACGTTCAGTTTATTACAATCAGATTTTTGAAATTTAAGTTTTTTTGTGTTTTTTTTAATCTGTAAGGACTGTATTTTATCAATGCGAGAAAAAAAATGGCGGTTCACATTTTCGCGCAGAATTTCAATGCGAAAAATCTGAATACCTATATTTTTGGGCCAAATCTCTATGAATTAAAAACAAATACAATTAACCATTCATTTTGAACCGTATAAAACTGTAAAATAATACCTAATGTTATATTGTAATGTAAACTTCAGTGGTTTTTCTCTACACGTCCTTTATATCAATACGGCAGTCACAAACTACCCCTCTACCCCAAACAGAATAAAGTAGATATATCGCTACACCCCTATATATTTCTTTACCTAAGGGGTGCAATATCTACCCCATTTAGGGGTCAACACCCTTCGGTATAAGTACACATTTCCACTCATAGGGGCATTTAGATAAATATGTTTGTGTGAGGAATTTTTACCGAACATTTATATCGAATATTTTTATGAAAATGAGCTCTTATTTGGAACTGGCTTTTGTAACGGATGTTGAGCATATTTTGGCACCTATTTCTAGGTCAGGCAAAATCATATTGATCTTGTATTGATAAATCAAGCATGATAAAAAATATTAAGAAATAGTTTTCATGCATAGAAAGTATGTAAATGTATTTGCGAAAACCATTTTTTTAAAGAAAAATATATGCAATAATTACTATCGATTATTTCAAAATAAAATAAAGTATTGTATAATATATTGCATCCATATTTCTTTTGCCTATTTGAGTTAAGTAACAATAGGGTTTTTATTCACATTTTTTTTGCAAGATTTGGCGCTGAATGTTTCGCAACACCAAAGAGGACCGAGGACCTGTGACGTCATACATTATATTTATTTTCGATGAAGATTTAATAATGAAGTGTACAATATATTATGGGAATTAATTAAAATCTTACCTGTTTCGGTGTCCACAGTATATGAGAGACCGGCCCAGGGGTCGTCCTGTGAACGAAAGATAAGGATAGAGAAAGGAAAATGCAATTAAATAAAAATTCATCTAATATATAAAATTCTCGTGTCACAGTTTTCGTTGCCATACTCCTCCGAAACGGCTTGACCGATTTTGATGAAATTTTTTGTGCTTATCCGGTACCTATGAGAATCGGCCAACATCTATTTTTCATCCCCCTAAAAGTTAGGGGTAGTCCACCAACCCCTATAATGTGGCAAAACAACGTTTGCTGGGTCAGCTAGTATGATGTAAAGAAATACCTATTTGGATTAATATAATATCAGTTTGGTTTACATACTATCGCACCACTGACTTCGCAAGTTATGTGCGTATTTATCACATGCTCAAACGGTGAAGGAAAACATCGTGAGGAAATCTGCATGCTTGAGAGATTTTCGTAACGGCATGTGAAGTTTGCCAACCCGCAGTAGGCTAGCGTGGTGGACTATAGTCTAATCCCTCTCAAATGAGAGGAGACCCGTGCCCAGCAGTGGGACAATAAGAGATAAGGTTAAATACTCACCTCTTTGATCTCGGAGTCCAGTAGCGAAGCCTTAACCTTCTCGATCTGAGCATCTTCTTCGTTCTTCTTCACAATCTTCTCTTCTGCGAGTTTCAGTTCCTTCTCTATCTCATCACCCAACACTTTCGTAGCAGTCGGACCCTCCTACAGAAAAAAATAGAATGAGAAATAGTGACTCCGTTATATTTATAGATTTAGTGGTTGTTACACATACCTAACTGTTGGGCGGTTCCTAAGTCGTTGATGGTTTTTATTTTTTTCTAGTCAAGACTAAATATGTTTTTGTATTGGTGTTGTAGTGCCGTCTCCGAAGACTCAACGCGCTAAATGGTCTCCTGAACATCAACCCAAACTGTGATGTGTTTGCGGATGAATGGAAGGTGATCTTGAGAGAATGCTTGGGAGTATTGTGAGAAGAATGCATGATAGGTATCCTGTGTTTAAGCTGTATTTACTGTTTTTGTTATATCTATACCTAAGTATTGCATTTTTATTTACTTTTAGATCCGTGTAAATAAATATATAAATTGTCGATTGGCGAAGTGGCTGAGCAATCGCCATGTGCGGCACTGGTTAAAACTTCGATGACCGAACAGAGCACATTTCGTACAATTTCTACAGGTAGTTGTGCCGGGTTCTGGGCGTTTGTATATAAGAAAAATTGTGTCTGTAAACGCACCCAGGACACAGGAGAAAATCTTAGGGCAATGTAAATAAGTCTAAGTAAGAGCAGTCTTTGGGGACTGCAGATAGAAGTGAAAACGCTCGAAGGTATATCCATGTACATATATACATATAGCATATGGGAAGCGTGCGGTGATGACCACGTACTGGAAGACGCAGCGTGGGTAGGCCCCCGGCAAGGTGGACCGACGACCTGATTAAGGTCGCTGGAATCCGCTGGATGCGGGTGGCGCAGGACCGGTCGTCGTGGCCATCCTTGGGGGAGACCTATGTCCAGCAGTGGACGTCTAAAGGTTGATAATATGATGATGATAAAGCGTTCGGTGACAATGACGCGAGGTCCATAATTCTTGTTCAGCTTGCTCATTGCGCCTAAAGAAGTTTTCAATAGAAAAAAGAAAAGGAATATATATGTTTCAAAAGCTTACCGGTTGCATCGGGTCTTCGAGAGAAAATCCCATGTCGACATCCTGCTTCCACAGAACCTCGATCAGGTTCATATCCTGAGGACAAAAGGAAATACATACATATTAGTTTTTTTATTATCATGGCATGTAAAGTCTGCCAACCCGCAGTAGGCTAGCGTGGTAGACTATAGCCTAATCCCTCTCAAATGAGAGGACACCCGTGCCCAGCAATGCGACTGTAAATGGGTTGATGATGAAAAAAAAATCTTAAAAAAAGCAAAAAAAAACACAACACTTAAAAGGTATCCTTCATTATCTGTGCATGTCATCTCTGCAAATCAAAATGGCGGCGCGCGTTTAGTAACATCACTATCAAAATAAAGATCTGTGGTTTTGAAACGATTATTGGAATATTTTGTTTAATGATTCATGTATTTCGATGATTAGTACAAAAAAAAAACAGGTATTATATCTGTCTTATTGATCTAATGGCCGTTAAAGCGACTGGTTAGTAAGAGATCTTGGCTTCGATTCCCAGATCGAGTTAAGTGTTATTGGGGTTTTCTGTGAAATTCTTAGTTTCAGCTCGGAGTTTTGATTCGTGCCCGGTTAATGGCAATAGGCTCGGCGATATGGGCACCTCTGCCTATTCCTTTGGGGACAAGCGTGATAGTATATTACAAATGTTGCTAACGAGATTAATACACACAAAAGTGGGTACTCTAAAGTAATATTTAAAGTATTCTAAGAATCTCACTAATATTATAAACCCGAATCTTTATATGGATAAATGTGTGGGTGTTTGTTACTCTTTAACACAAAAACCGCTGAACTGATTTGGATGGAATTTGGCATAAGTTTATTACCTGCAATAACACATAGGCTACTTTTTATCTATAGGTATACCATGCGAGCAAAACCGTGGGAGACGGCTAGTGTAGAATAAAATTATTATAATGACGATGACCACTAATTTAACTCAGCGGTAGTTAACGCTGCCTGTTGTGCTATGGGTCCCGGGTTCGAATCCCTGTAGGGACAAATGTTTGTGTGATGAGCATCAACATTTGTATCCGAGTCATGGATGTATCTATGTATAATATGTATGTATTTACAAAAAAAAATAGTATATATAGACGACCCAATTAGTCCAGCGGTAGTTAACACTGCCTTCTGTGCTATGGGTCCCGGGTTCGAATCCCGGTAGGGACAAATGTTTGTGTGATGACCATGAACATTTTGTATCCGAGTCATGGATGTATCTATCTATAATATGTATGTATTTACAAAAAAAAAGTATATATGTAGTATATCAACCAACTAGTATCCGTAACACAAGCCTCGTTGCTTACCACGGAACTAGATGGCGCTGTGTCATAATGTCCAAGAATATTTATTTATTTATTGAAGGTAGTTAGTGATACAATCTGGGTGTTTTTAAATCAGAAACCAGAATCGGTTTCGTCAAGGTAAGTGCGCTCTATCGCTTGACATCAGGCAAAGTGGCGGTCAAGCGTAAAACTATTAGCTAAATAAAAATATTTGAGAAATCAAGTGACTTTTTTTTTTTTTCTAGACATTATGACACAGCGCCATCTAGTTCCAAGCTAAGCAACGAGGCTGGTGTTACAGATACTAGTTGGTTGATTTTATATTACATAGGTATATACTTTTTCTTCCATGGCTCGGATACAAATGTTTATGCTCATCACACAAACATTTGTCCCTACCGGGATCTGGACCCGGGACCCGTTGCACAGCAGGCAGTGTTAACTACCGCTGGACTATTTGGGTCGTCAAAATGTGTGTGTCTGACCAATTTTATTTTGTTTTGATTTTTTTTATGACATTCTCAAAAACATGGAATATCTATGTGCCGCGTATAAATAAAGTAACTCGCACGGTCGGCCATATTTAAATGGTTTTAATTAAATACAAAATAATTATTAAACGCAAGCTGAGAGCGTCTAACAAAAACGAATTCACAAAACTGTGAAGAAAAATGAACTCTAACTTAATAACACATGTATAAAATTTCGTTGATGTTACACGTTACTTACGTCCGATTAGTTTTGGGATCGTTTTAAATATTGAACTATTGGAATTGGTTACAAAAAGGTCTCATGTAGAAATTCGATCCATATGATATTGAACTGTATTTGACGGATATAAGGTTGATATTTGGTTGATAAGAGTTTCGCGCCCAATTATGTACGACCGTAGGGTTCGCTGGTCACAGCGGGATAAAATTGATCAAAGCATAGAGTATCCGCTCTTTAATTGTTTTTTTTTATAGATATTAATGTCTGTATGTATAAAATCCAGTTTAAATACTTTGAATTATTTATAACTTAGGTAGAAGAAAATAGAAATAGAAATGTAGGTACTTAAATAACTAGCTAGTAACAATTTCGATGATTTCACATGTTTGTAAATAAAAAATATTGAGTTGTTTTTTTTATACGAATTCGTTGACAAGGAAATTAAACGGCCGGCCTCACGCCAAGGAGTACGTGTAAGTAAGTAGGTTTTATTCGTACGTTGCCGAAATTGATAAGCCTTGTTTTTTTAGCAAAGCAATGGCTACCAGTACTCAATAATTTATTAGCAACAGACTTATAAAACATCAGTTATAAAACTATAAGATTTTGTTTATAAAACAAACTAAATTTTATATTGATTTCTTTTGTGTTTCACTTACGCGAATATTAGACATTGAAATAAAACTACCTTTCACGGATTTTATCGCGGCATATGGATATTAATTTAACCCGACGTTTCGTATCCTTTTCTTATTATCAATCATTCCACCCAAATTCTAACTTATTCATAAGACTACAGAATGCGACAGGACCGACGACGTAGCAAATAATTTTGAAATTAATTTTATTCTAGAATTATTAATATATTGTTAGGTAGTTTGCTAAGATTTGAGTTATGTACAGACCCTATACTTACCTTACCACTTTAATTTAAGTCTACGAGCCAACGATATAGTTAAACGCATTATTATTTTTAGCCTTGAAGTTAGTAACGCCATCTAGCGATCTTGTATAGACACTAATTACACTAACACTATCCATGTCTGTGGACTGATCGACGCCAGCGCCATCTATTACAATTATTTAGAACTTTCGAAGTTAACGCCACCTAGCGTCACATTATGTAATTTCAAAGTAAGCGCCATCTGTTGACGAAAACTAAAACTGTTTAGTATTAGCTACTCGACATTAGATGGCGTACAAATTATTAAAATTGCATGCAAAACAACGAATACACATAAGAATTAAGAAACACGAATCAACGGTAATTCAAATTTTTCACGACGAAAGGAATGCTCCAGGCATTTTTTAAACATGGTTACGCCAAAATATCAAATTTCGGAAAAATAAATTACATTCAGAATTATTTTGTTCAATCTCAATCGCCCGTCAATTGGATAAGGATAACAACATTCTTAGAAATAATAAGTTTACATCAAGGAAAACATTATCAAGTGTACACTTAAATGTCAACAGATGGCGCTGTACTAAATATTGTACATAACTTCTAGAACATCTGATTTCTTGAAACAGAAAAAATGAATATCGCGGAACAAGGTCGGCAGCGGTCAAGGTAAGGCAAGGTCAGGACTTCGCCGAATTAGCCCGCTCCCCCGCACTTCGTAAGACGTAGTGTTGCCGTCAATCTGCCATCTGCTAGGCCTCTCCCGAATTTGTCTTAGTTTTTTGGCATTTCGGTAGAATTTTGCAGCTGTGCAGATCCAGTAAAATAGACACCAGAAATCCACGACATTCGAGGTAACTCTGCAGAAACTAAGAAAGAGTGTTCAAACATACATTTTTTTTTATTTTTTCATTGTCAAAAAGAATTCAAAACTAAAAAGACATAATTAACGCGTCGATTAATATACTTACCTATCTATATGTAGTTAATTTTCCGTCGACGATCAACGAGTTGTATTGCGCGCGTTGTATAGCTATCAGAGCATTAAAAAACCTTAATGGGCGAATGATTGATATTAAAAAGTAATTATGATGAATAGTTTTAACCCCTAACACAATAAGGGGATGTTATAAGAGTGTGTATCTGTTTGTATGAATTCTTTGTGAGTTTCTTTTGTTTGAAAGGTGCCTTGATCAAGTGTTTTCAGCTATGATTCAAGGATGTCTGTTCAGCAGTTTGAAGATTATCAGTTCTTTAAGAATAGGGCTGCCATCCGTCCGGGATTCCCCAGATTTGTCCTAGTTTGAATCCGGGGCCGTCCGGCAGGTGTTTTCAAGTCTGTGTCCCGGGTTTTACCCAGACACTTGTTGTCAAGGAAAAAATATAACCATGTTTTAATTTTTGTTGCAAAAAAAAAATTATGGTGTCCGGGGAAAAAAACATATATCGCCCAAAAATCCGGTATTTTTGCTGTTTATCCAGCTTCGGCAATTTAGGTGCTGACAGTCCTATTTAAGAATGATTTTAGTATATAGTTGTGAATATTACCGCGATATTGGGTACTTAAGATTGCTTTCTTTGTTCAGTATCGCGAAATTACGAATTCCGGTATAGGGGCAAATGTTTCTGTCATGAACAAAACATTTGTAACTGAGTCATGGATATTTCTATGTATAATATGTAATTATTTACCAAAAAAACATATCTACGTATACCTAACTATAGATATTTACCATCTAGTACCCGTAACAAGCGTCGTTGCTTAGTTCTATTAATAGATGGCGCTGTGTCATAATGACCGGATATATCTTCTTATTTATATATATTAAAATCTCGTGTCACGGTGTTTGTCGCTGTTTGTGTATATTTTATAGGTTTGAGAATCGATCATAGGGTATATTTTACACCCCTAGGTGAGAAGGACAAGACTTTCTTTTTGACAAAACTTTTTTTGAATTTTTTTATGATTTGCCTTGAATAATACTTATAACCCAAAAAAATTACTTTTCTACCACCATCCCCTATAATATGGCAAAACAACGTTTGCTGGGTCAGCTAGTTTGTTTATGATTTATTGAATAATAGCTTAAAACCACGTAACCACACTTGATAAGTAAATTTAATTACTTCATTTGCAATAACGCGGCGTAAAAGGTGATTTATATACTATTTTTTTACTGTCAAACTGGTAATACTGTATTAATTTAACTATGATATCATAAAATATGCTGAAGTTAGTTTAATTAAACAATGTTAGGTTGATGTTTACTTTAAGATGAAGCTCCACGCTAGCCCGCGAAATTCAAATTTTCGTACGTTTTTTGCAATTTGCCGGTATTTGTCAGGCTGTACATTGAACAAAATATGATTTGCGCCTGTAATAGGTATTTAGTTACAGAATCATAATCGTTTAAATCAATAAAACAGCCCTCAAAGTGCATATACCTGTATTGAATGACTTTTTCATGAAATAGATGCACTAAAACGTATACACACCTAAAACCACACACCAGCAGTGTGTTACCAGAAATCCTTTTTTATACGTCCATGCCAGAAATAAACATCTTTAAAAAAACCCAAGCTGTTGTAAAAGCTGTCATATTGTAGTTCTAAAAAAGTTTACAAAGAAATGTCACCGTCAGTGTTACTTTGACAGGAGCTGTCAACGTGACGTTTAATTATTTTTTCAGACATGGACACAAAATGGCAGGTATTATTTATATCATTTTGGTTGATTACTGAAATACCAACTCTCTTAAACTCAATGAGCATGGAAATTTGACCTGAGAGTTTCTATGTACTCACATAAAAAAAACTATGTAGTATATCAACCATCTAGTATCCGTAACACAAGCCTCGTTGCTTAGCTCGGAACTAGATGGCGCTGGGTTATAATGTCCAGAAATATATCCATATACCCAGTGGATTCCAACGACCTTTACCAGGTCACCGGTCCACGCTGCGTCTTCCAATACGTGGCCGCCACTCGAAAACCTTCAAACCCCATCGGCCACCAGTTCTTCAAGCGATGTAATACATTGATATGTAATTGAATGTGTAGTTTATATCAATATTTGAAGTATTACTCAACTTTTTAACGTATTGCGAAAGAGTTTTGTAACCAAATGACTCATAACGATGCTATAATTAAGAACTACTGATACAATGTTTACATTAGTTTAAATGTTACGAAAATTGGTGATTTTCGTATTACATAACTGCACCCACTGTAATTGAAGTAATTCTGTAATTTTATTTGCAGCAGTGGACGACTTTCAATTGAAATTATAATGATAATACCTAATTATATTATTACTAGCTGACTCAGCCAACGTTTTTTGCCACATTACAGGGGTTGATGGTAGAAGAGTGTAAATTTAGGGTTATAAGTATTTTTTTAATGCCAAATCATAAAAAAGTACAAAAAAATGTTTTTGTCAAAAAAAAAATAACAAAATGTCTGGTGAGGGACATCCCTATCACCTAGGCGTGTAAAAAAATAGCTTACGACCGAGTGTCATACCTACCAAATATACATACAAAATTTCATAAGAATCCGTCTAGCTGTTTCGGAGGAGTTCAGGGACGAACACCGTGATACGAGATTTTTATATATGTATGAATATAAGTATAATGAAGGATTTAACATGTTTTATTGAAAATTAAACAATATGACACAGCGCCATCTAGTTCCGAGCTAAGCAACGAGGCTTATGTTACGGATACTAGATGGTTGATATACTACATATTATATACTTTTTTTACACACATATCATTTATAACGGAGTGAGGTATAAATGTTTACAACATAAAATACCTAAATTATATTTCACGCTTCGTTTACTCAAATACCTAATGTATTGAACCCCCCAGACGTCTGGGGCCCTAAGCCAATGCCCTAGACCTTTTGTTTCCTCGTCTACACAAGGGTTGGGACCCTGAGTTCAATATCCAAGTTGAGCCCCCGACATAAAGTTCAATCACCCATTTTGAACTCGGATTTTCAATATGAACGACACTGACAGCAGACTTCGAAATAATTATTTGGAAAATTTTAATCGTTTCGCATATGCGGGGGTTAATAACCTATAACAAAACTGCCTCAATGGTCGTAAAGTGTGACTACTGCGCATTGGGTCTTGGGTTTGATTACAAGGCCGAGCAAAATGTTTAACAATTTTTTTTTTTTTATGTTTTCCTTTTATACGGCTCGTGTTTCAATACTCCAAGAATCTAATCTGAAAATCACGATTAATACCTTTTTTTTCCGGTACTTTCATTTACAGTTTTATGGCAAACGGATCGGCTGCGTTGTTCAAATGTTTAACAATGTAACGCCTTAAAATAACTATTTATTGTTCGAAACAATTATCTATTTTTATTACTGACACGTGCTGAAAATCAATATACATATGTATACATATGTATATTGAACACACGAATTATACTTTTACTTTCATACCAATATTATAAATTGTATGTATGTATGACTTTACATAGAAAATCTATGTAGTGTATGAAAGTTCTAGTATCCGTAACACAAGCCTCGTTGCTTAGCTCGGCAACTAGATGGCGCTGTGTCATAATGTACGGATATCTATTACTAATCTATAATATTATTATAAAGCTGAAGAGTTTGATTTGAATGCGTTAATCTAAGGAAATCAAATCAAATCAAATCATATCATATCATATCAAATCATTTATTTGCTGAAATATGGTGGATAGTGGATACAAGAGAACATTCCAGTTAGTTAGTTTTGTATCTCTGACCCGTGAGAACAAATTCATTGGAACTACTGATTGGAATCAAATAGGTAATTCTTTTTGTGTTTGATAGTCCATTTATCGAGAAAGGTTTTAAGCTATAGAACATCACGCTGCGACCAATAGGAGTGGAGCAGAAATGAAGTTTAAAAAATAAATGTCCACGCGTGCGAACCCGGGTCGAGCCGCTAGTTAAATATAATCATTATCACTTTCAATTTCTTACACACAATTGGCACCCATTCAAAAACGATCTATTTACCCATAAATAATTAATACAAACTATAGTGACATGACAAGATGTATGAATGTGGACGAGGCAAAAGTTGTATGCAGGGATTGTAGCGCGTGGCATTCTGTAGTTTCTGCCTTCCCCCTTGGTAAAAAGGCGTGAGTGGATGTACGTAACTACGAATACTACTGTCCCTCATTCTATATGAGCGTGAGGATATGTGATTCAACAAAATATGTATTTATTATTTCACCATATAAAGGTATTGGTATTGTTCAGGTTGATAGGTAAACACACATACATCTCCTAACACACACATCCTCAACACACTATGACACATTCTCTCACCTAAATATTTCTTTTATTATACATTTTTGTTTCATACCGCACACAGCGCGGTAAGGCACCGTCTGTTATAGTGAGAAGGACCACTAACTGCCAAAATACAGGCCCACCTAGTTTGGCAGTTGGTTGCCTAATATATTATGTCTCTAGCCATAGTTTAATTATGTACGACCTAGTAAGTAAGTTTCTTTGTAATTTTATGGTGAGAAAAAAAAAAAAAAAATTGCCGTTATTCTTAAATGGTATCATCATCATCATCCTATTTATTGTCCCACAGCTGGGCACGGGTCTCCTCTTATTTGAGAGGGATTAGGCTATAGTCCACCACGCTAGCCTACTGCGGGTTGGCAGACGTCACACGCCATCAACAAAATCTCTCAAGCATGCAGGTTTCCTCACGATGTTTTCCTTAACCGTTTGAGCATGTGATAAATACGCACATAACTTCGAAGTCAGTGGTGCGTAGGGGATCGACACTTTTGACTTTCTGTTCGCTTCTTCTTACCAGCATAAAAACACTAGGAAGCTGTAAAGGGTTTTTGAAGGGACTTTATTGTCGACGTTCAAAAAGAGCCGATAAAATTTGGCCTACTTTTAATAAATTATGTATAGGTACGTTGATAGCCTAATCCCTCTTAAATGAGAGGAGACCCGTGCCCAGCAGAGGGACAATATTTTTAATAATATAGTAATAATGTTTATTTTCATAATTAGTACATATTCTAGATACAGTTAAATGCTATGATAAGATATATTTTTTAGGGTTAGCTTGTAATATCGCATTGGAATGTCCTGTTAATATATTGTAAGTGCATTAAATAAATAAATAAATATAGTTATGTACACAAATATTTAGCATCTGGAGCCGAACTAGGGACCTAAAGAGTTGATGATGATGATGATTATTATGTTGACCTTAGGTTTCCTAGTTCACTGGTCCCACCAATAAGGTACTTAATCGATTAATTAATTAAATAATATAATTAATACTTCATCACATTGCACACGGTTTCTACACGTGGGAACAAGCTGCGTACTACCGTTCTAAAATTATCGCTCGTCCGACTTCTGAATAACAATTCATCACGTCTGTCTCCCTAATAGGCAGAGGTATGGCAGAGGTATAGGTACTGAGGTTTCCAAGCCCTCATGCCAAAAGAGGTTGCTAGATTATTACAAAACCTCTAAATTTTTTGAGGGCATAGCGAGATTCCTCGCTCAAATTGAGCTGCCCGACTGGGGAAGTACATAAGACCGCAGTGACACGATGGATCCGTTTAGTGTGTTACTGTCCTAATAAATACTAATTTAATAATAAAAACAGTGAGCCGTCACGGGACGCCTGGCAGATGTGAAACATCGACATTATTTTGTAAAAGTAATATGCAGAAAAGAACATAATTTGTGATAGGAACTAAATATGTCATAATGATAAAATAAAATTTCAAAAATATATGTGTTAAAAGAAACATATTAACACAAACTCAAAGAGGTTTAATACAATACACAATTCGAAAAAAAATGGTAAACTTGAAAATAGAACTAAAATCAAATTTAAATTTCGTGGCGACGCTTTCGCCACGCCAGAAATCGGTTTTACGTGCGGGTATAGATGTTTCACATCAATAAATATTAAATTAATATTCCTGGTCTTAATATATAAAATAACATCAATATTTTTTTATAGTGGGAGACCTATTCTGTGTAGTTAACTTGTCTGTCAAGCTAATTACCTAAATAAGGACAAAGGTAAGAAGAATTAAATATTTAAAAAAAGAAAATCAAGTTTAAAATTCGTTGTTATAAATTACATTCCAAATTTGAAATTCTAAACGCAATATGACGTAGGAAACCGTTAGAGAAGTGGGGCGTTTTAAAATGCGAATGCCCAATTTGATTCTCTTTAAATGTTCTATTCGAAATTCGAATACTTGGACTTTGAATTTGACTACTCGATTGGCGCAGAGGGTGAACGATCGGCTTGTGCGTCATGGGTTGCGGGTTCGATCCCCGCATGGGGCAAATATTTGTACGATCTACAGGTGGATCCGGGTTTGGACGTTTGTGTATGTGAAAATTTCCTCGACCTTACAATCGAAGTAAGAATCAATGCGATTTGCCGGCCAAGTGCGAGACGGACTCGCGCACGAAGGGTTCCGTACAAAATTAGGTAAAAAAAAGTTATCAACAGAATATATAAAATATATGCAAATTTCAACTGTCTGGATACCGCGGTTCTTGAGATACAGCCTGGTCACAGACAGACAGACAGACGGACGGATGGACAGACAGCGAAGTCTTAGTAATAGGGTCCCGTTTCTACCCTTTGGGGACGGAACCCCAAAAAGTAAAAAAATATCTATGTAGTGTATCAACCACCTAGTATCCATAACACAACCTCAGTTGCTTAGCTCGGCAACTAGATGGCGCTGTCATAAATGTCAGAAATATTTTATCAAGTTATTGTCTAAAGTTTGCGGCTAGCTTACCGACAATAGATTTAAGATGAAATCCGTTACGCCACTTGCCAAATACAGTCATTGACCTCTTGGAGTACCGTGAATTTTGCTCGCTTGATGTAAAACTACACAGATACGTTGAAGCAAGTGAATTTCGGAGGATAAAGTAACGCAAAATAACGTCACGGTCGTGATTCTTGAAGAGGGAATAGCGATTTTTTAAAGGGTCGTGAGTGTGTGACCTGCCTCCTTGGTCTTGTGGTCGTACCAGAGGTCTTGGGTTTGATTCCCAGATCGAGCAAGCGTTATTGGTTTTTTTTTATAAAATTCTCAGTAGCAGCTCGGATTCGTGCCCGGTTAGTGGCAATAGGCTCGCCCCCTATTACATGGGACCTAAAACATACCGGCGAAACGTGGGTGTAGATTAGTACACCTCTGCCTAGCCTTTCGGGGACGACAGGCGTGATGGTATGTTATAAAACTGTCGTCAATCATATGTAAATACATTGTATACCTATTGTAATTACTTCAATAAAAGTGGACACCTAGTTGGTACGTGTCAAATGCAAATTTGTACATATTTACAATTAAAATTCACCGTACGAAGTACAAAATTACACCATTGTCAATTTCATTATTTTGATATTATAGTACTAACGAAGCTGTGGCAGCCCAACCGTGGGTCAAGTGGACTGTGACATCATCGTCTACAACCCATTATTGTCCCACTGCTGGGCACGGGCACAGTCTGTGGCACGAGTCTCCTCTCATTTGAGAGGGATAAAGGCAGCTAAGACTTCACATACCATCGACAAAATTCTCTCAAACAAGCAGGTTTACTCACGATGTTTTCCTTCACCGTTTGAGCATGTGATAAATACGCACATAACTTCCGGAAAGTCAGTGGTTCGAGCCCGGGTTTGAACTTGAGACCTCTGACATGTCAGTCCAGTGGTCACACCACTAAGCTACCACAGCTTTTTTTTAGCACTTTGCCATTATAAGTCACACGCTCAAACGGTGAAAGAAAACATCGTGAGGAAACCTGCATCCCTGAGAGATTTTCTCGATGGACTGTTCAGTATGATGGGTTTCATCGTCTGACAAGACTAGTATACCGGCTGGCAGACGGTTTGTTGCCGACAACCAACTGTCAACTGTCAAATTATTGACAGCCAACGATCGGTTGTCAATAATTTGACAGTTGACAGTTGAGCAAGCGAGCAAACCCGGGAAACATATTTTTTTATGATAATTTATGGCATACGAAACGATCATACGTAAGAGGGGATTTGAGATATTTTTTTTGTAGAACTGTAGGTACCGCAACAAGGTTATTTAGGCTTTTTAACCGACTTCAAAATCAAGGTTATCAACTCGACTGCATTTTTTTAAATATATTTATTACCTCATAACTTTTTCGGGCAAATACTTTGCAAATCCTTTACTTCAAAAAAAGTACATGATTTTGTCATTTTTTTTATGGAATTGAGCAAATTTCACATTTTATTTTTTATTTAAGTACATCGAATTCCATTGCTGATCGTATTTGCAATATACATCTGTATTCATTAACAGTGACCTCAGTAACTGTAGTGCGCGCGAACTCTTTAACTCACACAGTAAGGATTATAGACAACACACACTACTTTTTCCAACACATACATCGACAAATTAACATATTTTATACGTCCCATTTGGAACAAATAACAACTTCAATTTAAATTTCATATATAACCCTCAAGGACGGTAAATATGACGCGTAAAAAAAGTCGTTTGTTGTCTTTGCCTGAAAGGTATAAAAAAAACTTGACCTCTTTGTAACTGTGTTTTCAAAATGGCTTCTTATGTTGTCATAACATCCATACATGGCCTGTTATGTTCTGTTATTTAAACCTTATTTATAATAAATTATCACATCTACCCACTTACAGTCCCACTAATGGGCACGAGTCTCCTCTCATTTGAGAGCAATTAGGCTATAGTGCACCACGCTAGCCTAGTCAGGGCAGATTTCACACTCACTTACGATGTTTTACTTCATCGTTTGAGCATGTGCTATTATCAAAACCAGTTACAAACAATTAAACCAGACAAATAATTAAGTTCGTAGCGTATACGATAAATTTCCCGCGCTGTATTTATTTATTTAGGTCTGTTTTGTTAAATTTAGGCTTGAAAACTCCAATACTTTCGTTTAGATGCTATAAAAAACAAAGCAATTGACGGCCAATCGCTGAAAGACAGAAAATTCTGTCTGACTTACATGTGACCTTTGTTCAGCAAAGATATAAAAACAGGGTACATTTAAAAAAGTTCTAATGTCACTAAATTGACATTGACACGTATTTTGGCGGTTTTTTTTTTCGGTTTCCTTTTTGTGCAAGAAGTAATGGTTTCATTTTTTAAGCATTAAAGTCAAGTCTAGGAAATATTTTTTTGATACTTTAGCTACGCTCAAAATTAACCATAACAACTAGTTTTAGTTAAACAACACAGTGATTACAATAATCGATGATACAATACTGTACTAAAGGTCTTGAAAATGAAAAAAATATTTATAAAACGATCGCCTATTGAATATACTATTTGCATCTCTTGAGCGTAAATACAGATTAACACCCGTATATTTTAAGGCCCTCACTATGATTAGGTCTCAAATATTACTGCCTAGTAATCCGTCAATTTCATCCCTAGATGAATAAAGATGTCTTATTCCATTCTAGGCTTAGGTGTCTCGTAATATCCCTTATTCTGTATAGGAACAGTGAAAATTAATAAAAGAAAAGAGAAAATCACTCACCTCTTGCGTCAGCTCGTCTCCAGTGTGGTGGCCCTCATCAGGCTCCACCTTCACGTCAGCACCGTCGCTGGACACATCCATATCACTAACACCACTAGAGCTGGCCGTAAAACTCGTGCTAGCTCTTTCCCTCTTCACGTTAAGAATCAATTCCTCTTCAAATATCGGCGCCAATTCGTACACTTCTGTATCTAGAGGAGTATTCTCCATGAGATACTGCTCCAGATTCTCTTGTTGTTGCTTCATATCCAGATACTCCAGGTCGTTCTTCAATTCTTTCACCTCATCGCATTCGCTGAACTCCTGCAAATCGGCCATGTTTTGTTGAAAAACCGAATTGGTTTCTCCCAGATTCATATCAGTCTTTGAATTGAAATACGGCATGAAGTCGATAGCATTGTCGCTGTACAGATCGTCGGCTTCCTCTTCCTCCGTCTTCACTCTCACGTCGAACTCACTATCTTCCTTCTTGATCTGCATTTCGGAAGGTTGGACTAGCAGCTCGTTGACGTCAAAGGATCTAGAGGCTATGTTAGCAAATATGTCTTCTTCAGTTCTGTTGTGTAGAAAATCGGGGGACAAAGTGACGATTGCATCTGGTCGTTGTTCTTCATTGTTCGTTTCTTCTTCTTCCTCATCAGACACCTTGACTTCCTGAGCTACATTGTCGTCCGCGGAGACGGCGTCCTGGCCCGCGGTGTCGGGCACTGTCGCCGCCGCGAGCGCAGGGGCAACTGAGTCGGTCGCCACATTATTTACTAAATATGTATGAAGTATTGGAGCTCTGTTATTCCACATCCGTTCATTATATTCTAAATCAGAATTACCATATCGCCCTAGGGAGTTGAGCTCCTCAAATAATTGGCGTTCGTAGTTAATGAGGATATTGTCTAGCGACTTTGGGTGGACGAATCTTGGTCTTATCAGCGTCCTTGCTTCTTGTTCTAAGGACCAATCAGATCCGTTCGATATGTGGAGTCCTGCCAGCATCTGCTGGGTTTCCCTCTCCAGGTAATCGTTGGGGTCGACCTTCAGCAGGCTTAAGACCAGAGCGATCCGCAAAAGCTCATCCCCGTAAAGTTTCTTTAACGAAATCATGGTTTATTTTAGTTTAAAATTGAGCACAGTTTTGAGATCAGTTTAAGAAAGTTCTTTTTTAACGCTAAATAGTTCTTAAGTTAATATTATTGAGTGTCGTCGTCTTCTTTCTTCGTTTTTCCGACATTTTTAATATTAATGTCACTTTCTTTCACTGTTCTTTAGTTCACAGTACATTCTCGTTAAGCACATTGTCACTGTTTGTATTTAAACTGTTTTAGTTCGTCGCTGGCTTGAAGCCAGATTAGTTCTTTGAATTAAATTTTCTGTAACACGTAATCACCCTTTGATGCTGCAGTCTTTGTTTAAACAACACTTTCGAGATCTAGGAATTGTATACGGGCGGGGAAATAATTTAATTAAATGACCAGTAAATTGCTTAACTAGGATGATATTCGGTAAAGATAATGTTATATTCATAAGTTGATTATGCCTATGTGTAATATTGTCTTATTTCTTACACTTACGCGAATATGAGACGTTGAAATAAAACTACATTTTACGGATTTTATCGCAGTTTATTGATATTGTTTGAATCTCGAAGTTTCGGATCTTTTACAGCATCCATAGACATGACCAGAATCGTGAAAACTTCAGAATTAGATCAATATAAATACACCGCAAGCAACAGTAAACATGCATTTATTATTTCAATTATTAATAAGCCTAAAACTGTTATGTTGGTAAGAATTTGTGCTGAAGTAATTTGTTTGGTAGGTAGTAGGTTTCTAAACGATTACAGATTACATGGATTTATTAAAAAAAACAGTGAAAAGGTTTTTGCAGGGTCGACAACGCGTGAATGACACCTCTGGTGTTGCAAACGTCTATAGGCTACGGCAACCGCTTACCATCAGGCGAACTGTACACTTGTTTGCCATTTCCAAAGTACACTAAAAAAACGTATATTGTTTTAACATTGAGTGTTTTAAATTACGTAATATTATTTATTAATTCGCTATTATAATACTTACTATTTATATATTTGCTTTCAGGGAAAATTATAAACTAATTACCATTTTGACATTTGACATTCACTGTCAAAATTTAAAGTCCAATACGTGCGCGAATGAATTTTAAAATGTTGTCTGCGCATTTGAAATTCAAATATTGACACTTTCGTGGTCGGAACATTAGATATTACTTGGAAATTCGTTCTGAAATTCGTCTACACTTTAAAGGGTTGGTTTTGACTATAACACATTACTAATACACCTATATACATACTCTACTCACGCCTTTTTTCCATGGGAGTAGGCAGGACAGAAATGTCACGCGCTACGATCCCTGCCTACCACTTTTGCTTCGTCTAATAACTACATAGTATTAACGATATTGACTTTTTTTGTCCAGAGATGACTGGTGTCAAAATAAGATGTCAGAAAGAATCTTTACGTTAGGCACGTATGTATAATAAATAGTACTTAGCTTCTGTTTTTTTTAAGTTGTCAATAAAATTAACATAGTTGTTTTATTTTACTTTTTTTCTCTTTTTTGTAAATTTAATATAAATCTAATGTTCTTAATAAAACATTATGATGAATGGAAGAAAATAATGCGTGCTTGTCTGGTGTTCTGTGAGAGACAATATGCGAGGGTGTCCACTGTTACATGTTAGTTTATGTTATTTTGTGATGTATTTAAGTTACTTTTAATCAAATAATTATTAATAATTTTGTCCACGAATTGTATATCTCTGAATTAAATTTTTGTATTGTACTAATTTTTGTATGTATGCTATTTTAATGCTTATTGTATTTTTATTTTATATTTTAATAATTTTGAATTCTATGTTAATTAATGTAATTGGACCTGTGCCGTTTTAATTAACTATAAATAAATAAATAATTATAAATATCATTTTATTTAATTTTAATTTAAAATTGTGACATTTGGGCGTTTATAAAAATACACAATCTAGTTTTATGTTTATTTTTTTATTGTTATTGTATCTTAGGCAAAGGTATATCATCTATTCATGCTTCATTAGTTTAGATTAATCTACATATGCTTCCACACTAATATTATAAAGAGGAAAAATATATTTTTTAGGTTGGTTGAAATGATTAAGCTCCGAAACTACGCGAATGCTTCGTTATATCCTTGATAAACATAGGCTATATTTTATTTAAAATCATCAAAAACTTTTTTTTATATTTATTAAAATAATTATCTATGCGAATCCGGGGCGGGCCGGTTTAATATGTAATAGATCAGTTTAATATGTACTCATGAAATAATTAACAATAATTAACGTAGTTTCTAACCTAACATAATTGACCTTACGACTGTTCTAACAGTAAGCGATCAACGACCTTATACAGTTTGCAATAAGTCCCATAATCGCGTGTGTATTGTATGTAAAATAAAAGATTACGACAGCGAATAAAAACTCTTTGGGTAATGTATTTGTTTTAAAGTTAATTGACCTCTTTAGACGAAATTTTACTGTAAATGTACATTTTGACTGGTTGGTTCAGTGGTTGTAAATGCGATTGTTGAGCAAGAGGTCTTGGGTTCTATTCCCAGGTCAAGCATAGCGTTATCGGGTTTGTCTATAAAATTCTCAGTAGCACCTCGCAGTTTGGATTCGTGCCCTATTAATAGCAATAAGCTCGCCCCCTTTTACATAGGGCCTAAAACATACCGGCGAAATGTGGGTGTACTTTAGTACACCTCTGCCTAACCCTTCAGAGACGACAGGCGTGATGGGTCGTTATGTGTATTTTGCTTCTGGTAAGCGTAGAAATTATCTCTAATTGCTTATAAATTAGTTCAATTGAAACATTTAATTTCTTTTTCAAACAAAGGAGGTAGGAGTGAAAATTTAACAAGATCTAAATTCGAAACTCAATACAAAAAGGTTGAACTCATTTTCTTAATTCAAATTTTGACGATAGTTTTCACCATTATGAAAAACAAAGAAAAAGAAAATTTAAAAACAGAACACTACTTAGTTCCACGAAACAATAAAATAATGATGTCAAACCCATTTTTTTTTCAATATTAATTCCAAGACACACAAAAACTTTTCACATATGTAAGAAAAACACAGAAATTAATCTAAACCACAAGCAAACAAAAGCACCACAATTTTCCTTCGAAAAAAAAAGAACGAATTCAACCAACCGCACAAATTACGACAGAAAAAACACACTACCAACATAACACCGTGACATCATAGATTATAAAAAAATGTAAGAATTAAAGGAAATTATTTTCCCGCCTCAATCTGACAGATTATCACAATATGTCCGTTTGATTTCTTTGTTTACGTTTTGTACGGGCGCGCGCGCTCGCGGCCGCGTTGACACGCACACTGGCTGGTGCGCCGTGCGAGGCTTAGCGACTGCGAGTGCAACGCTAGCGTCAGTCGAACGTTGACCAACAATGAATCATAAATACATTACTAACATCTCTATACATATTCGCGAACGAATTTCGTTAATTTTACAAGAATTTTGGTGATGAGTCGTGTGTAGGGTTACCAACTTATTTTGTAAAAAAAAAATATTAATATTTATTCTGCTGGATAAGAAAAAAAACAATATTAGTATTGGCGAGAAGAAAAGGGGTGTTTGTCTAACATACTATCACGCCTATCCCCGAAGGGTTAGGCAGAGATGTGCTAAAATATATGTAGGTATATGTATTATAGGTCCCATATAATAGGAGGCGAGCCTCTTGCCATCAACCGGGAATGAATCCAAACTCCGAGCTGCTACTGAGAATTTCACGGAAAACCTAGTAACACTTTATTCAACCTGCGAAACTAACCTTAGACCCGGTCGCACTCACGATCACTAGACCAATAAGATACATAAATAAAAAATACAAAAAGGCCTAACGCCGAAACTCTGAGCAGGCACGATAGAAGCTATGCAATAGCTTAAAAAAAATTAAAAGTATCATCGCTGTGCCCCTTAAGTCATTTTCGTTACGGAATTTCTGGATTCGGTCTCCGTGCTCAAGGCCCGCGATAGAAGCTATGCAATAGCTTAATAAATAAATATATAAGTACTCTATATTTTTCGCGAATTTCGTTAATTATACACATATTTTGGTAATGTCTTGCTGTATGGCAACCGCTTTCGCAGCGGCTGAATTTAATCACCGTTATTTTATAATTAACTTTGGTTCAGTCACAGTGTTTTAACTAACTAATTTGAACAAAAAACAGTTATTGTGACTTAAGTATAGTTAAACTTACATACATACACTCACGCCTTTTTCCCATGGGGGTAGGCAGAAACTACAGAATGCCACAAAAACTAAAACTAAACTAAGTAAAACTTATAACAATAAAATGTGTGCGTTCGCGCAGCGGAATGTTGTTGAATTTAAAGATTTTAATTATGCAGATATTTAGTGTATGACGTCGTATAATTGTGAATGGTAAAAAAAAAATTGTGCACGCAGCCATTGTGGAGAAATTCACCAAAAACTGATTCCGCTGGGCGAACGTTGTCCTGGCGGAACTTTTTTTAATCCGTAGACTTTAGAAGAAAAGAGATGTGTCCAAAAATTAGTGTGTATTTGTGTGTAATTATGTATGTATGAATAAAATTAGTGCATGCATAAACTTCGGAGAAATTCAAGTTTCCGCTACGCGAACGTTTGGCCATTAGCTAGTTTTCATATAAAGCGCTTACATAGAGAGCTGTAGATTTTTACATACATTGTTTTGAATTTGTTTATATTTGTTTAAAAAACTGATTTAGAAAAATTCGTAGGGCTTAAAAGTTATAAATATAAACGTAAAATACGCTTATTAGGTGTTAGTTCTTAAAGTATGCACTTTGGGGTCTAGATTTTCACGTTTATACAAACCTTGTAAGTGTCTGCAACATGTTGCCAAGTATCAATGATGTTCCATTAGTAATTAAAGAGTTATAGGACAATTTACCATGAATAGATCACTGTTTACAAAGCAGTCAAACATCACGACGTTCTAACGGAATTGCATGGTAAAATGTATGCCAATAATTAGTTTATTCAATCAACTATTCACATGCAAAATTTCATGTCATTAAATTCAGTAATTAAAGAAAAACAATTATAATATTGACGAAGCATCGAAAACCTACATAACCCGACCAAGTTCGGATGGCTACAAAAAAGCGGCCGTGCCATATATCTAAGAAACGTTCTTAACCTTCCAATATAGTATTTATTAATATGGTACAGTTGGGTACACAAGCGTTAGGAAAAAATAAAACAATTGCATTTCTTGAATGAAAAATATTTTTTTAATAATAACGCCACTATCTACGATAAACTAAACTGAATTAAACTACAATACTTAGACTATTTAACCAAAGGACTAGCCTTAAGCGTACCGCTTCAAACCAAATAATTCTGCATATTTTGGTGAGGTGCGGGAGAACACGCTCACATACATAAGTCACTACCAATACAACGCTATACATCAATAAAAAAATCGATTCAAGAAGTCGTTTTTTTTAAGTTATTAGATTGTTTGATCCACTAAAGTTGCAAAGGGGAACGCTCGTGCATGCCTAGTCCATTGGTTAAATAGTGTAATAAGCTAGTAATATGATAAATATTTACCTAAACAGTAGTACTTACATGTGGTAATTATTTAATTTCCCTAAGGGGTCTATAGTTAGAATCCTGATCCGTGAAATCTTCAATAGAAATTAGCTGTATGAATTTTATTTGTCTTAAATAATATATCTCAAGTCTCAAGCGCATACTTAAATAAAGTACCTACTTTCTGTCATAGTCAAATACATTTAAAAAAGTAGGTGCACAAGAATAAATTACCTATAAATTATATCGAAACAACAATTGTGTTATCACCTATACCAATTCAATACCAGTATTATACTATAAATTTTGGGATGTTACCTAAATATATTGCACGGCCGCTTTTTGCAGCCATCCGAACTTGGTCGGGTTATGTAGGTTTTCGATGCTTCGTCAATATTATAACTGTTTTTCTTTAATTACTGAATTTAATTACATGAAATTTTGCATGTGAATAGTTGATTGAATAAACTAATTATTGGCATACATTTTACCATGCAATTCCGTTAGAACGTCGTGATATTTCACTGCTTTGTAAACAGTGATCTATTCATGGTAAATTGTCCTGTAACTCTTTAATTACTAATGGAACATCATTGATACTTGGCAACATGTTGCAGACATTTACAAGGTTTGTATAAACGTGAAAATCTAGACCCCAAAGTGCATACTTTAAGAACTAACACCTAATAAGCGTATTTTACGTTAATATTTTTATCTTTTAAGCCCTACGATTTTTTCTAAATCAGTTTTTTAAACAAATATAAACAAATTCAAAACAATGTATGTAAAAATCTACAGCTCTCTATGTAAGCGCTTTATATGAAAACTAGCTAAAGGCCAAACGTTCGCGTAGCGGAAACTTGAATTTCTCCGAAGTTTATGCATGCACTAATTTTATTCATACATACACAATTACACACAAATACACACTAATTTTTGGACACATCTCTTTTCTTCTAAAGTCTACGGATTAAAAAAAGTTCCGCCAGGACAACGTTCGCCCAGCGGAATCAGCTTTTGGTGAATTTCGCCACAATGGCTACGTGCACAAATTTTTTTTACCATACACAATTATACGACGTCATACACTAAATATCTGCATAATTAAAATCTTTAAATTCAACAACATTCCGCTGCGCGAACGCACACCAATAAAATAATTATACAGGACTGCTTGGTTCTTGCCTCAAACACTTAATAATTGATATTAAAGTTATCGTTAAAATCTGTATTTAAACTTAATTCATCTTCATCGTCAACCCATTAGTGTCTCACTGCTGGGCACGGGTGTCCTCTCATATGAGAAGGATTAGACTATAGTCCACCACTCTAGCCTACTGCGGGTTGGCAGACTTCACATGCCATCGACAAAATCTCTCAAGCATGCAGGTTTCCTCACGATGTTTTCCTTCACCGTTTGAGCATGTAGGTAGTAAATATCGCACATAACTTCCGAAAAGTCAGTGGTGCATGCCTTAGATTTGAACTCGAGATCTTTGACATCTCAGTCCACTGGTCACACCACTATGCTACCACACGACCTGATTAGCGCAGAGGCTGAGCGACCGGCTTTTGCGTCACGGGTTGCTGGTTCGATCCACAAACGGAGTAAATATTTGTTCTACAGGTAGTTGTTCCGGGTCTGGGCGTTTGTGTACGTGAAAATTTGTGTTTGTAAAGGCACCCACGACAAACACGCAAAACGCACACACGCAAGAGGTCTAAGGTTAGTTTCGCAGGTTGAATAAAGTAAACGCACCCACGACACAGGACACAATCCTAGAGTGGGGCAAGGTATGTTATTAAAAAAAAATTGTTAATCAATTATGCCTTATCCTTTACCAAAGAGTTATGTACTGTTATAACTATCAGTATATATAATATGTAACAGGTAATGGCGGTCAATGTCGCCATCTACTGAACTTGTTATCTCATTTATATTATCTTGCGTTCCTCATATTTATCTCGCACATATTTCAGTACATATTTCAATCCATACTAATATTATTAATGCGAAAGTGTGTCTGTCTGTCTGTTACCTCTTCACGCTATAACCGCTGAACCGATTTAGATAAAATTTGGTATGGAGATGGTTTGGGTTCTGGGGAAGGACATAGGATAGTTTTGTCCTAGAAATCATCCCTGAAAAGGGCGATAATCTCTTAAAAGGTGAAGATAATAAATAAAAGGAGATTGAATAAAATTACTAATTCTACACAAACGATGTAGCTAATAAATATTCATATTTACAATAGATTATTATAAAATTCAAAACAACTTTTATTTTAATGACATTTGTGACATACGTCACTAGGTCGTCGTATAGTCCGGTCATTGGCCTTTAGTTTGGCATTCCTTTTTTAAACGCGTCGACTATAAATAGACAAAAACAATATTAGAAATAAGAGCTGTGGTAGCCTAGCGGTATGACCAGTGGACTGAGATGTCAGAGGTCTCGAGTTCAAACCCAAGGCACGCACCACTGACTTTTGGGAAGTTATGTGCGTATTTATCACATGCTCAAACGGTGAAGGAAAACATCGTGAGGAAACCTGCATGCTTGAGAGAATTCTCGATGGCGTGTGAAGTCTGCCAACCCGCAGTAGGCTAGCGTGGTGGACTATAGCCTAATCCCTCTCAATTGAGAGGAGACCCGTGCCCAGCAGTGGGACATTAATGGGTTGATGATGATGATGATGAATATTAGAAATAGTAGACTTGTGTTGAATTACATTTTAATAAAAGCGTTTTGATTACTTGTCTTTGCATCTTTAATAAACTACCTAATATATTAAAATTACTAGCAATTTAAAATGTGTATTTATGGCTTAATGGAAGAAAACTATATACATTTGACACTTTATCATAACTATAGATGAATAAAGGATATTTAGGTATATAATCATAGTTTCTGATGTAAAAGGTAATAAAATATAGAAAATTACACAGCATCTGGTTTTAGGCAAAACATTGACCCCCAATAAATATCGATAAAGACCGCTATCCAATACACTGTAACATTTTAACAAATATCATTCCTAGCAAGATCTCTTGCTCAAATTCCTCTGCGCGACTGGGCAAGTACCTCCGTCTTACAGAAGACCGCAGTGAAACAACAATAGTAGTGTTTCTGCGAGTTAGTAAGGTTGACATGACTTGTTAGGGGAGTGACTATTCGGACAACATGTAAATTCCATTTGGTGTCAGTGTTGTTTTGCCTCCTATTTTAAAAAACTATAAGAGTTTATACAGGTCTGGCAATATTCGAGCAACGTCTATGGGCTACGGTAACCGCTGATCATCAGACGGGCCGAAAGATTGTTTGCCACCCTTGCGGAATAAAAATTGTAGAATTAGATCGTCCGATGTTCCGCGAGCAGTCAGCTTCGTTATAAATGAATTCATGAACTATTATTATTGTACTCTCTATTATTTTACTTATATTACTGCTTCCATTCGCGAATATATGATACGATATGGTAAGCGTACTCCTTTATACAGTACCTTCTACTTCAGTCAGTATTTTACGATATCCGTAGTAAAATCTGGTACGGTTTATTTCGAGCTAAAAAAAATAAACGTAATATAAATTACACAACTGTGTTGATTCTGTTAAATTATGTACTCTATATCTCTCTCTTTTTTACTAAGGGGATTTGAAGAAGGACAGAAAATATTTAGAACTGTCAATTGGGTCGATGCTGTTATTAATGCCAAAGGAAAAACATTTAGACTCATTTTCCAGGACGTAGGTAAATTTATTTTGTCCTTTTCTTATGTTCATTGTACGAATGAGACCTGGTGAGATTAAATTAGTCTGTAAATATCAGAATTTACTTTAAGCAGACCCAGCCACTCAAAATGGCGGTAACCATTTTCGCGGGAAAATTCATAATAGTATTTTTTTGAGCATTGGTCACTGTAGATAAAAATATGTAAATTTGAAAACTCTAATAGTATCATATATTTATCCTCAGGATTAGCACCTGAGGATAAAATTATTTAATTTACGATACACAAAAAAAAACCGTAACACCTTATTGGTTAAAACTCAAAGTCAATGCCTTATTATTGTACGATAGTGGAATAATCAGTTTATTATAATAACGTTTATCGATTTAATCTTAAGAGGTAAAATGAATGTCAATGTCGTAGAGTCGAGGTAGTGTCAATAGAGTAAAATACGACGTAAAATCTCTTGTAAGGCTCATTGTATACAGTGCGCCTAATGTATATACATTTTTTTCTACACACACGCTTCAGTAATAAAGAACGAACAATGCAATACATAAAAAAAAAAATGAGGAATGACGCGTTCGATATTTGAAATTCTGACATTAAAGTTTTGTTTTTTTTTTACACTTACGCGAAGACAATGGAATTAATGGCTATCAATAAAATATTGAGATTAATATCAATATGGCCACAAAATTTGTAGTATGGAGAAGGTAGTCCCTCCATTGGAAAAAGAGGATCCTCCGACCCGGCGTGGTGTTGTGCCTGGCGGGCTACTGCCCAACGATTGATGTTGGGTGGTTGTATATATGCTATCTCGCGTGCATATTTCACTTGCGCGATGTAGGATTAGTTACGTCATCGTGCTGAGTCCGTGGTTCTTATGTGGCGAGGTAGATGTCGCCACAGTAGTTTATATCAATTGAAGTTCTTTAAAAGTTCTTCTGACGATTTTTTAATATTTTAATAAGGTAATGATGTTCGGGGTCATTGGTGGTCATCAACAACCGCATTGTTGTCCCACTGCTGGGCACGGGTATCCTCTTCTTTGAGAGGCTATTACATTAGGCTATAATCCATCACGCCAGCCTATGGCATCGAGAAAGTCTGTCAGGTAAGCAGGTATACATACGACGTTTCCTTCACAGTTTGAGCATGTCATAAATACGCACATAATTTCAGTCAGTGGTGCGCGGCCAGAGTTCGAATTCAAGACCTTTGTCTTTCTCAGTCCACTGGTCGCGCCACTAGGCTATAATAACAGTTTCCGAAACAATTACAAGAATACGTACCTAACAAATTTTTCGCAGGCAATTAGATTTTATTTCCTAAGTTTAATATTCTCGTTTAGTACCAAAAAGCAATCGACCAGATTTCTAAAAGCCTGTTTTCCAATTTTAGAAGCGCACGATTTAAAAATATGTTGCCGTGTTCATTTCAATCGATCGAGTGCAAAAATGGCGCGGCCTTACGCGTGTGACTCACTCCGTCACCTTATCAGGATATATCAAGTTTTATCTAAACCATCATTACTCCTTTGTGTTCATATTAATATTACTCGTATTATACGCAGTCAGATAATAATTCTGTTATTAATATTTTTAATGTTTATTGTCATAGTAATTAGTTATTAAGTAATTGTATTGCTCAATTAGGTAGGTATATCGATTTTATAGCAATGGTAATCGCAATAATTAATTTATCGTATTTTATTCTTCTATTATTCAAGGAATGATAGTGGTGTGACCAGTAGACTAATTAAAAGGAGATTATTAAATAAAAACCTCGAGTTCGGTCCCAAGGCATGCAACACTGACTTTTCAAACCTCAAACTGTAAAAGAAAACGCCGTGAGGTAACCTGCATGCCAGAAAACTTTTCTCAATGGCGTGTGAAGTCAGCCAACCCGCATTATGCTAGTAGTAGACTATAGCTTAACCCCTCAACAAACAAATGAGAGGAGACGCAAAGATTATTTTATTCTTATTATATCAACAAATTTTAAGGAGAATAATCAGTCCATAAAATATATTCGCTTAGTAAATTGTATAGAAATTGGTGTTAGGCCAAGGTAGGTCATTATTCCGAACACTATTCATCTCGTATACAAATACGGTGTCATGTTATCATATCAATATATTATTATAATGCGTCGTTAGCTCGTCTTCGAAACACGTGTAAATGATGAAGTGTGTTTATTATGTGATGTTACTTCTTCTATAGATATATTATCAGTTTCAAAATAAAAACGTAATATGAGACATTTACAGCTGAACAAAACGACGCCGAATAAAAAAAATTAAATAAAAAAAGTACTAAGTTGGTTTGGGCATGTTGAGAGGATGAATGATACGCGATTGGCGAAAGGAATTTATAGGGCGGATGTCAGTGGAAACGCCGGGAGGGGGCGCCCTAGAAGGACATACACCGACTTAGTTGGAGAACTCCTTCAAAAAGGTGCACAGTACTCATAACGTAATGTGGACGAGGCAAAAGTGGTATTCAGGGATCGTAGCGCGTGGCATTCTGTAGTTTCTGCCTACCCTCATCGGAAACAGCCATGAGGCTACCTATTTAGTTACTCGTTGGTTTAGAGGTCGTAAGGGCGACTTTTGCACAAGAAGGCCGAGCGAAATATTATGGGGTTTCTGTGAAATTCTCAGCAGCACTGAGTTTGAATTCGTGTCCGGTTGATGGCAAGTCTCGCTCCCTATTACATGGGGCCTAAAACATACCGGCGAGACGTGGCTGTACATTAGTACGCCTCTGCCCAACACTTCGGAGACGACAGGCGTGATGGTATGTTTAAATAATTGCATGTGACAAGTCTTTGAATAAAACTAGGTACTTTTTCATGGATTTTATCGCGGTATCTTGATAGTATTTAATTCCGACAATTCAGATTCTTTACATCATTCATAGTCACAAGACTGAGTCGTCTTGATCGTTGTGAGTCAAAATGAATGTATACCTATAAGTATATTTATACTTATATACGATCAGTGTGACTCCTAAAGTGTACTAAAAATATGGACAAACATAAATTCTACTAGATTGCTGTAAAATATGCTCAAATAAACAGAAAACAAAATTAACACAAACATCAATTCGACCCCCAAAGAACGAATGAACTTGACCTGTCAGACGCAAGCTTTAAAAAAAGTCGTAAAATCTTTCTTGCGCACAGATTATTAAACCGCGCAAAGATCGTAAGACATACAGCCAAAAATAGTAAAAAGTATGCATCAAAACTCTTTTAACCTGCTTTTGTTCTGGGCGTCATTGGGATGACATAAAGGCCATTTCCCCGCCATGGCTCCCATCCAAGAACCGGCCAGTGAATCAAGACCTATTTGCTGGTGCAATCACAAAGAAAAGCAAGGTCAGTGAAAATGGCAATGCCTATGTTGAAATACGTTTTGCGATAATCTCAAAGTTGTATCGTATTATACTGTTGTGAACAAAGGATTTACTACATTTAATATTGTCTATGGATTGTATAAACGTGTGAATTTTACAGTAGAAAATTTGCAACAATAAACCAATTAACTACATAAAAAATAAACGTTTGTGACTGTTTGTCAGTCATAAGTTCGACTGCTGACCAAAACGTCTTGGATTCAATTCCCAGGTCGAGCAAAATTTTATCAAGGTTTTCTATGAAATTCTCAGTAGCAGTTCGGAATTTGGATTCGTGCCCGGTTGATGGCGATAGGCCCGCCCTCTTAGCATTTGACCTAAAAAAATCCCGCGAAATGTGTGTGAAGGTGTACATTAGTATACCTATACATCTCTGCCTAACCCTTCGGGGATGACAGGCATGATGGTATTTATTTAAAAACTTGAGAGGTGTCAAGGGACACCCGGATGGAACGAAGTTCCTTTCGATTAATTAGTGAAGGAATTATAATAAAATTGTATTTCTTTTTTTACAATAGCTTACTATAGCAAAAAGTGTCGTTACAACTTTTCGTCTTATTTTTTTCCGTCTAGCCCCCTTTCGCAACGCGCGATAAGGAACTTCGAAAAACTTTTGCTTAACTTCAAATAGTAACTGAATACCCAACATAGTTCGGAAAAGTGTAGGATATTGAGACTAATACGAAACAGTATACATATACAGCCATTTTTTTTGGAAATAGCGCTATAAAGTCTTGCTAAAAGACACATACATTTCTAGTTGTATTTAATTCTAAATCCGTCCGTAGTCAACACCAGCTGTTAGTGGCACGTGCAGCGTCTAGGTCAGGGACCGAAACTACGCATTGCAACAGATATCATACCGCTAAATCGCGACGTAATATTTTTATATAGCAACAATGGAACTACCACCGTCATCATCAACCCATTATTGACCCACTGCTGGGCACGGGTCTACTCTCATTTGATAGGAATTATGCTATAGTCGAGACACGCTAACCTACTGCGGGTTGGCCGACTCTTCACTTTCATACATCTCGTCATGCACGCGCGCCGGTTACGAGTACTGCGCACCTTTTTGAAGGAGTTCACCAATTAGGTCGGTGTATGTCCTTCAAGGATCCTGGAATCCACTGGATGCGGGCGGCATACGACCGGTCGTCGTGGCGATCCTTGGGGGAGACCTATGTCCAGCAGTGGACGTCTAACGGTTGAAATTATGATGATGATGATGATGTTCTTCAAGGGCGCCCCCTACCGGCGTTTCCACTGATATTCGATCGACGAAAGCAATTTATTAGGCAAATTGCTTTCGTCAATCGACTATCATTCATCCTCTCGTATCAATAAATATATCAAGAAATTAAGACACAGCGCCATCTAGGTCCGTAGCTAAGCAACGAGGGTTGTGTTACGGATACTAGATGGTTGATTTACTGTATAGATGCTAATTTTTTTAAATAAACATACGTATTATGCATATCCATGGCTCAGTTCATCCCTACCAGGATTCGAACATACACCCAGGACCTCAGAAGGTAGCGTTAACTAACGCTTCGCTACAATTTTATTGTCAACAAAATTATTATTATACATGAATGTATGTAACAAGAAAATATGCGAAAAATCCGAATATATTTATTTACTAGCTGCCTCCCGCGGCTTTGCCCGCATGGTATATAGATAAAAAGTAGCCTTTGTGTTAATCTTGGTAATAAACTATATGTATGCTAAATTTCATTCAAATCCGTTGTGGTTTTTGCGTGAAAGAGTAACAAACGTCCATACATCCATACTTACAAACTTTCGCGTTTATAATATTAGTAGGATTATTGTTGTCTCTTTCAGAGATTGCAATTGGGAGCGATTTTGAGTCTTAATTTTCCTTGAGGCTATTTATAGATAATTCAGTTTTATTTGTACGGAAATGTGTCGGAAACGGTAGAAATTATTATACATTAATGTAGCTATTATAATAATAATTTTAATACTTGGCATTATTTCGTCATCTAAATCATCTCGGAACAAGGATGTTAATATTGAAACATCATTTCTATTCCGTCTTTTTAAAGGACATAAAAACACTTCCACTATTTAAATAATTGTTTTGGTAGAAAAACGTTTTGTCTTGCTAATACCAATCTTTAAAGTTAAACATATTATTTTCCATCTTATAATTCTAAAATCAACATGTAGTTAGTAGCTTTATTACCGTGAATTAAACGAAAGAGGATTTTTCTCAAAACAGTCGTGATAATATATCAGCATGAAGTTCAAATTAAATAAGTCTATATTATTACGCTCCAGATTCTATTTTTTTTCTAAAGCCTACCTAGCTGTTGCCATACGACCGACCTCTGAGGCTGACGCAATACTAATGATCGTCCGTACTCGTGTTAACTGGCATAATAGAACCGGTGCCTTAGTCATAATAAACTAACGACGGAACAAAGGACATTGAGAAATACATTGAAAATACTTACTGAGAACACGGTTACTAAGGATATAGAATGTTTAGTACAATAATGAAAAACAGTTGTTGATTCCATTGGTTATTTGGTCGCGATATAATTTAGTTTAAGTTGATATACGATACGGAACAAATAGAAATACATCTATGCGCCATATTGGGCGTTCGTTTATTCTTGCAAATGCAATTCGGACAGGAAATTCTAGTGTCGCCTTATAGTTAAGTTTATTATAGAATCACGACGAATACGGAAGGAGCGTCAATGAAAATTGATTTAAAAACAGGGGAATATTTGCCCGACTAGCTTTAGTCCATTGCTCAATGCATTGGAGTATCTAGGGACATATTCTAGGGTGGGCCCGCCCTCTGACATGCCATGGCATGGTGATCGTAGACATCGAATCGGTAGCCCAACATCCTGGGGTGGGCCACTTGATCATTCTGTTAGCTGTGGTAGCCTAGTGGTGAGACCAGTGGACTGAGATGTCAAAGGTCTCGATTTCGAACCCAAGGCACGCACCACTGACTTTTCGTAAGTTATGTGCGTATTTATCACAAGCTCAAACGGTAAAGGAAACCTACATGCTTGAGAGATTTCTCAGTGGCATGTGAAGTCTGCCAACCCGCTGTAGGCTAGCGTGGTGGACTATAGCCTAATCCCTCTCAAATGAGAGGAGATCGTGCCCAGCAGTGGGTCACTCGGGTCCCCTCTACATACGCCCATAATCTTATGTGATGCAGGCGAAGTTGCGCGGGTAAGTTAGTGTCGTAATAAAGCAACAAAGGCATTCATTAATTGGTATATACAATATATAGATTGCTCAATTATTACGTAGTAAGACCATTGTACTTCAAATGAATTGATATTCATCACAAGTGTACTGTGAATATATACGTTAAGAAAGTTTAGCAAAAAGATAAAATACTTTTGCCATTGATCATCAACTAAATTATTGTCCCACCGCTGGGCACGTCTCTTACCGTTTTAAAAGGGATAAGGCTAAAGATCACGACGCTAGTCTAATGCGGATTGGCAGATTTCACACGCCATCGAGAAATTGTTGTCATGTAGGTTTTTTGACGATGTTTTTCGTTCACTTCGTACTGACATAACTTCCGAAAAGTCAGTGGTGCGTGCCTTGGGTTCGAACTCGAGACCTTTGGTTCTCACAGCCCACTGGTCACGCCACTAAGCTATCATAGCGTATTATTTTATTATTCGCTTCCTTCTTTATGTAATTGATTTTCAACTCTTTTTTTTTATTTATTTATTTATTGCACCATGTACTTCCTGATGTCCTAGTGTTTTTTTTAAATACCTACATTTCAAAATAGGACGGCAATAGTTAGAAAATTAAGAAAGATTAATATTTTGACAAATTTTAAGTACTTTTCACAACTTTTATCACGGTCGGTATATTGATATTATTCCATCACCAATTTTTAAATCCTTTACAACTTCCTTCATTATATCATCAATACTAGACTGACAGATGAAGTTAAAACAATCGAATATAACCATAGACATTTGCAACCCAATATGACAAAAGTGGCACTAAAAATTTTACGCGTGCGTTCATATCTACTTTCACAATTCTCTATGGTATCGTTTAACGGGCAACACTTTCTGTTGGATAATTCGCACACTTTCTAATTTCCGCAAGGGCGTTATTTTAACTAGTCTATTCTTATAAACTGTGGCTCTTTTTGATATTCTGGAACGTACACAAACGCCCAGCCCTGAACAACTACCGGTAGATCGTACATAATTGCTCCGTGCGGGGATCGAACTCACAACCTGTGATACACAAGCCGATAAGTTGATTGGATTTCTCATATTTACACGAATACCAAAGTATTCTAGTATTCGCGTTGAATTTTTTTTATCGCGGCATATTGATCCTCTTCTGTTTACGAGACGATAGTTGCTCATTTGACATTCGAATACATTTGAATTTGACTTTTTCTCAATTATGTAATAGGTAAATACTTTAAGGTGACAAAGGAAATTCAACTGCATTTGACAATATATTGTTTCAAAGTAAATTAACAATTTAAATGAACCAATTTCTGTACAATTACATTGTACAGCAATTGAATACTATCTAAGTTACATACCATCACGCCTGTCGTCTCTGCAGGGTTAAGCAGAGGTGTGCTAATGTACATTCATAGTTCACCGGTACGTATTAAGTCGTATGTAATAAGGGAGGAGCCTATTGCCATTAACCGGGCACGAATCCAAAATCCGAGCGGCTACTGAGAATTTCTTAGAAAAACCGAATAGTTTTAACGAAAAACCAACTAAGTCAACTATCTACGTATTTAAAAAAAAAACTTTCTTATTTGACAACAAAAAGTTTTTATTCAATGATAAACATGTCACGTGAATTTTAAAAAGCAAACCAGTTCCATCGATAGCAAAATATTTATACGTTCCGTCGACTTCGGACGAACAGGCAGATAACCTTGAACTCTTGTCGGTCAAACACAAAAAAAAACAACGCGATGACGTAAAATTTGGCGGGAAACGTGCGTTTTTCTACGTCTAAACGTAGTTTTCCTTCATAATTTATTATGTATATTTATGAAAATGCATTCGACCGCTTTTTGTTTTGTTATTTCTTTATACTACAAGGGTGGCAGACAAACATACTGTAAGCGGTTACCGTAACCTATCGACGCTTGCAACACCAAAGATGTCGCTTGTGCGTTGCCGAAATTGAAGAAATATTTTCCCACCTTCTTAAAAAAACTGGCAGGCACACATAAATATTGTAAAATTCCTCTGAAACCGTAACAGCAGATTTTGAAATAAAATTACTTTTTACGGGTTATATCGCGATATATTGATATTATTTTATCCCGACGCTTCACAAATTTCGAACCCTTTACAGCATCCATGGTCACGGGCAGACTGAGGTATTGGTTGTTTACTAACAGGTACCCTTCATATTTATTTATTATTGACGATCCGATTTACACAGAACGAGCTCACTCCGTGTCCTGTGGTCGTGCGGTTTTTTTTTTTGGATTTCCATTTAATAGAATGTATCATATTATCCTGTACTGATCCTTCACAGGATTTATAGTGACAGATCTCAGCAGGATATACAATATTATCTAAAGTATATTGTATAATATACTCGTAATAAAATTCTTAGATAATGTTTAATCACCGTTTGAAACGTACCTGGTCAATGACCTATTATTATCAACGTTTTTAAGTCCATTGTTTTGATAATACAATGAACACACAGATATATGATAGGTATAACGTCATAAAGATTTCAGTTACCAAACATTAGAAACATTATTTTGACAGTTGAGAGCCATTTATTTACTGCGTAAAACGATTTAGGAGATCGACCATCCACATTTAGATGCGAAATAATGTCTCTCAAATCAAATCAAATCAAAAGGTTTTATTTCAAATAAACTTTTTCAAGCACTTTTAAAAAGTTATGATTCTAGTTGCATTGATTCTAGTTGTCTCTCTGTTTGTTACCTCTTCATGCTTTAACCGTTGGCCTAATTTAGACGAAATTTAGTATGTAGTTAGTTTTAGTCCCTGGATTTTTTTTTGTCCAGGAAATCCCTTGAAGTAGCGAAAAGGACCACCCTATTTTCGCTCCAAGTTTGTATACAGAATCGATATTTTTTTAAAAGAGAGAAACAGATACACGAATTGATGAAAAAACAGATTGGATAAAATTACTAAATAACACTCGAGTATAAAGTCAAACACGTGAATACATAGGTACGTAACAACAACAAAAAAACATTATTTACAATCCGCCATATTGAATTCGGGATTTCCATTTTTTTTTCAGCAGCTAGAGGCAAAGGTAACATTTTATATTCAGACGGCTATTTCTAGGCAGACACAAATGTATGGCTGGATGGAAGAAAACAGAATAAGATTATAATATAATTTGAGATCAACATAATAAATATTTAAGTAGACAAAAGTAACGGTACATAGTTCTACTCGTGATTTTATTTTTTTACTGTCTATTGCGACGTTTGAAGTAAGTAACAAATATTAACACTTTTTCGTGCCTTGTCGAGATAATACTTTTTTACACCATCAGATCATCAAGTTGTCTAATGTTGTTAAATATTATTATAACATTGATGATTTTTTGAATGCCACTATCGCTTAATCGACTAAAATGATGTTTGCCGAAATTATAATATGTGTGTGCATGGATAATGGTATAACAAATATTATTTGTATGATTTTTTTCTAATAATATTCTCTATCTGATAACTTTATTCATTTTGGACATAACTAGGTAATATAATTATTGTTTTTCTCGATGGCGTGTGAAGTAACCAACCTGCATTAACCTGCTAGTGTAGCCGACTAAAGCTAAATAAATCCATCCCAAATGACAGGAGACCTGTGCCCAGCAGTGGGACTAAAATAGGTTGATGATGATGAAATAAAACATTTGAATTTGAAATTAATTTTGTTTCTCTCGCTCGTTTCATTATATTGTGACGCATAATGCAGTTACGACCGGACCATTTCACCTCTGAAGGACCTACTACCGACCCGACATTGAAATAGGTATATTTAGATTTCTAAGAAGCTCTGTTTTATTAATCCGCGTTGGTTTAATTATGCGTGTAAATTGGTGGTGGTATTTTTATTATTAAAGTACTTGACCGTCACTGGAAGCTTTTTATTGAGATAGCATATCCGTTTCCGTCGATTTGTTACCAGTTTTAGTACTTAAATTGGTTTGCTCAGTGGCGACACCTGGTGATCGCGCGCCATTTTAGTTTCATAAAATGAGACGAGTGATTTTTGATTCATTGGCGTTTCGTATTCCGTCGAACCAACTTGTACACAGCAGCAGTGTTCCAAACACAAATTGAATCTACTATCGTGTAGAAACAGTAAAATTAAATAAGTGTTTCGTGTATAAATAATTTCTCTGTGTACTGTCTTAGTGATTGAATTAGGCAAAATCCGGACCGGGGAAAAATTGTAAGTACCCTCCTAATAATAAATTTTAACCTAATTCATAAATTTAGAAGTGATCATTACTTTTAACGGATTTTGTTCCGTTCGGATCACTATTAATACTAAAAGTTACCAGTTATATAATTATTTAGTACTGTTTTGTTAAAATCTTTGAAGCGGTTTAAACGATTTAAATCGGGCATTTTTCTGCAATCTAACATATTCCTTTCAGTGATTATGAATGAACATGAAAATGACCCGAACACAGAGCCGCTAGCTGTGGCTGGCCCGAGCAAAATGCACAAGCGAACCCGTAGCAGCTCTAGCAGTAGTACCACAAGTAGCTCTTCAAGCTCATCATCCTCATCAAATAAACGGGGAAAACGATCTCGTCGTTCTCGCAATAAGAAAAGTAAGCGCGCCCGCCGTTCTAACCGGATGATGGACAAGCTTTTTAAGGAAGTAGGTGAGCTCCGTAAACACATTATTACAAATAATGAAACATGTTGCAATGATGACGCATCTATTTTTTCTGGAATTAGTGGAGATTTATATGACAACAGTAACATTACCCAAGAACAAAATATTGTCAACGATCAATATCTTGACAATGGTTGTCATAACTCTAATCAAGATTTTACGCTGAATATAGAAACCAAACTCAAGGAACCATCAATACCAAAAACCCCTGATAGCTATTTAAAAATGTTACTCAATATTCAGCACTTTGGTAGTACTTCTTGGTCAGAAGTTAGATACGCTGATACACAAAAAATGTATAATCATACCCCAGGGTTCACGGACTTGGAGACTAATGAAGAGGTTAGGGTATATGATACATTACGTCACCTGTCACATGCTGATAAGTCATATGCCGCTTTAACATATTGCATATTAAAACAAAAAGAATCGCTGCAGGAAGGTATTCGTAACCTTCTTTCTTGGGCTAAAAATACAAACGTTAATTTTGACAACTTGAGCGAAAAAGTCGACGATTTATTTCATAGGGGTGATTATAGTAAAATCTCTTCAGATTTGTTACAAATTGTTTGCGGCCATCGAGCCGAAAGTATAGAAATGCGGCGAGAGACCATTACTAGTCAAGTTCGAGAACCATTGGTAAAAGCTGCTTTAAATAAAATACCCCCGTCATCAAATTACATTTTTGATCCTACACCTTTTACAATTGTTTTGGAAAAGGCTGGCGGTGTCCGCAAAGCTTTTTGGCCCGCAAAAACAGATGGTGGTTATCAAGGAAAGTCCAATCAGACCAATCGCCGCCTCTCGCGGGGGCAAGGCATTAATAAACAGATACCAGTTCCATCGCGTGGAACTCATTGTAATTTTAATGAATCAGGCTTCCCTATGCATATGCAAACCTGTAATAATCCACCCTCGCGGGGTGGATACCAATACTCCAACTACCCATACAGGGGTCAAGGTCAAACCTCAAACTTTCAGTACGATCGTTACAACTCTGTTGGAAGAGGTTCATTTCACAACCGAGGCTCGCGGCCCGATCGTGGAGGAAATAGAGGACGTTCAAATCTTCCAAGAGGTGCTAAGGGAAACCAAACAACAAAAAGACACAAACAATGACTCAAAACCCTTTCAAGCAGGCCAGTTAACGCACTATCAGTCACAATGGAAGGAAATGGGAGCACCAGAAATAGTACTAAAATTAATTCGGGGATACCGTATACCATTCTTCCAAAAACCTCCACTTGTTTATCCAAATTTAAGCAAAAGTTCGATTCAAACTCCAATTTCAGGAGAAATGTCTGCAATTGTAGCCAAAATGAAAAAACAAGGGATCCTAAAGGTTATCCATCCCTCACCAAGCTTTGTATCCCCGCTATTTTTGGTACCGAAAACCGACGGATCAGCCCGTCCAATATTCAATCTCAAAGCACTAAACAACTTTGTAAAAACCAAACCATTTCACCTGATAAATATGTATCGCATTCCGGACTTCCTACAACCTCAAGACTGGATGTGCAAAGTGGATCTATCCCAAGCATATTATCACTTAAACATAAAAAAGTCGCACAGGCGCTTCCTGCGTCTGATATACAAGCAAGAATTGTTAGAGATGACCTGTCTTCCATTCGGACTAAGCACAGCCCCCAAGACCTTTTCCATTCTTACAAATTGGGTAGCTCAAATATTACGAGAAAGATGGAATATAAGAGTAATAGTTTATCTCGACGATTTTTTAATAGTGAATCAAAATGCACGTGCGCTTCGCGAGCATGCCAAAATCGTAGTCATAACACTTCAAAAACTGGGGTGGCAAATAAATTTCGAGAAGTCAGTCCTTTTTCCCCAGAAAACCATAATATATTTAGGAATACTCTGGAGAACTTGGGACAACCTAAAATCTCTACCAAAAGAAAAGACTTCTACAATAATAAAGAGAGTAAGTCATGCTCTCAAGCTAAGGAAAATATCTTTAAAGGAATTACAAAGAATAGTGGGGCTACTGAACTTCGCCAGCTTTGTTGTCCCACAAGGTCGACTCAATCATCGGCAATTAATAATTTTCATGAACTTGCTACCAAACCCATCAACCAAGACCTACCCAGTACCTCAAAACGTTTATACAGAATTGAATTGGTGGATTCAAAATTGCCAGTCCTCAACACCTCTACATTACCCCCCTCCAACGCATTTTCTAACAACGGATGCGTCGGATCTGGCTTGGGGAGCACAACTGAACAATCTAGCGCTCTCAGGCACATGGTCACCAGAAGAACGAACACTACACTGCAATCAGAAGGAGATGTTAGCCATACTACATGCCCTCCAGAACCAAGCTCATCTACTCCACAACAGCTCTATACTTATACAATCCGACAACAGGACAGCTGTCACTTATCTACAGAAGGAAGGAGGTACGAAATCTTTACCCTTGATAGAAATAACCTACAAAATTCTAAAATTACTAGATCAACATCATATACACTTCAGCATACACCATCTCCCAGGCAAATACAACAATCATGCCGATCACTTGTCACGCTATCGCCAACCTCCAGAGTGGCACCTAAAACCAGCGTGCCTGAAAATGGTATTTGCGAAGTGGGGAACCCCCGTAATAGATCTGTTTGCCTCAGCGACAGCCCACGTAGTATACAATTATGTATCTCGAGACCTGAAAGATCATCAAGCACTATTTCACGACGCATTCAGTATCCCATGGAATTACCCACTTGCATGGGTTTTTCCGCCACCGTTTCTGGTCCCGAAAGTCCTGGCACATCTAAATCAATCAACCGGCATATTCTTAATGGCAGTACCTCGATGGAAGAAGGTATTCTGGCGGGCGGACCTCAGATCCCGAGCCCTTGCAGCACCATTAACTCTGAAAAATCTACAGAAACATCTAGTCGACACGTCAACGGGTCTTCCACCGCCACAAGTCGAGAATATCGTTATCGAGGTATGGAAATGTGGGGGTGGTCCGAGGCGATAAAAACATGGAATACTGAACAGCATTCCCTGCTCAAAAATTCCTGGCGAAAATCTACCTTAAAGACTTATGACGTGGCTTGGAAACGTTGGACTTCATGGTCTAATTCTAAAAACGTAGACACAACAAATCCCACAGGTCCTCAATTAGCACAATATTTATGTGATTTATATTTAATTAATAAATTATCATACAACACAATACTTCTACATAAATCTGTTGTTTCCACGTTGTGTAACGTTGAAAATAATTTAAGTTCACACGTTCTTGTTAAACATGTCTTAAAATCTATTGCCTTAAAAAATCCAAAATCACCTAAACCACCTATTTGGGACGTTAGTAAATTAACTTCATATTTAATTGATTACAGTATAGATGAAAATAATATTTTTCAAACATCACGTCATACTGCTATTTTATTGTTACTTTCTTCAGGTAGACGAGTACACGACCTGACATTACTAAGAATAGATCCCAACCATTACATAAAATCGAGTGATAATGTAATATTTTGGCCTGAATTCGGTTCAAAAACTGACAGCAGTAATTATAGACAGTCTGGTTGGAAATTACTCTTAAACTCCAATAACCGTAACCTAAACCCTATTTTCTGGATAGAAAGAACTATAACATTATTAAATCAAAGACGAGTTTCCTCAAAAACATCAAATTTGTTTATTACAGTTAGAGGTGTGGCTAAACCCGCTTCACGCACTGTCATTGCAGGTTGGATAAAAACGCTTTTCAAAGATGCAGGTATTACAGCTACTCCAGGTAGTATTCGATCAGCGGTAGCCTCCAAAAATTGGCTGGAAAATTATCCTTTAGATGAAATTTTATCTCGAGGAAATTGGCAATCGGCTAATACATTTAAAAATTTTTATAGACGAGAGGTATTTCAATGTAATGATTTAAATCCAAATATCGCACAATTATTTAATCCAATAGTATAATAATTATTATTCACCTACATAATTTAATTTAGCAATTTTGTGATCAGATGGTTAATGTTCTCGTAAAGTAATCATAATTGAAATACATAAATAAATAACTATGAATAAGTTTTTATTTATTTTATTTTTTTCTTGATCTAATTCCTATCACATTGGCGTATATTTGTAAAATATTACAATTTTACTATATGTTATTTAAGTGGCGTCACCAGGCGATAACAAACAGGCTCTCAATAAAAAGCTTCCAGTGACGGTCAAGTACTTTAATAGCAGCGTTTTACCTGAAATAAAACGCATATTAAATACTTACCTCACTGGAAGCTTTAACTTTACTTCTGCCTGGTGAAATTGAAGCCAATGAATCAAAAATCACTCGTCTCATTTTATGAAACTAAAATGGCGCGCGATCACCAGGTGTCGCCACTGAGCAAACCAATTTAAGTACTAAAACTGGTAACAAATCGACGGAAACGGATATGCTATCTCAATAAAAAGCTTCCAGTGAGGTAAGTATTTAATATGCGTTTTATTTCAGGTAAAACGCTGCTATTGTGTGAATTTTCTGTGTTGCAGTATTGGTGATGAGATGTCATAGATAAAATATAGTACAAACTACGCGTACTTTCATTGTATACCTTTATTTCGTTTATTAATTGTTTTCGATGTATGTGATGATGCAGATTTTTAATTCGGTAAAGCATGAAAATCAACCCCCAAAAACAACAAAATCTGAGTTTGACAGCATCAATCGTTTGACAGCTACATAAAAATTGGCGGGATTTTTTAAAGTGTCATTTCTAGACACTCCGACAACTCCAATAAGTTTTTCTTTTTGCTTTAGAGGTCAAAGTCATGCATCCATCCATCCTCTAGCTGGCCATAGACGAGAATATTGGGATAAAATCAAGCGGTTCTTGATATACAGTATGTGTGTGTGCGCTACAATTACCTATGAGAATTATGTCAACGGCCGTGCATCTAAATCAACAGCTGTAGCTTTATTTACTTTATATAGAAGTCGAATAATACTATACTAATAGCGTTATGGCAACAGTGCAACATTGATCCACCATACAAGGGTTCCGCTTGCACACCGGTTGTCCTCACTGCGGCATTTAGCACAAGGCCGAAGTGCACACAATCGTACGTACGATAGAGGAGTAAATAAATTAAGTGCTAAGGTGGCTCACGTATATTTGTGACCGTCTGTATATGTACAGACGGTTTCAAATGTATGTGAGCTACAGAAGGTAGTCAAGATTTAGTGGGCCATGTGTTTCATGTGTTTTTTTATTTAAGCCAAATAACAAAACAGAAAATGTACAAAAGTAAACAACAGATTGATCTCGCATTCAATATCAAAATATATCTGTGATGTCAGTACGTACATTAATTACATTTAATTAGCAAGCGTGAAAGTTTCTTTGACTGCTTGCAATTATGTTTTTTTTACTGGGATCTATAAATGTAGTCCATTGCTGGATTCAGAGATTCAGACCTCTTCTATTTTGTACCATTTCATTCGCCATACATTTAGTCTATTCCCATTAATACGTACACATTTATGTGATGATAAACTTCATGGAATGAATGGAAAGAGGCCTATGCGCAGGAGTTAGCTTAGAGAAAAAAAAGCCGATGTGGTTTTTTTATGCCTGTACTTTTTTTATACCACTATGCAAACATCCGTAGCCTACAGACGTTTGGAACACTGGAGGTGTCCCTCGCGCGTTCACGACCCTGTAGAAACTCATAATATAGGGATATATAAAAAGGTTTCTTAATATAGGGGATTTACTAAACTGACAGCAAACAGAATTCTTATGCTGTCAGAATATAATAAGCTGTCAAAACAAGCTTTGGTAACCTTACTCACTCGCAGAAACAACAAGGTATATATTATTGTTTCACTGCAGTAAGGTGGAGCTCAATTTTAGCGAGGATTCGCTACATTTGTTAAAAGTGAAAAGAGAAATATCCCAACCAACTCTTATTCCTCCAATTATTATCTTATTACTCCAATCTCTTCTTATAATCACTGGAAGACAGCTCCCGTGTTGCTGACCAGACTCTGTTTCCATTAACCCTGGGAACACCCACTCGATTGTTAAAAGGAACTTGCACTAGCCCTAAAAATATGCATTTCCAGGAAGGCGGTAATCGTGGCAGTTGGCACCTTTGTCTACATTAAGAAATTTCAAATAAGAGTCAAAACATTCTGGTACATTTCTCATCGCGTCCTTTCTTTATATTTATTTAAGGTCACCTACAAGGTGATGGCCCATTTTCCTGACGTTATAATTAATCTCACAATGCAGTATATATAAACACAGAAATATACTTAGTTTATGTAATTGTTTGCATAAGTAAATGGGGGCTTTGGCAACGGCTTATGCGATTTTTCTGTAGTTTACACTGAATCATTTTATTACGGTTAATAAATCCACGCATTTATTTTCGTGTGATCATCAGTTATAGTATTAAAGTTGCCACTTAATAATAATTTATCCTCTATAACTTATCATCAACAAAAATAAATGACAGTTTATAATTGTCAAAATTATACTTGTCAATAATTGGCGGGAAGAATGACAGTTTAAAAACAACATTTATTTTACTGATAGTTTTAGAATACAAAACAAAGAAAATTAGACATTAAAATAACGATTTTTCCTCTAAATATAAACTCTTCATGGCGATTAAATTATACTGATTTCTCACACTAACGCGATAATAGACATAGTAATAACTACTTTTTACGGATTTTATCTCGATACATTGATATTATTACTGCATTGTGATTAAAGTACCTGGAAACTCTACATTGTCGTTGTGCATGGCAATAAGTATTATAATGCGGCAGCACTGATTCTCGGTAGCAGCAAAATGACGCGTGACGTCATCTGTTTCTAACTTATTTTATAAAACAAATGAAAAAATAGTACAACAATACAGATTAACAATAAAAACTTGAGAGGTGTCAAGGGACACCCGGATGGAACGAAGTTCCTTTCGATTAATTAGTGAAGGAATTGTACTGAAATTGTACTGTATTTGTCGATAGGGTACGGTAACCGCTTAGCATCAGGCGCACCGCAAGATCGGTAACTAAAACATCAAAATCGGTTCATCCGTACGGGGGCTACCATGCTACAGACAGACACACACACAGAGACACGCCAAACTTACAACAACTCATCGTTTTAGCGGCAGGGGTTAAAAAAAATAGCAATCCCTACATAATATAATCAAGTAAATAGCTATAATATCTATGCATTATAAGCAGCTAATGCAACGTTTGCACGCGTGAACACGAGACATGCAACGCCGCCATTTTATTTCGGCGGAAAAAGAAAATGTTTTCTGCTATTCGTCACACTACTCTATGTATGTATGAGTCAGCTTGTTATAAATTGCCGGTAAAATATTTTTGTTAACTTTAATAGTGAACGATGTTCTAATTAATCTATTTAAAACATATTTATTAAGGACGCTGTTACATTTTCGACGAACTCAAATTTAGGTATTTAGAGTCGCACACAGCAACATTACGGACACGCACACATTGAAACCACTGAGCGCTCGGTTTTATACATCTCTTAAATAATCTTGATTCTTGTTATTATTTCTTATTTTTATTTGAATTGATTCAGAAAGTTTAGTGATCGTACTATTTTCGTGATAATTAAGTTATTTACTACCTGGTGACCTATTGTACATTCGATACGAATTACTTTACGTTTGGTCTGCAGATATCCCTAAGTAAAATATCTTAAAGATTAATTTATTTTGTTATATGTGAAATCAATGCGCTGTAATGCATTCACAATAGACCGAGTTATTCATGACTCGGTCATTTTGCTATATCTCATTAATTAAGATTAATATGTATTTATGTTTTTAAAAGTAAAAAAAAAACATAATGGAAAAATATTCGTTTACCTTTATTAATGAAAAATAGAACTACAATAAGAAAACTAAAATTAGTTAAAAAGCCACGAAAAACTTAGTCCGCCATAATATTGGATTTAGAGTGATGTTGCAATATTTTTAGAGTTATTCACAGCAAGCCTATAATTTGCTATCCATATTGTAGGAAAGCATAAAAATGTAGAAATTGTATTTAGAGAGACGTCATTTTATTTTTTGAGTTATTTTTAGTAAGTTTTTGATCCCCATGTTGTATAGTGCATCACAAATAACTAGTCCGCCATGGGTGTTCCGGAATGACGTTACACAACTAAACATCCTTGTTTTTTAAAGTTAAATTTAAAAGACTTTTGGGGAAGGATCTAGTGAACAGCATGTAATATGTTGTCCACTGGATGTTTCTTTATCAAATTAACTACCTAAAATGAGACTGTGTGAGATGTGTCCGCAGAAAAACTGTTCAAAACAGTTTACCTTTATACATATATTTTAAGATTATAAATATGTTTAATAAATAAAAAATAAATAATAATCCAAACATGTCTATATAAAATTTCAGCTCAATCGGTTGAAGATTCAAAATTGACTTGCAAGAATCCACCCGAACAAACATAACTAAGTAGTTAAATATATACATTGCAAATTAATAAAAAGATTGTCAAAAGTTTACGGTCAGAGATAGGCTTGTATAGTTCACGTACTAAGTACTAATAAGAATTAATCCCGGCACTGGCAAGAACAAACTATTCCTTTTCCTTATTATTACATCATTCTTTTAGTACTACGTCGTTCGTTCGAGATGTCAGTATTCTTAGTTTCTGGTTCTGAACGAGTAGTCGCACGCTACAAGCTAGTAAATTTAAAATTTTAAACAACAGTCTGCGGTAAAAACTAGACATACTTATACCAAAAAATACTTGATAATAAAATTTACAATAACATGATACCTATATTTCATTTTAAATTTAACTCAGAATATATTTTCAAATAAAAATAATAACATTCTACAAGGCTTAATAAAATTGAAAATATCTAGATTATTATAATTTATAGTTAAAAAAAATGAAGAACGTGCAATAAATGAAATAAAATAAAAATACATAAACATATCTAAAACAAATATAGAAATACTTATTATAAAATAATTATATTATACGATACTATAATGATACATATTTTAGTGATACAATTTAATTTCATATACCTATATAGTTTTTATCTTATTTGACAAAGAGCGCCTTCATCCTCTCTCCTATTAAAAATATATTTTGCTGTGCCTGACAGGGTCCATAATTGATCCAATGTTTAACATGCCTACCAACTAATGTACACATTATGAAATGCAATAAAGAATTGAGTAATTGAGTAACTGTAGGACTGTAGACACTTGAAATACTCGAAACGCGACTAAACAAGCGGGAGCGATATAAAATCAGTGTATGAATAAGTGGGATGCATGATAATATTTCATATAAAGAATAATCGGGTATTGTAAGAATTATAGGCAAAACCTGCAAAGTATGAAGGAATATAAAATGTAAGTCGCTATATACTGTACTATGGTACTGTTGTAGGTGGTACTAATAGTACCAGAAGACAGAACTAGTACATCTGAAAGTTTTACCTACTAGTACAGTGATTCAGTGGCCGAGTAAGAACAAGCCTAGTCAGGGAACACCCGTCAGGAACGGAGTTGACATCTTAACCCCACCCATCAAGTCTCGACCTCACTAACAAATGCTTAACCCTACCCATCCTTTTCTTGGACTCACCTACAGACTCTTAATCCCAATTATTCTCGCCTTGTTTTAGTAAAATTTGATCTCACCCATCCATTTCTTCACCTGTCCAACAGTTGCTTAATCTCACCCATCTATTTGTTAACTTGCCCAACAGCAGCTTAACCCTACCCATCTACTTTCAGGCCTAATCTAAATCACAGGTTTAAAATGACTTAACCCCACCCATTCATTTCTTCACCTGCCCAACAGCTGCTTAACCTCACCCATCTATTTTTTAACTTGCCCAACAGCAGCTTAACCCTACCCATCTACTTTCAGGCCTAATCTAAATCACAGGTTTAATATGACTTAACTCCACCCATCCATTTCTCAACCTTGTCAACGACTGCTTAGCCGTTAGTATCCAAATCCCGATCTTATTCATCAATCCCTAAATAACATTCTGATAATAAATTTAATAATATTATTAAAGTCGTATGTACTTTTATTTAGGTTTGAAAAAGTATCAACATCTGCCGGTCACGATAAACGACTATACGAGTGTATGACACAGACTTTTTCGTAATTTATTTTTTGCGACAGAGCGATACGCACATGCTTCCACAAGCGCGTCTGAGCGCGGAATGAAAGTCCGCGAGTGAAAAATGTATGAAGAAATTTGCAAGCGTTCATATTTTTGATGTTTATTGAAAAATGAAATGATTTAGGTACAAAATAATTAATCGAACGTATAGAGGACTATATATGCCGTAATTTTATATAATTTTGATGATAAAATATGCTCTAAGTTTACTTTAAAATGGTACGTAATCTGACCCTATTTTTATACATTTTCTGTGATTATTGTGATGGTGAAAACGGATTTATGGGAAAAATTTGTATGATGTTATACAATTTTTCTGATGCCAATCTAAAGATGAATAGATTACCTTTAAATTGAGACCATAATATCTTCACATATATGATTGCTTATACATTAAAATTGTACCTGAAAAACACCGTTATTTGTAGAAAATTGTAATAGCGTCCTTAACATTTCTTTCTTTCTTGTAAATATAATAAAATTTGGCCTACTTTGAATAAATTATATTTTGACTTTTGACATTAAATACTTCAAAACGGCTTGAGCGATTTTCATGAATTTTTCAGTCAATCTTTATATTATGGATTTATTCAGATTGCGAGTCTTTACACTAATCATAAATATAAAATTCATTACTATAATAACCGCGTCAAACACATGTAACCAATAATTATGTACTTTTTATATGGTTAAATAAACATTATTCTTATTATTCTTATTCTTATTCTTATTAATTAACTACCTACTTTAATTTAACCTATAACTTCCAAATACGAATTTTGGAAAGATTTAAATTAAAATTATTTCTAGTAGGCCTTTATCGATTACAATGATATTATTAAACGCACACTAACAAACAAAAACATTGTCAGTAATATTTTAAAACGCATCGGGCACAAATGCAAGCACCTTGTCTTCCTGAAGTCAAACTAATTTTAACTGGATCTCCTTGAAAGGATATTTTCACCGTCTGGGAATGGTCGTAAAACGAGAAACAAAGTCACGTGATACGTTTATTTAAAAACCCCGAGACGGTTGTGGACTTATACCCGAATTCCTAGGCCTCTTTTTTGATAAATGAAAAATATTTAAGTAGTAGAGGTTTTACTACGAAGGTTTAAATCTACATAATTATTATTTCGGATATAGATTTTGTATCCATCCAAGTGATGTAAAAATGGTTTTATTTGAAAATAATTTGCCTACTAATTTTAGGCACATTAATGAAGTCGTCGAAATGTTCCTGGCACAAAATTTAGTTTCGGTAGATATGCTGTATAAAGATAAGTACACATGCGAAGCCTATTGTGCATCAATTAAGAAAACACATTTTTTTATGGCTGAAGGGTGGCCTATAGACGTTTACAACACGTGATGTGTCATTCGCGCGCTGCCGACCCTGTAGAAACCGTCTAGGTTTCATAAAATAAGGGAGTTACTAAACTGAAAGCAAACGAAACTCGCATGCTGTCAGAATACTCACTTCCAACGAGCTCTGGTAACCTTAAAAGGCCTTACGTAAGGGCCAGATACTGTTTTGATGTATTTCTTTAAGCTACTCTTTGTTTGGGGTCATCAACTCACCGCCCACGTAACAATTAAGCGTGAAGGCATTGACATTGAACCGATAATACTCCTTGCGTGGGATCAAAGGATCGAGAAGCGAGATAAACAAGCTAATTATGACTTAAGATGCAAAAATAAGATGAAGGATTGAGTGAGAAAGATCGCGCCATAATTCATCATCATTACTTTAACATTAACTCAATTATTGTCCCATTGCTGGGGACGGGTTTGCGCACATTTTGAGAAAAATTGGGCTATAGCATAGCCTATAGTCCACCTCGCTAGCCTACTGCGGAAAATGTCTCGTGGATGCAAACCTCATTAATCATTCGTTTAAAAAAATATGAATATATAATCTTTTACTTATTTAATTAACGGATAGAAATGTGTTGCTGGGGAGTTTATTGCGCTGCTTCTACTTCCCAGCAAAAACACTAGGAAGCGGTGAAGTGCGGGCAATTTTGACGTCTATCTTTATTGTCGACATTCTAAAAGAACCAATCGATTTGGCCTACTTTGAATAAACGATATATTGACTTTGAATGCGTCACTTGTCTGATACATTTTTATTCAATAATATCAAAATATTGTTTTATAAAACCATTTTACAATATTTAATACTGCACACGCGTGAGGTAAACCATCAAACAAAGAAATGAATCATTTTCAAAGATGGCGGAAGGTCAACAACCTTGGCGCTGTTTAATTCTTTACGTCACGACTCGTAAATAATTATTTATGTATTATCTCGTTTCTATATATAAAAAAAGATATTTCTCTAATTTTCTTTGTAATATATCCGGGAAATGGTAAATAAGAGGCCTTCGGTCGCAGACATGACACATTTTGTTTACGCCTGTAAACATACCCACCATCCGTGAGTATTTTAAGAGGTAGTAAACAAATAATCGACTAAAGATGGGTTCCTGTTGAGGCGGAGTTCGTCATCTCATTAAATGATAGGTTTGTGAGTTCAAAATTTGACGTGATATACACTAAGCCGCTTCTAGGATTAATCGTGTCAATGCTTTTGCTTTGTTTTGGTCCTCATTTCTCATCGAGTCGCAATGTGCATGTGGATACAGCTACTATAAAATAAAAGCCTAATTTAAGAAGACCAACCCATATTGTAACATAAAAAAATGACAGTCGTACGTCAAAGGTGAAAAAAGACACATAAAAATAAATAAACATACATCATTAATAATAATTAGTAGGTAGGTATATAATATAATAATTATGTGTATGTATCTGAGCGTAATGGTCTATGGTTTGTTTTCTCATCCCAACTTGAGATTCCACTTTGGGCACTTGGGATTTCCAAGTGCCCAAAATGCTTAAAGAAGAAGTTTTCACTTAAAAAATTTAACTCAATACGGGTTTTCTAGTTTTAGTCTATTTTCTTACGTGTTGTCAAATATAATTCAGTCTTTAAAAAGTTAATTGAAAAACGCGATTTATTTTGCAAAATAAAACGTCTAAACGTAATCGATTGATATATTTTTCACGGCGAAGCGTTAATACAAATTATATTTAGGTGTTACATCAAGCAGACGAAAATCGCGGGAACAACGACCTGAGTTGACCGTTCGCCTTCGCAAGGACGTTCTATTTAGAAAAAAAAACAGATGCGAAAGAAGTTTACTCAAAACTTATTTACTCTGTGGCGTGGCGTGATCTGCTCAGTATACTCTTTACACTTAGCAGTGTTTATGGTTTTATGGCGGGAGAAAATATATTATGCCATTATTTTGCGAAATTCTGCGCATAAATATACGATAGGTATGAGGTGATTTATGGCATATGTAAAGCTTTAAACGATCTTTTCTCCTTGAATTAGTAAACAAGTGATGTGTGCATTTATTTTGTGGCTGTAGGTCGAAGTACGCGGTAAAAATTCGAATGCTTGTCCCAATACGAAATCGGAAATAGGGATCAGAGTTGTGAAATCGTCAAATCATACATCATCCGTTATAGTGGCATGGATTGATATTAGATTTGTATGATTTTGGGGGCTGTAGGTACCTTCACTTCGGAGATAGGCAAAATAATATGTTAGATAAATTGGGTATGAGTCAAAATATTTGTCTCTATAAATATTTTGCAGCACAAACATTCTTAGCGAGAGTGAAGCGCTAGAAAGTCTATATTTATAATGATGTACATACATAGATAGCTGTTTAGCTTATTAACCTACATTCGTAAGCGAAATTAATAGGGTTTTACGGTTTTTGTCTTTGGAAAGTGGCTTAAATTAATCCTAAGGTGGTGAGATACATTTTTATTATTTACTACCATTGTAGATACTATATTCAAACGAATTTAATTAAGAAGCGACTATAATATTTGTTATATAGGTACAACATAAATCGTAAACTAGTTTTTGTAAAACTAGTTGCACGGTTCCAAAAGGTATGGAGAAGATCTGGCACTCGAAACTAACTATACGAAATTTATTGATTTCTTACACTTGCGCGAATATTAGACATTGAAATAAAACTACTTTTTACGGATCAATATACCACGATAATATAAATATAGAGTCTGCCCGTGACCATGGATGCTGTAAAGGATCCGAAACGTCGGGTTAAAATAATATCGATATACCTTGTTAAAATCCGTAAAAAGTAGTTTTATTTAAATATACGAAATTTAATCTAAATCGGTGATAGCGCGAAGAGGTAACACTCAGGCAGACACACTTTCGCATTTATAATATTGTTATGGAAGTATGGATAACATCAATAAATGGTCAAAGATAAATAAACTTTCCAATAAATTTTCGATTTTGACGCGAAAGTCAGGCCGCCTTTTGAGGAACTAACGAGGTAACATTAGTAAATGTCAAACAACTACATTTTAATATCAACAAAAAGAACGTTTTAAAATTATAACAGATAAATAAGTAAATTTTTAATTTTGAGATCTAAATTAAATCCAAAACCATCAAATGCTTCGTCGGTCGAGTGGACACAAGTGCGACAGCTGAGCAAGAGGTCTTGGGTTCGATTACCGGGTTGCGCAAAGTATTATTGGGTTCATGATGTAATAATCCGAGGTAGGAATAGGTTTTCTTTGCAACGACTAGTAGTTTAAAAAGTGACTTTATTCTATTCTAGTATAGCGCAAGTGTAAGAAAACTAGTATTCACGGGTGATGTTATGTAATATTACAATAAATCAAATTAATAAAATTAAATATTATGATTGTGGTTTTCACTTCCCTACTATAGTGACGTCATTGCGTAACAGACAACGCTGTCAGTCGTGGAGGCACAAAGGCCAGTCCTGATCCAGCACAGATAAATAATAATGATAAGGAATATCATATGTCTGTCGTGGTAAATTTTATAAGTATACATGAATCTTGCGTTCGCCGGTCATCTTGAAGTTAAAATTACCGAAGGACACGGTGAGCTTGTTCTGTGTAAATCGGAATGTCAATAATAATTAAAAATGTAAGGTTTATTAAAAATTATAACTTCAAGACGACCAACACTTCAGTCGGCCCGTGACCATGGATGCTGTAAAGGATCCGAAACGTCGGGTTAAAATAATATCAATGTGTACCTATGTCTCAGAGAGCAGTGGTAGCCTAGCGGTGTGACCAGTGGGACTGAGACGTCAAAGGTCTCGAGTTCGAACCCAAGGCATGCACCACTGACTTTTCGGAAGTTATGTGCGTATTTATCACAAGCTCAATCGGTGAAGGAAAACATCGTGAGAAAACCTGCGTGCTTTAGATTTTTCTTGATGGCATGTGAAGTCTGCCAACCCGCAGTAGGCTAGCTTGGTGGACTATAGTCTAATCCCTCTCAAATGAGAGGAGACCCGTTCCCAGCAGTGGGACGTTAATGACGACTGCGATAAAATCCGTAAAAAGTAGTTTTATTTCAATGTCTAATTATTTTATCTTATCTTTATTGACAATGACCTCTAATTCTACCTTTCTTTGTATTTAATATTATATCAATAGGTAAGTTGTTATTGCAGGTGATAAGTGACTTTGTAGTCTATTCTTAATTAGGTAGTACTGTGAAGGTTTATGCAAATAGTTCTTATTGTGCAGCATAAAGTCAGCAGAAGCAAATCAATTTCAGTTGAGTATATTTCAGATAATTTTATGTGGTTAGAACCATTAAATCTGTCAAACAAAATAATAATGTCATTGAGACTAAATCATTGATTTTGTTGATTGTAAAGACAGTTAAATCCCTATATAATGATCCTGACTTTAATAGTTCCTACTCTACAGCAGAGACTTTATTTTTTATTATTAAAATATAATAAGTAAGTATATGATTACCTACAAACAAAATAAAAGAAAGTTGTTATAGACAATAAAATATATAGGCACAGAAACATTGAGCATTCAGCTTGCATTATACCTTGACCTGCTTTACTTGAGTAACTTACCTAATAAAATTATGCAGGTTTTTAAATTGTTTAGTCAAGTTTTATAAAACTAGTAAAAGAACTTTAAACATACCCTGATTGTAATTTTTTAAGTGCATAACACACTTATTATTTAAAACTTAACACATTAAATAACTAACAAAAAACTAAAATACCAAGCAGTAAAGTAAGAGAATAAAATAAACTATCTGATTCTGATATAATTGCTAAACCTTTCATATATGAATGACAAAAGATAATTATTTTTATTTTTATTTACCCAACACAAAGATTTTCTTATTGTCTGTGTGTTTACAAACAAACATACTCTAAAAAAAACCCAATCCCCAGAAGTGGCTGTGTGGCAATTTAGGTGATGGCAGTAGGGCTGCCATCACCTAAATTGCCGAAGCCGAATAAACACAGCAAAAAACCCGGGCTTTTGGGCAAAAGTTTTTTTTCCCCGGACACCTTTTTTTTTTGGAACTAATTAAAAACTTCATTTTATTTTTTCCCTGACAGCCTAATGGCAGCCTTACCCAGAAGATATGCTATATGTAGGTATATATATATTTTATGTCAATCAAGTTCAGGACAAATCAGGATCATGGTATAAAATAACTCCAATATTTGGCATGTAGGTAGGTATGTAAAAAATTATGGGACTCCCTGAGGCAAAAATATTGCAATAAATATTTTTTTGAATCATAACAACAATACTGTTAAGGAATATTTCATAAGTTTTGTTTTTAATCTATGTTTTGAACAAAAGATTAAGTTTTGTCAAAATTCTTAGATAGCTATCAATATACTGTAATAGTTTCTATTTAAACAGGCAAAGATCACAAGTCCATTCAGGCAGGTCATAACGCAAGTTCAATCTCAAATTTGCTTACCTCACATAACATCAAAGTAAAATTAATTCTAATAACCCACATATATACTCATAGAATTCACAGACATAACTAGAAAATTGGTGTAATGTCTATCGCTACTATTGATTTTAATAAATAACACACACAGTAAACGTATTGGGTCAGCTTGTCCTTGGCTTAGCTTGTAGTTGTGCGGTATATGTATACCTATAAGTTACAGAGTATACATGCAACTGAATTTAACTAATTGTTTTATGAATAAAATTAAGTTATATTGATCAGGTTTTGTCCAAGGAGGTAGGGGTCATAAAGGTTGGGCCTATACAAAATCTTTAATGTTGACAAACATGTTTTTACTAGTAAATTTGCATATTTTCTTCTATTAACTGTAGTTTAGCCAAAGTTGACTCAATGTATGAAGCTGCAAATGTGACAGAGTTTTTGGCTGTATGATACATATTCCTCGGTCAATTCATTTGCAAGTTCAAAAAAAAACATAATCAATGACATTGACCAGAGATTAATCTTTGTCTTTACATTAAATAGATGAGTTATATAGTTAAAAACTAGTTTAATTTAAACCTTCACCATAAAGTATTGTGTATGGGCACTATAATATGTCAATACTTAAAGGTCAGTCATATGGTTTAAACAAATTTTGGGCTATTGTGTAGACACATGAATACCTTGCAAGCCAACCAGTACTGAATAACTTCATAGCAGTTATGGACAATTAACATCAAAGATAGTGCAGTGCACTAAGAATTTAATTACAGGAAAATGAAACAGAATAAACCTAATATCTTTTAAATCAGAAACCAGTTCAAATAAGAGAAAAACTATTCTAGTTAGAGTCTGGTTACGAAGATAAAAAACGCACTTTGGCACTTCCCTATTGCATCTAATTATTGTTTAATTTGGTAATGTATGTATAGAATGCTGAAGTCATTTTCGTTCGATTAAGTAAAGAAAAATTTACTACAGTAGTGTCTCTAGGGTAAATGTATAATTATTTACAAAAAGTTTCAAAAATGAATCTGATAAGAATCGATAAAAATAAAAAAGCGGTTGTTCATGTTTGCTCTACGTACGTACAACTGATACAGTTATGAAAATACAACGCTATTTAAAGTAAAAGTTTTTTCTAGGCACGGACGAATCAAAGGCATGACATAGTTATCCTTTGTTTGTTTTTTGGTCATTAATTTAAAAAAAAAAGTAACTTCTAAGGATGTAAGTTACCGAAAATGTTAAATGTGGAAATAAGTATGTTTTACACAAAGACTGCTGCAGCAAAGGTTCGATACGCTCCGTTAACTCCTATAACGGATGATAATCCATGAAAACAGGTAAAAGCACTTGGAAAACAGCAAGGTTTACTGTTTTCTTTAACGTTCCACTTATCACTTAGTTACACGCACTATTTACACAATATTTCGGGTTAGAGTTAGTAATTATGCCACAATTACTTATTAGAAAAACATTTAGAACACAATACAAAGGTTATTTGTATTAATATTTGATGAAATAACATCAAATAACAAGATCATACGATATCGGATACCGTTTGTTACTGACTTCGCCACGATCGAAGACAACGTGAAAAGCACACGTCATGCAGACGTTTAGAGAGGGACAGCGCTATATAATTGTAAGAGAAGTGTTATTACTATACAGATAACAGCCGTCCGATTAGAAAAGGTTATTTTTACGTAGGTACCTGTCTGTTTATCGTAGATTATAAGGACTTTGTGGGAATGATTATAGTTACAAACATAAATTAATATATTTAGTAGAAACAGTCATTAATTAATTTAGTTACAGCGCCATCTGTTGAGGAATAGCTGAACTAAGAAGGAACTTTGTTCTGTTATGCCAGACAGGAATTTTACTTAGATTATTAAAATGTACTGTTGAATAACATGTTGTAGTTATTAATTTGAGGGTTTGTTAAAAAGTGGGTATAACTTTTACGAGATAGTTCTATGCTGTTAAACAATATTTTTGTCTAATTGTATCCTATATTTGATTAGTTGGTTGGTACCTACTGCTTTACATCATAAGAACAGGTGTTGAAGTAACATAATAGATAAATTCGCAATCAGACAATCACACCTTATCGCTATTTGTTTATCACTATATTCCTACATAGAGATACCTTTCGTGTAAGGAAGATAATGTTCGGGTATTTTAATATAACATAAATATTTATAGAGCGCCATCTAACGTAGACAGTAAAAAACTTTAAAACTCGTTTTAATGTTGCACAACATTTTGAAATATTTACATAAGGCGTAATATTAAGTATAGCTTGATTTCTGGGACTTCCTCCGCGTGCATTTAACGAAAAAAAATCATTCGAAAAACTTCAAAAACGGCAAAGTTTCATACTAACTTTGCACCCCTGTTGTTACCCCGTTAGGGATTGAATTGTCAAAAATACTTTTTTATTGCTCCCCTACGTTATAAAAGGAATCCCTGTTCAAATTTCAAGTTTCTAACCCTTAAAGTTTAGGCCCTGCGTTGATATGTCAGTCAGTCAGCTTCTCCCTTTATGTATGTATATAGATAGATAGAAGAAAATAGATTAACTAAAAATTACCGTGCGTAAAACGATTTTAAATGAATTTCGTACAGACTTGAAAATTCTACAAACTATTAAAGCAATAAAATATAATTTAAGACGTTGAAAAAAACAGCACACCTAATTTTTATAAAATTAACTTTAAAAAAAAAGAAAAACCAACTTCAAAAACTAAAAAGCAAAAAATAACTTCATACAGTTTTACCTTTTTTTTAGTTTTAAAGGTATAAAGTTGGTGCCAAGCCAAACGTAATAGTAAGTACACTCACCGCGAGTGACCTTGAGCAGGTTGATTAAAACCACCACATCATCGGCACCGACTTCATACCTTTAAAACTAAAAAAAAGGTAAAACTGTATGAAGTTATTTTTTGCTTTTTAGTTTTTGAAGTTGGTTTTTCTTTTTTTTTAAAGTTAATTTATTTTTTTCTTTTTAGTGTTGTATATATTAAACTTTTCATATCAGGTCAATCTAATAGCCTGAAAGAATACAACTATCGATCCATATATACTTATAATTATGAAAGATTTTCCCTTCAACTCCTAACCGTTGAGGAGTTGTACCTTCCATCATCAGATCATTACATGAGATGTTGATTTTCAAATGCAAATACTTGAACAGCTTTGGAGAATAGATGTAAATGTAATAAATGCTTATAACTGAAAGAATTTTCTTATAAATCTTAACTGTTGAGGAGTTCTACCTTCCATCATCAGCTCATCAACCTCAAATGATGATTATTAGACACAAATACTGGAACAATTTTAGTAAATATATTCAAAACGTGGTAATTGCCTATAAAATTTGAGGGTTGCCCTCGATTTCCCTGGGATCCCATCATCAGATCGTGATGTGGTTACAATGGGACCATCTGTGAAGATGGTCCCATTGTAACCACATCACATCACTCTTTTAAACAAAAAAAAAATTTTGCAAATCGGTCCAGGCGTTTTGAAGTAATTCGTGAACATAAATAAAAAAAAAAAGATTCCGACGAATTGAGAACCTCCTTTTTGAAGTCGGTTAAAAACATGAATGTTTTGTAGAAATAATTACAGTAGGTACCTATATATTTTGTTTTTGAAATATTGTTCGATTTTTTTTTCTTTTTTTGTAAGTGCAAAGGTCATATAAGAAATGTTGTAAAATTTACCAACTATGACACACGAATCCACAATATAAATAAAACCCACCATAGAGAACATTTTATTTGTTTTTTTGACGAAGTAAACAAAATATGACGAAATACCTACTGACCACCCATCCACAATGTTTATCAACGTAATACCGACCTTTGACCGTCAACACTTAGCTGTTACGTGTCATTTACGTGATTATTTAATCGATTTATACTATATGTACTAATATTATAAACAGCAAAAAATGAATTTTTGTTTGTTTGTACCGAATGGGCTACTACTGGTCCGATCTGAATAATTCTTTCACGATTAGAATACTAAATTATCTGCGATAAAAAAAAACATAAGCTATATTAAAAAAAAACAGTAATTAGGGATCCATATGAAATCTTCAAAACAATCAAAAACCCAGGCTGTGAACTTTTTTCCTAAAAAAATTCTTACTGTGATATCTATCGAGGATACTATTTTTAAATACATAAATCTAACCGTGCGAAGCCGGGGCGCGCCACTAGTTAATTAATATTATGACGCAGATAAATTATATAATAAAAATGTACTTAAACGATGCCAAAATAACAAAAAAATGTGATGATAAAATAACGAAAGATGTAGGTGTGGGTACATAAGTAAACCTCTGCCTAACCCTTTACGACAGGCGTGATGGTATGTATGTAATCGACAAAGTTTAATCAAATAAATAAATAAATTGAATGATAACACGGCGCCACTAGTGATGGCATTTAATTTTCAAATCGCTTGATGTTTCGGTAAAATATTTTTATCAAGCAGCTATAATTCAGTTAAATGACCATAGATTGCTAAGTTTTTGGTCTCGAGTTCGCATCTTAGCGCAACTAGATGGCGCTGTGTCATAATGTCTGAACGGATATGTTTTTATTTTTAGTATTATTAGTTTCGATTAGCACCAAAATCATAATATACCTAATGTGATTAAAAATAAAAAAACGAGAAAGCATGTCACACAAGTTATTCGATACTGCAATAATGGATAATAAAGAGTACAAATGTATTAAAAGTTTGATCGTAATGTCCTATTCACGAAAAATGTACTACATCTTCTCAGTCGTTTCGCGCTTGGCAGAGCGGTCGTGGTCACGTTGAGGCGGACACAGCTCTCTTCACAATCTCCTGTTCCATTTCTCTCTGTTTTGTTTGTTGACACACGACACACAACCATTATAATATTTGTGTTCTTTTTTCAAGTAATTAATTTATCTTGCCGGGGTTGTGGTGCATACTTTTACGAATCCCATGGCTCCGGCAATCGGGTTGGTGGCGTTGACGGGTGCGGTTTTTTAACGGTAAACACTCACATTGGGCGGAGTCTGACCCACCCGGTCGCCTCCCCAGGCGGCGGGACGGTCCGTAAAGGATTTTTCCGCATATAAAAAAAGTAATTTATCTCAAACGCGAGAGCGCGCCACCGTCAAGTTTCCACTACAGTACGATAAATTCGTAAACCAGGTTCTAGTCACATACAAATTTGCTTTTTAATTATACATATTTATTACTAGCTGACCCACGCAACTTCGCCTGCGTTTATTTAAATATATTTTTGTTGATTGTGCTCTGCTTCTAATGGTCGCAGCGTGATGTTACATAGCCTATAATCTTCCCCGATAAATAGACTATAAAAAAAAAAGCCTTTCAATTCCAAATAGTAGTTTCTGAAGTTAACGCGTTCAAACAAACAAACTCAGTGAAACTCTTCAGCTTTATAATAATTGTTATTCGTCGCTTCATTTTTCGATATGATTAATAAACCAAGGGTAGTATCCTTATTCTACAGGCAATGATCGCACAATACTTTAAGAGATGCTTTATTGACTTAAAAATGTATTTCCGTTATCTGTGGACGGCCCGCCATCGTGAATATAGTTCATTCCTTTTTTGTGCGAGGCAAAGAGCGCACGCGCCTTCGGAAGCAATCATGCCAAAGCGAAGTGCGCAAGAAAAACTCGATTATTACACAAGAAAGATTAAAAAACTTGAAGAGCGACAAAATCGCCGGAGAATTGTTTCTCCAATTCCATCATCAGATGATGAAGGTTAGTGAAGTGTTTATTTTTCTTGAATATTGGTCGTTCATTGTATAGTATAAACTTACAATAAGTACCCACATATCACATCTAAACTTATAAGCTATATCGTTATTTTAATTGCTTGGGGATTGACTGCGAGTCAATAACTAAGACATATTCTAACAAATATAAGTAACTAGTACCTAACGACCATAATACTATTTGCATCGGGGTTGACTGCGAGTCTCCAACGATGACAATCTAGCAGAAAATATGCGTTTTCTGAAATAGTTATCGCATTCCTCTGCATAGTTGTAATATTGTAAAACTGATAGTTTACAATATGAAAAGTTTGTTTCAAAACTACCTTCAAAATGACTTCACATCCTAAAATGCAAATTGTATTTTTAGGAAACGAAGATATCAGTTATACCATAGCTGATACATATGGTATGAACCAGGACAAGCTCCAGGAACCAGCTGCCATCCTCCCGGATAGCGAGCAAAACATCGGCATTGTGGACATACCCATAGATATTCCCACTCAACCTGAAGACCAGCTTTGTGAGACCGCCGCAGCGGCCACGACCGTAGCCATAGCCACAACAGCATCCCCACCTGCGGTTATCTCCACCGATGAACCTGATTTGGATCCCGAATTGCTGTCAGCCCTAGGTGAATCCACGTCTGATACTCCAGATTACGGTGATAACATTCACAATAACCTAACAAAATTATGGCTTCCCCTTCTAAAGAAAGGAATGCCTAAAGAATGTAAAGAAAAAATGTTAAAAGATTATCTTGTACCCGATAACTGCCGACTTCTGCAGACACCTAAATTAAACGCCGAAATATCTGCTGCAGTACCTGACATGGTACGCAACCGAGACAAGGCGCTTTCTGCCTCTCAGCAACAACTTGGTCTAGGTCTAACTGCTATCAATCGTGGCATGGATCTTCTATTGAAGAGCAATGATAAAACTCAGGCTTTGAAACATCTAAGCAACGGCTGTCGATTACTATGCGACTCTCACTATTCAGCAACACAGAATAGAATTAAACTTTTAATGCCTAGTCTCGACAAAACTTTTTTACACATCATTCATGATTCCGAGAGAGACGAAACCTTGTTCGGCTCATCTCTATCTGAAAAAATAAAGACGTCAAAAACCATCGAAAAGCAAGGTCTGCTGATAAAAAATAAGCCAACAAAACCCCAAAAGCAACATGCTCCCCAGACAAACACACGTTCCAATAATTATCAGGGAAACTGGTCGGCGCCTCCTCGGTACCCGGCGAACAGGGGGGGGCGTGGAGCCTACAAGAAGCCATTTCAGTCAACATCAACAGCAGCGCGCCGTCCATACATAGCACCGCAGACGCGCGCGCCTGTCTCGCACGAGAAACCCCGTGCGCCGGCTCGTCACTAGCGCAGGTACATGCCGGTAGACTTACACACTTTTACGACTGTTGGCTAAAAATAACCAAAAATCCTGTCGTGTTAGATTGGATTAAAAATGGTTATACTATACCATTAGTTTCAGCAGTAACACAAACTTCTATACCCATAAATAGTTTTTCAAAAACCGAAAACAAGCAAATGTCTGACGCCATAGATAATCTAATGAAATTAGGAGCAATTTCAGTGTGTAAAACTACCGAAGATCAATTTATATCTAAGATCTTCCTTACCCCAAAACCTAACGGTGACAAACGCTTTATCCTTAATTTAAAACCTTTGAATAAATTCGTTCGTAGCGATCATTTTAAAATGGAAGACTACCGAACTGCTTGCAAATTAATCCCCCAGGGTGGTTACCTGTCCACTATTGATCTCAAAGATGCATATTTTCTCATACCAGTACGCGAATCAGACCGCAAGTACTTGAGGTTCCAATTTCAGAATAACTCTGTTGAAACCATCCTATATCAATTTAATTCAATTCCGTTCGGATTGTCAGTGGCGCCAAGAGTTTTCACAAAACTTATGAAAGAAGTTATAGCACACTTACGACGTCGCGGTTATACTTCAGTCTATTATTTAGACGATATTTTATGTATCGGCGATACCTATAATGATTGCGCTGGAAACGTTAACGAAACTTTAAAGTTACTTCAATGTTTAGGTTTTGTGGTTAATTATAATAAAAGTAATATATTACCACAATTGACATGTAAATTCTTAGGATTTTACTTTAATACTCAGAATCTCACGATGTACCTCCCTTCCGAAAAACGTAATAAAATTGCGAAGTTAGTAGCAAAGTTTTCAAAACTACCGTCGTGTACAATTCGCGAATTTGCTCAATTAATCGGTGTACTTGTTTCCGCCTGTCCGGCAGTTAAGTATGGGTGGATGTACACAAAAATATTAGAACGTCAGAAATATCTTGCCTTACAAAAAACTAACGTTTATGAAGCTAGATTAGAACTCCCAAAAATCATATTACATGATTTAAACTGGTGGTCATCAAACATTAAAACCACATTTCATTTTATTAGACGACCCAATTTCGCACTCGAAATCTACACGGACGCATCTAGATCTGGCTGGGGCGCCGTCTGTGACCATAATAAAGCGTATGGAAAATGGAAAGATACTGAACAACAACATCATATAAACTATTTAGAAATAATGGCAGCTTTTCTAGGTTTAAAAACATTCACTCGCGAATTAACCAACTGCGCAATTTTACTTCGCATTGACAACACCACCGCAATTAGCTATATTAATCGTATGGGGGGTATTCAATACCCCCATCTGAATGACTTGGCTAGATTACTCTGGCAATGGTGTGAACAGCGTCATCTTTGGGTATTTGCATCTTATGTAAACACGAAAGAAAACTGTGCCGACGCAGTATCCAGGATAGTTAATCCGGACACTGAATGGACGCTTTCTAGGCACGCGTTTCTAAAAATCGTACGCCAGTTTGGTAAACCAACAATTGACCTATTTGCGTCTCGAGACAATACCAAATGCTCTAAGTTTGTGTCGTGGAAACAGGACCCCGACGCAGTAACCGTCGATGCATTCACTTTAAATTGGAAAAACTATTTTTTTTACGCGTTTCCACCCTTTTCGTTAATACTTAAATGCATTAGGAAAATTATAGACGATAAGGCAGACGGCATCATAGTCTACCCCTACTGGCCATCTCAGCCTTGGTTCCCTCTCTTACAGAGCCTTTCAATCTCGGACATATTGTATTTAAATCCCAGTAAGTCTTTATTACAATCTCATTTCAGAACACACCACCCTCTACACGAATACCTTACGTTGGGTGTCGCGAGGCTTTGCGGCAGTCGTTCATGCGACGAGGTGCTTCCGCAGACTCGGCTATGCTAATGTTAGCGTCATTCTCAGACAATACCATTAAACAGTATAACACCACATTTAAAAATTGGTGGCAGTTCTGTGCTTCCAATCGCGTTAATATGTTTGAACCATCTAAAACAGCGGTTTTACATTTTTTAACCGAACAATATAATAATGGCTGTGCATATGGTAGCCTAAACTCTCACCGCTCGGCAATAGCGGCCATTGTAGGGAACAATATAGGGTCTGATGAGTGTGTAAAGCGGTTACTCAAAGGTGCATACAAATCTAAACCACCCAGACCCAAGTACTCCAGTACTTGGGATCCTCAGTTAGTTTTAAACTATGTGAGTAATTGGTACCCCAATGTTAACCTCTCCCTTAAAACAATCACCACAAAACTAGTAGTCTTGCTGGCACTTTGTACCGCTCATAGAGTACAGACACTTTCTTTAATCAAACTCGAAAATATACAAATTTTACAAACCGGTATTAAAATTAATATAACTGATTTTATTAAAACATCAGCTCCCGGAAGAGAACAACCTGTTTTATTTCTGCCATTTTTCGCTGATAATAAAACGATCTGTCCAGCTACAGCTCTATCAGACTATATTTCTATGACTAAAAATATACGAACTGAAGAGAACTCTGGTGATACCCTCTTGTTGACATTCCGAAAACCACACAAGGCTGCCACCACACAGACGATCAGTAGATGGATCAAATTAGTACTGTCTGAAAGTGGCGTGGACATAAGCGTATTTAGCGCGCACAGCACGCGACACGCGTCCACCTCCGCCGCCAGCTCTGCCGGCGTCAGCATCGAAACGATCCGCAAAACTGCCGGTTGGACGGACTCTTCAAATGCCTTTTGTCGATTTTATAATAGAACTGTCGTAGATGAAGGTATCTTTGCGCGATCTGTTTTTTTCCCGAATGATAACTTACATCACTAGGGTTTATACATATAATTAAATTATAATTAATATCCCACAAAATCTATCGATAAGTTGATTATTAATAAGTACCTACAGCTAATATATATTTATTTTTGTTAAATAATGATTACCTACTTTGTTCAATAAAAAACTATGCTTATTTTCAATAATGATAATTGTTTTATTGTGTAATGAAACACAAAAAACTTGCATCTCTTAACATCTACCCTTGGTTTATTAATCATATCGAAAAATGAAGCGACGAATAACAATATATGATCAAACGAACTTCCTGGACGTGAAGTTCGATCATTATTGTTTGAGTCGCTTCATTTGAAGATATGAGGTCCCTCCCTCCCATTCCCATGTGGAATAGTTTTTTGTGTAAACTTCTCTCTAAAAGAAATGAACTATATTCACGATGGCGGGCCGTCCACAGATAACGGAAATACATTTTTAAGTCAATAAAGCATCTCTTAAAGTATTGTGCGATCATTGCCTGTAGAATAAGGATACTACCCTTGGTTTATTAATCATATCTTCAAATGAAGCGACTCAAACAATAATGATCGAACTTCACGTCCAGGAAGTTCGTTTGATCATATATTATTCTTTGCGAGTTCTAAGACAATTGTTTTGACTCGTTCCCCTGGGACACGTCGGGCTTCATTGTCTCGACGATTTTCGGGATGGTTACTATTTATTGTTGATCCTTACCAGAGTTTCAGTAATGAGAATTTAGTGTGGTGGCCTTGGGGTTATCTCAAAAAACTAAAAATACTATTAAGTTGTCTTTAATTTGAATCGAATTCTAGTGTTATTGGTTTTTACCCAAGCGAAATAAATCTTTTACATTTGTAACTTGGAATTTCCCCCAAAACAGAGTAGCAATATTGGTATGATAAATTATATAACAAACAATAATAAATTAGATGTACAATGTGAAAAGCATTGAATACAATTTGAATATCTCTAGCCACAGATAATAATATATTTCACAGATAGTACAGTAGGTAATTGAGCACATCTTTTAAATGTGAATGTAAGTATTTAGACTAGATGGCGCCCGCCACGCTTCCAGCCGGGAAATTATGACACAGCGCCATCTAGTTTCGAACTAGACAACGCAAGGTTACGGATACCAGATGGTTGATACACTACAACTTGATTATAAGCCTTCGCTGTGACCGAAATAGGTCCGGAGATCATCATCATCATCATCTATCTATGTAGTGAATTGTAGTGTGATGACACTTCATCTTATATATAAAAATCTCGTGTCACGGTGTTTGTCGCTGAACTCCTCCGAAACGGCTAGAACAGGATAAGTATGAAATTTTGTATGTATATTTTGTAGGTCTGAGAATCGGTCGTAGGCTATTTTTTACACCCCTAGGTGATAAGGATGTCCCTCACCAGTTTTTTTTTTGACGAATCATTTACTTATTTGTATTTTTTATGAATTGGCATTAAAAAAATACTTATAAACCTAAATTTTCACTTTTCTACCACCAACCCCTATATAATGTGGCAAAACAACTTTGCTGGGTCAGCTAGTAGATATATATTTTTGTTTACACATACATAGAAACATTAATGACTCAGGTACAAATTTCCATGTTCTATGTACTTACCACCAATGACAATTTCTAACCGGTAGCCTAACGTCCTTGGGTTGGCACTAGGCCTTCTGGGGTGGACACAGAAGGCGGTACGTGATACTGAACGGTCGCTGGAATCCGCTGGATGCGGGTGGCGCAGGACCGGTGGTCATCGGGATCCATGATATCCTGTAGTTAGGGCTGCCATCATCCATGAATTGCCGAACTCGGATAAACACGCAAAAAACCCGGACTTATGGGCGAAATATGGTTTTTTCCCCGGACACCTCTAAAAATTTTTTTTTGCAACAAAAATAAAAACTTCGTTATATTTTATTCCCCTGATAACAAAAGTGTCCGGACACTTAAAAACCCACCCGGACGGCCCCCGGACGCCCTTCAAACTAGGACAAATCAGGGGAAACCTGGACGGATGGCAGCCCTGCCTGTAGTGGACGTCATTCAACTGTGATGATGATGATGATGATTGTAATCTTACCTGGGTGTTGTTATACTTCCTGGAGACAGCCGCCATGTCCTCAGGGTCTGGACTGAGACTCCGCATGGTAGGCATCACCTCGTCAAGCAGCATCGTCCCTCAAGGCTCAGAAGTTTTACCTGGAAATAGGTGATGGAATAATTATCATCACATCGGCTGAAACACAGCTTCTCTGATCTATTTTTCATACCCCTTAGTGATAAGGGTTGTCCACCAACCCCTATAATGTGGCAAAACAACGTTTGCTGGGTCAGCTAGTCAATATTATAAAGGGGAAACTGTCTGACTGACATATCAACGCAGGGCCTAAACTATAACGGTTAGAAACTTGAAATTTTGTTCAGGGGTTCCTTTTATAACGCAGGGGATCATTAAGAAGGTGGCAATCCTTGGGGAGACCTATGTCCAGCAGTGGACGTCTAACGATTGATATGATGGTGAATAATTACATTAATTTATTATTCCGATTTCCGGCAAACTAAATCGGATTTCTTTGATTAAAAAAACCTTATCTTTGTCGTCTCTTGTGCTAGATCCAAACTAGTTTAATAACATTTATTATCGCATTAATCTTACTATAGTAACTGATAAATTACAAGACATATTCGGTAATAAAAACGATGGCACCTCGGCACTCTTTTTTTGGCACATTAGTATTTTTTATCAAGTAGGTACCTATAGGTTACCGTTTGACCAAAATCTCAGCGGGTGGTACCGCTGAGATTTCTAGGTAAGCGGTAGCTTACCTAGAAGTTCTAGAACATATCTATTCACTCGTGACTTGAAGACCCCCAAATTATACTCATTGGGAAATACAGACTCAGGCAACTGATTCCATTAATTATTGCGTTATTTTATGGTTCTAGTAGCCATATTAAAGTTCATCAGTGTCCAATATAAGTGTTACAATATTTCTCGTACCTACTGACCGACTATTCTGATTGCATGGGAATTTCATTAGTGCCTTAATTAAAGAAACCTAAACCGGGTTGGCAAAGCGCGACCGTCACCTCTGGTGTTGCAAACGTCTATAGACTACAGTAACTGTATACCGCCTTTTTTCCTAATGTTATAAAAAAACACAAACTTTTATGTTAATAGCCAGATACTAACTAACTACTTAAACAAACTGATACTCATGAAATAACACAATAGTTTCAACCTCTATCTTGTAAAAATATTCACAACGCATAATTAAAGACAATTAGACACGTCAAGATTATTATAGCGTGACGGATTCACTCGAGAAACAAGGAAGAACATCGTCGGCATTTAGAATTAGTACTCGAACGCCTAAATACCTACGGCGTCAGTCTAAACATCGACAAGTGCGAATTTGATAAGAAAATCATCGAGTTTCTCGGATACGAAGTCTCATCAGAAGGAATCAATCCCACTCAAGAACGAATTCAAGCCATAGTAAACTATCCGAAGCCACAGACAGTACAAGAACTTAGAAGATTTTTAGGAATGATAAACTTTTACCGCAGCTGCTTACCTCATCAAGCAGAATATCAACATGAATTGAATAAGTACCTACATAACAGCAAGAAAAACGATAAAACTCCGATTCAGTGGTCTCAAGAAGCCGAACAATCCTTTGAGAAATGCCGCCAAAGCATTCTCGAGGCAACGACGCTTACGCACCCGATACCTAACGCTCCACTTAGTTTATTCACCGACGCATCCAACACGAGTATCGGCGCTGTGCTACAACAGAAAATCAACGACGTGTGGAGACCTCTAGCATTCTACTCGAAAACTATGAGTGAGACGCAGCGACGATACAGCGTGTACGATCGCGAATTATTAGCAATGTACACCGCTGTAAAACATCTACGACGACTGATAGAGGGCAACGACCTGACTATATTCACCGACCATAAACCTCTAACCTACGCATTAACAAGATCACCGAACAGTACCGATACACCAAGAAGAGAACGCCAACTTCATTACGTCAGTCAATTTTGTTCGAAGATTGAATATATTACCGGTGATAAGAACGAAGCAGCTGACGCCTTATCACGAATCGAAGAAATCAACCTATCTCAGTCTACAATAGACTACAACCAACTCACTCAAGACCAGGAAGCCGACGAAGAGCTGAAGACCTGCATGTCCAACCCGAGTCTCAAGTTCGTACGCATTACACTACCCGGAGGTCAGCGACCTGTCATATGCGAAACATCGGCCGGCAACATGCGTCCGTACCTACCAGCGACTTACCGTTTTGCCGCGTTCAAAGCGCAACACGAGCTGAGTCACCCAGGTGTAAGAACAACAAGGAGGATTATGTCAACCAAGTTCTTCTGGCCGAGCATGAATAAAGAAGTTGGTCTATGGGCAAAATCATGCATCGGTTGCCAGCGCGGGAAAGTACAAAGACACGTAATCGCTCCGCTCGGGGAATTTCAAAAATCCGCGCGGTTCGAACACGTTCATATAGACATCGTGGGACCACTGCCGCCGTCAAACGACTTCAGATACTTGGTGACCATGATCGACCGCTGCACCAAATGGCCCGAAGCAATACCTACACGTGACATCACTGCCGACACTGTTGCTAAGGCGATGTACGATGGTTGGATATCGCGATTTGGTTGCCCGTTGCGCGTGACCACTGACCAAGGAAGACAATTTGAATCGTCATTGTTCAACGCATTGATGAAAAAATTTGGAATTACAAGGATTCGAACTACTGCATTTCACCCGCAAGCAAATGGTCAAGTCGAACGCTGGCATCGAACCTTGAAAGCTGCACTCATGGCGAGAAGCGCCGCCACGCGCTGGAACGAGGAACTATATACCGTTTTACTGGGACTACGCACCGCTCTACGCGAAGACACTCAAGTCAGCCCGGCTCTGATGACCTACGGATCGACACTGCGAATACCGTCGGATTTTTTCGTGCCTACACAGCCGAACATTGAAGACGCAGATTTCGTCCGTCAGCTGACCGAAACTATGTCGAATCTATCGCCAAGCAGCAAATCACACAACAACAGCACGAGCACGTTCGTATACAAGGATCTAGCGACGTGTACTCATGTTTTCGTGCGTAATGATACCGTGCGAAGTCCGTTGACCCCACCATATGACGGCCCGTTCAAAGTTCTGCAACGTGGTAGCAAGCAATTCACCATACAGATGCCCTTACGAACTGCAGTAGTCTCAATAGACAGAGTGAAGCCAGCCCACCTACTAGACGAAGAATCTGACACCAGAACAGTAACACGGCAACAACCTAAGACAGCGCGCACTACAAGCGACGAGCCATCGGAACCTCGGTCAACGACCCCAGTGACGACGCGCGATACCTACGTTACTCGTTCTGGCCGCTTAGTGAAACCGAACGTACGCTTCGCTTAGGGGGGAGTGATGTAGTGACACAGTACACAAATCACTTACCTTACCGTACCTCCTTCGAAACCATTACCACCGTTACCAGACACCATTATTACCTTACCACCGTTACCGAGTCCATTACAATTACCGTACGTTCTGACATGCTACTCAAGAGACAGCGAAGAAGCAGTCTTGAAAAAGACTATAACGTTTTTATGACAGCTGCATGGAGACACGACACCGTCTTGATAAAGACGCTTTCGCGGCAGCGACGCGGCGCGCATAGTAACACGCTACGCCGCTGCACGCGTCAGTTCGCTCTGATAAGAGCGGTTTGGAGCAAGCAGCAAGCACAACACGGAGTAACAACATGCACACAGGCAGCGATCTTCACGACAGTAAGCAGAGGAGCAGAGATGATCACGGAGCTACACTCGACGGCGACGCGCGGCGCGAAATGGAGGAGCCCGCGCGCGCGCTACCAATATTTATAGATTCGAACACCTGCATGCGACCTACGTCCCGCGCCTCGCGCCCCGCGCGCTCGCTAGCTTGATTCTAATTGGTGTAAATATTTTGTAATAGGTTTAGGATGACTTGTGTTTGTGCCATAGTGATTGTAAATATATATAGAGCATTTTACTGAATTAAATATACACTTTATGGTTGAACTTTGTCGCGACTATATTATTGTCCAACGACCCTCATCCTCCAAAATAATATTTATATACCGCGAACGAATTTGTACAAAGCAGTTGTATTTCAGAGCTGTTCGTATTTATCAAAAGCTCAAACGGTGAAGGAAAACATCGAGAGGAAACCTGCATGCTTGAAAGATTTGTCCCGATGGCATGTGAAGTCTGCCAACCCGCAGTAGGCTAGCGTGGTGGACTATAGCCTAATCCCTCTCAAATGAGAGGAGACCCGAGCCCAGCAGCGGAACGTTATGGTTGGTGATGAGTTGTATTTCAAAAACTTGATTAGCTTTTTTTTGTTAGATTTAAAATCTTTAGAAGGTCAATAATGAATGAACTTATACAAGATTAATGATACAAACTTTTTACACTAACGCGCATATTCGACATGGTCTATGACCATGGGTGCCAAAAAAACATCGGAAACGTGGGTTAAAATAATATAAATATACTAGCTGACCCAGCAAACGTTGTTTTGCCACATTATAGGGGTTGGTGGACTACCCCTAACTTTTAGGGGGATGAAAAATAGATGTTGGCCGATTCTCATAGATACCGGATAAGCACAAAAAAAATCATCAAAATCGGTCAAGCCGTTTCGGAGGAGTATGGCAACGAAAACTGTGACAGGAGAATTTTATATATTAGATTTTCGTAAGTTTTATATTACCAGTATAAGATACTGGTCAAGTAACCTACCATTAGTAATAAGTGTAAAGCTTGATATTTATGTATTCAGGAGTATTCATTATCTTGTATCATCACAGCTTTGTCTCTTCTTAATTTTATTTCTCAACCATTTGATGTCTCCTTCTCAATTGAGAGGAGATCCGTGCCCAGCAGTGGGACATTAGTGGTTTGATGATGATGATGATGATGCTTGGTTATTTCTTACTCTCCTTTTAGAAAATAATCAATTCCGCAAACTTCCACCCTCCTTTTTACCCTTTTTAGGGATGATTTCCGGGACAAAACGTAGGCGGAATCGAATTAAATCAGCTGATTGGATAAAAAACACTAATTCTACGTAAAGTCACGGGCAAACGCTAGTAAAGTATCTACATTAATTATTCTATAATAATAATTACATTAATTATTACTATAACATTATTGGGTGGTATTTTACATATTGTAGTCGTTAATTGTCATAAAAAAAACACCTAAAAGAGAATATTCTTCATATATTATAGTAGATAAACTTAAGACATTGATAAATCATAAAACAAACAGTATATTTAAAAAAACTGCGCACTTCCGTATAACTATATAAGTACCTATAACTACATGATAATGTTCAGAGATAACCGAGGTTAGATTGTTTTTAGGGTTCCGTACCGAAAGGGTAAAAACGGAACCCCATTACTAAGACTTCGCTGTCTCTCCGTCCGTCTGTACGTATCTCAAGAACCGCCATAGCTCGACAGCTGAAATTTTTACAGATTTTTTTGTTTCGTTGATCAAGTGAAGGAAAAAGTGGGTATCGAGTCGTATCAAGAAGTCAAACAGAAAGCAGGAGATGGACAACAGTGGCGATTGCTCCACCGACAAGAGCTGAGCTCTTAAATTAATAATAATAATAATAATGTATTTCTCCTGCCGCTATACAACAAATACTAAAAACATAATAAAATAAATATTTAAGGCTTTTTTTTTCCCAATTTTTTTTCCGTTTCGCACTTGGCCGGTTTTTATATATCATTTGGCAATGTATCTACTGTTTTTTACAAACTATTATTTTTTGCATTCATACTCGCTTCTAATAAGTTATTATTGTGTCACAAGCGCGGCAAACAAAATTACGGCGCGTCTAATGGTAAGCGGTTACCGTAGCCTATAGACGTTTGCAACACCAGATGTGTAATTAGCGCATTGCCGACCCTGTAGAAACCGTTTATGTTTCTTAAAATAGCGGTACACTACACTGACATCGAATGGAATTCCCATGCTGTCAGAAAAGTCACTCCCCAAACGAGCTCTGGTAACCTTGCTCACTCGCAGAAACACAACTATTGTTTCACTGCGGTCTTCTGTAAGGCGGAGGTACTTCCGCAGCTCAATTTTAGCTAGAATCCTCGCTATGCCCTAACTCTCAATTCTACCTATCTATCTATAACTCAAAAGTGACTGACTGACTGACATAGTTACATCTATCAACGCACAGCCCAAACCACTGGACGGATCGGGCTGAAATTTGGATTGCAGGTAGATGTTATGACGTAGGCATCCGCTAAGAAAGGATTTTTGAAAATTCACCCCGTAAGGGGATAAAATGGGGGTTAATATGAAACTTTTATTATTTTAGTTAAATTGCACGCGGACGAAGTCGCGGGAATCAACTAGTTAGTAATATCAATTTAGCAACGTACTTAAGTAAAATTGCAAACGGACTATATTTAAGTACCGGTCGCTTTGAGGATATAGTCGTATTTATTACATGACTCATAACGTATGTCCAAAGAGGTAATTTCCATATTACCTACGTGTATAGTGTGAACCTATAATTTTAAAATGTTACTTGCGAATTTTGTTACAACCAACGCGTCATCCATTTCAAATTTATATTTACCTTTGTATTTATTACATGCTCAAACGGTGAAGGAAACTTAAACGAGCGGATGCCCAAGCCCAGCTGTGGGACAATAAATTGTTAGATAATTATGATGAACTAAAATAATAATATTAATACGTGGAATCTATGTACGACCCATGTTTGCAAAGAAATAAAATGATTATGATTATTTTTAATTCAGTAGTTTTTGAGTATCTGAGGAGAAAGAGACGTGACTACTTTTTTTATATCACTAAGTTGGCCTATAGATGTTTACAACACCAGAGGCGTTGCTGACCCTGGTGAAACTTATTAGGTTTCTCAAAATATGGGAGTTACTATACTGAGAGCAAACGACCCTTGCTGTCAGAATAGTCACTCCCCCAACGGGCTCTGGTAACCTTACTCACTCGCAGAAACACATCTACTGTTGTTTCACTGCGGTCTTCTGTAAGGCGTCTTTCCCAGTCGGGCAGCTCAATTTGAGCGAGGAATCTCGCTACGCCCTACCTCTCATGAAACTTAAAATTGAGTAGTATTTGAGTATAGCTGACGGGAAACAGATATAATATTTATTTTTATTCATTTTATTCCTTGTTTACAAGTCCCGTTTCTATGGAAATCAGGGTTACGTTGGTAGTTGACTCACAGATTCAATGCAATAGGTAGGTAAGTACAGTACCTAGTTTGGTTTTAAATTGATGAGTGTGTATTGTCCAAATGGACCCGGACACATTTATGATTTCAGAATGCGTGTGCGGCAAAATAAAACGTTTTTTTTACCAAATCTTTTTGCATTTCTCAAGAAAAAAATAGAGTTTGGTGGACCGGCCACTTTTTTTTATGGTGATAAGGGGGCAAACGAGGAGGCGGCTCACCTGATGGTAATTGATGACCGCCGCCCATGGATATGCAACACCAGAGGCTTGTAAATGCGTTGCCAAACCCCTTAGAAACCGTTCAGGTTTCTTAAGTTACTGAACTGACAGTAAACGGAATTCCCATGCTGTCGGAATAGTCAGTCCCCCAATGAGCTCTGGTAACCTTACTCACTCGCAGAAAGACAACTACTGTTGATTCACTGCGGTCTTCTGTAAGGCGGAGGTACTTCCCCAGTCGAGCAGCTCAATTTGAGCGAGAAATTTCGCTATGCCCTACCTCCTAAAAAACTTCGCGCAAAAGTAACAAAAAACAATTATATGTGGTCATCAACCCAATTATTACTGTCCCACTGCTGGGCACGGGTCTCCTCTACGCTTTTGGAGTGCCTATCGCATATTATTAACACAAAAAGCGAATTGGCAGACTTCACACGCCATAGGGACAATCTTTCATAAGGTTTTCTCACGAAGTTTTCCTTCACCGTTTGAGCTATTAATAATACATATAACTTATATAATACACCGACCTAATTGGTGAACTCCTTCAAAAAGGTCAGGTACGCAGTACTCGTAACCGGCGCGCGTGCATGACGAGATGCATGAATGTGGACGAGGCAAAAGTGGTATGCAGGGACCGTAGCGCGTGGCATTCTGTAGTTTCTGCCTACCCCCATGGGAAAAAGGCGTGAGTGTATGTATATGTATATTATAAAATTCAGAGACTAGGATCAAGATCTTAGAGTATTATATCATACCACTAGGCTCTCACAGCTTTTTTTTAATTTAATATAAAAATAAGTATGTATGTCTATACAAAGAAGGTTTGACATTACAATATGTGTCAAATCTAATCTTTGCGTTATCTGTGGCCTTCTGTTATCTTCCTATTTGCTGAAAATTAACTGATTTTGCGTTTGTACCCATTGATGTCTTGTTTAATTAATGAAGGAGTTGGAATATGATATAGTTCCACAGTAAATAAAGAAATTTCAAGGACTACGGTATTAATTGTCACTACGCAGCGAAAATAGTTTCTTTTTCAACTCCTAACCGTTGAGGAGTTGTACTTCCCATCATCAGATAATATGATGATTATCAGACATAAATACTTGTTCAGCTTTAGAAAATATACGAAAAGCGTGATATGTGCTTATAAAATTTGAGGGTTGCCCTCGATTGCACTGAGATCCCTGGGATCTTCAGATTTCGGACGTGGTGAGAATGGGACAAAATACCCAATCATAGAAAATAAACAAAAAAAATTAAAACTGTCCACAGTTGGCAGAGTAATCGGTGAACTAACATAAAAAAAAACATACGGTGGAATATAATAATATTGAAGTAAGTTAACAATTAATGTCTGTAATGTTACTGTCTGCATAACTTCTGGACGACCAAACCAAATTCGATAATTCTTATTCTCTTCAAGATTTATATAAAAGAAAATTTACAAAAAATACCTACGAAAAAATTGTCGGCAATATGAAGTTCGTCGGCTCGACTAGATTTAATATAGATTTACAGAATAAATCTGTTCTTGCCGACGCCAATAGAATAAAATTAAATAAAGCATATACTTGCTTAAAAAGTAACTATTAAATTCCATTACGTAAGATATCAATAAAAAAATGTTACGTTCCATTTTACTTATAATCTATAGAAGCTAAATCGTTTTTTGCGTGTACAGATTATACATTATCAAGTCTCATGTTTACATAAAGGTCTTATAAATATTGCAGTCATATAGATTAGGATATGTAGGAACCGACATGTTATTTTTATGGTTTAGTACTACAAAAACCTGGTAGCCTGGTGGTATGACTAGAGGAGTGTGAAGTCAAAAGTCTTAAGTTCAGTCTCAGGGCACATCCACCTGATTTTTCGAACTTACACGCGGAACTGCCTCGTTGGTCTAGTGGTCGTACAGTAAGACTGCCAAGCAAGAGGTCTTGGGTTCGATTCCCAGGTCGAGCAAAGTGTTATTGAGCTTTTCTATGAAATTCTCAGTAGCAGCTCGGAGTTTGGATTTTTGCCTGGTTAATGGCAATAGGCTCGGCGCCTATTACATGGGACCTAAAACATAACGGCGAAACGTGGGTGTACATTAGGACACTTCTGCCTAACCTTTCGGGGATGACAGGCGTGATGGTATGTATGTATATACATGTATGTACATGCGGATTTATCACATGCACAGACGGTGAAGGAGAACGCTTGAGATTTTCTCTAAATACCGACGTCACAGGAAATTGATGCGGGTACCATATGACCGGTATAAATCTGTGGGCTTTTGTCCAACTGTGGACATCCTTTGTCGTATAATATCTCTCATAAGCCCACTTATGTCACCCCCTCTTTAAGTGTCCTCTCATTCAAGAGGGATGCACATGTTAGGAGATACAAGGTAGGTAGTGCATTTTAGTATTTCTCGCTCAAATTGAGGTGCCGGAATAAGGGCTAAGGAACCCTGAAATACGTGTTTAATTATTTCTAACCAAATCTTGTTTATTAAATTCCATATCTCTTACTTTGAAAATGACGGATTTATTCATCCTAATTTTATCCCTTTAGGGGTCGAAGTTCTAAAATTCTCTTTCCTATAATGGATGTTTTCATCATAAAATGAATCATCTGTCAAAAGAAGTTTGTAACCCCTGTGGTTTAGGCTCGGCGTTGATGAATCAGTCAGTACAAGTGATTATATATGTACTACTATTATTATAGTATGGATATTTAATAATGATATTAGTTTGATATTATTCTGTCTATATATTTATATTCAGTATACTCGGAAACAGTTATGCTGTCAAACAAAAATACGAAGCCACCAACAATTGTTATGACGTAAAGCAATAAAATCGATAGTTTATGAATAACTTATTATTTGAACCTTGAAAGCGTTTTACCAACCGTTATAGCGTCATGCTGAAAATCAATAAGAGAAATGAAATTACTGACGTATAAATCATCTCTGCTATAAAAAATTTAAACTGCTTCGTTGGCATGGTGCTGTCAGTCACTGGTATAGTCCAGTGCGATCATTGTTGACAGATGTGGTAGCCTAGTTGTGTGACCAGTGGACTGAGATGTCAAACGTCTCGATTTCAAACCCAAGGCACGCACCACTGACTTTTCTTTGATGACCTTTTTTTCTCTTTATCTGCCCCGTATCGAGTCCTGGCGCCCTTGCTCGTTGGTCAAGTGCTAGTAAATGCGACTGTTGAGCAAAAAGGGCTATGTGCCGATTCCCAGATCGAGCAATAACACTATATTATTGAATTTTTCTACGACACATTTTGTTTGTCAATAGCAGCTCGGAGTTTGGATTCGTTGAATTTTTTTAACCGACTTTAAAAAGGAGGAGGTTCTCAATTGGGATGTGTCTATGTTTTTATGTTTGTTCACCGATTACACGAAGACGGCTAGGCCGATTTTGATGATTCTTTTTTGTGTCCCATACAAAAAATGGTGAGGATCTGATGAGTGGATCGTTGGGAAATCGAGGAAAACCCTCAAATATTCTACGAACAAGACGCGTTTATTGTTCAACCTATTACAGACACTAAAAAGTAAAAAAATAAATTAAAAACTGCGTTTAATAAAACCAACTTCAAAAACTAAAAAGCAAAAACAACATCTTACAGTTTTACCTTTAAAAAAACTGTATGAAGTTGTTTTTCGTTTTTTATTGAAATTCGTTTTGGTGTCAGTGTAGTAGCCCCTCTAATTTAAGAAACCTAAAATGGTTTCCACAGCGTTGGCAACGCGCGAGCGACACCTCTGGTGTTGCAAACGTCAATAGGCTACGGTAACCGCTTACCATCAGACGGGCATTAAACTCGTTTGCCACCCTACTGGTATACAAAAAAAAAAGTGTGTATTAGTGTACACACGTAAGAAGTGAAACTTCTTTATGACATCATTTTTCGAAAAATGATTTACTATTTACAACTTCACAGAAATTGGTTGAATAAAGCTAAATTAGATAAAGTTTATGCAAAAGGCTTTTATTATCATAGACATGCATTGGTTAAACTAATTGTTTTCCAACTGTATTTTATGATTATTGATATAATGATGGTATCTACTCGAATAACATTAAATTTAAAAAGAGCGTTTGAATTATTAGTCTTCAATTTGTAGCTCTGTCAGTTCCAAATAATAGTGGGAACCAATCATAATCTTCTATTTATCAAAACGTCGATGTCTCAACCAATAGCAAGTTCTCAATAGAAAAACAAATGGTCTTGGTGTGTTGGAAAAAGTATAGTTTTTAGTTGTCAAACAAACATCATGTTGCTATGGTTGCCTATTCAAATAAATATGGCGCGTAACGGAAAAATGTTACCCAGAAATAAAGATGGCGCGTAACAGAAAAACGTTACATTGCTATAAAATTTCTCCCATACGCCGATAAAAAAGTTTCACTTCAAAAAAGGTAAAACAGTATCAAAATCTATTTAAAAATAACTAAGCAATAAACAGACAAACGCGAATATTATCTTTGTTTTATACAATTCAGACATAATTATCTCGTAAATAATAATAGTTGATTGAGTGCTCTGTAGAAATCACAATACATAATTATAAATAAGCACGTGGGGTGTACATGTGTGTAAAGATAAGTGTGACAAGTTCAAAGTATAAGATAACTTGAAGTGACGCTGACGGTTATTTTGACGCTATTTTTCAAATTTGCTGCCTCATTAGTCCAGTGGTCGCAGACTGAAATTAGTCCAGCGGTAGTTAACACTGCCTTCAGTGCTGTGGGTCCCGGGTTCTAATCCCGGTAGGGACAAATGTGTGATGAGCATAAACATTTGTTTCCGAGTCATGGATGTATCTATGTATAATATGTAGATATGTATTTACAAAAAAAAGCATATATGTAGTATATCAACCAGCTAGTATCCGTAACACAAGCCTCGTTGCTTAGATCGGAACTAGATGGCGCTGTGTCATAATGTCCAGAAACATTTATTTATTATTATTATTTATTATTTATCGCTACTAATTTTCTCTTAATCGTATAGTAGAATTTCGATTACTTCTCCTAACACTACTGAGCAATATCGTCGACCCATCTCGCCGCCGGACGTCCAACACTACGTTAATGGCCTATTGACCACCACTCAGTGAGCGCTTTGCTCCACCTATCATCTCTTCTCCTCACCATAAAAAATCTTACAGCTCGCCTGATTGTAAGCGGTTGCCGTATCATATGGACGTTTGCTGTTGTTGACCATGTAAAAAGCGTTTCACTCCATTTTGATGAACCCCAAAAATAGAGAGCGTAAATCTACATACATACATACACTCACGCCTTTTTCCAATGGGGGTAGGCAGAAACTACAGAATGCTCACGCGCTACGGTCCCTGCATACCACTTTTGCCTCGTCCACATTCATACATCTCGTCATGCACGCGCGCCGGTTATGAGTACTGCGTACCCGACCTTTTTGGAGGAGTTCCTAATTTTTCTTCTTAAAATAGTGGAGTTACTACACGGACAGAAAACAAATTCCCATGCTGTCAGAATAGTCACTCCCCTAACGAGCTCTGGCAACCTTACTAACTCGCAGAATTACAACTATTGTTGTTTCACTGCGGTCTTTTGTAAGGCGGAGGTACTTTCATACACTGGCGTGGTTACCGAAGGACTAGGTGCCCCGGGGCCCCCTAAGTTCGGGGGGCCCACAAAACCTTATTAGCAAACTATAAGCAAAAAATATCCTACCATCGGAATCTAAATATTATGGTAACTAGGTTACAACATGTAATTTAATCATGGAAACTCATTTTCCAAAAACATTCAGGTACTTTTAGACTGACTGACGTATAAACGCTGGGCCTAAACTATAAGGGTTAGAAAAATAAAATTTTGCACAGTGGTTCCTTTTATAAAGGATTTTTGAAAATTCATCCCCTAAGGGGGTAAAACAGGGGTGCAAAGTTAGTATGAAAGTTTGCCGTTTTTCGTTAAATTGCACGCGGACGAAGACGCGGGAATCAGCTAGTACAGTATGGTTTCCTGAAAAGTTCACCTTAAAAGTTAAGGATCCCAGTTTTTTCTCTTGGTCACGTAGCTACGCAACTGTGTACACAGTCGAGCAGCTGAATTTGGCCGACCTTCATCCGTAGTTTTCATGGGGTAAGATGTTATTCAAAAATTATTAACGTTACCTTGTAACTTTCACTGATCCGCTGCTTTTGTTTGATAATAATATATTTTAAAATATGTACATACAGAAAATGTTATTGAAATTAAGTAGTATGTTCCGGTACGAACGAAAATGCGAACACGTGTTTAAATATTAATATACACATATTATAATGATATTTATAAGTATATAAGCTAGGTTTATCCAGCCCGGTTTTGCACGAGTAATACTAAGTATGTTCGGTGTACCTTCTCTGCTTACCTTACCTACTACACTACGCTTGAAGATATACATATCTATTGTTGGAATTGAGAGCCTGTTATACTACGGAGGTGGCATACAAAGAGGTGAACCTATCTCGCACGTTGGTTTCAGTGGCGTAGCGTGGGTATTTGCCGCCCGGGGCCGCCTGGAAATTTGCCGCCCCCTTTTCTAGTAGTATATAAACGACGTGGCACTTGATGCCGCCCCCTTTCATATGCCGCCCGGGGCCATGGCCCCCTTTGCTACCCCCTACGCTACGCTACTGGTTGGTTTATCTCTAGTCCACCCAGCCCTATTATCAAGGCCAGGGAGTTCCCAAAAGCATTTACCACTATTCCGACGGGGTTTGGTTGAGCAGTGTACGCTGGACCCTTCTAGGACAAGCGAGGACCGAGTGCATTGGACTACCGGTTTTGGATACTCCAATTACAAGTGTGAAAATTTGTGTTTGTAAACGCACCCACGACACAGGAGAATACTTTAGTGTGGGGCTAAGTTTAAAGCCCCTGATTCATTTGGCGGCTTATCTTGGACCGAGTTTCATCAGACATACTTAAGAATACTCCCGACTTACACACCTTTCAAAACCGGCTTGTTCGTTTGGGAGCGAAGTTGACAGATACACACACAGAGTCACAGACACGTCAAACTTATGACATCATGCCGTCATCATCACACTGTCTGAATATAATTATGTTTTTCTAAATAATTATCTTCTTTCTTTAAAACCTTTATTTTATATATAAAAATCTCGTGTCATGGTGTTTGTCGCTGAGCTCCTCAGAAATAGTTGAACGGATTACTATGAAATTTTGTTTGTATATTTGGTAGGTCTGAGAAACGGTCGTAGGCTATTTTTTATACCTCTAGGTGATAAGGATGTCCTTCACCAGATCTTTTTTCTTTTTTTGACAAAATATTTTTTGTATTTTTTTATTATTCTTTATAAAAAACTACCTATAACCCTAAATTACATCACTCTTCTACCACCAATTCCTATAATGTGGCAAAACAACGTTGTCTGGGTCAGCTAGTAACTTATAAAAACAATAAAACGGTGATTATAACATGGTTACCCCGTTTTCGCGGTAAATTTTAAATAATTTGTTTGTACAGATTCTTAGGTCTATAGGTGAAGACAAGGAGGTTGATTATTTACATGTATTTTCGACGTGACTTCGTCCGCATGCAATTTAACTAAAAAAATAAAAGTTTCATATTAACCCGTTTTACCCCCTTAGAGGGCGAATTTTCAAAAATTCTTAGCGGATGCCTACATCATAACATCAACCTATATGCCAAATTTCAGCCCGATCCGTCCAGTTGTTTGGGCTGTGCGTTGATAGATCACTACGTCAGTCAGTCAGTCACCTTTGAGTTATATATTTAGATTTAACTTCTCTTTCGAACAAAGCCACAAGAAAATGTACAACGGGTGAAACCGCAACCATACATAGTATGTACATGTAACGAAATTAAAACTAAAATACCTACTACTTTAATAAATACTAATAATAACTGACTTATCATATATCATATAATAAGCTGTGATAGCCTATTTATATAATTATGTATATGCCAGTACATAAAACTACCACAATCTGTAAAATTTCTTTGATAGATTTTCAACTTTATGACAAACTAATAAGGTTCATGAACAGTTGTTAAGTTGGTAACTGTACTTATCACATGCTCCAACGGTGAAGGAAAACATCATTAGGAAACCTGTACTCGTGAGAGACTTTTGCGATGGCGTGTGAAATCTGCAGTAGCGTAGCGTGGGGGGGGGGGGGGAGAGGGGCCATGGCCCCGGGCGGCATATACTACTAGAAAAGGGGGCGGCAATTATCCAGACGGCCCCGGGCGGCAAATACCCACGCTACGCCACTGGAAATCTGCCAACCCGCAGTAGGCTAGCGTGGTGGACTAAAGCCTAATCCCTCTGATATGAGAGGAGACCTATGCCCAGCAGTGGGACAATAATGGGTTGATGATGATGATTATCATATCAATTTAAAACACTTTTACCGATACCGATTTGTTTTTAAATTTCTGATGTAAATCGCTTACATACATTCGGCAGGCAATTTTTTATTTGTATATGTATATACATTTATTATTCAATAAATTCTTTAAACAATGGATTAACAAATTCTAGTTACACAAGTGTTTAAAATATTAAATTGTCACTAAACATATAGTTGCCGAATTGTTATGTCAATATTTGAAAGAAATAAAACATAAAAGGTGAAATAAATATGGAAAAGTTTTTTACAAAGCAATGTTGTTTTGTCCTCAAGTAGATGGTGCTGCGCTGTTGTTTCACATCTTAATCCCCAACCTAATTCCTTTCAGAACGGAAGAGATCCGTGCCCAGCAGTGGGACATTAAAGCAGGACATTAACGTCCCACTGCTGGGCAGGGTCTCCTCTCATCTGAGAGGGATTCGGCTATAGTCCACCACGCTAGCATACTGCGGGTTGGCAGACTTCACATGTCATCGAGAAGATCTCTCAAGCATGCAGGTTTCCTCACGATGTTTTCCTCATCGTTTGAGCATGTGATAAATACGCACATAACTTCCGAAAAGTCAGAGGTTGGCCTTGGGTTCGACATAATCTCTAATATATAAAATTCTTCTGTCACAGGGTGCGTAATCGAACTCCTCCGAAACGGCTCGACCGATTTTGATGAAATTTTTTGTGCTTATCCGGTATCTATGAGAATCGGCCAACATCTATTTTTCATCCCCCTAAAAGTTAGGGGTAGTCCACCAACCCCTATAATGTGGCAAAACAACGTTTGCTGGTTCAGCTAGTCTAATATATAAAATTCTTCTGTCACGGGGTGCGTAATCGAACTCCTCCGAAACGGCTCGACCGATTTTGATGAAATTTTTTGTGCTTATCCGGTATCTATGAGAATCGGCCAACATCTATTTTTCATCCCCCTAAATGTTAGGGGTAGTCCACCAACCCCTATAATGTGCCAAAACAGCGTTTGCTGGGTCAGCTAGTAATAATAATAAATATTCCCGGACATTAATATGACACAGCGCCATCTAGTTCCGAGCTAAGCAACGAGGCTTGTGTTTCCTATACTAGTTGGTTGATATACTACATATATACGTTTATAGTTTACATAGATACATCCATGACTCGGATACAAATGTTTATGCTCATCACACAAACATTTGTCCCTACCGGAATTCGAACGGTCCGGGACCCATAGCACAGAAGGCAGTGTTAACTACCGCTGGACTAACTGGGTCGTCACATCTTAGCACGCTGGTCACACCACTAGGCTACCACAGCTCTATTGTTATGTAGTCAATGTAGAATATGTGGACTTTAATTAGTTGATCTTCTATTAGATAAAGGGCGGTCGCTTTTACCACTGTTAGACTGATTTATTAATCATCAACCCATTATTGACCCACTGCTGGGCACGGGTCTCCTCTCATTTGAGAGGGATTGGGCTATAGTCTACCACGCAGACCACGCTAGCCTACTGCGGGTTGGCAGACTTCACACGCCATCGAGAAGATCTCTCAAGCATGTAGGTTTTCTTTCACCGTTTGAGCTGTGGTAGTGACCAGTGGACTGAGATGTCAGAGGTCTCGAGTTCGAACCCAAGGCACGCACCTCTGACTTTTCAGAAGTTATGTGCGTATTTATCACATGCTCAAACGGTGAAGGATTTATTAATATTACACACAAAATATGAAACACATCTGCCTGCCGGCAATCCAAAATTGATAGAGAGAGACATCAAGACATGTATGAATGAAGTAGTATGATAGACAGAGTGAATGAAAAATGTTACCGACCAATAAAATTAAAACAGCTACCTTATTCTAATACATATTATGTTTTTTGTTGGTGTTTCCAACAGTCATCACATAAACATTTGTCCTAACCGGGATTCGAACCTGGGACCCCAACTAGAAATAGAAAGCTGTTCATATTTCTGCGCTAATGCGGTAAAGTAATATAATTATATCACAATCAGATTTCCTGATTCGCTGACTATTTTCTGAGATTAACCAAGGAGTTGAGGTACTAATATTATGTCGCTAACGATCATATTTTTTATTTATTATCTGTGATGTTCTGTCAGACTGATAAACTACCTATATTTTATCATTTCTTATCGCGAAAATGACTTAACACAGGGCCACAGTGCGAAGGCATAGAATTTTGTGACATAACCTATCATAAATACTACTTGATCTAATACTATAATATCGTGCCATTTGTCCCCAAATTTTAAGGGTTAGGCAGAAGTATATTTATCATCATCATCATCATTATGGCAGCTGGAGGACGTCCACTGCTAAACATAAGCCTCCCCCAAAGATTTCATTTCAAAATTCTTTTCAATTCAAAATGAAACTTTTATTTTTTTCGTTAAATTGCAATTGGGAATCAGCTAGTTAACTAAATAATGCAATAAGTTAGGCTATAAGTGTTGTATGTATTTGCTGTTGGTGTACATACATACATACATACATACATACACGCCTTTTTCCCATGAGGGCAGGCAGAAACTACAGAATGCCACGCGCTACGGTCCCCGCATACCACTTTTGCCTCGTTCACATTCATACATCTCGTCATGCACGCGCGCCGGTTACGAGTACTGCGCACCTTTTTGAAGGAGTTCACCAATTAGGTCGATGTACTTATTATAAATAAATAATATAAATACATCTATAGATGTTATTTGATGTATGTAATAATGTTGTAAGTACATACATATTTTATCAGTGATTATCACGAAAATTATTATTAATAATTTTAGAAAAGATGTTAACTTAATAAAAATGTATGTTTATGCGTTATCTCCGATAAAAATAAAATATCTATTATTAATATTTCTTTTATCACGCCAAAGGTTTTCGACATATTATGGCCTGGAGATTGGGCTGTGAATTTCATGGTTAGTTTTTTTTATTTTATTTAGTAATTTTAATTATAATAAGTCATATCATAGTAATTTAATCCAATCTGCTTTTTCATTAATCTGTATATATATTTCATACCCGTTCTTTTTTAGAAATCAATTATCGATTTAGAATCGGATACGAAATTTTCACCCCCATTTCAACCCTTTGAGGGATGATTTCCGGGATGAAAAATATCCTATGTCCTTCCCCAGGACTCAAACTATCTGCATACCAACACATATACCATCACGCCTATCGTCCCCGAGGGGCTGGGAGGTGTACTAATGTACACCAACAATTTCCGAAAATCAATCAAATAAATAAAATAAATATTTCCGGACATTATGACACAGCGCCATCTAGTTCCGAGCTAAGCAACGAGGCTTGTGTTACGGATACTAGATGGTTGATGTACTAGATATATACTTTTTTTTTTTTTGTAAATACTTATAGATTAAACATAGATACATTCATGACTCGGATACAAATGTTTATGCTCATCACACAAACATTTGTCCCTACCAGGATTCGAACCCGGGACCCGTAGCACAGAAAGCAAAACCCGTAGTACACATGCTCAAACGGTAAAACAAAACACTTCTTCTGTTCCGTGATTCTGACAGTATGGGAATTCCGTTTGCTGTCAGTTTATTAACTCCCAGGCTTTTTGGCGGGAAAGTGAAGCGTCATGTTTAGTAGTTTTGTTTTATTTTCTAAAATGTATGTTTCGATGAATTTTAATATATAATAATCGTGGATTATTAACCGTTGTTAGTGATTAAGTGTTCGTAAACGTGCATGAGTGTTGGCAAATGAAAGAAAACAGTGTAATGTCGCTTTCAAATTCTCCCAAGATGTCAGTTCAGTAAAGAACCACAGTAAAGTTTCAGTAAAGAACAACATCTTTACTGAAACTAGAAAAAAAACATTTATTATAATTCATTAACCATTAATTCAACAAATCATCAACCATTATCATGAATCGTCCTGTCATCCATCTCAAATAAGATGAAAACATACTGAAGACTAGGCTGTATGGACTAGATTCCTATGCTTTATCCCGAAAGGGAAGAAAAAAAATGAACTTCCATATTTTATTTAAGAAACCTCAAACGGTTCTTACTGGGTTGGCAACGCGCGAGCGACTCTTTTGGTGTTGCAAACGTCCATAGGCTACGGTAACCGCTTACCATCAGGCGGACCGTTTTCTTAAATGCCAGCCTTGTAAAAATGCCTAAGAGATTCTCTCAATGGCGTGTGAACCTTGCCCACAGTAGGTTAGCGTGGTGGACTATAGCCTAACCCCTCTCAAATGAGAGGAGACCTGGGTCCAGCAGACAGAAAATGAGTTGTTCAGATCAGAAATAATAAAATAACACCGCATGCCCACATAATGTAGGTTCATGATAAAAAAACATGCTAAAGATACGAAGACTACAGCAAAGTACTAATTATCAATGTAAACAACAAATCGCCGCTGTCAAATACTTCTGACGTTAGCGCGAAAATCTCTCAAGAGAGAAAGAGACAAAACACGACTAATTCACACATTTATTCTGCGTACGAATATACGATTGATTAGCGCACGTTTTTTTTATTATGAACTTAAAACAAACTTTCACTTTTACATCACAGAGTAAATATTTTAAAAAAATTGCCCATACTCACAGTGGAAAAAAGAGTTTACAAATCCAAAATCACACTACACAACACTATATTATGTATCACTCGAAACTGAAAAGAAAAGTTAAGTTGGTGGAACTTTTCAATTTTTTGTGTCGTCGGAAAGTAAACAAACCCGAAAGGTTATGCGACCGAATTGGGGACGCACGTGATTATACGACGGGTGGGCAAACCAACTGACACTGTAATCGGCCGGGTTACACTCCGTGCGACATTCGCGCGCCGCGACGTACTTTCAATGACTGGTAGATTTTATGAGCCATTAGCTTCAATGACGACATACACTATCAAAATAAACCTAGCTATAGGTATTTATTACGTTCCGATAATAAATGATAAGAGTTTTATCACATGAAGATGTTATTTTTTAGTTGGCTAAACATGTCGATTTCTTTTTAAAATGTTATGATATAACTTTTATTCATATTTTGTAATCTTAGTTTCACAACATTGATCAATAGATGGCGCTAGGTTAGATGGCTAATTTGCTATTGAGGAAAACTTTGCTGTATATTTATATACGCCTAAAATTGGGTTTTTAAACTTATGACGTATAGCTGTGATTAGTAATGAATAGTTACTTTAACCTAATCAATGTTTGGACTCAATATCTTCATAATTGCACTCCAAAAACATATACCCTATTTTAATCAGACGCGGCAGCGTGTCCAGCCAAGCTCAACCTAATAGAACTGGCTAGCAGCACCGTGTGTATAAATATTACACGAACCATTTGGTGCCACTTTTGACATCCTCATAACTCAAAAACTATTTATTTATTTTATTTGGGTATCCAACAAGAGATAAACTTATATATCTACTAATTATACATGTTTAAAAAATTCACGGAGGCCTTGTGTACCCTCAGTTACAGGAGATCACAGCATGCAAAGATAAAAGAAAAATTCAATTATGCTTTAAAAAAAAATAGTGAAACAATTAACAATATTAAAACTATAGTAACGACATATTTCACATCATCATTTTATTTCGCTCCACCTGGCCGGCGGCCGTCCTACACTACGTTTGCCGAGACGCGGTCTCCACTCAAGAACTATTACACAAAAACGTGTCAAATTCTGAGAAAATGAAAACGAGCCAAGTCAGACTAGGTTTCATTATAATCTCATAACTTATGTTATATGAAGTAAATATAATATTTTAACCAATCAATATACCGCGATAAAATCCGTAAAAAGTAGTTTTATTTCAATGTCTAATATTCGTGAAGTGTAAGAAATCCCTAATATTTTAAGTTATAAAATATTTTATGTTGTTATAAATAAATTTCAGGAATGACCATTGAACTTGGCACCCATTTAGATCTCACTTCTTTTGTAGTCGAAGTCAACAATCAAGGCATATATTATCATAATTCTGAACTTGGCTCTCATTTTACATAAATATATATTTTTGATGGGATAATAGTTAATTGGACGACCCGATTAGCTGCCTTCTGTGTTACGGGATCCGAGTTCAAATCCCGGTAAGGACAAATGTTTGTGTGATGAGTAGGTTTGTATCCGAGTCATGGATGTATCTATGTAGGTATAATATGTTTGTATAATTACAAAAAAGTTTCACTTCAAAAAGTAAGTTTATAATATGTAGTATATCACCCATGAACCATCTAGTATCCGTAACACAAGCCACGTTGCTTACCACGGGAATATAGCGCTGTGTGAAAAAAGTGATAATGTCTAGATTATTATTTATTTCAATTATAAAGTAATTGAAATAAATAAATATATATATAATTCGTTTGTTATTTTAATGTAAGTATTTGTTTAATTTAGTTAGATTGAACGTATTTAATTTAATACGTTTTTTTATAGAACCAATGTTGACAAGTTAGTGACGAATCTTAAACCTTGACATTTTTAACCAATATTACCATAACGTATTTACTGATGTATGCACATAATTATATAATACGGAATTTAATTACGATACATTATTATGTAAACTCATTCAAATTGGAAAAACATACATTCACGCCTTTTTTGTAATAAATAGGTAAGGAAAAGGTACAGCTGGCATGCATACTTTTGCGAATCCTATGGCCCCGGCAATCGGGTTGGTGACGTTGACGGGTGCGGATTTTTAGTCGGTAAACGCTCACATTGGGCGGAGTCCGACACACCCCGTTGCCTCCCCAGGCGGCGGGACGGTCCGTAAAGGATTTTCCGCACCTAAAAAAAAGAAAAAGGCAGAAGCTAGAGAATTAAACGCGCTACGATCCCTGCATACAACTTTTGCCTCGTCCACATTCATACATCTCGTCATGCGCCGGTTACGAGTACTGGGTACTTTTTGAAAGAGTTCACGCCTTTTATATTCCCTTTGTTAATCGTCTATCATATTCTTCAAACTTGCTGTAGCTCGCAGCTTCGCCCGCGCAATTTAATTTAAAAATAAAGGAGTTCCATACAACAATTCATCCCTAATTTTACCCCTTTCGCGGTCGAATTTCTAGAATTTCTTTCTAAGTGTTTTCGTCATAAAATGCATCATCTGTCAAAACTTAAAGTTTGTTATCACTGTGTTTTAGGCTCTGCGTTGGTGAATCAGTCAGAATAAACGATGATATATACATACTAGCTGACCCAGCAAACGTTGTTTTGCCACATTATTTGGGTTGGTGGTAGAAGAGTGAAAAAAAATCTGGTGAAGGACATCCATATCACCTAGGGGTATGAAAAATAAATGTTGGCCGATTCTCAGACCTATTCAATATGCTCACAAAATTTCATGAGAATCGGTCAAGCCGTTTCGGAGGAGTTCGGGAACGAACATTGTGACACGAGAATTTTATATATAAGATATATAGATAAATTACATGGATGATCATATGCTACTTTTTATCTTTATACCTTGCGGGAAAAGTGGCAGGGGAAGCTAGTATATAGGATACATATCTAATAATAAATACCTTAAAAAATACGGTAGATATGCATGATAAAATACCTACTAATAAAATTTCACGCTAATTTGTAATAGTAATAATTAAGTATGTAATAATGTTACTTCAATTAGTCTTTTATATGCCTTGGATCATAATTTTATTCAAAAAATGTATGTTTACAAGTTTTTCATGCCATGTCTTAAATAAGTATTTTAAAAAACATGTATTCTATTACACTCTTAATTTGGGCGTCATGTAAGTGTTATTTTTTATCATTTTAGCGAGAAGCATATTTAGTTAGAAATAATTAAGTATTTTTATAAATCATTATTAGGATTTTTAAAAATCGACCTCCTAACTTCCTAAGCGGTTGAAATAGGGGTTGAAAGTTTATATGGGAAGTCCTTCATTTTTAAAGTAAGAATTATGAAATTTAATATTCAAACTCTTCGGTAAAAATAAATGCAATTTTTTTGGGATTCATCCCAATTTTCGGGCGAAATGGGGACGAATCCCAAAAAAGAAATTAGTTTTATATTGCGCGGGCGAAGCTGCGAAATATAAAAATCAAAAAATTTATTTTATTGGGGCGGCAAATTTCCAGACGGCCCCGGGCGGCAAATACGCCACTGAGCGCCATCTAGTTCCGTGGTAAGCAACGAGGCTTGTGTTACGGATAGGTACTAGATAGTTGATATTCTACATATACTATATGTATACTTTTATTTTTGTAAATACAAACATATTATACATAAACACAAATGTTGATGCTCATCACACAAACATTTACCCCTACCGGGGTTCGTACCGGGGGCCCATAGCACAGAAGGGAGCGTTAACTACCGCTGGGCTAATCGGGTCGTAATAAATAGTTAAATTTGACCTACTTCAAATGGAGTAGGAGGTAGGGCATAGCGAGATTCCCCGCTCAAATTGAGCTGCCCGACTGGGGAAGTACCTCCGCCTTACAGAAGACCGCGGTGAATCAACAATAGTTGTCTTTCTGCGAGTGAGTAAGGTTACCAGAGCTCATTGGGGGAGTGACTATTCTGACAGCATGGGAATTCCGTTTGCTGTCAGTTCAGTAACTCCCTAGTTTAAGAAACCTGAACAGTTTCTAATGGGTTTGGCAACGCATGCAAGCCTCTGGTGTTGCAAATGTCCACACTTACCATCAGATGTTTATCACCATAAAAATAATACTTCGAATGAATGATTTTCGACTTTGACTTTTGATGATGATGATGATGATGTGTGGTATACAGGTGTGTTTAAATCAGAAGAATGGCAGTGGCATAACCAGGAGAAGTTCAACACGTATGACGACTCAAAAAAGGTACCCAATAGGTAAGTCGTATCCATGAAGCCAGCTTAGTGTAATATTAAAAACCGGCCAAGTGCGAGTCGGACTCGCGCACGAAGGGAAACTCAGGGAAAAAATCGGCCAAGTGAGAGTCAGACTCAAAAGGTTCCCGATACCATTGACTGGGTAAACAGCAGTGGGTACACAATTGAATGAAAGGCAAATTGCGGTATAAGATTCATGACGTCTTAAAAAAAATACTAAGTATATCTCGTCAAACAAATTTTCGGTGGAAGTTTGCATGGAAGTCTACTTTTTTTAGTTTTATCATTCTCTTTTTTTAGGAGTTACAGGGGGGGGGGGGAGAGGGGGACAAATTTTACCACTTTGGACGTGTCTCTCACGCAAACTATTCAGTTTAGAAGTAAATGATATTAGAAACCTTAATATCATTTTTGAAGAACTATCCGTAGATACCACACACGTATGGGTTTGATAAAAAAAAAGTTTGAGTTTCAGTTCTAAGTATGGGGAACCCCTTAAATTTATTGTTTTTTTTTTCTATTTTTGTGTGAAAATCTTGATGCGGTTCACAGAATACATCTACTTACCAAGTTTCAATAGTTCTTATAGTTTCGGAAAAAAGTGGCTGTGACATACGGACGGACAGACAGACAGACAGACAGACATGGCGAATCTATATGGGTTCCGTTTTTTGCCATTTGGCTACGGAACCCTAAAAATGGCGTGTTTTGTATGGGATTTATTATTAAAGTAAAAATACAACTGAGTATTTTGTGAATAATTCAAGTGCCTACCTGTTGCCATTATTCATATCGAGCAAAAATGGGAAAAAAGGCGTTTCTTGTATGAAAGCCCCCCTTAAACATTTGTTTTATTTAATTGTTTGTATTTGTTGTTATTCCGAAAACAGAAATACGTAATTTGTGAGAATTTCAACTGTCTAGCTATCGCGGTTCTTGAGATACAGCCTGGTAAAAGACAGAAGGATGGACAGACAGCGAAGTCTTAGTAATAGGGTCCCGTTTTTAAACTTTGGGTACGGAACCCTAATTACGTAACACACACACTCACACACACAAAAAAAACACACACACACATAGTTTCACTAAATGAAACTTTAAGTAAGCGAGTACTGCGCCCCTTTTTGAAAAAAGTTATCCAATTAGGTCGGTGTATGTCCACTAACATCCGCCTTATAAATTCCTTTCGTCAATCGCATACCATTCATCCTCTCAACATGCCCAAACCATCTCAGCCCATTCTTCTCAAATTTTGCCACTACGTCGCCTTTCAAACCACAATGTTTTCTTATCACATCATTCCTCAATCTAACCACACACAATTATCTTTATTTAATAGGATATTGGAACTTATGCGGTCCTATTATGAGGAAGCGAATGCAAGGATCATTGAGTTGAACCCAATTAGGTTTATGTACGAAGAAAGTCCTCATTATGAGCAAGGGTTCCTTATGGGAGAAATTATTGATAGGTACGTATATTCCTGGACATTATGACACAGCGCCATCTAGTTCCGAGCTAAGCAACGGGGCTTGTGTTACGGATACAAGTTGGTTGATATACCACATATATACTTTTTCTATTGTAAATGCATACATAATATTATACATAGATACATCCATGACTCGGATACAAATGTTTTTGCTCATCACACAAACATTTGTCCCTACCGGGCACTACGGGTCACCTGTTTAACAGAAGGCAGTGTTAACTACCGCTGGACTAAATGGGTCGTCATGTAAAGTTACATTAGGTTTCATCATCATCATCAATCCATTATTGTCCCACTGCTGGACGCGGGTCTCCTCTCATTTGAGAGGGATTAGGCCACCAGCTAGCTAGCCTATTGTGGGTTGGCAGACTTCACATGCCATCAAGAAAATCTTTCAAGCATGCAGGTTTCTTCACGATGTTTTCCTTCACCGTTTGAGCTTGTGAAAAATACGCACACAACTTCCGAAAAGTCAGTGGTGCGTGGTGGTCTGAACTCGAGACCTTTGACATCTCATTCCACTGTTCAGGCCAGTAGGCTATCACAGCTTCATCATGGCGGTATTGAAAAAAAAACCTTTAAAAGCTCTGTTATCATTATTACAGATATAAAAAGATAGTAGAACACGCGAAAAAACCAAAAAAGCTATTGTCTGACACGGTGATTGAAACGCTGAAAAGCGTCGAGATTGTTCAAAAGCTATACTTCGAAGTCTACCATCTTGTAAGGATGATGCACGAAGCTATTCCGAAGTATAAATACAGCATTGAATTCTATGCCGACAGTGCTGACAACAAGACTATAACACTGGATGACATATTAGCAATGCAGAAGCAAGTAGAACGGATGAGAGAAAGAAGAGAGAGAGAAAAGAAAAAGAGATTGAAACAGAATGAGAAGTTACGTCAGATGTACATGAAGGGTCTCTCGCAGTCTGCTTATGGAGATAAAAAGAAAGAATATAATAAGTTCTGGGAACTTGATTATGGCTGGGAGATCGATTATTATTGGTAGACCCATTATGAATCTATTGTGATAATGTGTTAATTGATTTCAGTAAATAAACTACACTATGAAAATATTAGTAGATGTTTATTGGAAACTGTTTTGTTGATCCAGTTTTCGTTAGTGCGAGTCCTGTACAAGAGGTCTTGGGATATCGCCGGTATGTTTTAGGTCCCATATGATAAGGGGCGATCCTATTACCATCAACCGGGCACGAACCGAAACTCTGAGCTGCTGCTACTGAGAATGTCATACAAAAACCCAATAACACTGCTCCAACTCGAAATCAAACCCAAGACCTGAGCTCGACTGTACGACCACGAGCCATGGGCGTAGCGAGGTACGGACAGAGGGGTGCAGCTGCCCCTCCTAGAGGAGTGATCATTCGTTAGTGATATGTACAGTCCAGCTCATTGACTCTTGACCCATGTGTGACAAAATTGACATGTGCACATTTTTTTCATGATCTGCCCTGGGTGATCCTGGCTACCCCCCTGACTAGACCAACGAGACAGTACAAAATATTTCACTTCATTCTTATGTATGATCCTTTCGTTTTTCAACTGAATGTAATTTCTACAACCACTGTTTAGACTTCTTCCTCTGGGGAGATTTTTGTGGGAAAACATGATAGAAAACCTTAATCGACGTTGCATTGCATCTTAGCAATTGATTAAACCCGACAAAAGGCTGCGATTGCATTTTATAGTGGCTGGCTGGCTGGCTAGGCGGTGACTGCGACTGCGACACCTCCCTCCACACTCAGAAGCAAGCGTGAAAGTGGGGGGTGACGCCACGGCTAAAGGTTGGCTGGCGGGCGCTAGTAGCGTCATCCATAGACTAACATATAATACTGGCGTCATCTCTTGGTGAGGCGTTACACAATCGATGATTTCCGTTTTAAGGTCAATAAAACACAGTGTTTCTTCAATTATACACTTTATTTTAATACGAGTTCAGATAAATTAGCAATATACTCGTAGAGTTGATAATAGGTACCTTTTTTCTGGTACCTATTTGGGAGACCCTTAAATTATTATACAATATGTAAAAAAAAAATTATTGCAAAAAGTGTCCTTGAGGGAAACTTGTAAATTTGTTTTAAATTCAAAAATAAAGAATATAAACAAGCCAGACGATATTAGCCCTGCAAGACGCTTGCAAAACTCTTTTACAAATATATGTTTACCAGCTCTCTATCGCGTCTTGCAGGGTTAAAATCACTCGCAAATGGTCTGGCTTATTTTTAATATTTAATTTTATTAAATAAAATAACTATTTGTATAATTCAGGGGTTGTTAACACGTTAGCTGCGGCACCAATTTTTGCATACTTTCCGTTCCTGCGGCACGAGGTATAATCGGCCCGTACCGTGACCAGACGTTAGGGCGACACGCGGTCTATTAGACCCCACCTCCTTTTACAGACTAAAATCCATTTTCTGGCGCGAAATCAAAGATAAATGAGAATTTTGGTCCTTATTGATATAGACAGTGAATTGATGAACCCTAATCCACCGTCGCCCCGGGATCTGATGGCTAGTTTAGGAATTATTAGCAAAACAAAATATGGGATCTTATACACCTCGTAACGCACTGAAATAGGGCAAATTTTCGCTGCGATTAGTGATGGGAAAAATAATATCGACGTTTTTAAACTGTCTTAACTACGCAACGACTTGACCGATTTTGATCAATTATATCTCATTAGATCGTTTTAAGGGCAAAACCTGGCAAAACAACACAAAGCTATCAAAGGATACATTTTTTTTAAAATAATCTAAATTGTGCTTGAAGGCGCCATAAAGAAAAAAAAACCGGCCAAGTGCGAGTCGGACTCGCGCACGAAGCGTTCCATTCTATACCATTAAGAGGCACCTATTACAGACTTATTATTGAAAAAAAAATGGATTACGGTTTATGCATAAGATTTATCTTTCTATTTGTATATGAAAATCTTAATGCGGTTCGACGTGATGCACAACACTGGTCGCGGGAAGCTCGCGTTGAGTGCGGTACGAGGTCAGGGGGGATATGGGACGTTTTAGCCTCGTTCCGCACTGCATTAAAATTATATTAATTCAGTGCGGCACGAGGCCTAAGACATCCGGTACCAAGGTAGGTACACCACCGAGTCCGGAACCATTAGTGATCTCAAATATATATTTATCTCTTTCCTACACTGGACCAAACCAAAGCTATGCCATTCGCACGACGGAGAAATTCACTTTTTTGCTTGCCGCACCACAGGGACGTTGCATCAGGGGTGATTTAGGCCTCGCTTCGCACTTAACGTGTTAAACGACCGCTACTCGCCAGTCAGATCTGCATTACTATATTGGAATAATATGGAAGAGTTTAACATTCTCAAATACCAACCTAAAAATATCTACCACTTCTCCATCTTTAAAGGTTGCCTTCTGTGGGTTACATGTCCACATTCCTTTATAGGAGCAAATTTTTGTGTGATGAGCATGAACATTTGATTTGAGACATGGATGTTTAACTATGTATGTATTTCAGTAGCGTAGCGTGGGGAGGGGGGGGGGGGAGAGGGGGCCATGGCCCCGGGCGGCATATGAAAGGGGACGGCATCAAGTGCCACGTCTTTTTTACTACTAGAAAAGGGGGCGGCAAATGTCCAGACGGCCCCGGGCGGCAAATACCCTCGCTACGCCACTGATGTATTTAAAAAAAAAAAACTATGCAGAGTATCAACCATCTAATGTCCGTATCACAAGCCTCGTTGCAAATATTTATTATTATTTATTAAACTGGTGCTAACTGAGTATTTTTATGTATTGAAATATTATATAGAATCATTTGATCAACATACAGATAGAAATGTGTTGCTGGGGAGTTTGTTGCGCCGCTTCTTCTTCCCAGCAAAAACACTAAAAAGCTTCACCGGGCGGGCGTTTTTGGGGACTGTCTTTATGGTCGACGATCAAAAAGAGCCAATTAAATGTGACCTACTTTGAATAAATGATATTTCGACTTTGAGCGGTGCTCAAGAGGCCATAAACGTAGTGTTGGACGTCTGGCCGCGAGATGGGTTGATGATATACCTCAGTTTTCGGGTCGAATCTGGCCGTGATTAGCACAGGACTCAAACGGCCGGAGAACGCCTATACCTAGCAGTGGGATCAGAAAGGCTGTGGATGATGATGATGCATATGGGTGGCGCAGGACTGGACGTCGCAGCAATCTTTGGGAGAGGCCATTGGATTTATCAGCAGGCTGAGTAGGTTGGAGCCTAAGATTTTAGGGGGCGGCCATTTAGAGCATTTTTTTTTCTAACAGTAATAAAACAAAGCTAAGCCTCTTTTGTCAGGGACGCTATAGCACATTTACTTATTTTTTGTTACTCGAAAGAGGACGATTGTCCACAAACCATAAGGTCGTGATTTCATTGACAAATAAATTAACTTTTAAAAAAAAGAAAAACCAACTTCAAAAACTAAAAAGCAAAAAATAACTTCATACAGTTTTACCTTTTTTTTAGTTTTAAAGGTATGAAGTTGGTGCCAAGCCAAACGTAATAGTAAGTACACTCACCGCGAGTGACCTTGAGCAGGGTGATTAAAACTACCACATCATCGGCACCGACTTCATACCTTTAAAACTAAAAAAAAGGTAAAACTGTGTGAAGTTATTTTTTGCTTTTTAGTTTTTGAAGTTGGTTTTTCTTTTTTTTTAAAGTTAATTTATTTTTTTCTTTTTAGTGTTGTATATATTAAACTTTTCATATCAGGTCAATCTAATAGCCTGAAAGAATACAACTATCGATCCATATATACTTATAATTATGAAAGATTTTCCCTTCAATTCCTAACCGTTGAGGAGTTGTACCTTCCATCATCAGATCATTACATGAGATGTTGATTTTCAGATGCAAATACTTGAACAGCTTTGGAGAATACATGTAAATGTAATAAATGCTTATAACTGAAAGAATTTTCTTTTAAATCTTAACTGTTGAGGAGTTCTACCTTCCATCATCAGCTCATCAACCTCAAATGATGATTATCAGACACAAATACTGGAACAATTTTAGTAAATATATTCAAAACGTGATAATTGCCTATAAAATTTGAGGGTTGCCCTCGATTTCCCTGGGATCCCATCATCAGATCGTGATGTGGTTACAATGGGACCATCTGTGAAGTATACTCTTTTAAACAAAAAAAAATTTTGCAAATCGGTCCAGGCGTTTTGAAGTAATTCGTGAATATACATAAAAAAAAAAAAAGATTCCGACGAATTGAGAACCTCCTCCTTTTTGAAGTCGGTTAAAAACTAATTAATATGTTTGTGAACTTGGAAGTTGAACTGGAAGGGCCAATAGGAGCAGCAAATATATACGTATGTATAAATATTTTCTTAATACTATGTACTCGTGAATAAATTTACAAAATTGTGCATCTGTAGCCTACTTAACTAAAGTATTATGTACATACATTAAATTTGTATGTCATTATTGGCAAAACATAGCGCACTGTATACCTAATTACCTAAGATCTTTGTATGTAAATGCCTATCTATCTATGTTTAACAAATAAATGATTTCTCATTTCAAAATTTTGAATAGCCTCCTGGCGGCAAGTGTGAAAATCCACCGCTGGAGAGGTTATGTCCAGCAGTGGACGTCTTTCGCTCCTGGTGGCCATTTCACCTCTTGCCGGCAGCATACTCTTCCCGAGACCACGTATCTTCAACTGGCCATTGGTTCATGAACCGTTTTCTGGTGGTAGTAAGGTTGAGTGGCCGGCCAAGCTTGCGCATCAGGTATTGCTGTCTCACCAAGCTCTTGGCGGCCTGTTCTTTAGCGATTTCGAGCATTTCTTTATCTTCTTCTGACACTTCTGAGCTGCTGGAAGGCTCTGTAAGAAAAAAGAAGATTGAAGAAGAAAGATTATGTCATGACTAGTGGCTAGCCCCGGCTTCGCATGGTTGTACATTTTTTTTTTTTTAAGCTTCATTTATTCTCCTCTCCTATTGGTCGTAGCGTGATTTTCTAAAGCCTATAACCTTCTTCGATAAATGGACTATCCAACACAAAAATATTTTTTAAATTCCAACCAGTAGTTCCTGAGATTAACGCGTTCAAACAAACAAACAAACAAACAAACAAACTCTGCAGGTTTATAATATAAGTATAGATAATCTATAAATTCATAATATGTGAACATCCTCTCCATATCCTTTCTACACCTATCATCCTACTAATATTATAAACTGGAAAATTTGTAAGTATGGATGTATATATGGATGTTTGTTACTCTTTCGCGCAAAAACCGCTTAACAGATTTGAATGAAATTTAGCATACAAATACTTTATTACCTGGATTAACGCATAGGCTATTTTTTATACAATATAAACGAATATCTTAGGAGTAATCGTAAAAAAATCATCACACTAGGCTACCACAGCTCTTTATCGCGTTCGATGTGTCATGTCAGTTTTGATAGCTTCTCCGTTGCTATGTACGTTGTTGCTATGTAGCGACATAGAAGTCGCTATACACATAGTGGATCATCTATATATATTTATTTATTTATTCTATGGAAACGGGGGCGAAATGAGGAGGAGAAATTAGAATTAAATTGCGCGGGCGAAGCTGCGAGCATCAGCTAGTCTATAATAAAGCTATTAAAAGTTTGAAGTTTAAAAAGCAAACTAACAGTCATTGTCTCTTTAATGTACAAACATCTTGGTTTACAAAATGTGAACCTAACGATGTAGATTTAAGTTCAAGATCTAATCCAGTGGGGGGAGGGGGACCCCTCCTGGATCCGCCTTTGAGTAAATGATGATGATGATTAGATATTATGAAGATGAAGATGATGATGACATATTTACCTTCATTGTTGCCAGTTCTCTTTATTGGAGGCTTCGGATCCTTACTTTGACTGGGTACCTGTATATTATCTTCTTTTAATTCATGTGCAGCTTCATTTTCTAGTACGTGAATAAATTTATCTATCTCAACAGATAAATAATGCATCGTTTCGAGGGCAATTATAGAGTGCACAGGCCTAAGTGTCATTATTGCAGGAACATATATCGTAGTTCGCATTCTTTTCCTGTCGTGTATTTCTCTATAGATCTCCAACATATGCCGGAACTTCTCTCTGATTTTACCTGTTGAAAACAATATGTATAAATATATCGACGTTAAGACTCAGCGCCATCTAGTTGCAGCGAGGCTAACCAACGAGGCTTGTGTTCAGAGCAGGGCTCGGAAACGTTATGGAGAATAACGTTTTTAAAACGTTTCTAACCGTTCTTTGCACAAAATTACGTTTGGAACGAAAACGAAATAAGAACAGGGGGCCTGCCCAAGCTGCGTCTTCCAGTACGTGGTCTGGTATAAAGAAATAGTATGTTGGATGCCCCAAAAGTCTGTAGTGCTGTGGTAGCCTAGTGTTTGACTGAGATGTCAAAGGTCTCGAGTTAAAACCCAAGGCACGCACCACTGACTGTTCGGAAGTTATGTGTGTATTTATTGCATGGTCAAACGGTGAAGGAAAACATCGCGAGGAAACCTGCATGCTTGAGAGATTTTTCCGATGGTATGTGAAGTCTACCAACCCACAGTACGCTAGCGTGGAGGACTATAGCCTAATTCCCCTTAAATGAGAGGAAACCCGAGCCCAGCAGTGGGACAATAATGTGTTAGTGATGACAAAACGTCCTTTGTTCTCACCAATAATTACTCCGACATTAAATGCTATCATGGCTTCATGTTCTTCTCTGATTTCCTTGATCTGTCTCATCTTAAGCATGGAGTCTTTGAGAAGGTCTTCTGATAACTTGAACATGTCCAATTTGTCCTGTCTACCCATCATGTCCAGTTCGTGATGAGCTCTCGGATGAGGCAGTGGATTTGGTAGAGTAGTATGCGCGGCAACTGAAATATGCAGAAAGAATCTTCGACGTAAAATAATAAAAAAATGAAGCGGATGAAATTTTGGACCGATTTTCATCGAACATACATAGCTAAGAACACTCCCGACTAATTCACCTTTCAAACAAAGAAAACAAAATCAAGATCGGTTCATCCGTTCGGGAGCTACAGAGCCACAGAAACACACACACACACACACACACACACACACGCACTCACACACACACACACATATATATACACACACACACACACACGCACTCACACACACACACACACATATATATACACACACACACACACACGCACTCACACACACACACACACATATATATACACACACACACACACACCGTCATTTTTACGAGGGGGTTAAAAAATAACCAGCCAAGTGCGAGTCGGATTCGCACACGAAGGGTTCCGTACCAGTCACTGTTGTTTATTTTAAAAATAAGGGTTGATGGTAGGAGTTTGAACATTTTGGACTGTGAGTATTTTTTTATGAAAAAAAAATATCCTGGAGATGGCCACCCCAGGAGTTATCACCTAGGTTTGTAAAAAATAGCCTAGACAAATCTATTATCAGATTTACCAAATATGACACAAACAGAATTGATAACAATGGGGGACCAAAACCTGATTAGCAAATTTCTTATTGAACTAACGAAAAATTTTCCCACCTTCTGAATCAAAATGAATAATTCTGTCAAAAAAAAACTGACTTGACCAAATTGGAATGAGACCACCCTGAAAACACAGAAAGCACTAGATTTCAAATAAAAAAAGAATCATCGAAATCTATTCACCCAGTCGAAAGTTATGAAGTAACAAACATAAAAAGCGAGCGACGACTTGCACAAGGCAGCTGGCAGTGACTGGAGGAAAAGAGCCGAAGATCGAGCTCTGTGGCGTTCACTAGAGGAGGCCTACGTCCAGCAGTGGACGAGTATAGGCTGATGATGATGATGATAATGATGAAACATAAAAAAAATAGAGCCGAATTGAGAAACTCCTCCTTTTTTAAAGACGTTTAATAAAACGATTTTAATCAACGCAATTCATTTACAAATACAGAAAAGTGCCGACAAGTTGCAACTTCAAGTGGACTCTGTGGTTTGTTTAATATTCCTGGACATTATGGCACACAGCGCCATCTAGTTCCGTGCTAAGCAACAAGGCTTGCTTACGGATACTAGCTGGTTGATATACTACATTTTTTTTTTGTAAATACATACATATTATAGATAGATACATCCATGACTCGGATACAAATGTTCATGCTCATCACACAAACATTTGTTCCTACCGGGATTCGAACCCGGGACCCATAGCACAGAAGGCAGTGTTAACTACCGCTGGACTAACTGGGTCGTTTATGTGAATATATAATCTATTATATTCCTACTAGCTGACCCAGCAAACGTTGTTTTGCCACATTATAGGGGTTGGTGGTAGAAGAATGAAAATTTAGGGTTATAAGTATTTTTTAATGCCAAATCATTAAAAAAAACGAAAATGTTTTGTCGAAAAAAAATGATAAAAAATGTCTGGTAAGGGACATCCTTATCACCTAGGACTGTAAAAAATAGCCTACGACCAATTCTCAAGCATACCAAATATACATACAAAATTTCATAATAATCCGTTTAGACGTTTCGGTAGAGTTTAGCGACAAACACTGTGACACGAGATTTATATATATAAGATATAAGAAAGCCTATTTATTTACGAATCTTTAAAGCTATTTAAAAACATTCTACGACCTATATGAACATGAACAGAGCATCAATGAAACATTTTGCAAATACGGGGGACATTTTCATCCACTCTCTCTTATGTGAAGCAAACGAAAAAAAAAATATATATAGGGAGCGTCTAAGCACACATTTCGCATGATTTCCCATGTAATAGGGGGCGAGCCTATCGCCATTAACTGGGCACGAATCGAAACTCTATAAAAATCCTCAATAACACTTAGCTTGATTAGCCTGTTAATCCAACCTCCATAGCAGTTGCATTAATGACAGTAGACCAACGAGCCAGTTAAAACGTGAATAGTCATCATCAACCCATTATTGTCCCACTGCTGGGCACGGGTCTTCTATCATTTGAGAGCGATTAGGCTATAGTCCACCACGCTAGCCTGCGGGTTGGTAGACTTCACATGCCATCGAGAAATCTTTCAAGCATGCAGGTTTCCTCACGATGTTTTCCTTCACCGTTTGAACATGGGATAAATAGGCACATGCCCGGGCTTGAACTCGAGATATTTGACATCTCAGTCCACTGGTCACATCACAAGGCTACCACAGCTTTTCCAATAATCTTTTCTTACCTGCATCTATTAAATAATACAAAATAGTTAATCTTAACATTTTGTTCGATGAATAAAAGATTCTGTAAATTCGGTTTGTGTATGCTATTTAAAATGAAACATAAAATCCATTAAACACTTTCATATTTAGTTACAATACCGGAAATTGTAGTTTCATTGTTAAATTAATTTATCGTTTCATTTTCTATAATTGCTTCTTTTATAGTTTATTGGCCGTCGTGACCGCCAATATGCAGTAGCTTAACGTGGTTGACTATAGCATAATCCCTCTCAAATGAGAGGAAACCCGTGCCCAGCAGTGGGACTATAATTAATATGGGGTTGCTGATGATACCTTCGTTTATTTGGCATTCTTGGGATCAGATATAATAGCTCACATAATTAGGAGCCATTGCTCATTAATTTATCATCCGTGGTGCTTGGCAACTGGTGATAACCCAGTTGTAAACGTGTGTTATTGTACCGATGGCATTGATATCCTAAAATAATCCTCGCTTGATTAAGAGGAAATTAGAAACTGATATTTTTCCTAGTCCTCCAAAATATAATTTTATGTTTAACTTCGTTGTAAGTTCCAAGACAGTTTAAATAATTCCACTGAGCCACGTCGGGTTTCATTGTTTCGACGATTTTCTGAATGGCAAACAAATATGTATGTAACTTAAAAGAGACCATGATTCTCTGAGTTTGTTTCGGCATTTCTCCACAGAGGTCGTCAGTTAGGAAATGCCGATGCCATCTAGATCCTAAAATAATTTTATAAATGACTTATAAAAGTGTCTTCAAAACATCCAAATATCATTTATAATTTACATATATTAATTTACTAGCTGATGCTTGCAGCTTCACCCGCGCAATTTAATACGAATTTCTCCTCTTCATTTTGCCCGTTAGGTTAGGTGGATTTCCAAAAAACTATGAAACACGATGCATCATTTATTGGTATGAGGAGCTTGAATAGGAATTCATTTCATTCTTTTTACTTAAAAAATTACGGACTTTGGAACCGTGTCCGGTATTATTACAATATTAATATGGTTGATGGCAATAGGGCTAAAGTACAGTACCTGCCTACTTGCATACCTGTCTAACCCTTTGGGGACAGGCGTGGTGGTATGTTATGTTATCCTGCGGCAACCCGCATCCAACGGACTACAGCGGCCTTCACCAGATCGTCGGTCCACGCTACCTCTGTCAGAACCTGGGTAAATTGATATACATTATATATAATTAAGTAGGTTCTTACACATAAATATTGTAAATGAAACCAATTATTTTCTTATGCATTTACATTTTATTTGAAAGAGTTTATTTGAAAGAGTTAAAGGTTTTCTTGTGGGCTCTTCTCCATAAGATAGGTCATATCAGAAGATTCAAAAGATTAAAGATTTTTCAGCAAGTTTTCAACAAGTTAACAAGCTTACAGCGCTCATGATGCTAAACAGTTACCGCAGCCTGAGGACTTTTGCAGCACTAGAGGTGTCTTTCCCGTTGTGAAAAACCGTTTTAAGTTTCCTAAAATAGAAGAGTTACTAAACTGACAGCGGAATTCCAATGCTGTCAGAATAGTCACTCCTCTAACGAGCTCTGGAAACCTTACTCACTCGCAGAAACACAACTATTGTTGAAATAAAACTACTTTTTACGGATTTTATCGCGGTATATTGATATTATTTTAACTCGACGTTTCGGATCCTTTACAGCATCCATGGTTACGGGCCGACTGAGGTGTTGGTCGTCTTGAAGTAATAATTATTATTACTAACAGCTACCTTACATTTTTAATTATTATTGACAATCCGATTTACACAGAACGAGCTCACAGTGTCCTTCGGTCATACAGTTTGGGTTAAAATAATATCATTATATTGTAGTTTCATTACAATGTCTAATATTCGCGTAAGTGTAAGAAAACAACTATTGTTGTTTCTCTGCGGTCTTCTGTAAGGCGGAGGTACTTCCCCAGTAGGGCAGCTCATTTTGAGCGAGAAATCTCGTATGCCCTACTTTTACTGTCTTTAGCAGCTGAAATATTGATCTTATTGAAATAAATCAATTATCTTTGAATTAATTCACCACTGGTTTTGGTTCTCATGAGTAGACAATAGCGATTTAGTTTCTACCAGCCATAATTAATGGGAAATTTTGTGGTAATACTTTTAGTAGAAGAAGTCAGTTTGTTTTGCTAATACTGATCCATATCAAAACCCTGGTTCATCCGTGTGCTCTGCCAGTTCCGATCCGGTAGCAGTTGTTTTATGATCGTGGCGAGCTTCTCAGGGTCTGGAGTGCCGTCGGGATGTGGTTTGTAATGTTTGTGACATACTACGGAAGAGACTGAAAAGCAAGATTTAATTTTACAAATCTTTGTAATACAAGTTGTTGTTGTTGTTGTTGTCCGGTAAACAACGGTAAAATAGGTATGCGTAAAATGCATTCGAAATCTGTAACTTTTCTATTTCTTTTTGGAATGATTTTTATTCAACTTTTTTATTTTATTTTTGTCAATTTAACAATGCAATATTTGTATGCTTTAAGACTAAACATAACAAACTATTTTATGTATAATGAAACTAAGGCCTATTGTATAAGACCTAGGGGAGACTGAGGAGACTTGTTCCCTTGGGAGACATGATCACCCAGTGACAAATCAAAAACTAAACGCTTTTTCTATTTTTTATATTGGCAACATTAGTCTTTGTTGTCTATGGTGAACCAAAAACGTCATTTTGACATCTTTATATAGACAACTTCAGAGCATTGCAGCCATTTTTATTTTCCTGTGTACGCATGTTCACAATTAAGTAAACTATACTTTATTACTCCTCTCAAAGAAAACATTGTAACAAATATTCTAATAACTTAACAAACTGAATGTTGAAGTTGAAAGAAACGTCAATGTTTAATAGTATATTGACATTAATATTTAATAGTGTATTATGCCACTTTTGACATTGAAGCTTAGTTTTCCCACTCAATCCAAGGCGTGATATTTCGTCACCATCAAGCCACGTACTTTCCCACTGCTGGCCAAAGCTCCCTTCTCATTTAAATAGGATTAGGCTATAGTCCACTTCGCCAGCCTGTGTAGGTTGGCAAACTTTTCTTACATTGATGGTTTTATTTTTAATTCATAGAATACTTAAAATATTCTGTTATAATATAATGGAATAATAATTATAATGTAGTCCAGTTATAAATGATATAATTATGTAATGTACTAGGTGTGACTATTCTAAGAGCATGGGAACTCAGTTTGCTTTCAGTGAAGTAATTCTTCTATTTTTACCGACTTCGTCAGAAGTAGGGTTACGTTTTTCGAGTGTATGTATGTATTTCTGTTTCTTTAGCACGCCCTACACACGCCAGGCCGCCAGCATGATGGATTTTAACATATGGAGTGTCGTTAGATTTGTTTTGACAGCGGGAGTGACATAGGCTATAATTGGAAAAATCATTATTGCCGATTTTGGACGCCATAATGTGAAAAAGAAAAAAAAATCGACCAACTATGTCAAATGGAATAGGTCATCATTGAATAGGAATTTGCAAATCGTTTTTTATGTTATTTTTACCCTAACTAAAAAGTGTCAAACAAAATAAATTAAAAAACCCGACTGCTTAAACGATTTTAACAGTCGGGACCTATCAAAAATCCGGCTTTCTAATAATGGGTACCGACTGTCAAAATCGGTTACTTATTTTTTACTTTTTAAGCAGTCGGCTTTTTTTTATATTAATTTAGAGACACTAAATGGTTTTTACGGTTACTGCTTGCTACGGTTACTGACTATATGAGGAGGGTCGTAAGATTGTTTTACAGTGGTATAATAAAAAAACAAGGATTATTATTATTTTCTTTTATTGTGAATGTTGTATCGTTGCGAGTATACAGTTCACAAAACAGTTTTTCCTGGTATTATTTATGTGGAACACTCCCATTGCTTCTACTGATACCTTTCATAATATCAATCAGATGACTAATCTCAATCGCTTGGTTGGAAATCTGTTCATAAGCATTTATATGTTCTATTGGTTTCCAAACATGAAACAGACGCTTAAGGGTCATAGAAATATCTGACATAATGTTGTATTTATCCATAACATCACCCATTAGATAGCCAATTTCGAAGGCAGAGGAGTTGACGTAATGCGTGCGGATTAATTCAGCCCTCTTGCATTTCAAATCACTATCGCGAATGGTTTCATACATCAAGCGAAATAGTTTTAGTCTCATATTGTTGTCGTCTCTTGCTGCTGCCTCTCCTCCTTGCCGGCGACTGGCAACAAGAGACTCGATCTTCGGGATTCTTCTGCTGTCCTTTTCTGGAGCAAAAGCGTCTGCGTACTGTGGGTCTGATCTCTCAGGTGGTGGTGACGGAGGCAGGGTTGGGGCATCAGTTATTGCTACATTTTCCGTTACGAACAGATCTTTCAGTAATATCAGTTTCACAGGCCAGGAGAGTTCGTTGAAAATAGATTCGTTGACAAGTTTTTTCAAGTCGGTTGCTTGACTGCCTGCAATCAGATTATAGTTAGTTTTTAGGGTTCCTTACCCAAAGCGTAAAAACGGTACTCTTTTACTAAGACTTAGCTGTCTGTCCGTCCTTCTGTCTGTCACCAGGCTGTATCTCAAGAACGGCGATAGCTAGACAGTTGAAATTATCACAAATTGTATATTTCTGTTGACGCTATAATAACAAATACTAACAACAAAATAAAATAAATATTTAAGGGGGGCTCCGATACAACAAACGCGATTTTTTTGCCCTTTTTTATTCCATATCAATAATGGCCACAGCGCTTAAAACATATTCATAAAGTACTTAGTTGTATATTTACTTTAATAATAAACAATAAAATAAAAATAAAATATACATATATTTAATGGGGGCTCCCGTACAAAAAACGCAATTTTTTGCCTAATATTGTACGGAACCCTTCGTGCGCAAGTCCGACTTGCTCTTAGCTGGTTTTTATTTTAATAACGTGTGTGTATCCATACGACGACGATGACTTGCGGAAGGCAGCTGGCAGCGACTGGAGGAAAAGTCATTGGCGCTTTGGGTTTGAACTCGAGACCTTTGACATCTCAGTCCACTGGTCACACCACTAGGCTACCACAGCTCCAAATCTTAGTATACCTAGTTACTAGTAGTTATTACTAATTAATCGAAAGGAACTTCGTTCCATTCGGGTGTCCCTTGCTTTCTATAAGAGAGAGAGAAAGACAGAGAAACATGCGCACGCCGCACGGCTTACAATAGCTTACTATAGCAAAAAGTGTCTTTACAACTTTTCGTCTTAATTTTTTCCATTTAGCCCCCTTTCGCAACGCGCGATGAGGAACTTTGTTCCTATTAATAATAATAATAATAATCTGCGACATTTTTACACAGCACCATCTAATCCCAAACTAAGCAGAGCTTGTACTATGGGTACTAGACAATGGATATAAAGAATATTATATATTTTATATATTTTTTTTATATATTTTCACGTAACCCAAAGGCTGGAGTATTTTTCGGACAAAGAATTAGCATTGCCATTCAACGTGGCAATGCCGCCAGTCTTCTGGGCACTCTACCCCCTGACAGCGTCGGGGACGAGTTTTTTGACGCCTTATAACTTCTTTTTTTATTTATTTATTTTTAAGTTTGTAAATATTAGTTTTTAATTAATTTAAGATCTGTATAATGTGTTTTTATTTGTTTATTTTTTTAATAATGATTTTTTTGTTTTATATTTTTTGTGACTTTTATCTACTAATAACGTGAAAGTAAAGTTACTAAAACTAAAGTCCTAAATCCACCACACCAAGACTGGATATGCAGAGATATAATAACTAAAATTCATGAAAGAAATGTAGTTTGGCACAAATTGAAGCAAGATCCGGAAGACGAGAAGTTAAAAAAACAATTTATAAGAGAAAGGAACAAAACTACAAAAAGCATACAAAACAATAAAAAGAAATACTACTACAAAACATTCCAGAAATACTCAGGAAACCCAAAGAAAATCTGGAAATTAATTACCACTCTTTCCAACAACAAGGTCAAAATGCGTTGTACTCCTGCAAATCTCTTAACAAAAGACGGGCTTGAAACCGATGGTAATAAAATCTGTGAGACTTTTAACATCTTCTTCTCAACGATCGGTTCAACACTCGCTAAAGCTATTCTTACAACACAACAGAAACAAAACGTAGACACCACAAAGAGGACAGTTTATACTCATGAGCTAACTACCTTCACACCATGTCAAACGGACGAAATATCAAAAATAATAGTTAGTCTTGATTCAAACTGTAGCGCGGGGATTGATGGGATTACCACAAAAACAATTAAATGTTTAAGACCTCTAATAGCAGACAAACTGACTACTTGCATTAATGAGCACCTAGCTGGGGGAACGTTCCCAGATAATCTGAAAATCGCAAAAGTTACGCCTATTCATAAATCAGGCGCTAAATGTGACCCCAATAATTACCGGCCTATTTCCGTCCTTCCTATCGTGTCGAAAATCTTTGAAAAAATCATCTACTCGCGGTTAGACAAATATCTCACGTCTATTAACTTCCTTTACAAACGACAGTATGGATTTCGTTCTTTATCCAACACCCTTTCAGCCACAACAGACCTAATAACAGCAACACAAACAAATATTGACCAAAAAAAGGTAGCACTAGGTCTTTTCATAGACCTAAAGAAAGCTTTCGACACCGTTAGCCATTCAATACTACTACAAAAGCTCAGCAATATAGGTGTTTCAGGGGTGGCACACAAAATGCTTGACTCATACCTAAAAAATAGGTGTCAAATAGTGAAAGTCGGGGAATACCAAAGTAAACCACACAACGCGGGCTCATTCGGCGTGCCCCAGGGATCGGTTCTTGGCCCACTATTCTTCCTTATTTACATCAATTCTATACACGAAATTTCATTACACGGACACGTTTCCCTTTATGCTGACGACACCTGTCTTTTCTATTACGGTACTTCGATTGACGATATGATCAACAAAGCGCAGGATGATCTAAACACATTATCTATTTGGTTCCAACAAAACCTACTCACAATAAATGCTGCTAAGACCAGCTATGTCATTTTTAAACCCAAAAATAAAAAAATACCATCTCACTCCCCATTGACCATTGATAATCAAATAATACAACAAAAACAGTACGAAAAATACCTTGGGCTAAGAGTAGACTCTCAGTTAAACTGGAAAATACAAATTGATCACATCAGATCCAAGCTATCTTCACTCTTGGGCTCCTTACGCAATGTTGTTTGTTGCCTTCCTCATCGAGTACGTCAAGCCATTTACAACTCGTTAGTGAAGCCACATCTCATGTACCAAATTGAAATATGGGGCAATGCGCCAAAAACTAACCTAAAGGACTTACAGATCACCCAAAACAAAATTATTAAACTACTATTCCACTATGATTATCTTACACCTACAGTTAAAATTTATAGGGAAACAAAACTCATGAGCATTAAACAACTACATGCATATTGTACCTGCATACTTATAAGAAAGATTCTGAACAAATCCATTCACACACAAATACACTTCACTAAAATACATCAAGTACATAATCGTAGTAGTCGTAGGAAGGATCACATTTTGTTACCGCGAGTGCGAACAGTAAACGGCGCGCGAACAATTATTTTTGCAGGAGTACAACAGTACAATAAACTACCTAAAGAGGTGAAGAATGCGAACACGTTTAATATTTTCAAAACTAAATTAAAAAATCACATCCTAAATGATCAAACACTATTACCATAAATGGACTTGCCCTACTGTTTCGTTGCTTTATTGTGGCCCCGTGTTCGTATTCCTTAACTATTATGAATATTTGCGAAGACGGTAATTATTTCTGGTGCGGGTAGAAGAAAAATTTTTTAGTCTTGTGTTAGACATTGTTAAATTATAATTAAATTTAATTTTGTTTGCATGAGATGTACAACGTAACGTAAATGATTTTATTGTAATTAAAAACAACTTCTGCTTGGTTTTTGTATGTCAGTTATTATAATATAAGTTTTTAAAAATGTTCTCAAGTAAGTGAAATCTTTGTAATTTCTTATTGAGAAATAAATTTCTTTAACCACAATAACAACATGCTTAATTTCTTTAAATAGCTACCTACCTTACAATACACAATTCAGCATTAAAATCTGTGACAGAACAAAAAAACATTCCCTATTGTCCTACCTTTAGGGTTGATCAACTTTTTCCAAACTTATATGGGACCAATTTCAGAGTATACTCTTATAAAAAAGGATAATCAAAATCGGACTACTCTGTAAAAAGTTATGCGTGATTACACATAACGAAAAAAAGTGTGTTTGTATTAGTGTACACACGTAAGAAGTGAAACTTCTTTAGGACATAATTATTCGACGCACCTTTAGAAATTAATATGGCGCGTAACGGAAAAAAATTACCCAGAAATAAAGATGGCGCGTAACAGAAAAACGTTACATTGCTATAAAATCTCTCCCATACGCCGATAAAAAAGTTTCACTTCAATAAATATACGCGTCGACTTGAGAACCTCCTCTGTCTTTTGCTTCGTCGGTTGAAAATCATCTGCCAGTGATAATATAAAATATTTAAAAGACCCTTCTATCGTAAGGGTCCCAGTAGGAGCAAATGTTTGTGTCACATGGACAACATCAGTCATCAACAAAAAAAAATCTTTATTTAGTGTATTAACCAACTAGTATCCGTAACACAAGCCTCGTTGCTTAGCTCGGAACTAGATGACGCTGTGTCATAATTTCCAGACATATTTTGAGGATATAGAACTATTTCCTTACAATAATAATATAAATTCTTATCCAATGATGAACTAATTAATATTATTGATTCACTATTCAATTATGCGACTCATATTATGTTTGACCTTTATATTTTATTTGTGCTTGTACAGCGACAATTTGATCGTTAGGTAAGATTTTATATCATATTTCTGAAAGTTGAAAATAAAAAAAAACATCATCCTTAATTTTAATAGTTTTTATTTCATTACAATTAAACATCCCAACATATTACAAGCTAAAAATATGAACATTATCATACTGTCATTTTTATAGTTAACATGTAGGGCAAGCCTAGAAAGAGACAGAGAATATAATTATATAGGGGAATGAGGATATGAAGAAGAGATTGTAGCGACATCTATCTCGCTACGTAGCAACGACGTACATAGCAACGGAGAACTGTCAAAACTGACATGACATATCGAACGCGCCAAACACGAAGCATAGCCTACATCGCGATAGTGAAGTTTACAAGAGCAAACCGCCCTAGCCCGCCAGGCATAACACCTCGCCTGGTCGGAGGATCCTCCTTTACCAATGGAGGGATTACCAATATCACCTCTTTAAATTAAAGGTATGAATAAAGAAAAAAAATATATAAAGAAAGGTATGAATATAGATGGGAGTTGAAATAACAGAGATGATTTATATTATTTTTTTGGTACAGGTCATATATTTACCATTCACAATAATATGTAGAAAGTTGGTATCGGAGATAGCCGGTAGGGGTGCCATTGAAAGTCATACACCGAACTTTTTTTTATGGAAATAAGGGGGCAATCGGGCAGGAGGCTCACCTGATGGTAAGTGATCACCGCCGCCCATGGACATCTGCAACATCAGAACCTTGCCTTGCAGGAAAAAAATATGCTCTCCTCTTGAAGGATCCCACGTCGTCGTAACGGTTCGGAAAAACCGCCGGCGACAGCTGGTTCCACAGAGCGGTGGTGCGAGGCAGAAAATGCCTTAAAACCGCACTGTTGTGGAACGCTGGACATCGAGGTGAAACGGATGGCACTTAGAGTTCTGGCGCGAATTCCGATGGTGAAATTCAGCGGCCGGGATCAAACCAAACAATTCTTCGGAACACTCCCCGTGATAAATGCGCTAGAAGATGTACAGTGATCCAACATCTCTACGCAACGCCAAAAGACCAAGAACCTAATTGGTGAACTCCTTCAAAAAGGTGCGCAGGTACTCGTAACCGGCCCGCATACATGACAAGGTGTATGAATGTGGTATGCAGGGACCGTTACGATTTAACTTACATTAAGTTTAAGGTAAGGTAATTATAATAAAGGATTATTATTTTTTGCTTTTCAGTTTTTCGGGTGATGAATTTTTTGTCAAAGAGTTTATATTTTATATTTTTTTGTGACTATTATCTACTAATTAATACATGCTTAATTTTTTATTACTTTTAAAATAGCTGCCTATCTTACAATAAACAATTCAGCATTAAATTCTGTGAGAGAACAATCAAACATTCCCTATTTTCCTACCTTTAGGGTTGATAATTTTTTTTAAAATTTATATGGGACCAATTTCAGAGTATACTCTTCCCAATTAAAAAAGAATCTCAGTAAAAAGTTATGCGTCGACTTGAGAACCTCCTCCGTTTTTTGTTTCGTCGCTTGAAAAGAGTTTACATTAGATACGTGGGATGATAACCTTTTTTTGGCCCTTTTATCATGCTCGATTCGCCAATGACCTCATACTTGAAAGCTGCATCGGTCACCACCCCCATGAACCCTTGGACTCCCTTTCTACCAGTAGTAGTCTATCTCCCACCCATATTCCAAGGGCCACCACCATCGCGTGACGACCTTTTTCGTAGGGTTCAATTTATCCATTATATACTTGCTGAGGACGAATCTCTTTCTTTTCTTTGTCGTGCCCAACCAGCCAGATGCTCCTTCATAAGGGTTGAGCACGATGCCAGAGGCCTTCATAGCCTTTATTTCTGCTGAAGTTAACTCGTGATGAAGCGTGTCTAAAGACGTGTTGATTCCGTATTTTCGCTCCACCTCATGAATCATACTTGCTGAAAAATTGAACAGATATTAAGAATGACTTAATGTTGATGAGAGCTGTGGTAGTATAGTTGTGTGACCAGTGGACTGAGATGTCAAAGCCCTCGAGTTCGAAGCCAAGGCTTCCACTCTTCGGAAGTTAAGTGCGTACTTATCACAAGCTCTAGTGATTAAGGAAAACATCGTGAGGAAACCTGCATGCTTGAGAGATTTGTCTCGATGGCGTGTGAAGTCTGCCAACCCGCAATTGGCTAGCGTGGTGGACTATAGCCTAATCCCTCTTCAATGAGAGGAGACCCGTGCCCAGCAGTGAAACAATAATGGGTCGATGATGATGATGGATGATGTATGACCGATGATGATTAGGTAGACCTACGCGTACAGCCCAGTGGGCAGATGATATCATAAGAGTAGCTGGGAAAAATAAGATTTTGCTCGACCTGGGAATCGAACCCAGAACCTCTTGCTCGGCAACTGTACGACCACTCGACAAACAATACATAGACACATCCATGATTGCTGCATTGATGATCATCACACAAACATTTGTCCCTACCGGGATTCGAACACGGAACCCATAGCACAGAAGGCAGCGTTAACTACCGCTGGGATAATCGGGTCGTTAATAATATTAAGGTGCGTACAGATTAAACAACATAACATGTTATAAATCGTTGCTATATAACATGTTATTAATTTTTACAACAATGCTATATAACTTATACGCGTGAATAGGTACGAAAATGAGACTAATTGTTACATATAACATTGTTATTCTGATGCGGACGTGTAAAAACACAAGTTACATAACATGTTATTAAATATGTCCGCACCTTCATAGGTAACAATAAATTTTAATAACTTACTCAAATGTTCTATTTCCCAGAAATGTAGTTCCACCTCCTCCAAATACATCACAAGCTCCATCGTGAAGAGTAGACCTTTTAATGTGATGGATGTATTATATTTATCCACCATACGGCGGTATCTTTCGTGAATCGTAAAGTATAGATACCCGATCTACAGTGTAATATAAAAACCAATACTTAATTGCATTCCTTCAAGAATTTATATAACATTCTTATTCTAAGTTGAATAACAATGTTGCCAAATGTGGACGTGTTATAAAACACAAGTTATATGACATGTTTTTAAATCCGTACGCACTTTTTCATCTCTATTTTGAACTATTAGAAATGTCTTATTGCTACAGCTAAACATATTTATATACCTCGTAGGCGGCAGTCAGGTGGTTATTTTGTTTGATGAATTCCGTATCATCAATTCTTCTGAACGAATCAATAACAATATTGTTGGCATTTTTCAGTAAGATATCTGCTGATACTCGGTCTTCACCATACAGGTCGTAAGGTCCAGACTTCGGAATATCTGTACAAAACCCACATTCATAATACATTAGACCATAACATACCATTACGCCCCATGTCGTCTCTTAAGGGTTATGCAGAGATTTCGTAATGTTTTAGGTCTCATGTAATAGGGGGCGAGCCTATTGCCATCAACCGGGCAAATTTTCACGATATATTTTATTTAAAAAGCAATTAGGGACCCGTATGAATACTTAAAAAACCTTACTATGATATCCCTCGAAGTGTATGTACTTTTGTAAATGATTAAATATAGGTATTTTATAAATCAACCCGCTTTTCTTCATAATAAGCCGAGCAGTGGGACAGCACTAGCAGGGTTTTGTAATAAATTGCTTATAATAACGCTACAAAATCAGTAAAAATCTGTTTTATTTTAATACTAACGTTTTCTGTTAAGTTTGCGATGTCCCGCGTTCTGATTGGCCGGAGTTATTGCGATTGGGCTGCTCTAGCCAATCACAGTGCGATAAACAATAAACGTATTGCAGTTTCAACCAATGGTTTTTTTTCATTGTACTATTAGTAGTTTTGTAGCATAGCGTTATAACACAGCACGCTTTTAAACACAACGCATAACGCATTCAGTTTTCACTTGACGCTAGAAATAGCGCTTCGTTATTTAGTGCTATGCTACCTATCTTTTGCATCGCCAATTATACGACAACGCGATGCATGCCCGCGTGATTTCTTAACAAATAGCGTATAAAATATAGCGCTAGAAAAATATTGTACACAAATATTACATATCACTAAAATGCCTAAAAGCGTAAACGTTTAACACAAGCAATTTTTTCAATAACTGTAATATTTATGCTCCATTTTACCACAAGAAAATATCTTAATCCCACTGTTTTTAATTATAACAATACATAATTTTAAACCAAGGCTTCTTTATGTAAGGGGCTGTCCATTAATCACGTGATGTTTTTTTAACATTTTTTAACCCCTCCCTCCCCCATGGTGATACGTGGTGAGGTTTAAGACTACCCCCCCACCCCCCACCAAAAATCACATGTATTTTTTAGTACCTACAAAGAATCTTAAAATGTTTGTAATACTATTTTTAGGTTTAGAATTCACGCGTTTGACGAAAAAATTAGTACACGTGATATCTTACTATACCCCCTCCCCCATGTGATATTTAGTGATTTTTGATGAGCCCCTCTCCCCCCTTTCGAATCTCACGTGATTAATGGACAGCCCCTAAGTATATGTATACTTACATTAAGTATACATATACTTACATATACCGGGTATGTACCCGGTGGATTCAGCTGCTGGCAAAAGCCAGTAGACGTGTCTTAAAAGCTTTTTTCCAGAGATTTTGTAATATTCGCGTGAAACGTTATTTTCAATGTAGCTACAAAAATACCGTGCTTATCTCAACTCGTTAAAAAACTGTTCGTTTAAGGTGGAAGCTCCACGCTAGCCCGCGAAATTCAAATTTTCGTACGTTTTTTGCAATTTGCCGGTATTTGTCAGGCTATACATTGAACAAAATATGATTCGCGCCTGTAATAGGTATTTAGTTACAGAATGATAATCATTTAAATCAAATAAAAAATAAAACAGCCCTCAAAGTGTATATAATTGTATTGATTGTCTATTTCATGAAAAAGTCATTCAATCCAATTTTATGCAATGTGAGAGGGTTGTATTGATGATATTAATGATTATAATTCTGACAAATACCGGCAAATTGCAAAAAATGTACGAAAATTTAAATTTCGCGGGCTAGCGTAGAGCTTCCACCTTAGTACAATATAAATTATAGTTACTCTATAATATTTTATATTATTGATTATCTTCAAATAAAAATAAATATGTTCAAACTCTGATAGCCTAGTTGTGTTACCAGTGGATTGTAAATTAGGCAAAGGTCTCAAGTTCAATGTCTGACCTTTCAAAATTACTTGCGTATTGATCAGATGCTCAAGTGGTAACGGAAAACATCCTGAGGAAACCTGCATGCCTGAGAGATTTTCTCGTTGACATGTGAAGTCTACCAACCTACAATTGGCTAGCAAAGTGGACTATAGCCTTATCTCTCTCAAATGAGAGGAGACCCGTGCCCAGCAGTGGGACAATAATTAGGTTGATGATCATCGTCATGTAGTCAATTTTCAACGTTTCTTTGTGTTTTTTGTTGTTGTTTTAGTACCTACCATAGCACACGCTATTCGCCAGTGTAAAATAAAAAAAATAAAAAAACATAACTTACATGAAAACAAGAATATAAATAATACAAGAGATATTCTAGAAAATTTAACCGATACGATCGGAGTAGCCATTTTTGTTTTAAGCTATAATATCTAATTGTTTCTTTTTTGATATTGTAGCTAATTAAAATTTTTACGCGAATTTTTATTATTACTGCCATTAAAATTATAGCGTCCCATATAATACTCAATTAATATTAGAGGAATACCTTGTTGCTTTAGTGGCCGTAAGTGCGAATGCTAACAAGAGGTTTTTGGTTTGATTCCCTGGTCGAGCAGAGTTATTGGGGTTTTATATGAAATTCACAGTAACAAGCAAGTTGGAGTTTTGATTTGTGTCAGTTTAACCTACCTACCTAGGTACCTAGATCTCTGGCGGTACCGTAACAATGCTACTGAGAATATCATAGAAAAAACCGAAACAGTCGGCGCAGTGATCAAGCGATCAGCTTCTGCGCCGCGTGTCGCGGGATCAGTCCCCGCACGGAACGGCCTGCAAGTTCTTGTTCTGGGTGTTTGTGCATTATGAACATTTATTTTTGTAAACACACCCACGACACAGGAAAATTTATTAAGTGAGGCAACGTTAAAAACTAACAACACTTTGCTCGACCTGACCATCGAAGTTAGGACCTCGCGCCTGATAACCCTGCCTGCGGCTACTAAACCAATAAGGCTGATAAAGATTATAAAATTAACAATATTTAATTGCATTGATAACCACAAACGCTTGTGTAAATTACTTCTAGCATAATAAACACGTGAACATATAATAGAGAGGAGTTTTTATTTAATCAAATAGCAAAAATGTTGAAATTGACTTTTGTTATAATAACATGTAAGTTGAAATAAAACTACTTTTTACGGATTTTATCGCGGTATATTGATTTTAACCCGACGTTTCGGAATCTTTACAGCATCCATGGTCACGGGCAGACAGGTGACGGTCGTCTTGAAGTTATAATTACTAACAGCTAGCTTACATTTTAAATTATTATTGACAATCCGATTTACACAGAACGAGCTCACCGTGTCCTTCGGTCGTGCAGTTTTGTTCTTGGATTTAGATTTAATAGAATCTATGATGGGGTTCCAAGCAGGTGGTAATACCCAGCCGTCTCCTCTATTGAAATGTGGGTGTTTTTTAATTTCAATAGCCTCACGAATCATCCTGGGCAGGAATCGGTTTTCTTTTGCATATGTAAAATGTAAGTTTTGATATTATTCCAGTGGTAGGCACGGATCTTCTCCCATTTGAGAGAGATTAGGCTATAGCCTATCAATCTAGCCTAGATAACATGTTTTATGCCATCTATAAGATCTCTCAAGCATACAGGTTTCCACACGATGTTTCTCTTCACTGTTACAGAACACCGCAGTGAAACAACAATAGTTGTTTCTGCGAGTGAGTAAGGTAACCAGAGCTTGTTAGAGAGAGACTATTCTGTAGGCTTGTTCTTATTCGGTCACTGAATGGATCGCTCCGTACTAGTACAACGTTTCAAATGTACTAGTTAGTTCTTCTAGTACTATTAGTACAGTAGTACCGTAGTACATTGAAAGACTAGATAACAAGGACCAAGTTGACAGTTGAATATTATCATGCGTCCCACTGTTTCGTGTACTGATTTTATATCAGTCCCGCTCGTTCTGTCGCGTTTCGTGTCTTTTTAGTACCCACATCCTACAGTACTATGTAGCGCGCGACTATTCGTTCAGAACCAGAGACTAAGAATTATTACATTGCAAACGAACGACGAAGTACTAAAAGAATGATGTACTAATAAGGAAAAGGAATATTTCTGTACTTGTCGGTGTCGAGAACTAGTTCCTATTAGTACAAAGTACATGTATTAACACAAGCCTACTATTCTGACAGCTTGGGAATATTGTCCATTTAGTAACTCCCCTATATTAAGAAATCTAAAACGGTTCTAAAAGGGTTGGCAACGGGCGGGCAAAACGTCTCAAATGTAAGGGCTGTAAGATTGTTTGTCACCCCAATGATATAAAAAATAAAACACATTATTTTCAGCCACTCTGTGGGTGTGTGAGGTTTGGAGTTGGTCCAGTCCTTCATTTATCATGTCAATGGGTCTGATGAAGATGGTTTCGGGACAAATTTTTGGCAGCTACAGTCCCCAAAAGTTGTTCCGTGAGCCATGGGGCAATCAACGCATGGCTACCAATTTGCTCAACTTAACTCAAACGATATGTAAAGGTTTGTAATCTTTGTACTTGTTTCTGTAATTTTTCTATTTTTTTTTCTTTAATGGCAGATTGATGAAAAATTATAATTTTCACTGTTGAATATCGAGGTTCTTTGCTTAAATTGAGCTGCCCGACTGGGGGAATACCTCCGCCTTACAGAACACCGCAGTGAAACAACAATAGTTGTGTTACCGTGAGTGAGTAAGGTTACCAGAGTTCTTTGGGGGAGTGACTATTCTGACAGCATGAGAATTATCTGCTGTTAGTTTAGTAACTCTTCTAATTTAAACCTAACTATTGGTTTCTACAGGGTCGGCAACGCGCAAGCGACATCTCTGTTGTTGCTAACGTTTAAAGGCATCGGTATTCAAGCACCTTAGCCTGTAAGTTTGTTTACCACTTATGTGGTAAAAAAAACTGATGATAAAACTACGAAAATCTATGAAAACCGTCTGGGACTTTGGGTATCACTTGCCACTTAAGAGAGACTAGTCAGGGTGTTAATTATAACCACTGTTATAAGTAACACAATGAACATACAACACATTACATTACCTAGCTTTTTCTACGACAGTCTTATAATACAAAAAAGAATGATCGAAAACGAACTCTGTAAAAAGTTATGCGTGGTTATTTATATCTACATAAAAAAAATATATGCGTCGAATTGAGAACCTCCTCCGTTTCTTGTTTCGTCTGTTGTAAAATACAAAAAACACGTATAATGCACAGCTGACGTTGGACCGTGGTGGACTACCATAATATTAGTACATATTTTATCTATGGTAATACCCGCGTCAAACAAATGAACGAACGAACGCGCGAGTGAGTTTGCAAGACGTACCAATTTGGTACCTTTCTGTTTTGCAAGCACGCATTGAGCGGATAGTGTTGCGATTTGCTATTGAATAAATTGAATTTTTGGCGGGATCAAGCGGCCATGTTGTATCTGTCTGTACTACCTTACCTACTGTCATTACTGTCATTACAAAACTGTGTCCTTATTCTAGATGCCATGTACAAACTTCGTATGGCTGATTTAATTCAAGAACAATATAAGTATACGCTACCATACGAGCTTGGATTGCTTGCTTCTAGTATAATGGATAATTTCAAACACATGCTCAAAATATATAGATACTATTCAAGAGAGTTCGAGTTCAAAAACAAGCATTTCGATACAGATAAAATACTGAACGCCTATCATATAATGCGTAAGTACTTTTGACCTGTGTCTTTATGCAGGGTCTGATCCAAGGGTTGGAATCCAAGGGAGGTAATAAGGGAGCTTATGAGTTGGGCCTAGTTCAAAATAATATACCTAAGTACTTTTGTTTTTAATTACAATTATATAGAACTGCCTTGTTGGTCTAGTGGTCGCTAAGTGCGACTGCAGAGCAAGAGATCTTGGTTTCGATTCCCAGGTCGAGGAAAGCGTTATTGGAACGAATTTCCTCATGGGGCATTGCGGAGGGGTACCGTAGCCGGCGAAATACGTCCGTAACGCGTGAGATTTTTATGTATATAATAATTGACCGAATAATTATTTTCTTTATACCTCGAATAGAACTTGAAAGTGTCCCGCGACGCCATTTCTATTATTTTTTTATAATAAGGAACTTCGTTCCTAGCTGGTGTCCCAAGACACAACAGTTTTTTTGGGAATTTTCTATGAAATTCTCACTATCTCACCTTAAATAATATTTTATTTCTGTAAATAGACATTTTTAAAAGTCAATGTAGTAGGTTATTAACTTTGTAGCGCCGGGGTTTCCTAACTGACGACCTCTTAGAAAAAACACTCAAATGAATTAAGAAAATTATGCTAATTCCTCTCAAATGGGACCTGTAAGAGATAATGAGTCCCGTGCCCAGCAGTGGGAGAGTAATTGGTTGATGATGTTGATGATGCTCTTTTATATATTTTGTATGCGAAGGTGATGAACTAAAGTCTGATAATGATACGTTCAACGATGTTAATACAATTTTTATATTTCATTTGCATGTAGAAGGCGATTACAATTTGATCAGGGCCGAGAGGGATTTGTACTATGACGTCATAGACCGACATGAGCGTAAACGCAAATGGGACGCAAAGTATGGGCATCGGCATGGCAAGAAGATCAAACGGAGATCCATGGACACCGAGATATTACATGACTCCTTATTGCCAAGATTTGAGGAAAACAAGAAAGTAAACGATACGCAATGGAGAATAAACACTAACGATGTAGAGGAAGAAGAGTATAAAAAGAAATTGAGGTATTTGAAGTGGGCTGATCAATGGAAGGGATTCAACCCAGAGATAGAAGGTATACATATACCACAAAAATTAGCAGCCATGGGGCTGGCAAACGCTAGTAACTTCCACGTAAAAGAACTTAAAGGCGTTGTTTAACCTTTTGAACGCTCATTATCAAATATTTAAATAACTATTAAGTAATATTATTATGTAATTTTGGATAAAGAAGGCGGAGGACAGAGTGTTATGGCGCAGCAGTGTGGGAGAGGCCTATGCCCAGCAGTGGACTGAATAGGAGTGATAGGACTGATTTCATAGAAGTAATTTTGTGTGCTGTGTACCTACATACATAAGTAATAATTGCAGATATACCCAGATTTAAAGCTGTATCAATAAAATAAATAAAAGTAGTAATTTTTTTTTATTATTGTTTTTCTGTGACCACACTGTCGAGTAAAGGCGACGCGACGTTGGCGCACAAGTCACGCTTGCGCATGTGGAGTATAGCCGACTTTGGCAGTCAAAAGGACCGCCTTTGAGCACTAACTACCGTCCTATTATCGAAATATTGCATAAAATTAATAGTTAGGTACCAGAATTTTTAAACGGATAAAATTATTATAAATAGCTAAATTGAATGATTTTTTTTTAAACTAATCGAGTAGGTAGGTAAGCTATTGTACGGTGGCTACACAGAACAGAAAAAAAGAGTGGAAGTGGTACGTGACAAAATTGGTATGGAATTTCCTTCACAGATTGAGCATGTGATAAATAAGCACATAACTTCCGAAAAGTCACTTTTGCGTGGCTTTGGTTTGAGCTCGAGACCTGTGACACCTCAGTCCACTGGTGCACTACCACAGTTCCAAGGTACATTACATTAATATTTGTGACTGTCTCGTCGATCTAGTGTGGTCGAACGTGCGACCGCTGTAGCAGTAAGTCCTTGGTTCTATTCCCAGGTCGAGCAAAGTGATATTGGGTTTTAATATGAAATTCTCAGTAGCAGCTCGGAGTTTGGAATCGTGCCCGGTTGATGAGTATGTAAGTCCTTATTACATGGGACCTAAAACATCCCGGCGAACATGTGAGTGTAGGTACATGTATAGCTCTGCCTAACCTTTTTCAGTAGCAGCTCGGAGTTTGGTTTCGTGACCGGATGATGGCAATAGCCTCACCCCCTATTATGCACATGGGGCCTAAGAAATACCGGCGAAAAGTGGATGTACATTAGTACACCTCTGCCTTCGACAGGAGTGATGGTACATATCGCATCTTTAGAATGAAAGTGACCTAACCCAAAAACAAGAATTTTTGATTTTGCCATTAACTGACCTTAATAGGACTAGGCTCTAAAACCCTGTGGAGGAAAAGAGACCAATCTATTTTGTGACTTCGGTTACTTTCATTTTATTCGGTCAATTAATTCTAAGGGTGCGACGCACCCTTTGAATGTAATTTTGAAATGAAATGAAAAATTCCTGTAATTTTGAGTTCGGTCACTTTCATTCTAAAGGTGCGATATATTGTTATGCAAGATTACCCCATATGTTTATTATAATTGTGGTTATATGTCAGCACACCTCTGCCTTACTACATAGGGATGCAAGCGTGATGTCTTTCAACCATATTGATTAAATTTAATCATATCCAGGCGAATTTGTCGAACTAAGCAAGTGATAGAAAGTTGCAATCAGAAAATCGGCTACATTGCTAACTGCTGTCAGAAAATTCCCTTTTTAAATTAATTTTATAATATTACTAAATGTAAATATGTATATATTGCATTATTTAATATGGCAGCACTGAATATTTATTTATTATTGTAAATATGAATAGCAACACTGTTATAGGTAGGTTTTACAAGCTTTTAAAGTTCAATCATAAAATTGCAATAGTCAATAAACATTTAGTGCGAAATTATTACAATATCGCTTTTATTTCACTAATATTGAGAAATCGATTAAAAATCTGACAGCTATTTGCGGTGTTGCCAGATTTCTGATTGCACCTTTTTAATTTTTTCATCGCAACGGACAAAAAGAAAATCTTCAACATGACGTTAAAAGCTTTTTTTAATATTTATGTACAATATATTATGAAGTCAAATGTTACATGTTCGTAATTTTGGTCTTAGCTCGACGAGGCACAATTTGTTTTGACAAAAACTGTTCAGCAGTTTAGGAGATACGCCTTAGGGTGTAGACAGACGACCTTACAAAGGCAGCTGGAGATCGGTGGATTTGAGGGAAATATAATCAGTTCAAGTCTTTCTTCACCAGTGAACGTCAGATATGGTGATGAATGATGATCATAATCTATATTATCTTTATTATATACACTTTCAATAGATGACATGATATTATCTTCTCGATTTAATAATTTAAAGTTTGAATCGATATAAACAAACCTGAAAGATTTATAATTACATAAAAATACATTTCAATAATATTTATACACTATACACTGATCAAATGTGTATCTACGATTAAAATTTCGAAATAAATCATGTTGTCGTGACCTCCTAAATTGCTGAACCATTTTCGATTAAATATTCTTATACGATGTTTTTATTAAATGTTACAGAGGTTTTATTCGCCCAAATTGAACCTCGTTCTTTTATATATATTTTTAAAGGTTCTCTTTAAACAGTATGTATAAATGATGATTATACACATTTTTTTATTAAATTTAACATTTCTTTATTATTATTATTATTAGAAAAAATCGAATACTTGTTTTTAATCCCAAAATCTATATTTATTATATTATTTAAGAAATTGCAATACATCAATCTGATATATCGATAAATATTATAACATTTATCATACACATAATCCGATAGGACCGCCACATGCAAACGATAAGTCGTAGCGACTAAACAATCGCTCATGTGTAATAAGCCTTAAGTTTCTTTTTCTTTCAATTTTAAACCACTTAACACTATTATTATAAAAATTTCGAACGACAATTTCTGTACATTTTATTTACAATTTTTAAACCAAATTTTAGAAAAAAAAGTTTATTATATATATATGTATAAATATTATGAATGCCATACTCACTTTTTCAAAAGAACTTTACGAAATAATTCTACCCTCCTTATAAAAAAATTGGCATGCATTTATAAACAGACACGTGTCACATTAAGATTTCGTAGCGTGTATGTATTAACATAGACTATTATCTAAAAAATAGTTGCATTACTGGAAAGTGACGCAATAATCCGGCATTCAGTTATACGGATAATTAGCTGGGAACTAGATGGCGCTGTTTCATAATAACCGCATACTTATTTTTTGTTATACAACAATTTGTTTATGATTTAAACGTAAAATGGATCTTAATGTATATAAAGTATCATAATACAGTTTTATTTGTGTCCGTTACCCCAGCAAGAAAGTTGCTCCTAGAGTAACATATACTGTAAATGTGCGCTAATTAAAAAAAAATGTGTGCCCTGTCCTTTTGGAAATAACGGAAAAAATCTGTTTCTGCTGGAGTAACACTGTTCCAGCAAGAAAATTCTCTTGTTTTATGTATTTCGAAAAAGCATGATTACTTCGAAATAATAAATATCTTTTTAAATCTAATTCTGTCACAAATACGCATAAATTAAGAGGTATTTGTGTTTTTATTCTACAGGCGCACATACAATGGTTTCCGAGATACACGATTTAACAAAACATTATCCCAGCAGGAAACGCAATATCTCGAAAACCTGAAGACGCACAAATTATATTTCCAGCGCACATTTATGCACTAATATAAGCTGTCTACACATGCACAAAAATTTTCCCTCCGATCAATAGTTTTCTTGCTGGAACAACGTTACTCCAGCAGAAATTGTTTTTTTTTTTTTTTTTTCGTTTTTTCCATAACGACAGGGCGCACAATTTATTTTTATTTGGCACATATTTACAGCAGACTACACACTAATTATACGTACCACTCATGTCACTCTAGAAGCTACTTTCTTGCTGGGGTAACGTACACGTCTTAATTTTGATCTTACAGATTTACTGACAAGAATAAAAGTATAAACTTTAATGCCAACGTTCTGGATTTTTTTACAGCACCCACTATCACGTGCAGACAAAAAATTGTAGTTATATTTCAATGCCTTCAATTCGCGTGAGTGTGAGAAGTAAAACTTTATCTTTAAAACGCTATTAATTTCGGAAAAATACAAATAAAAATATCTTCAGACCTTCCTTTTCATTTATATCCATTTATATGAAGAATGTTTTTAATATTCAATCTTTAGCAATATATGATGTTCAATTGCTGTTTTTAGGGTTCCGTACCCAAAGGGTAAAAACGGGACCCTATTACTAAGACATCGCTGTCTGTCCGTCCAGCTGTTTGTCTGTCACCAGGCTGTATCTCAAGAACCGCGATAGCTAGACAGTTGAAATTTTCCCAAATTATTTATTTCTATTGCCGCTATAACAACAAATACTAAAAACAAAATAAACGGGGGGCTCCCATGCAACAAACGCGATTATTTTAATAATCTATATCAATAATGGCAACCGGTAGGCATTTGAAATATTCACAAAATACTCAGTTGTATTTTCACTTTAATAATAAATAATAAAATGTTTAAAGGGGGGTATTTCCCATAAAAAGATTATATTTTTTGCCTAATTTTGTACTGAACTCTTCGTGCGTGGGTCCGACTCGCACTTAGCCGGTTTTTAAGGTTTAATTTTAATAGTAATCCTAATAATCTTGGATACGAATATAAAATTATATGGTTTAAGGGAAATAAAAGAAAGCCTTTACACATGCTACATTGTCCTACAATTACATATATTATTATGACATGTACACATTTCTTGAGATAATACATACACGTATAAATCATCTATTATATAATTTTAGTGCAAATATTCTCTCACTAACCACGTTAAATAGTCTTGTTGGAAAAGTGATTTTCCAGTCATGCACAAATCAAAATATCTTTCGTGCATTTTATTACATACACGCCATTCTTTCAAGGAGGGTAGTCACAATTTTCGTATCGTACACTTAATAAGTACTTGAATAGTTAGTACAACTAAACGATTTAGTCGACTATCTCAATTTAAAAACTAATAGCTACATTTGATAGTTTTTTTTATCAAACACATATGAGGGTAGGCAGATTTTAAAATACCTATAAGCGTTGACTTACTCCGGTGTGGAATCATTTTTTTTTAATTCATTCATTGAATGATTTCATATTCCTACGAATCTCATAAACAGACGCGAAAATTTGTATGGATGTATGTGTGGATGTATGTTACTCTTTCACGCGAAAACCGCTTAATGGATTTGAATGGAATTTGGCATACAAAAATACATATTACTGTGGAACTTATATAAATCTCATCTAGTTGTTGCAGCCGTAGGCTTTTAACACCGACGTCGGGTATAGCCGACCAATGAAAGTGTGTGCACGACACTTGTCGTTCCCTGCCGACGCAGTGGCATCGTCGGCTATACTCGACAATAGCGTTGTAAAATATTGAATGATGATATTGATAAATAATTCATAATAACTATGCAGTGACTAACTTCTAACATAACTTTTTAAAACAAAGTTTTGTTTATCTTATTATTTTATATAGCAATAAGCAATAAAGTTTTAAAATTTCCAATTCGAAACCGTTATTTAAAAATCTGCCTTCCCACAATTTATTTTAAAATAAGAATACAAATAACAATAATACTATTCAAGTACATAATTCGAATTTACACATCGGGCAACACCGAATGTTTTCTTTCACATTAAAGTTATTTAAGTCAAATTTCGTTTTAGAATTACAAAAATTTTCGTATTTTTCAGTCCTTGAAAACATTGTCCTATTTAGATATATAACGGGCGTATACGAGCGGGTTTTTTTAAAATATTTTCGCTGATGGCAACCTTTTCTTGTTAAAACACACATTTAAAAAAAACGCTCGCATAATATATCAGCCCTTATAATATCTGTGGTTAAAAAAGTGTCCAGCAATACTTGAAATATTTGTATAATTACATAGTCTTCACGAATGACTTCATCATAGCGTGTGAAGAAAAATGAAACCAAAAACGCTTTAGTATAAGAATCAAAGTCTTTCGACGTTTACAATTTCGCATTTTACGAATTTAACGATATTTTTCAATAGATGTTCATATCAACTGGATTTTAAATTAAAAAAGCAACGATTTAATCCCTGCATACCATTTTTTCCTCGTCCACATTCATACATCTTATCATACATGCGCGCTGGTGTATGTTGTATTAAATATCACAGGCAACGCGCGAGCGACACTTCTCGTGTTGCAAACGTCCATAGACTACGGTAACCGAGGCTTGTTCACCTTCGTGGTATGAAATAACCTCCTCCTTTTGGAAGTCGGTTAATTAAAAAATATGCTTCAATTGAACTTAGATCCGTCGTAACGTAAACGTGAATAATTTAAATGAATTATTAACAAAATGGGACACTTTTTTATCACAGATAGTAATAATTTATGAATTTGATAATCCATGTTTCAAATAGATATTTTATTATACATGAGACTTAACAAACATCGATATATTGCGAGCTTTTGGTGTACAAGAGAAATCGTTCGCTTAACATTTTGGAGAATAAATTACATAATTTTTCTTTCTAATAAACTGAATAGAAGTTTAAGTTAAGTTCAGTTCTATTCAAACTTAACGACGGTTCTGAACATCGTGCGTACCGGTGTGCAGAACGCAATAATTATTAGCCAATCCGCACGACTATTGGCTCTAATTGCACTCGCTGCTAACTTCCGAGCCGCCATGAAATTTGAATGGAACTTTATAGAGGGTTTCAACCGTCCAATAATGGTAGATTGTTCGCTAACGGGAGAAAGTGAAGTTCAAAATCATTCATGGACGCAGGTTTTATATCGTGTCAAAATATGAGCTCAATCATCCTAAACCTAGGGTTGTAAAAAATAGCCTACGACCGATTCTCAGAGCTACCAAATATACATACAAAATTTCATAATAATCCGTCTAGCCGTTTCGGAGGAGTTCAGCGACAAACACTGTGACACGAGATTTTTATAAATAAGATATAGAATCTGGACATAATTATTATTACCAAGAACGGCGTAACTGCAGAGATATGAGGTAACGCTAGACTGACGGTGATATACTGGATAAGGAAGGCGGACGACAGTGTTATTGCGAAGTTTGGGAGTGGCCTATGCCCAGCAGTGGACTGCGATAGCCTGAGTTCATTGAGGCTGACGGTACCTTCTTATATTATAATAATATATTATAATTCTGGCGTTATCTTACAGTATCTAGAATTTTCCTTTAACATAACTTAAACTTCTTCTTCAGTCAGTAAATCATCTAGCTTCTCATTCCATACAAAATTGTTTCAACAAAACGTGTTTTTTTTTGGCATATTTTTATAAATTAGGTATTAGGTAAGCAATGTTACGCGCAAAAGACAAGATCATGTACTGGTCAAATCATAACTATTGAGATCCCAAGGCACGCTTATTTTGTATCGAAAGAGAAGCTAGAAAATCTACACCAACAGGCAACAAATGACAACATGGTTTTAAAATATCAACTTCACTTTATATAAAACAAAAAACTCTCTCAACAACTTCACTTTTTAACCTATCTGGCGGACTTCCCCGGTCTTTCGCAGTCCTCGGTGCATCTACAGTCTTCTGAAATTGAATCCAGAGACATGAGGCTTTCCTGAGACTGTCTCAAACAGGCTTTGCACCTAGAGTCCACTGAATTGCCGCTTTCCGAGACCGATTCTAAAGACCTAAGGCTTTCAACGGAAGTCAGTTTATACGAACGGCGGAATTCTGCTATTTCTTCCTCTGTCATATTTAATGCTAGAAGAGAATCTCGCGCTATTTTCCCTAAAGAAGAGACTTTCTTCTTCTTTTTAGTCAATATGCTTTCCATTTTACTTAAAGGACATGGTTTGTTCAAGCTTTCAGGCAGAGATTTCGGGCTGGACCCACTTCTGGTGCGCAATTTCGTCCGTCTTTCAGGTATATCGCGTGGCGTCGTGCTTTCTGGCACTTTGAAAGCTATAGTCTTAGCCTTAGGACTCTTTTCGTCTTGCAGCTGCGATAAATCTTCGAGAGAATTAGATTTCTTTAACTTCGCCCGTTCGGGTATGATCGGGGATGTTCGTAGTCCGATTATTTCTTTCGCTGTGAACACGTTGTCTTGTAGACTGTCGTCGACGACTAGTTCTGGTGAAAGGTCGAGGATTTCTTTGATTTCGGCCTCTTTAAGCTCTTCGGCTAAAGAGCCTTGCTGAGCTGTAGTATTAACTATGCTTTCGGCGCCAATTTCAAAGTCTCTATTCTCATAAATTAGGTAAGACAATGCGTCTTTGCCTAGATCTATACCCTCAGCGCTTTTAGGACCAGTCTCGATATCCGTTACTCTACTTTCAATGGACAGATCGCTATCAACTTTAACATCGTCTATATAAGCTAGCTGTAAAGGATTTTCTTCGTCTAGCGTCTCCTCAATAGTAGCTATGGGTGCCAATTCACTTTGGACTTTGATTTCTTCGATTTTAGGCTCGCTTTTCAGTGTGGCTTCCCACACATTCACCGTTGGGTTTTTGACTTGTCTCTCTAATTCTACGGCTAAGGCTTTCGTGTTTGTCATGCTCGATGTCAAAGTATTCTCTGGACTAATGTTTTCTTTTATTCCTCTAATGACTTTACTAGGCAGTTTATCAACCGGCTGGCCATTATCGGCGCTATTCTGTTTCTCTAAAGAATTCTCTGAACCGGAACTCCTCAGAACTGCGGCGAAGGAGCGAGGTCTGGCATCTCTCTCCTGTCCGCTCTCCTTATCCTTTAAGAGATCTACGTCTCCACTTCTCTTCTCTTTATCTACATCACTTATCTGCTTCGAAGTATTACTAATTACGCTTAAGTCTAAATTTTGTACTATTATATCTTCGGTGGTATTGGTAACTCTTTCTTCTGCGATCTCACTCTCTTGCGTGGGGAACGAGTGGAATTCGCTCAACGTATTATCGGTATCCGTAGATGGAGTTTTAGAGTCCAATTTCCTTGAGAAAGACTCATCAACGAAGGAGACTTGTACTCTTTCCGACAGAGTTGAGTCTGTAGCTTCAGAGCTATCTTCTTCTCTATCTGTTCTCTCTATCGTGCTGCCCCAGGACCAGAACGAGCTGGTTAGAGATGAGTCTTTTCTGGGTGGAGTGTTTGAAGCAGATTTCTTTTCATCATCACTGGTCAAACTTCTGGAGAATATGCTACTTGGATGCTGAAACAGGCTCAGCAATTTCTCTAGATGTGAAGGTTTAGTTTCCTTTTCATCAGGGCGTGGTATATGGAAGCTAGATGATGGAGCTACCCAGGATATCTTCCTCATCCGATCCAAACCTTTACTCTTCAAAGCAGGCACATCCAACAAGCTTGAAGTCCGTTTAGGAAAGGTTTCTACCAGCTGAAATCCTTCAGGCTTTTTGACGGTATCTTTCAAACTAGAATTGTTGGTTAGAGTACCCTCATTGGAAGAATTATCCTCTCTATTCTCTAGAGGATGCTGCAAAGAGTATTCTATCCCTGAATCAGCTGATGTGACCATGAGTTTGTCTTGTCTCCCTGAGTCTAAGGAACTGACACTGGCCTCTAGACTCGACAAAGAGTCATGTATACGTTTTGTCTTCCCAAAAATTGGAGACACACTCTCGTTTGAACTTAGTGATAGGTTTAAGAAATTGCCACTATTCACGGGGGTAGCTTCACTCGCTGATTCCATACTGCTTTCGTTAGACAGTACAGTCCCACATTTTCGTCTATCTAACTCCTGTACCGTCTTATTCTGTTCGTTCAAACTTTCCATTGAACTTCCAGAAATTTCCAGCGAAGAATTGCTATCAAACACACTCCGTTGCTCCCGCCTGTTCTCCATCAGTCTAGAAACTTCTAGATCCGGACTGTCCAGGCTGGACTCGCTTTTGTTTTTTTTTAGAACTACACTATCAGCAGGTACTTTTTCATCTAAACTATTTTTTACTAGAACTTTCATTTCGTTAATAATATTACCTAAGTCTTCAGTTATTGCTACGATGTTTACCATAGCGTTGTCTTTATTTTGGTCACAAAACACTTTGGCCATGTCACTGTTCACTTTTTTATCACTTTTCACCACATCACTATATTTTAAATCACTTTTAACTAGTGTTGGGTTTATAATACTAACATCTATCACATTTGTGTCGGGTTTAAAGTTTGTTAATTTAGTTTCACTTAAGTCTTTGGGAATAACACTCGACTCTTGAGTGGATACGTTTGATTTTGATTGAGCATCAGACTTTATTTCGGCTTTAGGAGGCACATTTTCTAGTTGACTGCTCAACTCGATATTTGTTCTATCAGAACTCTTGTTGGCGGTTGAGTCAGCGGGCACATTGCACGCCGATTCAATAATTCGGGGCTGTACACTCATTTTTAAGTCCCATACCGTGAACTCTACTAAGGCATTGGACTTGCTCGACTGAGTATTACACTCAACATTAGATGTCTTGCCGGGCACAATTGACTTATCACTACTTTTACAGTTTTTCTGTGTTGTATGAGTTGAGTCACAGTTTTCAGACTCAAACTCGCACTCAGATAACGATTCTTCTATAGTAGCTATTGAGCTTTTCGGTAAAATCGAATGGGAAGACGATTTAATGGTATTTTTATCTTTCAGTTGAGTCTTCGGTTCTGTATTTATTTTAATGGAAGATTCAAGTTTTGGAAGCTCAATTTTCTGAGACTCAGTTTTGATTAAACTTGGAGGCTCAACTCGCCTTCCAGACTCATCTGGCGCGTTTCTCAGTTGATTTTTCGAGTCTGTTTCGAGTTGAGTACATGTTTGTGCCGTGTTTTCATTAGTTTTACTGGTAGAAGGTATATCATCACTAACTTGACTGGATTTATCGTTTTTAAGTTTGATTTCAGACTCAATTTTTACTAAATTCTTATCATGGTGGAGTTGAGTTGTGACTAAATTCTTTACAGCAGTTGGTTGAGTACATTCGCATTTTACTTGTGTAGGATTGTGTCTAGTAATATCAGGTACATTTTGAACTTGAGTCGATGTCTCATTTTTGAGTTGAGTCGGCTCATTTCTTAGTTGAGTTGTGACATTATTTTTTACTATACTTTCTTGCGGTATATTTTCATTATTGACTGGAATTTCAGACTCATTTTTTATCTGTACCTCAGTTTTAATATGAACTGAGCTTTTGTCAGGTTCAGATTTAACTTGTTCGTTTTTATTCTGTCTCATAATTTCACTTCTAACTTGTGTTGTAATCACTTTTTTAACCTTTGGTTCATTTCCAATTTGAACTGCCACCTCATTTTTAACTGTATCTTTACTTATAGAAGGTTTATTATTATCTGTAGTGATTTCATTTTTAATTTGTGTGTGTACTTCATTTTTAATCTGTGCTGCTGGCGTTTGTTTTGTCTCAGTTATGAGTTGAGCCGCTTCATTCTCAAGTTGAGTCTCACATTTAACTTGACTAACTGTCTGCATCGCTTCATTTCTGGCCTCATTTCTGAGTTGAGTGACGACTTCGCTCTTGACTTGAGTTGAGCCATCGTTTTTGGACTGGCTCGCCTCATGTTTCAGTTGAGTGACGATTTCGTTTTCAAGTTGAGTATATATCACAGTTTGTGGTTGAGTAAGCGCCGGACTGGGCGGCGGCGGGGAGGGGGAGGGGTTGTACACTGAGTCGTAGTTTCTGGTCACCGAGAACCTCGATGGTGATTTTCTGGGCTGGCTGGATGCGGGATGTACTTGTATTTGTGGTGGCTCCATGACCTGGAAAGAAGATTTTTTCTTTATTTAGTACACGTATAGAATAAAAGAATTGGTTGTCTGTAAAGTTGGTTTACGGACGATAATTGTACGTGATAACAAGCCGAACGCTTGAGCCGATCGTGCTTCTCTGTCGCTTGTTCCGCGCTCTCGCTTACACGCTCGACTCAGGCGGAACGTGACAATTTTTCGTACGTGCAGCCGGTGTTTATAAATTTATAAGACATTATCACGTCAGAAAAGCACGGATTTTATAGCAGTATATTAATATTACTTTCATCTGGCGTGTTGGTGTGAAACGTTGAAATTATTGAAGTTTCGGCTTTAAACGGATGCAACATATTAATGGGGCGTGACTTCCAAAATAAATAAAGAAAGATATAATGTTTATTTTAAAACAACATAGACCTTATGTACAGTCGGCTAAGAAACTAGTATACCAGTTTCGACAAACAATTCTGTGACATCTAATTACCGCTAAGGTAATTGAGAGGTAAGAAGAGATGTTCGGAGATGTGTTTTGAATAACCAATAATCAATCAGATATCGTTGAGGAGACGTGGAAATAATGAAATGTGATTGGTTATTCAAAACACATCTCCGAACATCTCCTCTCCGCTTTGATGTAAACCGGGCCTAACGTTGATGTACAGTCGGCCTAAAATGTGGTCGACCACCTTACTGTTGAGGTTCATTTGAATGTCACGGAACAACTAGGCCGATCTCCTCTCCGCTTTGGTGAAAACATACCTGTACCACTCGGAAGCGTGAGGGGGGGCAGTACATTCTGGTGGGCGTAGAGGATGATGATGAAGTGGAGCCGCTGCTGTCCGTCGACGAGTCGCGCTCCGGCGTCACCCGCGTTACCTGCAAATTTATGCAAATTATATATTAATAACTAGTGTTTCAACAGTCTCGGGTTCACGCAGGTTGATTAAACTGTAAACTTCACTGATTTTTTCATATGGATCCCATACTTATTAAAAAAAAAATATAGCTTATATTCATCATGGATAGCGTAGCAATCTAATGGTGAAGGAATTATTCAAATCGATCCAGTAGTTTCGGAGCATGCAATGCAAACAAACAACCAAACAATAATATTAGCATAGACTAGCTTCCACTCGCGGTAAAAATATAGACTGAGAAGCTACCTTAAGCCTTTTGAACATGGAAAAAAACCGGCTAGGTGCGAGTTGAACTCGCACACGAAGGGTTCCGTACCATTTACCGGTTTTTATCGCCGTTATTTTAATGCAGAGCAAAAAGGGCAAAAAAATCACGTTTATTGTATAGGAGCGCTCCCCTTAAATATTAATTTTATTCTATTTTTAGTATTTGTTGTTATAACGGCAATATTAACAGGTGATGAGACAACCTGGTGACAGACAGACAGACGGACGGCTAGCGGAGGCTTAGTAATATGGTCCCGTGGGTATCCTAGGGCTACGGTACCCTAAAAACGGGGAGAATATATTTATTTCGGCATTTATTACGGCTGATGCGTCGCTGAATATCATATTCTCAAAAGACCACATTCGTAAATTATCCCATATACACCCCGTAAAAAAAGAAACAGAAGAACACGCTACGTTCGGTTGTCGCAGTGGGTCACAGTTCCCCCCTGCGACAACCGAACGTAGCGTGTTTCAAGAATGTGGTGTTTTACTAATGAGCTATTTTGAGAATTTGATATTTAACGAAAGAGCGAATAGGGCATGAGTATGTTATGTAAAATTAAAATACATAGTATGTAAGATGTATTTTTGTTGGAGATGAGTGTATGTATGTATGTATGTGAGGTACCGGCGCCGGGGACGGCAGCGGCGAGCGGAGCCGCCCCGACAGGCGGGAGTGTATGTATGTATGTATGTGAGGTACCATGAAGCGTGAGTGCGGATGTGGCGCGGGCACGGGGCTGCCCGCCGGGGACGGCGCGGGGGACGGCGCCGGGGACGGCAGCGGCGAGCGGAGCCGCCCCGACAGGCGGGAGTGTATGTATGTATGTATGTATGTGAGGTACCATGAAGCGTGAGTGCGGATGTGGCGCGGGCACGGGGCTGCCCGCCGGGGACGGCGCGGGGGACGGCGCCGGGGACGGCAGCGGCGAGCGGAGCCGCCCCGACAGGCGGGAGTGTATGTATGTATGTATGTATGTGAGGTACCATGAAGCGTGAGTGCGGATGTGGCGCGGGCACGGGGCTGCCCGCCGGGGACGGCGCGGGGGACGGCGCCGGGGACGGCAGCGGCGAGCGGAGCCGCCCCGACAGGCGGGAGTGTATGTATGTATGTATGTATGTGAGGTACCATGAAGCGTGAGTGCGGATGTGGCGCGGGCACGGGGCTGCCCGCCGGGGACGGCGCGGGGGACGGCGCCGGGGACGGCAGCGGCGAGCGGAGCCGCCCCGACAGGCGGGAGTGTATGTATGTATGTATGTATGTGAGGTACCATGAAGCGTGAGTGCGGATGTGGCGCGGGCACGGGGCTGCCCGCCGGGGACGGCGCGGGGGACGGCGCCGGGGACGGCAGCGGCGAGCGGAGCCGCCCCGACAGGCGGGAGTGTATGTATGTATGTATGTATGTGAGGTACCATGAAGCGTGAGTGCGGATGTGGCGCGGGCACGGGGCTGCCCGCCGGGGACGGCGCGGGGGACGGCGCCGGGGACGGCAGCGGCGAGCGGAGCCGCCCCGACAGGCGGGAGTGTATGTATGTATGTATGTATGTGAGGTACCATGAAGCGTGAGTGCGGATGTGGCGCGGGCACGGGGCTGCCCGCCGGGGACGGCGCGGGGGACGGCGCCGGGGACGGCAGCGGCGAGCGGAGCCGCCCCGACAGGCGGGAGTGTATGTATGTATGTATGTATGTGAGGTACCATGAAGCGTGAGTGCGGATGTGGCGCGGGCACGGGGCTGCCCGCCGGGGACGGCGCGGGGGACGGCGCCGGGGACGGCAGCGGCGAGCGGAGCCGCCCCGACAGGCGACGCTCCTCCTCGCCGCCGCCCATGCCTTGCTACAAGCAGAAATACAAACAAAAATATATGAGCCGCGCAAGCTAAATAATTATAAAAAAAAAAAGGAATGAGTTGATTGTAGGCTGTTGGCGCCGCGGACAGATCGGGCTGAGGAGGGAATCAGACATACGAAGGACGAAAGGACGAGGATCCGTGTTTCAATGCATACGTGACTGACTCGCATTCGATCGGACGCTTTAGCAACATATGCATGCCATTTTTTATGCTCAACTAACTGATTTTCGCGACTTCGTCCACGTGCATTTTAACGAAAATAAAAAAAAGTTTCATAATAACTTTGCACCCGTTTTACCCCCTTAAGGAATGAATTTTCAAATATCTATTCTTAGTGCGTTATAAAAGGAACCCGTGGTTGCTTAGCTCGGAATAGATGGCGCTGTGTCATAAAGTCCAGAAATATTTATTTATTTTATTTTTATTATTGATTGAATTAGGGATCCTGGCCCTTTAGTCCGTGGTAGCGCATCGGTGAGGGTACGCGTTGTTTGTCTCAATCAAAGTCAAAATACAATTTAATCAAAGTAGGCCAAATTTAATTGGCCCTTTTTGACAATAAAGACATCCCCCAAAACCGCGAATAAAGAGTAAAAAAAAATGAAATTATAAAAGTAATTTCCTTCGCACCTACTCAAAGAGCAGTTGTGAGTTTACTGAACACCGCGCGGCACTCAATAGATGAATGCTGAATGTTTGGACGAAAGCCCGAGCCATATTTATTTTTTAGTCCTATATTTCCTCGATCGAGTAAAACTGTATGTGATTACAGTCAAAACCGGATAAAACGACATTAAAGGGACCGCACCAATTCGGACGTTATATCCGGTAGTTTTTAAAAAATTTAAGTCTCAAACGCGCAAGAGGTTCGTAGGGGGAGGAATAAGTAATAAAAATCCTTCGTATATATTAGAATAAGTTTGAAAATTGTTCATATTGTTTTGTTTTGCTGGAACAAGTAAAACGGTTGGTCGTTATAGCTGATGATTTTATCGTCGATAATGATTATCCGACGTTGTTATAGGCGGTATGTTTACTCATTGTTTATATAGGGATTCAGCCGGGACCTTGCGATTCGGTCGTAATAACCGATCCGTGGGTCTTCTTACCCTCAGCAAGCAGGCGGTGTGGCAGGTGAGGCTGATCTTCCTGTGCGCGCCGCGGCCGTCGTCGTCGAGTCTGGCCGCGGGCTCGTTCCGGCCGCACGCCGCGCGGATCTCGCGGGTTATTCGCCGGACTAGGGCAGCTTCGTTGTCCTCGGCTGACAGGTTCGTTGACTCCTGTGAATGGAGAAAATATTTCTTTAGAAGAAGAATATCAGCTAGGTGACGTCCACTGCTGGACATAAGCCTCCCCCGAAGATTTCCGCAACTACCGGTCTTGGGGCATCCAGCGGATCCCAGCCTAAAAAAAATAGACTGTGAGAATTGTAAGTGTTTTTTTTTTGTAAAACAATACGTAAATATTACGGTAAATGAGATGAGTAAAACATTTTTTTAACTTAACTAATCAAAATAAGTATCTATTATTTTTTCGTATCATCGTTTTTTATCTGCGCAACGAAGGAATAGAATCAACTGCCTGAGTCTGTATTCCCCGAGTCCCCGACGAGTACAATTTGGGGGTCTTCAAGTTACGAGTAAATATGTGGTATCTAGGTAAGCATCGTTCTGTGTAAATCGGATTGCCAATAATAATTAAAAATGTATATGTATGTAACTATTAGTAATTATAACTTCAAGACGACCAACACCACAGTCTGCCCGTGACCATGGATGCTGTAAAGGATCCGAAACGTTGGGTTACAATAATATCAAAAATGTACCGCGATTAAATCCGTAAAAAGTAGTTTTATTTCGAAATTCTGTACTGTTTCCGTACTATATTTTTTTCTCGTCTGCCATCCTCTACAAAGAATCCTAGCTACGCCCCTGAGTGGGATGAAAAAGAGGTTTATAACATCATACCGGCGGCTCGTCCAAGTCTATCTGTGTGAGCGTGCAGTTGTCCTTCATGGCCGCTAGTATGGCTTGCAACCCGGCACTGCCTAGCCGATTCTCTCGGAGATCCAGCCTCTGGAAGTATAAATTATATTATGATTACAAACTTAGTAAAACATTACGCAAAAAAGTACGCATATAACATATCTTTTTTTTTGCGATAAGGGGGCAAACGAGTAGGCGGCTCACCTGATGGTAAGTGATCACCGCCACCCATGGACATTTGCAACACCTGAAGGCTTGCAAATGCGTTGCACACCCCTGCAGAAACTGTTTTGGTTTCTTAAAATAGGGAATAACTAAACTAACAGCAAATGGAATGCCCATGCTGTCAGAATAGTAACTCCCCCAACGAGCTCTGGTAACCTTACTCACTCGCAGAAATACAACTATTGTTGATTCACTGCCGTCTTCTGTAAGGCAGAAGTACTTCCCCAGTCGGGCAGCTCAATTTGAGCGAGGAATCTCGCTATGCCCTACCTCCAACCTCTACTCAAACCTCGACTACACAAACCTCGTTACTTAGATCGGAACTAGATGGCGTTGTGGTCGGACATATTTTTATTTTTTTATTTTAACAGTTTGGTTGGCAACCCTGGGTATGCTGTGCCCTCCAAAGCTGGCCTTTTAAGAAGACCGGGGCCACCATTCGTGGGCGGATGATGACAACCGAAGTGCTTTAAGCGAGGTAAAGATCCTCACTCTACGCAGTCTCATCCCTAGTGGTCAAATGCCTTTTGAAGGTATGTATCCACACGGATAAGCAAAGACAGAGCTGTATTTAGGGGAGGGCAAGCGGGGCTAAGCCCCGGGCCGCCTTTTCATCCTTCTTCTTTCCCCAGCCTCTAAATCCGGTACAACTGACAAAAGGTATGGTATGGCGACTGACCTGCAGCTTGGTGTCTGCGCGGATGAGGTCTGCCAGCGCGGCGGCGGCGTCCGGCGCCAGGCGGGCGGCCTGCAGCCCCAGCGACACCAGCGCCCCCCCGCGGCACAGCGCCAGCACCGCCTCCGAGCCGAGCGCGTTGCGACCGATGTTCAGCACGCACAGCGATTGGGATGAGCGCTGGAATTATTTTTAAATTATATTATAAGGGCGCCAGCCCATAAATGGGATGTTATTGAAGGTTTTTTACCGCCTACTCCACCCCGACATGTGAAATTTCTGTTGACAGAACTCTTACTATCTCCATACAAAATTTCATCTCAACCAGTCCAACGGTTTAAGCGTGAAGAGGTAATAAATGGACACACTTTTGCATTAATAACATGTATGAATTGTTAAAAATATCTCACCAATGCTTTACTAAGGTACGGCGCGCAGTTCCTCGTGAGCTGGTTGTTCCACAGCACCAGGAAAGCCAGACCTCGCGCCTCGTGACCGCCCACTGGAAATTATAATAAGTCTATATGTATAATTTCATCATAATATCATCATAAGTAATCATGTTTTATTTTATTTCCAAACTGCCTCGTTGGTCGAGTGGTGGTAAGTGCGATTGTTGAGCAAGAGGTCTTCGAAAGGGTCCGATTCCCAGGTCGACCAAACTGCTGTTCAACGCAATCTGTTGTGCAAAATCGATAAACGCTTTCCTCTTTGGTTCGCGCTGCACCAGCAGATGGAGCTTTTACTACTACATGAATGTTACCGACCACGCCACCCCCACCTCTAATAAGAACACTCTCGAACGATCGAACGACGTACAGAAAACTTGTGATTGTAAAGCAAAAACCTTATAACTATTTTATTATCCTAACACAAAAATACAATTGAAGCAAGAAAACCGATTAACTATACATCTGCTAAAGGGGATTTTCTTATATTTCTTGCCCGGTTAAGCAATAGGCACACTCTATTTTAGGTCTCGTGAAATAGGGGATTACATGGGACCTAAAACATACCCGCGAAATATCGAACTGTCAGTCACCTCGAACTGGACTGGACTGAGATAAAATATGATGAAAAATCGAATGGCTTCTTACTTCGGACATCAGGAGATATTTAAGCTAGTTTCCGTAACCACCATACCTTGACACCGATGCGGTGACAGCGGCGAGGCGGCTGCAGAAGGAGGTGATTGAGAGGCTTGCTCCGCCAGAGCATCTGCTAAATGCGCTGTGCCTGCATCCTGGAGAACAAAGACATTTTTTTAAATGAATGAATGAAGAAATACTTTTCATCTCAGAAATACCTATGAAGAGGTAGGGCATAGCGAGATTCCTCGCTCAAATTGAGCTGCCCGACTAGGGAAGAACCTCAGCCTTACAAAACACCGCAGTGAATCAACAATAGTTGTATTTCTGTGGGTGAGTAAGGTTACCAGAGCTCGTTGGGGAGTGACTATTCTGACGGCATGGGCATTCCATATGCTGTCAGTTTAGTAATTCCCTATTTTAAGAAACCTGAACGGTATCTGCAGTGCTTGGCAACGCATATGCAAGCCTTCTGGTGTTACAAATGTCCATGGGCGGCGGTGATCACTTACCATCGTGATCCACCTGCTAGTTTGCCCCCTTTTTGCCAAAAAAAAAATTGTAACTGCCTCGAAATAATCAAATAAGCGCTATTAAGACAATACACTGTAACTCGAGGTACAATGTATTGCATTTACACGCCAGATACCAACTGTACGGGTCGCGACCTAAGTGGTAATGATTGCTAAGATAGTTATTAAAAGATTAGATTCACTTGCTAATAATGATTTATTTCGATATCGAAAGCTAAGCTAAAAATGATGATTAATGTAAATGGAAGGCGAATGCACCCGGTTGCCGTCCGTATCTGCACTGACTTCGGCGCGCACTCGACGTTGCCTTATTGATTAGCTAGATCAGCAAAAAGGTGTTCGTGTATTACATCGAACATGCTCCCGAGGGAGAGAGATAAGATGAACAAAATTACAAAACAATAAGTTACGTGAAACTGTGAACTTAATTGCTAATGAGTGTTAGTACAATATTGGATGAGATATGATTAACAAGGTGATGAAACAAAGATGCGTATTAGCTAAAGTACATCGACTCAAATGACCGAGTCATCTATGGTAAACACCGATTGTTTTCTCGCGATGGGAGACGTAGAGCTATCCCGTTTTTTAAGGCGCGAACCAGACCAACGTTTGGCTGCACTAGGCTCACACACATTCTCACTGCACTCACTAGCTCCCTGTACGGACAGAGGCTGGGCACGCGCACTCACTTCAGGTCTTTGCTCAGGTGGGGACTGGCTTATACACACATTCACGCTGCTAGGTGTGCTCTCATTTCGCTGTTGGTTGGACGAGCTGGACGCTCGTCTTCCTCGCCTCCACAGGAACCACAGGAACCCAGCGACTGCTGCTGCTATCAGTCCATACGACAAGACATAATGGTGTACATCATGCGACGTTAGCACATCATCCTGTTGAGCTGATTCCTTCATGGACTTAATTTGCTTATCGAGGGTTTTTAGTGAATTGTTAATCTGTACCCTTTCATGATCAAATTCTTCGAAGTTTAGTATGGGTACCGTTATATTATTGACCAAATGATGAATGGGAGTTAACTTAGTTTCCAGAATATTTGGTCTTAAATCGAGCGTCTTTTCTAATTGCTGATATGAATAAAGTGTTACGTCACGGCCTTTGACCATACATTGTTTAGTAAGGTGTATAAGTCCGGCCTTGCTGACTAGACGCGCTTGGATTTCATCGTCGCATATGATTCTCACAGAGTATGAATCACAACAGAAGTACAAATAGGTAGAAGGTTCGTGTAATTGAACCCATTTGTTTTGACAGCTAGATTTGACAAATTTGCACGCGGATTTATCCCCTGTTTCACAGAATCTCTCTTCAGTGCCGATATTTTTAATGGGACCTTGTCGTTGACAAAGGTAAGTATCCTCTTGCTGCTCACAATTTTGAAGATCATTTACGCTGACTGTAAGGTAAGCATCTCTTCTTAGGTTGATTGCTAGATGCTCGGAAACTGCTTTAATGCTAATCATGCTCTTGTTAATTTGATGTGGTACTGGAATCAATTTATATAATTCGAAGGTGTCTCGCCCGCTTGTTGCTTCATAGGTAATCGAACCTCATACCGACCGCTTTCAAGCCGTTTTGTTGTGGCACGAAAATAGTCAACACATTCTTGATCTTCTGCTGACATTTCATTTTGCTCATAAATATCTTCAATTTTCCAAAATTGGTGGATGTCTTCAGTGTTGTTTAGAATTACGTTGCAGTGAAACGTCTTTACACTGCCGCACAGTAGCCACCCTAGTTGGGTGTTTTGAGCTAAAGGCGATGACGAGTCAGGACCTCTGACCATGCCATCTAACATGATAATCGCATAGATGTCTGCTCCTAATAATAGATCTACTGGTCGACTTGTATTGAAGTCGGGATCTGCTAAACTAATGTGTTCTAAGTGTGACCACTTAGGCTTCTCAAAAGATCTATTGGGTAAATCTTTAATGAGGCTGTTCATTATCATAACATCGGAAGTAAATGCAAAATCTGTGTACATTGATTGACATGTAATACTTAGCATCCCCTTCAAGCTGCTTTCTTTCTCTCCAATACCAAAAACTACTCCTTTACACTGCTGACGTTTCAATCCTAACAGTTGAGCAGCCTTTTCGGTTATTAGTGAGATTTGTGATCCTTGGTCGATGAGCGCTCTTAGTACATGCTGTGTACTATCTGCTGACGTCACCTTTACTAAGGCCGTAGCTAACAAAATTCCTGAAAAATCTCGTTGTGACGCGTAAACTCCATTGTTGCTTGATGATGCATTTTCTTCTTGTTTATTAAAACGTGGTTTTTGCATAGTCGGACCGGACGGGTAATTAGGTTTTTGCTTAATAAAACATTCATGCAATAATGTATGATGATTTCCAGAACACTTGCGACATCGTTTTGTCGAATAACAATTATTTCCATTATGGTCGAAAATGCAATTTTTACAATAATTAAATTGATTCACGGTTTTTAATTTCAATTCATTTGACAAGTCTTGAAATTTATTGCAATTTAGTAAATGATGTTCTGCTAAACACAGGGGACATTGAACTGCTGACACATGCATTGATGTAACTTGCTTCGTTGACTTCCAATTAAAGTCCTTTGATTTATAATAATTATGTTTACGATTATTTGGAAATGATGTTGAAGAGTTGTTTTGCTGCTGAGAGGCATGTGCTTTAGGTATGATATCTTGACGCCTACGTGATGCTTCTAGGCTAGTGAACTTATTCTCTAGGAAATTTAAAAACTCTTGTAGTACCGGTAGTTCTCGCGAATTCTTCAAGGACTCAATGTATTCCGAATAAGATTCACTATCCAGCTTTTGCGATAACAAATGGACCAATAGTGGGTCCCATGTGGATGTGTCGACGCCTAAGTTCTTAATGGCGTGAAGGCTTTCTACAGTGACGTCATGTAACTTCTTGATAGCTTGAAATGATTGCTGCTGTACGTTCGAAAGATTAAGGAATACGTTAACATGCGAGGAGAAGATGAGCTTTTTATTGTCGTATCGATGATTTAAAATCTCCCAACAATCAATATAATTGTCAGCACTGATAGGAAGGTGCTGAATCAACCGCTCGGCTTCACCTTTTATTTTTCCTTTCAAGAACTGCATTTTTTGAGCGTTGGATAACGCGGAGTTCTTGTGTATAGCTTCATTGAAGAGATCTTTAAAGGACACCCACTGATGATAATTTCCTGTAAAAACGGGAATATCTATTTTCGGGGTCGATTTTTCGCGATATGATGTTGACCACATTTTTTTGTTTAGAGCTTTTTTCATGTCGTTGAATATTTTCTCGTATTTGTTGAAGTGAACTTCGTAGGCCAGATGTTCTCCCGCTTCACCAATGATCTCCCAATGAAGAGTATCAACTACGGTCCAGCGGTGTTGTAGAATTCGAAGGGTGTCTTCAAATTCCCATTTGTCGACAATTGTGTCGACCTCAATAAAATCGATTGCTCTCATAAATGCTTTAAAATTGACTGATTGCTTATGTAGCATCTCGTCAAGTTTGCTGTTGGAACCCGTTGAATCAAATGTAGGGGCTTCTGAAGCCAGAGGTTGCGGTTCCGGCTGGCTGATAGAAGTCCCAGCTTCATCTCGCTGTACTCTTTTCGAGATTTCACCCTGATTTGGGTATGCTTTCATACTACGCTGAACTAACTCATCATAAAATTGCTTGATTAGTCTTTTGGCTGCTAAATAAATGTCTTGCGTACGCTCAAATTCTGAATTTGTGAAGTACTGGTGATTCGTGGTTTCATATGGCAAAAGTTTTTCATTGTTAACTTGATAATCACTCCAGTACGACTCCAGTAAATCAAGCCTTCGCTTACAATTGTCAATGGTCTTACGCTCTACGCTATCTTTTTTAAAATTGACGAGAAGTTTCTTCAAACCCTCTGCTATTTCAGTTTGATTGATGTATAAGCCTTCCATGGTGCTACTAGTTAATAGAATAAAATGGAACGTTCTTACTTGAACAACTCCGGCGCTGCTGATGCTTGCTTACGAGGTTGCTCCCCCGTTGTATGATACTGCTGCTAAGTGTGAGCTGTATGACCACTGCTGCTAAATGGTACCTACACCAGTACCGCCAGCTGCTGCTGATGTGAGTTATAAACTCGCTGCTTCCGCTAAATAGTGTGTACCGAGAACAAACTCAGTACGCTGCTGCTAAAGTCTTACCACAAAAGTCACTGCTATGCTAAGCTAATGGACACTGTTTCACAATGACACTGATAAAGTTCACTTCACTAGCCGTTAGTCTAGAAAATCCTCCCTATTTAACGACACGCGAAGTCCTTGGACCGAAGGACTAAAATCCCGTCGATCCGGCTCGAAGGACCAAAATGTACGGGTCGCGACCTAAGTGGTAATGATTGCTAAGATAGTTATTAAAAGATTAGATTCACTTGCTAATAATGATTTATTTCGATATCGAAAGCTAAGCTAAAAATGATGATTAATGTAAATGGAAGGCGAATGCACCCGGTTGCCGTCCGTATCTGCACTGACTTCGGCGCGCACTCGACGTTGCCTTATTGATTAGCTAGATCAGCAAAAAGGTGTTCGTGTATTACATCGAACACCAACTATAATAGTGTCTCATTTGCGCCGCTTTTTGTTCCTAGCAAGAACACTAGGAAGCGATGAACGGCGGGCATTTTTGGGCGCTGTCTTTATTGTCGACGTTCAAAAAGAGCCCATTAAATTTTGCCACCTCGAATAAATGATAAATAAATATTACTGGACTGATGAACCTTTGGTTCCACGAAGTTATCTTCTAAAGCCACCATCATCCAAACTTCATATTCGTGGATCGATTGGACCTACTTGAGGGTTCTACACAGAAAAACCTGCAGCTTTTATAAAATTACGAAGGTCTGATCATCGCGGGCTGTAAAGATATTACCTGTATCTGGTTGTTGGACAGGTCCAGCAGTTGTATCCTAGTGTTGTACCGCAGTAGGGATGCGAGTTGCGCCGCGTCGGACACTGCTAACCGATTGTCACCGAGTCGCAACTCACGAATTGAGCTATTCGATTTTAGGGCTATCACTGTAATAAAGAGAGATTAGTTTGATTAATAAAAGGGAATATGTTCTTAAATTGACTTAGAGTGAGACAGAGATAGATAGGAGATGGAGGGAAGATGTACATGCAATTATAGTCTTGTAGCGACATCTATCTCGCCACATAAGATCTACGGACTCAGCGCGACGAAGCTAATAATCCTACATCGCGCAAGTGAAATTTGCACGCACGATAGTATATATACAACCACCCAACATCAACCATTTGGCAGTAGCCCGCCAGGCACAACACCTTGACTGGTCAGAGGATCCTCTTTTTCCAAATGGATTCACACTTCCTTCGCTCCATAGCCTAATTTGAATACTGTAATTTTGTGTAATGAAGGGGTGTCGAAAGAGAGGAAGCTAGAAGGCATCAAGAAAGAGAGAAAGGGGTAAGGGGGGAGTTGAAACAAAATTTCTTGATACGTGTATCATCATCATCAGCCTATATTCGTCCACTGCAGGATGTAGGCCTCCTCTAGTGAACGCCACAGAGCTCGATCTTCGGCTCTTTTCCTCCAGTCACTGACAGCTGCCTTGCCTTGATACGTGTATGGGCAGACAACACACAGAATATAAATATATATAGCTCAAAGGTGACTGACTGACATAGTGATCCACGCACAGCCCAAACCACTGGATGGATCGGGCTGAAATTTGGCATGCAGGTAGATGTTATGACGTACGCATCCGCTAAGAAAGGATTTTTGAAAATTTACCCGCTTAGGGGATGCAAAGTTAATATGACATTTTAATTTTTTTAGTTAAATTGCACGCGGACGAAGTCGTGGGAATCAGCTAGACTACTATAAAGCTATAAAGATTGCGAAACGTCGAAATTTAATAATGGCAATATACCACAAAAAAAACATATTAAGGTAACTTCACACATATTTATAGATATATGGAGTACTAGCTTTTGCCATCGACATCGTGTGCGTAAAATTAGTAATTTATTTTCCACCCCTTTTAAGGGATGATTTGATGATGATGACGAAGGACTCAAACTATCTCCATACCAAATTTCCTCTAAATCTGTTCAGTGGTTGTAGCGTGAAGAGGTAACAGACAGACAGACACACTTTCGCATTCATATTAGTATGAATTCTTTATTACACAAACAAAAACACACGCGACCCCCTCCCCTTGCTACGCGACTGGAAATCTGGCAGGCGTAACATGATGACACGTACCACAGATATCACTCACCTAGACATAACAGCGGCTCGCCACACAAGCTGACTCGCTGCAGGCACAGCGCTCGCAGCGTGCACGTGTGGGCTCGCAGCGAGCGCGCCAGCACGGGTGCGTGCGACGGCTCCAACGCGGCGTCTGTCACTTCCAGTTCCGATAGGTCTGCGCTCTAGAACGATAACACGAAACACAGGTTATAAAGGTATTTAACAGTGGCGTAGCGTTGGGGTTGCTGAGGGAGGCATGGCCCCGGGCGGCACATTTTGGGGGGACATGGCCCCGGGCAGCACATTTGGGGGGGGGGGGGGGGCATTTCCCCGGGCAGCACATTTTGGGGGGCATGGCCCCGGGCAGCACATTTTGGGGGGCATGGCCCCGGGCAGCACATTTTGGGGGCGGAAAATTTAGAGGAAAAGCTTTAGTTTATTACTGCAAGAAAAATACTTTTCCCTATACCTAATTTAATAGGGGGCGGCAAATTTCGGATCGGCCCCGGGCGGCAAAAACCCACGCTACGCAACTGGGACTACTTTGGAAAGTGGTTGACCGTAACTGACTACATGGTAAGTTTTTAGGGAAAATCACCTAATATAACGTACCAAGTTAGTATCAGAAACTCTGCCTTCGCTGTTATCCTTACTAATATTATAAATGCGAAAGTGTGTCTGTCTGTCTGTTACCTCTTCACGCAATAACCACTGATGCGATTTAAATAAAATTGGGTATAGAGATAGTTTGAGTCCCGGGGTAGTGCATAGGATAGTTTTCATCCCGGAAATCATCCCTTAAAAGGGGGTAAAGGGGGTGGAAATAAAATTACTAATTTTACGTAGACGAAGTCCCGGGCAAAAGCTTGTTATTTTTAATTTATCCTTAACAATTACTACATGACTGATCTTATTTTTTTAACCAAATTTTCTAGTGCTATGTGTGTGACGTCAATTAACACGCCGTGTGATTTGCTTCAATGATAAGAACCTGTTATAAAACAAGCATTTTTAACATGCAAGCACATTAATAATCTTGCTTAAAAACTAACATAACGTTATAATAATGCGTTGACAAGACAATGCGGTAATATTTCAGCGTTTTTTATACTTCAATTGTAGTTTTCCACAAATAGGCGTTTGTTCATGTGAGAATACACGGCACACTTGTAGGAGGTAGGGCATAGCGAGATTTCTCGCTCAAATTGAGCTGCTCGATTGGGGAAGTAAGTATCTCCGCTTTACAGAAGACCGCAGTGAATCAACAATAGTTGTCTTTCTGCGAGTGAGTAAGGTTACCAGAGCTCATTGGAGGAGTGACTATTCTGACAGCATGGGAATTCCGTTTGCTGTCAGTTCAGTAACTCCCTATTTTAAGAAACCTGAACGGTTTCTAAGGGGTTTGGCAACGCATTTGCAAGCCTCTGGTGTCGCAAATGTCCATGGGCGGCGGTCATCACTTACCATCAGGTGAGCCGCCTGATCGTTTGCCGCCTTATCACCATAAAAAAAAATCATCGACGATACGAGACATATTTCAATTGTAGGAGTTGTTATCAGTAACCAACTTCAAAAAAAACCGGCAAAGTGCGAGTCGGAATCGCATCCAACTAGTAAACAACAGTAGGTACACAATTGAATGAAAGGTAAATTGCTATTTAGACGTATTAAAAAAACTACTTACTAGATCTCGTTCAAACAAATTTTCGGTGGAAGTTTGCATGGTACTAATACTATGTACATGATATATTTTTTTTAGTTTCATCATTCTCTTATTATCGAAGTTACAGGGGAGCTTCACACATTTTACCACTTTGGAAGTGTCTCTCGCGCAAACTATTCAGTTTAGAAAAAAATGATATTAGAAACCAGACACGTATGGATTTGATGAAAAAAACATGTTGAGTTTTAGCTCTAAGTATGGGGAACCCCCAAAATTTGTTTTTTTTATATATTTTTAACCGACTTCTAAAAGGAGGAGGTTATCAATTCGGTTTTAGTTTTGAAGTCGGTTTTTTTTGTGTGAAAATCTTAATGCGGTTCACAGAATACATCTACTTACCAAGTATCAACAGTATAGTACTTATAGTTTCAGAAAAAGCGGCTGTGACATACGGACGGACATACAGACAGACATGACGAATCTATAAGGGTTCCGTTTCTTGCTATTTGGCTAAGGAAACCTAATAAAAAAATGCGATAAAAAAATCGACTTCAAAACTAAAAAGTTTAAAATAACAATACAGTTTTAACTTCTTTTTTATCACATCTATTCAAAAAGAGCTAGTTTATTCCTCGTAAACAGGGACCAAAATAGCTCATTAATCCCTAGGGACCAAAATTGATTTGAATTTGGAATGTGGATATTGTTAGTAAATGTTTCAATCAGCAAAGAGGTGAATCACAAACCATGCGGGAACAATGTATTGAATATGTGACAGGCTGAAAAACTGCGAGCGCACCAAATTTAAAAAAAGTTGATGAAAAATAAACAACGCGCGAAATTAAATGCATTCTGCTTTCGTTCGTAAGTAGTTGATTCATCATATTCAGATTTTTGAATTATAAAAAATCAGCCTCTAATTATTTATATTTTATGTCTTAGGGTTCTTAATTGTACGTAAATAAATTCTTGTTCATAAGTTGCATTTACTTATTTTCTCATAGAGGGTGATAAAAAGCAGTGTCCACCTCGGGAACAACACTATTTTAAGCTCGAGTGACATACTTTTAATCCCTTGCTGCGCTCAGGATTCTAGTTAAGAATCCCTCGCTCCGCTCGGGATTCTACTCTAGAATCCTTCGCTCCGCTCTGGATTAAAAAAAACACTCTCGCCTTTAAAATAGTTGTTTGCTCCCTAGGTAAACAATCTACTATTTAGTTTTAAAGGTATGAAGTCGGTGCCAAGCCAAATGTAAAGATATGTACACTCATCGCGTGTGATCTTGGACGGAGTTGCTTCAAACCAGGCACCAGCACCGACTCCATACCTTTAAAACTAAAAAGAATCATCAAGATCGGTTCACCCAGTCGACAGTTTTGAGGTAACAAACATAAAAACAGTCGAATTGATAACCTCCTCCTTTTGGAAGTGGGTTAAAAATGAGAAACCTATTATTATTATTATTATTTTAAAGTCTTTACCTTCTTGATCATTCTAGAAGCCGCCTGCCACCCTCTGATGCCGAACTGTCGCGGCCCACTGATGGCCATAACTGTGGCGCTCTCGTAATACTCGATCATGTCAAATATCGCCTCCTGAAACATTAAAAACATGTTTAAGATTTTAAGTATAACTTATAAAAATAAGTTGAGGTGCGAGATTCCTCGCTCACTTTGAGCTGCCCGACTGGGGAACTGCTCCCTGTCACCGTTATTAATACAGAGGCAAATATTGCATCTGTTCTTTTTGATGTGAAACATCTATAGCCGCACGTAAAACCGATTCCGATCGCCACGAAATTTAAATTTGATTTTAGTTCTATTTTCAAGTTTACCTTTTTTTTTCGAATTGTGAATTGTATTAAACCTCTTTGAGTTTGTGTTAATATGTTTCTTTTAACATTTATATATTTTTGATGTGGAAAAAAATCGTAATATGTTATTTTATCATTATGACATATTTGGTTCCTATCACAATATGTTCTTTTCTGCATATTACTTTTACAAAATAATGTCGATGTTTCACATCTGCCAGGCGTCCCGTGTCGGCTCACTGTTTTTTTTTCAGTACCTATTTGTTTTTATAGCGGCAATAGAAATACATTGCAATCACATACATCTGTGAAAATTTCGGCTGTCTTGATATCATGGTTTATGAGATACCGTAACAGACAGACGGTCGGACGGACGGACAGCAGAGGCTTAGTAATAGGGTACCGTTGGCAACCTTTAGGTACAGAACCCTATAAATACTAAGGGTTTTTCTGGGAAATTCTCAGTAGTAGCTCGGAGTTTGGATCTGTGCCCGGTTAATGGCAATAGGATCGCCCCCTATTGCATGGAACCTAAAACATACCGGCGAAATATGGGTGTCCATTAGTACACCTCTGCCTAACATTTTGGGGACGAGAGGCGTGATAGCATGCGTGTTGTCAGTATGGACAGGTCAACTGAAAGCTGCACTGGTGCTTTCTTCAAAAGACCATCTCAGACTGCCTAGTGGTTCGACAACGGACTGCTGATCACGGGGTCGTGGGTTTGATTTCCACAGGACACAAATATTTATGTGATGAATATAAGCGTTTGTGTTCGTCTAGGTGTTTCTTATGTAGTATAAGTATGTATTTACAATAAAAAGTATAAATAAGTATTATATCCATTGTCTAGTACCTATAGTACAAGCTCTGCTTAGTTTGGGGCTAGATGGTGCTGTGTAAAATGTCGCAGAATATTTATTTATATTATTTATTTATTCATTCATTAATGTATGTATGTATAGATGCTGTACTCACCGCTCCCTCGTCATCTATCATGGCCTGTTCTATCTCCAGCCTCCTGAACTGGACTTTGCGGAGTACAGCCTCCAGCGCGTCGGCGGGCGCGCCGCCAGTGAGCGAGCACTCGCCGAGAGTAAGGCGCGGGGCACGCGTGCCCCCGCCGATCGTGTTCTCTGGTAACTCCTGGAAATCAAATCAAATCAAATCATTTATTTTGTGAATATGGGTACATAAGTTACATTCAATAAATAAAGTATCACCATAGTCTGCTACATGGCACGCAAAAAGTAATAATGTTTCGTATGCATTAGATAGATAAATTAATTCTAGACAAATTTAAAAAACATTTAAAATGTCAGTGCTGTTGATCTAATGTCAAACAATAAATCACAATAATGTCAATTTAATACTAAACTTACATAATGAGTTTTATTAAAATAATTTATCGGATAAATATTCTTCGATAGAGTAGTACGTCTTCGTTATCAATTTTTTTTTTACTTTATTCTTAAACATTACTGTACGGTACACGGTTTAAGTTATTTATTTTCCCTAACGATTATAACAACAATCACTTATAGAGAAAATACCAATTATTCTCTTAGAATATAATTTGACAGGTTAAGAGTATGACACCACGTGACGAGTGTCGATAGTGTCCATCATGATCATCATCAACCCATTATCGTCCCACTGCTGGGCACGATTCTCCTCTCATTTGAAAGGGATTAGGCCATAGTCTACTACGCTAGCCTACTGCGGGTTGACAGACTTCATATGCCATGTTGAAAATCTCTAAAGCACCTGCGATGACCGTTTGAGCATGTGATAAATACGCACATAACTTCCGAAAAGTCAGTGGTGCGTGCCTTGGGTTTGAACTCGAGACCTCTGACATCTCATTTCACTGGTCACACCGCTAGGCTACCACAGCTCCGCCGGGTTGTGGTGCATGCTTTTGCGAATCCCATGGCCCCGGCAATAGAGTTGGTGGCGTTTACGCAAAAAAAAAAATTGCTACCACAGAATTACCACGTACAATTATTTTAGTATGTATCTAGTATAGATACTAAAATTAATTAATTTGTTCTTGTTTTTGTGTGCGCCACTTTCACGCAAATAAACTGTTTTTCTTTCTACTTCCATAGTTGCTGACGTAGTGATATTAGACACCGCCACCCAGGGCCCGAACCCCCAGCCTCCCTGATAATCCACTGCATGATCAGCTAGAAATGTCAAGAGATAAAGAAGATATGGTACCCGTATCTGCTGCAACACGGTGTCGATGCATGGCGTGTTATGTCGTCGGCAGGACTCCAAGTACTCCGCCGCGAGCTGCGATTTCGTCGTCGACGACACTGTGAACAAACAGACGAACAAAATTAGTTATTTTTTTATAGCGAAAGGGTGGCATAGAAGCTTACGGCCCGCCTGATGGTAAGCGGTTACCGTAGCCTATAGACGTTTGCAACACCAGAGGTGTCGCTCGCACGTTGACAACTCTGTAGAAACCTGTATAGGTTTCTTGAAAAAGGGAGTAACCAAAGTGAAAGCAAACATAATTCCCATGCTGTCAGAATAGTCACTCGCAGAAACACAACTGTTGTTGTTTCACTGCGGTGTTCTGTAAGGCCTCCGCCTTACTACTTCCCCAGTCGGGCAGCTCAATTTGAGCGAGGAGAGGTAGGGCATAGCGAGATTGCTATGCCCTACCTCTCGTATTATTATCGTAGATGTCTTTATTTAACCGATTTCAAAAAGGAGGAGGTTATCAATTCGACTGTTTTCTTTTTTATGTTTGTTACCTTATAGTTTTCGACTTGGTGAACCGATTTTGAAAATCCTTTTTTTATATGAAAGATGATGCATTCCGTGTGGTCCCTTAAAAAAATGGAGGATCTTACTGAATGTTAATACAGTTTTAACTTCTTTAAAACTAAAAAGAAGTTAAAACTATTAAGTTATTTTTCAACTTTTTAAGTTTTGAAGTCGGTTTTTTTAAACGCAGTTTTTTTTTTGAGACAAGCCCCCATCACTAAGTCCCAAGTACTGTAACTCCTGTATGCCAGGATCAACAACACCTACCATCCAGAAATCTTTAAGACAATGAAGCCCGACGTGTCCTGGGGGAATGGGGTCCTACTTTTTGGAACCGTGCAATTAGAGTTGACAACTCAAAAAGCACCAATAATACTGGTCTACTTGAAATCAAAAAAAATTATGTTGAATGATTTAAACTGTCATGAAACCCGCAATTAAATTCATCATGAAAATAGATAGGAATAGTAAGAAAAATATCCGATTTCCACCTCTCTGCTTATCAATCGAGAGAGAGAACAAATGCGAAAGCAATAATTTCTTAAAAGAGGAAAAATACCCTAATATTCTAAGCAGACGAATTGTCAGGCAAAAGCTAGTAACAAAAAAAAATAAGTGCTAATCGCGATCGACCTGACAATCATATCTATTATCGCACAAGAATCACCCCCCAGATACGAAGCCCGTTAAGGTGGAAGCTCCACGCTAGCCCGCGAAATTCAAATTTTCGTACGTTTTTTGCAATTTGCCGGTCATTGTCAGGCTGTACATTGAACAAAATATGATTCGCGCTTATATAGTTACCGAATTATAATCATTTAAATCAATAAAACAGCCCTCAAAGTTCCACCCTCAGAGCTTCCATTTAACCTTAAATTTAAATAAAACGAAAGCAGCTTATAATAATGCGTCACCGTCCTTCACTCGTAAGAAATACCATAAAATAAACATAAACCCACATACAGATACCCAACTCTCGACTGAATAAACCATGGATGACATCACCTCCCACTCCCCCCATCGCCACTCTACTGCAGTTTGAAGGGTGGTTATAAACTTGCATGACTCATTCAAGAAAGTACGATAATATAGGTCAGAGTTAACGAGCTTTTTACGTGCTTATAAAAGTGCATATTATACTTTTATTTGTGTAGGTGAAATAAATTGTGCGGAATATTGAAGGTACACTATAGCAAGCTAATTAATTTACATCCATACATAGATCGGTCGATAGTTGCATGTATACCAATTAGGTTGTAAGAGTATACCAGAGTCCTGGTAAACACAAATACACAATGATTAGTGGAGCTGCGTTATCCTAGTGACCAGTGGACTGAGATGTCAAAGATCTAGAGTCCAAACTTAGGGCACGCAGCACTGACTTTTCGGAAGTTATTTGCGTATTTATCAACTTTGCTCAAACGGTAAAGGAAAACATCGTGAGGATACCTGCATGCTTGAGAGGTTTTCTCGATGGCATTTTGTCTGCCAACATCCGCAGTAGGATAGCGTGCTAATCCCTCTGTCGTATATTTTACATGATATTGTATATTATAGCCCAATTCTCTAGCTAGAGAGCCCGACTATAACGCAAACTGAACGCCTGAGTCACGTTCAGAAATAAGAACAAATAATAATACCTAAATGTAGGTTGAATATTATTGTTATCGTGTTATAAGCATAATATTTATGTTCATACGATAACTTTGTGGTCAAAGATGAGGTAATCCGCCGTTGCAAACTATGTAGCCAGATCTTAAGAGGCATACGAACGCTGAATTGGCTACAAAATTTATGGTGAGGTAGGGAATAGAATGATTCCTCGCTCAAATTGAGGTGGTCAACTGGGGAAATATCTCCGCCTTGCAGAAGACCGCAATGAAACAAAAATAGTCGTGTTTCCGCGCGTGACTAAGTTTACCGGAGCTCAAATCAAATCAAATCGTTTATTTCAATAGTCAAATTTAATTGAATTTAGTTGCACGGTTCCAAAAGGTAGAATGGAGAGGAACCGACAAAAAGCTCCATAGATGCTCTTTTAAAATTAAATACAAAATTGTTGGTTTTGTTTTACAATGATTTATTTATGTAATGTCAATATGAGACTGGTGCATTTCGATGGGAGAGTGACTATTCTAACAGCTAAGATATTTCGTTTGCTGTCCGATTAATAACTAGGTACCTTATTGTCAGGAACCTCATCGGTTTCTACAGGGTCGGCAACGCGCGAGTAACACTTTTGGCGGGTGTAAGCGGTTTGCCAGCCTTGCGGTATAAAATATATTGTATATACACATCTATACGGGATTGAAAAACTTTGGATTTAGATTTAACAGCAGACAGGGTGTTCTATAAATGTGATGTCATCATCAACCAAATTATTGTCCCACTGCTGGACACGGATCTCCTCTCATTTGAGAAGGGTTAGGCTATAGTCCACCACGTTAGACTGCTGCGAGTTCGGAAACTGCATATGCCAGTCGAGAGAATCTCTCAGGCATGCAGGTTTCCTCACGATGTCCCTTCATCGTTTGTGCATCTGATAAATGCGCACAAAATATTGAAAAGTGGTGCGTCTTTGGGATTGAACTCGAGACTTAGCCATCTACCACGAGGATTGAGATCAATTATTCTGTTTTCCTTTTAGTCATGAAAAGAATACCCTAAATTACTAGCCCTGTGCCCAGTATTGATACAATAAATAGGTCGATAATGTTACTAAGTGTATAATTATAACTCTGCCGACCCCACGAATGGCAGCCAGCGCGACTATACACCAATACAGATAATTAACAATAACACAAACATAGTGGAAGATCGGTTATCGCTACGATTACTCTGTAAACATACTGAGGCTGGCTGCACACTGCATATAAATATTCTAATGCCTAGTATTAGAATATTTACTAGCTGACCCAGCAAACGTGGTTTTGACACATTATAGGGGTTGGTGGACTACCCCTAACTTTTAGGGGGATGAAAAATAGATGTTGGCCGATTCTCATAGATACCGGATAAGCACAAAAAATTTCATCAAAATCGATCAAGCCGTTGCGGAGGAGTATGGCAACGAAAACTGTGACACGAGAATTTTATATATTAGATATGCAGTGTGACTTTTTAGGGTTCTATACCCAAAGGGTCCCAACGATACCGTATTACTAAGCCTCCGCTGTCCGTCTGTCTGTCTGTCAACAGGCTGTACCTCATGAACCGTGATAGCTAGACAGTCGAAATATTCACTGATGATGTATTTCTGCTGTAAAAATAGAATAAAATGAATATTTAAAATGGGGAGCTTAAAATTTTAATACATGGAAATAGGAGTCATCTTTATTTAGCCTGGTGTACCGCTTCGTCTTCCCAGCAAAAACAATAGGAAGCGGTAAAGGGCGGGTGTTTTTGAGGTGTTGTGGTTAATTCCAAACTCGAGACCTTTGACTTCTCAGTCCACTGTTCACATCACTACGCTATCATCATTATCGTCAAATCAACCGTTAGACGTCCACTGCTGGACATAGGTCTCCCGCAAGTATCGCCAGAACGACCGTTCCTGCGCCAACTGCATCTAGAAGATTCCAGCGGCCTTCACCAGGTCGTCAGTCTACCTTGCTGGGGGCCTACCCACGCTGCGTTTTGCAGTAGGTACGTGGTACCTTCAAGCGAGTTTGGTGATTTTTCGTGTTCCTCGTTTCCTCATTTCTGATTCGATCACGTAGTGAAACTCCTAACGTAGCCCTCTCCATCGATCTTCCTTATATCCTATTGTAAGCGGCCACGTTTGGGTGCCATAAGTCATCACTAGCAACATACACTGGTAAAACTTTTGGAAAAGCTAGTATGTTAGGTACATATTAATCAGTCGTAGAAACCCATTTAATGAAGCAAAGTCGCAAGCGTCCAGCGACCCTTACAGCGGCTATCAACGGAAAACGGCTATGACTTCATCGCGCGACCTTGGGCCGCCAATGTCAAGGTCACTCGTACAGGGGTGGATTACACCACGTGTATCGGTGTTTCAAGATCATAGATAAGTAAGCGATAAATTTGTTCAAGGTCAAATATAAAGCACTAGTTTTTTTATAAGTTGTGTTTTTTTTGACGATACGATTGGCGGAGTTGATGAACGATTGGCTTGCACACTACACGCCCCGGTTCGTATTCTGCCCTAAAATATTTTTTTCGCTTACAGGTCCCGGGTCCATTTCTTTATTCGCTTAATTCTTAATGCTACATAAGACTTTCTCTATCATTTGGCTAGGAGCCTAGGTAAATTGGTCCCTAAGTTTATCAGCATAATATATCATCATCAGCCTATTTAATGTCTTACAGCTGGGTACAACTACCTCTAAGTTTAACTAGACTGGCCTAGTCCAGGGTAGAAGACTTTAAATCCCGACGAGGACATCCATCAGGTATGCAGATTTCGTCACGACGTTTTCCTTCACCGTTTCAACTAGTATCATTATGTTACAGGTGTTTGGCCAGTTAATAACGAGAACTCTGAATTGAGCAAGGAATTAATATCCAAAAGCACACCTTATTTTGATTATTCATTCTTAAGCGAGTATGACATTGAAATTCATGAATTGACCATGACCACAGATGCTGTAACATCATCAACCCATTATTGTCCCACAGCTGGGCACGGGTCTCCTCTCATTTTTGAGAGGGATTAGGCTATAGTCCACTACGCTAGCTTACTGCGGGTTGGCGGACTTCACATGCCATCGAGAAAATCCCTCAAGGAAGCAGGTTTCCTCACGATGTTTTCCTTCACCGTTTGAGCATATGATAAAAACGCACATAACTTCCGAAAAGTCAGTGTTGCGTGCCCGGGTTTGTACTCGAGACCTTTGACATGTCAGTCCACTGGTCACACCGCTAGACTACCACAGCTATGTACAGCTTTGAAGCTGTAAAACAGCCACACTTTACAGCTTTGATGCTGTAAAGGATTGCCAAAACGTGGGTATTAAAATAATCTCACTTTACCGCGACAAAATAGGTAAAAAGTATTTATATAAATATTACAATAACAGATTATACGTAAATAAATAACTTTGTCGATGGCTTCCGTAATTGTAACTAGAGTTTGGAAACCTTGAATGAGGTCAAGTTTACAAGCGTGTGGGTGTGGTAGTGCCTACGTAATGGAAACTACGAGATCTTATTGTTACCACATTAATTATACAAGCTGTGATAGCATAGGTAGACAGACGTGTGCGTTATTTTTTTGTATACTTTTAAAACAATGCCCCAACAAAGATTTCCTTAACGGGAAACCCTGTCAAGGGTTTTTTTTTATGGTGATAAGGGGGCAAACGAGCAGGCGGCTTACCTGATAAGTAAGTGATCACCGCCGCCCATGGACATTTGCAATACCAGAAGGCATATATGTTGCCAACCCCTGCAGAAAACGATTAAGTCTCTTAAAAATAGGGAATTATAAACTGACAGCAAACGGAATGCCCATGCTGTCAGAATAGTCACTCCCCCAACGAGCTCTGGTAAACTCACTCACTCACAGAAATGCAACTATTGTTGATTCACGGCGGTCTTCCCCAATCGCCCGCTATATATCTCTCGATGGGTGCGTTTACACATACGAATTCTTTAGTATTTTGCCGTATTTAGATTGAATCCTTCAGCCGAAACTCAGAAGATGATTGCTCAGTTCCTTTTCTGTAGATGTCGTCCATTTGATGGAATCCTTTGTCAATGTTTTGACAAGGAAACAACGGATACTTCTTAAGGAGATGAGTCTCCAGAGAAATGTCTAAATTCCTATGTTTCTTCTGCCGTACCATACATTATACTTTGGTATCTAATTTTATTATCAGTTAGCACCATCGATGGACATATAGTGGAAATTGAACCTTCATCTAGAATTTTGAATACAATTAAATAGTATTGTTTATAGCTAACTACTGAAAACTTAACATTCGATGTCCCTCACGACTCACAGCTCGATAGAACTTTATTCCATTTCGCGACTTAAAATTGGACTTACTTCTTTTGACTTCGATCTCAAGATGTTGTGAATATTGTTTTGACAGTTCATGTCATTGAAATATATGACATTGACAATATGAACGCAAATAAATAATGTTTTATTGTATTTAAATTTTATGTATTTATAACAACCATATAATCATATACATACATTTTAGTGTTCTGCAATCATTCTTCAAATAAACTTTAACTATGCCAACTCACACACTAACCCATGCATACAATATACTGAACATATTTGAATTCAAGGTGCTGTAGGTAGTAACCTAGTGGTGCGACCAGTGGACTGAGATGACAAAGGTTTCGAGTTCAAACCCAAGGCACGCACCACGGCACCACTAACTTTTCGGAAGTTATGTGCGTATTTATCACATGCTCAAACTGAGCAGGAAAACATAGCGAGAAAACCTGCATGCTTAAGAGATTTTCTGCCTAATCCCTCTCCAATGAGAGGAGACTCGTGCCCAGCAGTGGGACAATAATGGGTTGATGATGATTTATATTCAAATTATTTATTTGCTAGATTATGGTACAACATAAAGTGATAAAAAATTAAATGTTATAAGCGCATATTCTGCCATATCCATATATATAGGTATATATGATAACAAAATATTATTTAATATAGGTAAAACCAATATAAAAAAACGTATCCTCGAAATAATATTTTATACTGTAATCGTTTTGCTTAGCGTACCATAATATACATTCACGCTGGTCTTCCGCGAGGGGTTAAACAGAGGTGTACTAATGTACGTCCACATTGAGCCGGTATGTTTTAGATGCCCATGTAATAGGCGGCCAGCCTATTACCATCAACCGGTCACGAATCCAAACCTCCCAGCTGCTACTGAGAATTTGTGTAGGAAAAACTCAACAACACTTTGCTAGACTTGGGAATCTCTCAAGACATTTTGCTCGGCGGTCGCACATATGACTACGAGACCAACGAGACATTTCATCTCATTGTATCATGAGTTAAAAAAAAATGTGTGTATTAGTGTACACACGTAAGAAGTGAAACTTCTTTATGACATCATTTTTCGAAAAATGATTTACTATTTACAACTTCACAGAAATTGGTTGAATAAAGCTAATAAAAAATTTGTTAAAGTTTATGCAAAGGCTTTTATTATCATAGACATGCATTGGTTAAACTAATTGTTTTCCAACTGTATTTTATGATTATTGATATAATGATGGTATCTGCTCGAATAACATTGAATTTAAAAAGAGCGTTTGAATTAATAGTCTTCAATTTGTAGCTCTGTCAGTTACAAATAATAGTGGGAACCAATCATAATCTTCTATTTATCAAAACGTCGATGTCTCAACCAATAGCAAGTTCTCAATAGAAAAACAAATGGTCTTGGTGTATTGGAAAAGGTATAGTTTTTAGTTGTCAAACAAACATCATGTTGCTATGGTTACCTATTCAAACAAATATGGCGCGTAACGGAAGAATGTTACCCAGAAATAAAGATGGCGCGTAACAGAAAAACGTTACATTGCTATAAAATTTCTCCCATACGCTGATAAAAAAGTTTCACTTCAACTAGATTTTAAGCGTGGCTACAAAATCGCACACTTCGGTGGAAGTGTTGATACACTCATAAATCATATTAACAAATACGATACTTTTGGCTTGCGCCCAAAATAACGGTGTAGTGGTTGTCTTGAGATGTGGTGAACAGACACTTATTATTATACTTACATGGTGTCTAGCAATACTATTAAGATAAAATGTATTAGGTAATAACTGCTTGCAGGATCTGTGGTAGCCTAGCGGTGTGACCAGTGGACTGAGATGTCAAAGGTCTCGAGCTCAAACCCAAGGCGCGCACCACTGACTTTTCGGAAGTTATGTGCGTATTTATCACACGCTCAGACGGTGGAGGAAACCTGCATGCGAGATCATCTCGATGGCGTGTGAGGTCTGCCAACCCGTAATAAGCTGGCGTTGTGGACTATAGCCTAATCCCTATCAAATGAGAGGAGACCCGTGGCCAGCAGTGGGACAATAATGGGTTGATGATGATGATGATGAGGTAATAACTGCCTCTAGTCGGGACTAATAGTTGTAAGTTTGACTGCTGAGCTTTGTCAATAGACTCGCCTCCTAGTATATGGTACTGTGATGGTGAAAATGTAAGATTTTATTAGTACACCTCTGTCTGACCCTTCGGGGACGACAGGCGTGATGGTATGTCCACGTTCAACCTTAACCTAAGTACTGATAGATTCGTAACGCGCAGTCTAGGAACATGTTAGTAATTTTGGACGGATGCCTGTTAGTCACCTAGACTTCACGTCTCTGAGAATATGACCCGTGAACATTGGTTTGATGTGTCATACTTATATTCATACATACACTCACGCCTTTTTCTCATGAGGGTAGGCAGAAACTACATAATGCCACGCGCCAGGATGTCTACATAGTACCACTATTGCTTCGTCCACATTCATACATCTTGTAATACATGCGCGCTGGTTACGAGTGCTCATTGGGCACAAGAAACACCATGACTCGTCAAAAAGGTATCGTCTACCTCGTGTAGGTCCCTGCCTATCCCCCACATGATAAGTAGTTGTGCAGATACCTACGCACGTCTGCTATTTAGCTGTTGGCACGTGACATGGCAGAGAGCCATCAGGTGTGATCACTTGTGTTCGTGGACTTCAGATCGACACACACATACGTAACATGCTTATGCTGAAAACGTTTTTTTAAATTCGAGACTGGTTTAAAATTAGTAGATCATTCATCTTTTCGGTTTCGTCAACGTTATCTTGAACTCAGAAAGATGGATACTACAGAAACATCGATTTATGTATGAGTAATTGAGTAGCGATAGTATGTGTAGCGAGATTCCTCGCTCAAATCGAGCTGCCCGACTGGGGAAGTACCTCCGCCTTACAGAAGACTGCAGTGAATCAAGAATAGTGTGTTTCTGCGAGTGAGTAAGGCTTCTAGAACTCGTTGGGGGAGTGACTATTCTGACAGCATGGGAATTCCGTATGCTGTCAGTAATAAGTAAACCTAGACGGTTTCTACGAGAAGAGTGTCTGTCTGTTACCTCTTCACGCCATAACCATGGACCTGATTTAGATGAAATTTGGTATACAAATAGCTTGAGTCCCGGGGAAGGCCATTGGATATTTTCGTCCCGGAAATTATATAAAAAAGGGAAAAAAAGGTCGGTGAAAGTTTGTATGCGGATAAAATACTAATTTTACGCGTAGAAGTCACGGGCAATAGCTAGTAGTACATATCCGTTTAAATAAATGATAAACAGCAGCAAAAAAAAACAAATACACACAGTCATTACACGCACCGAGCGGTCAAAATAATCATGTACGATAATTAACCTGAATTGAACCGAATAACAATTAATGAGAGTCATAATTCATATACCGACGTACTACATACATAAGTAACATAACATCACGCCTGTAGTCCCCGTGGGGATTAGGCAGAGGTGTACTAAATGTACACCCACATTTCGCCGGTATGTTTTAGGTCCCATGTAATAGCGGGCGAGCCTATTGCCATTAACCAGGTAGGAATCTAAACTCTGAGCGGCTAACTACTAACTGTCAGAACCTAAGTCGTTGCTGGACCTAGGAATCGAACCTCTCGCTCGGCAGTCGCACTTAACGACCACTAGACCAACGAGGCTATTTGTGTCTATTTTTAATTTTCATACCACAAGGGACTGACTGGTAAAGGTCGCTGGAATCCACTGGATGCGGGCGGCATATGACCGATCGTCGTGGCGATCCTTGGGGGAGACCTATGTCCCCAGCAGTGGACATCTAACGGTTGACATGAATGAATGAATACCACAAGGGTGGCAAACAAGTTACCCGAGCCAAGGGGCTGTCCATTAATCACGTGAGATTCGAAAGGGGGGGGAGGGGTTCAGCAAAAATCACTAAACATCACATGGGGGAGGGGGGTATAGTAAGATATCACGTGTAATTATTTTTTTGTCAAACGCGTGATTTCTAAACCTAAAAATAGTACTACAAACATTTTAAGATTCTTTGTAGGTACCTACTAAAAAATACACGTGATGTTTGGGGGGGGGGGGGTAGTCTTAAACCTCACCATGGGGGAGGGGTTTAAAAAATGTTAAACATCACGTGATTAATGGACAGCCCCAACCTGGTGGTAAGCGGTTACCGGAGCCTATGAACGTTTGCAACACCAGAGGTATCGCTCACGCGTTGCTGACCCTGTAGAAACCTTATTGTATTAGTATTTGTTTTTCTAAACTACTAATCGAGCGAGATGGCGAGATGAACTGGACTCCTTTAAGCTGTCCTTCCAGAAATACTGGTCCCTGAGAGCTGAAGACAGAGAGGTGTGGAAGAAGAGTGGGGAGGCCTTTGCCCTGTAGTGGAAAGCTGCAGGCTACTAAAAAAAAAATCGAAACGATTAATCATCAGTCTGCCTGTGACCCTGGATGCTGTCACCATCATCAATCCAATTATTGCCCCGCTGGTAGGTTTCTCTCATTTGAGAGAGATTAGGATATAGTCCACCACGCTAGCCTACTGCGGGTTGGCAGACTTCACATGCCATCGAGAGACATGCAGGTTTCCTCACGATGTTTACCTTCGCCGTTTGAGCATGTGATAAATAAGAAAATTAATGTTATAATAATTTGCCAGCTACGGTGTTGTAATAAAATTGATTTTATCAAAGAGATTCTGTCACACACATCTGTTCTGATAAAGATCTCAGAACGGTCGCCAACTCTCCTATCATTTGGGGGTAATGACTTTAGGTAAGGTTTGGAACAGGGAATAAAATACACTAGCTTTTGCTCGCGATTTTGTCTGCAGAGAATTAGTTATTTTACAAAAAAGTGAAGCAAAAAAAAACGGCAAAAGAATCACGTTTGTCGTATTAAATTTATTTTTAGTATTTGTTGTTATATCGGCATCAGAAATACATCATATGTGAAACTTTCTACTATTTAGCTATCACGGTTCATGAGATACGGCCTGGTGATAGACAGAGACAGACAGACAGACAGACGGACGAACGGACAGCGGAGGCTTGGTAACAGGGTCCCGTTGGCACCCATTGAATACGGAACCGAAAAAACATCTACTACATAACATAACATAACATAACATAACATACCATCACGCCCCAATAAAACTTTGCCCGACCTGGGAATCAAACCCAAGACCTTATGCTCAGCAGTTGGACATACAACTACTAGACCAACGAGGCAGCCTATTACATCATCACTTAAGTCTGTATTTTTTGTCTATCCTCAGTCGGCATCACACAAGATGTCAACGTTACTGAGAACATGTGATTTTAATTGTATAGTGAGTAATTATAGCTATTGAGTCATTAGTGGAGAGATGTCCATATGTGGCGGTCGTGTGATCTGGCGGAGGAAGGTCATCATTGATGGGCGTGCGATGATGATACACCATGATTAGTTTCATAGGAAAATATCATGAGTTCATCAAGTAGTCGTAAACTCGTAAAATAGAGGAGTTTATATGCAATATTTTTTCCTCCTTTTTAACCGACATCGAATGTGTTAAATTTTATTTTTTATGTTTCTTCACCGATTACTAGGAGGCGGTTGGGCCGATTTTGATCATTCTTCTCAAAGTTTCTACGTAGATGACGCGTTTATTGTTCAACCAATTACAGACACAAAAAAGTAATAAAAAGTAAAGTTTTTAACCCCCGACGTAAAAAAAACGGGGAGTTTGACGTATCTGTGTGTGTGTGTCTGTCTGTGGCATCGAATGTCCCGAACGGATGAACCGATTTTGATTTTGTATAGGAAGGTGAAGTAAGTTGGGTGAGTTCTTAGCTATGTTTGATGAAAATCGGTCCCAGACAACCGACTTAAATGGGTCGGGGGTATTTTATTTCCAAATTTTATTGTGAGTTAAGGTTTTTCAAACTCATATGTATGTTTTATTTTAAGTAGAACAATATTACAGGTGCTGTGAAAACAAAATTGCACGGTTCCACAGAGTAGGTCTTATGGAGAAGAGCCGGTCAGAAATTCTATAGTACACTCTTTTTAATTACAAAATTATCATCAACCCATTAATGTCCCACTGCTGGGCACGGGTCGCTTTTCAATTGAGCGGGATTAGGCTATAGTTTGGCAGACTTCACATGTCATCGAGAAAATCCCTCACGATGGTTTCCTTCGCCGTATGAGCATGTGATAAATACGCTCATAACTTCCGAAAAGTCAGTGGTGCGTGCCTTGGGTATGAACTCGAGACCTCGGACATGTCAATCCACTGGTCACACCACTAGGCTACCACAGCTTTTTTTATTAAATACAAAATAAACCGAATTTTACTATTTTTTGTATAGTATGCAATATCAATTAAATACAGTAACAAAAAATAGGTAAATACACCTGCACCTATAGATATCCGCCATTTAATCTTAGACTAATAACAGGAAAATACTAAGAAAAAATCATTTGACTTGCTCACGCGCCGCCGCGCAGTCTGACCGCACACGCACACACACAAACACACGTAGACACCTACAGGCAGCCAAGTACTCACACAACCGCACAGGTTTCTGTTACTAGCGGTATTAGAGATTACAGTATTCTAGTATAGGAGCGTAAATCGTAATTGGATAACAAAACAGGGCAAAAAAATATATTTAACTATTTACTAGCTGACCTACAGCATACGTTGTTTTACCACATTATGGGGATGTTGGTAGAAGAGTGAAAATTTTATGTTATAAGTATTTTAAAATGCCAAATCATGAAAAAATACAAAAAAGGTTTTATCAAAAAAATAAAAAACGTTTGGTGCGTGACATCACATAGGGGTGTAAAAGTATAATAAAATAGCCTACGTCCGATTCTCAGACCTACCAAATATACATACAAAATTTCATAATAATCCGTTTAGTCGTTTCGGAGGAGTTCAGCGCCAAACACTGTGACACGAGATTTTCATATATAAGAAGATATGTAAATATGTTTTGCAAGGTGTTGAAGGTCGTTGCAGCATTTCTTGGTTTGTATATGGATGGGTAAACCTTAACTCATAGTGAAGCTGATGTTATTTGGTGTAAAAATCAAGTTGTACGTCCCACCACAGAGGAGGATTAGAGGAGGTAGGGCATAGCGAGATTCCTTGCCCAAATTGAGCCGACGTACGGGGGTAGTACCTGCACCTTACAGAAGACCGCAGTGAAACAACAATAGTTGTTTCTGCGAGTTAGTAAGGTAACCAGAGCTCGTTAGAGGGGTGACTAGTCTGACAGCATAGGTATTCCGTTTGCTGAGAGTTTAATAACACCCTTATTTTAAGAAACCTAGACGGTTCCTACAGGGTTTTGGCAACGCATTAGCAAGCCGCTGGTGTTGCAAATGTCCATGGGCGGCGGTGATAACTTGCCATCAGGTGAGCCTCCTGCCCGTTAGCCGTCTTATCCCTCTTATCCCCTCTTATCAGTCTTATCTTATCCCCATACAAAAAGTTAAAGTTTGCGTTGAAGTTGAAGCCTGTCTTTATTTTCGACGTTAAAAAAAAGCTAATTAAATTTGGGCTATTTACAATCAATTATATTTTGACTTTAACTTTATGGCCTAGTGTGGGTTGACAAATTTGAGATATCTTCAGAAATTATATCACGCTTTCTTTTTCAAGAAAACTAAACAAGTTTAATGTCAGACAGTTTTGGCACCCATCTTGCGCGTGAGGTCGTTGAGTCTCCTAAATAATGATAGAGCAGTATAGCTACACGATGGCTGATATGCGTATATATGCGCTGATATGATATGCGTGCCATTGTTCGGAACAGGTCTAACTTCTACGGCCCTTTCTTCAAAAGTCTTTGCGTTGTATTATTGAACTTAAATTTTGGATCTTAAAGGAGACCATGTTTCTTATATTTGATTCGACAGTTTTTTTCAGAGGTCTTCACTTAGATATTGCAAGAGTCCTAATAAATTACTTGTCCTCAAAAATTCTACACAGAAATAAATATCATGTATCTATCATATTACAGAGAAAACTCATGATTTTCATACATGTATGAAGTCGAAAACTCACGATGTATCACTGTATGTATACAAAGGAATATATAATTTTTCAGCACACCAATAATGAGTTTTGTTTCTTAGAACTTTGTTCACACATCATTATAATTAGTTTGGCACGCGAGCGTAGTTCGCGGCCAATGAATGATCTCCTGATTCTTATGTTAGTGTGTGTGAGCGTAATAACTAAACGACGTCACGCATAGGGCTGTCAATTATGAGGTTTTTTTTATACCACAAAGTTATCAAACGTTATCAAACAAGCTTACAGCCCGCCTGATGGTAAGCGGTTACCGTAGCCTATAGACGTTTGCAACACCAGAGGAGTGACATATACATTTGTGACATCAGAGGTGTCACTCGCGCGTTGTCGATCCTGTAGAAATCGTTCAGGTTTTATAAAATAGGAGTTACTAAAATGACAGCAAACGGAATGCCCGTCCTATCAGAATAGTCACTTCCCTAACGAGTTCTGGAAACTTTACTCACTCGCAGATTCACAACTATTATTGTTTTACTGCGATATTCTGTACTTCCCCAGTCGGGCAGCTCAAAGTGAGCGAGGAATCTCGCTATGCCCTACCTCTCTTACTATACTGGGATACGTCCTATTTTGAACTGTATAAACATAAAGAAAATATGGAACTAGCTCGTCATTTTTGCCTGAGCAGTACGGGTCTAATTACTAAATATGAGAAATGTTAATGGTTAGACCAGGTCTCCAGAAATCTCATCATTGTCCGGAGAAGAGCCACGGCAAATTTAATTTTTGAAATGGGTCCTAACAACTGTGTCTTTGGACTGAAACTGCGTTAAGCGGACGTCCACGCGGCTCCATACAAAAGTGCTCTTTCAGGGGACCCGCGCGGCGCGGAATGGAACACATTTGTATAGAGGCCACGGGAGCGAACGCTTAACGCAGTTTCAGCCCCAAGGCTGCCTGCTCTTGAGATAGGTAGATATGGCCCGCACTCGCTAAGCGTTTTAGAGTCATACGTTAGTATCAAAACTTTTATGAAAAAGTGTATTATTACGTAACACAACCACCCATCCGGGTGCGGAGATGTGTGTGCGATGTTGCCGCTCTATCGATGAGAACTGCAGGGTATAACAGGCCAGACGATCTATTTCAAGCGGCGGCCTTTAACCACCAGATGCTAGAGCATTTTCAACCGTATTGGGAGGTGAAAACTGCACGTCGCTCTGCCCGCAGCGGGTTGCGTTCTAGTTTGATATCCGCTTAAAACGTTCGCTACTGGAAAACACATGCGTTATCGTTGACGTCACGCGAGTGCGGCGCCACGTCTGGCGTATTGTCATACTCTGGTGTGAAAATGACTGCGGCGAATCACGCGGTGCGTGTATCTTACGACGCTACGCCTGTGCGCATTACGCGCGAGGAGTGTTCGGGCGCCACACGCTTGAAGAGTACGGCCGCACCGTCGTCCGCGCTGTTCGTGCGTTGTAGGATATTTGAAGCGACATTCGACAGCAGCAAATGTGTTGATACATACAAATATACTCTCACGGCTTTTTCTGATGGGCGTAGAAACTTCACTAGAAGGCAGAAACTTCGGAATGCCACGCACTACGATCCCTGAATATCACGCTTTTGCTTCGTCTATAATACTACATCTTGTCATTCGTGCAGATTTTAATGAGTACCAATAATATGTTAATACCTCTGGCTTTAATAGCGCCCATTGGCAACCATAGTTGCAGTCACCATGATTGTGTAGTATGCTTATTGCTATGACATAAAACAGAGTTATTAATGAGTTTTCTGGACGTATTTGTGTGTGGCAGCCCTACGCCACAGATCTCAGGTGTATTTGGCTTGTGTGCATGATGTTGCGTGTCAATGAAGTAACGTAGATGGTGGTCGAGTAAAAATATTTATTCTTGGGGACTGCATGGTAACGATGTACGTAAAAAGTCCCATAGATAGAAATTTGTCTAGAAATCTAGATTAACTTCTTCTGAATATTGTAAAGAAGAAGGATATAATAAATATTTCTGGACATTATTATGCAATCATTCGGAAGAAAGTAGCCTCATTGCTACGCAGAACCAGGGACAGTAGCAACAGCATCCTGCAAACAGTGGCGGGGAGTATTTATTCTCCCATTTTGAGGCACTTTGTACGGATAATGAACGAGTAACTTTTATGCTTGTTCATTGTTCGTGCACAGTGAGGCGAATTTCTTTTAGATTACTTACTAACACTAGATATAAGAGATTGTTACTAACACCATGGATTATTGTTGTCCGAATAAAGAAAAACGTATTATTATTATGTTTGTATTGAATAGGCTCCAAAACTACTCGACCGATCTGAATAATTCTTTCACCATTAGGCCAGCAAGCCACATATTTTGACTAAGGGATAGAGTTTGTAAAGTTAAGCCTTGTAGAGTCAGAAACTTGGCTCTAAATGAGATCTAATATCTTTATGACGGTGCGAGTCTTGGCGTCATTTTACATGAAAATATTTTTGGTGGGATTTCATTTATTTTTGTAAGTGGCTTATGACGAAATCAGGGTTTTTTTAGATATCAATAAAATCTAAAGTATAAGAGCTATGCAATTAAAACTATGTTTAATAAATCCGCTACTGACAACATATCCTGAGAATTTTGTTTATCTGGTATAATCCAAACCCAAGTTATGAGGGTCCAAAAAAATAATGAAGCGCTTCGAGAAAAGGTAGGTAGTGCCATTACGCTTCGCTTGGCTCGTCTTGGCGGGGCCACTACCATACCTCCAGATAGGTACATTCAATATATCATTCCATAAGTATATAGACAGACAGTACACTTAACTAATCACTTATGATCAGGCCATTCATTTAATGACCCCCCCCCCTATTACCCCTCCTCCCACACGCTGTTGTGGCGACAAACTGATTAAATGATGGGAGCGGCTGAGTTGTTTTGAAGAAGAACTTTACGATTATGATTTAGAAATTTAATTTGACGACCCGATTAGCTCAGCGGTAGTTAATGCTGCCTTCTGTGCTATGGGTCCCGGGATCGAATCCCGGTAGGGACAAATATTTGTGTGATGAGCATAAACATTTGTTTGTATCTGAGTCATGGGTGCATTTATGTATAACATGTATGTATATCAACCTTTTAGTATCTGTAACACAAGTCTCATTGCTTAGCTCGGAACTAGATGGCGCTGTGTCATAATGTCCAGAGACATAGCACATATCAAAAAACCATCCATACTCTATAGAGTATAATGCGATACGATACGATACGTGAAGGGCGGGCGTTTTTGGGGGCTGTCTTTATTTTCGACGTTCAAAAAGAGCCAATTAAATTTGGCCTACTTTGAATAAATGATATTTTGATTTTGATACTGATAGCTGATTAGCTATCTAATCCTGGTAGGAAGTATGGATTCATACTTCCTACTAGGATTAGTACTATCCTACTAAATATTATAAATGTACCTAAATATTATATATTACCTGGATTAACACATAGGCTACTTTTTATCTATATATAGTTTGCGGGCAAAGCTGCGGGAGGCAGCTAGTAATATTATCTACTATTATATTATTAGTGTGTCTGTCTGTTTGTTACCTCTTCACACTTATACCGCTGAACCGACCTAGACGATCATTTTTAACCGACTTCAAAAAGGAGGAGGTTCTCAATTCGTCGGAATCTTTTTTTATGTATGTTCACGAATTACTTCAAAACGCCTGGATCGATTTGCAAAATTTTTTTTTGTTTAAAAGGGTATACTTCACAGATGGTCCCATTGTAACCACATCACGATCTGATGATGGGATCCTAGGGAAATCGAGGGCAACCCTCAAATTTTATAGGCAATTATCACGTTTTGAATATATTTACTAAAATTGTTCCAGTATTTGTGTCTGATAATCATCATTTGAGGTTGATGAGCTGATGATGGAAGGTAGTACTCCTCAACAGTTAAGATTTAAAAGAAAATTCTTTCAGTTATAAGCATTTATTACATTTACATGTATTCTCCAAAGCTGTTCAAGTATTTGCATCTGAAAATCAACTTCTCATGTAATGATCTGATGATGGAAGGTACAACTCCTCAACGGTTAGGAGTTGAAGGGAAAATCTTTCATAATTATAAGTATTTTTTTTCTTTCCACACAACTAATCACGTGAACAAAGCTGGCGGGGTAGTGGTCTATGTTTTGAATATTTGGTCCCCAGTGGTCCATGAACCTTTGATTGATGATGCTGACTGTATTGTACTGAGCATTCCAGAGATCATTACCATTATGGGTGTTTACAGATCTCCGTCTTTTAAGAATACTGAAAATTTTATTAACTCCTTACAAAGAATCATACCCACACTCAAACTAAAATCTTGCATCATTTTCACAGGCGATATAAATATTAACATTAATAACGTGGCCTCTAATGATGTCTCAACTTATCTCTGTACGCTTGCTGAACTAGGTCTGAAACCAGCTGTAAACCACCCAACGAGAGAGGGTTCTTGCATTGATCACGTCTTTTATGCAGGTGAAGTAGATGTGGAAACTATAATTTGTTCTTCAACCATAACTGATCATAATTTAATTATAACTGGCATAACTGGATCAATCGTAAAACCTGTCCCCCGACCTAGGTATAGACTACGTATTGATTACAACTCTATTTCAGATGAACTGAATAATATTGATTGGTCATCTTTAAATAATATTTCCAATGTTAATGAACAAGTTGAGATTTTTATTGGTGTTGTAAAGGATATATTAGATAAAATTTCCCAACGTATGCGTCTGTCTAGATCAAGGATCATATTAAAGCCCTGGATGACACAAGGTTTACTAAAATGTTCTCGAGTAAAAGACAAGCTTCACCAGGAAGCTAAAAAATATCCCTTAAGTGATATAAAAGCTATAGTTTATGCTAGATATCGGAATTTCTATACCACAATAATACGAAAAGTAAGGAATCAGTATCAATCTAACCTACTAGAAAAACACAAAGACAATCCTCGTGATCTTTGGAATACTATCAATGACATCACACACCGGAAAGCCACCACAAAGTCCCAAAACCTTGAACTCATAACCATCAAGAGCTGTCCCAAAGAATCAGTTAATTTATGTAATGACTTTTTTGCTTCTGTAGGTGAAACGTTTGCTAATGAAATATTATTAAAATTAGATACCACACAATTTGAACTTGCTCATAAAATAGATACTTGTAATTCTCCTTCCTCTTCTTTCTTTTTTGAACCAACTGACAGTGACGAGATTAACAGTATCATTCTCAGTTTAAAATCTAATACTGCACCGGGTCTCGATGGCTTATCAGTCCAGTACATAAAAGCTATTAAGGATCATGTTACTAATCCCCTTGCTGTTATTATTAATAATAGTTTAACTACTGGAACAGTCCCAGATGCTTGGAAATCAGCAGCAGTTGTCCCGATTCATAAAGGTGGTGAAACTGATAGTCCTAATAACTTTAGACCAATTTCTTTATTGCCAGGCTTCTCAAAAATATTAGAAAGAGTGGTCAATAAACGTTTAGTGAAATATGTTGAATCCAATAATATTCTATCACCAAATCAATTTGGATTCAGGTCAAAACGCTCAACCGAGGATGCAGTTAAGTTACTCACCCATAATATTGTGCATAATTTAGACAATGGCAGGGCATGCATTGGTGTTTTCCTAGACCTCGCAAAAGCCTTTGACACCGTGTCAATTCCAATCCTACTGCGACGACTGGAAAGCATCGGTGTCAGAGGTATTGCTCTTGATTGGTTCCAAAGCTATCTCACTGGAAGACAGCAATGTTTAAAAATAGATCCCTGGGTTAGTTCCTCTAGAGGACTGTCCTTTGGTGTTCCGCAGGGCAGTGTTCTTGGTCCTACATTATTTTTAATTTATTTGAATAATCTTGCCTCGTTATCATTGCAAAATGCTGAAATTATTTGCTATGCCGATGATACCGCAATAATATTCCATGAAGCAAATTGGAGTGAATGTTTTAGAAGTGTGGAACACGGAATGACAAAAGTCTTTGGGTGGCTTTCTGATAATTTACTAACGTTAAACACTACGAAAACGAAATACGTATGTTTTCATAAAACCGCAATCTCATCTCCGTTGGTCACATCTGATATCAAGATTCATGAGCGTACTTGCAATAAACCACCTGATGTTAGTTCCTGTAATTGTAACTTTATACAACGAACTCATACCATAAAATATTTAGGCGTCAACATTGACGAAGAAAACCTTACATTCAGTGATTACACAGCAGCTCTATCAGCTAGGGCCAGAAAGTTAATATATGTTATGAAACAAATAAGAGACGTAGCAAACCCAGATCTAGCTAAATATATTTACATCTCTCTTTGCCAATCGATTCTAACGTATTGTATCAATACCTGGGGGGGTGTAGCTGCGTCATATTTAATTTCATTGGAAAGAGCTCAGCGGTCCGTGCTAAAGGTCATGCTAAAAAAACCTATAAGGTATTCCACAGCACATATTTACAATGAGACGAACTTGCTAAGCATTCGCCGCCTTTACATAAAAGCTGCTGTCTGTCTTACACATAAACAAATATTAAAATCTGAATCTTACAATAAATTGCTGACAAATAGAATATTTAGAATCCCGGTACCCACAGTCAATACTTCCTTTGCACAAAGATTTTCTAATTTTTTATTTCCTTATTTATACAACAAAATCTGTAAAATTTGTAAATCTAAAGAAGACACGGTGCGCGTAATGCAAACAAAAGCTACAAAATATTTAAATAATTTAACATACAACGAAGTAGAACAGCTATTAAAACCCACACAGTAAGAGGCTAAATGTTGCACAGAACACACACACACTCACACTCAAACTCACACCCTCACACTCAGACACACACACTCACACATTAATTGTCTTTTTGTTATAATTACTTAAGTCTTGTATTTGTATTTTGTTCTCATTAGTCCTAAGGAAACCGTATTGTTGATAGCCGCAATACAGGCTTTGCCTAGTGCGGTTGTCATTGTAAATCATTTCTGTAAACACTGGAATGCCTAATAAAGATTTATTATTATTATTATTATATATGGATCGATAGTTGTATTCTTTCAGGCTATTAGATTGACCTGATATGAAAAGTTTAATATATACAACACTAAAAAGAATAAAATAAATTAACTTTAAAAAAAAAGAAAAACCAACTTCAAAAACTAAAAAGCAAAAAATAACTTCATACAGTTTTACCTTTTTTTTAGTTTTAAAGGTATGAAGTCGGTGCCGATGATGTGGTGGTTTTAATCAACCTGCTCAAGGTCACTCGTGGTGAGTGTACTTACTATTACGTTTGGCTTGGCACCAACTTCATACCTTTAAAACTAAAAAAAAGGTAAAACTGTATGAAGTTATTTTTTGCTTTTTAGTTTTTGAAGTTGGTTTTTCTTTTTTTAATTATTGAGATAGTTTCAAATCCCAGGAAAGGACATAGGATATTTTTCGACCCGGAAATCATCCCTTAAAAGGATGACAAGGGGGGGTAAAAATTACTAATTCTACGCAGATGAAGTCGCGGGAAAAAGCTAGTGTAACTATAATAATGACTAGCGACACCTCTGGTGCTGCAAACGTCTTTCTTTCTTTCTTTCGTGTGGTATAAAATTAGTAAACAATATTCCTCTCCTATTTTTGTACCACGGAATACCATCAGAAATCGTGATGTGCTTCGCTAGGGTCCATTCAAAACCCCCCCCCCCCTTGCCCACCATTGCCTTCTAAGCCGTGAAAACAATCACACAATCACCCTGACAGAAATACATATACAAACAACAATAGAAGAATCCCTTCATACCACTTTTGCCTCGTCCACATTCATACATCTTGACATGCACGCGCGCTGGTTACGAGTACTGCGCACATGACCCTTTTGAAGGAGTTCACTGATTAGGTCGGTGTATGTAATTCTAGGACCCCCCTATTGCGTTGTTTCCAGACATCCGCCTTACAAACTCCTCTCGTCAATGGTCTTTCATTGATCCTCTACTGAAAATGTTGAGAATGATAAATAATACCCCCCTAAAACCATCGATATTGACCAAAGGTCGCCATATGATTCCAGTTAGTCGTATCAAAGCTATCTATTAGACATGTTAGGTTCGCATCGCTTAGATAATATAGATAAAGCAATATTATATCAGTACTCAGTAGATAAATAACTGACTAGTTATCTTTCTAACTAGTATTATGTAGTTCGTAACGGCTGAAGAACAAGAAGGAATAGAAATTCTAAAATTAAACGATTTTTTTACGGATTTTATCGCGGTATATTGATATGATGAGATACGCCACTGAGTGAGCGTAAAATTAGTAATTTTATTTTCACCCCCTTTTTCCCGCTTTTATGGGATGATATCCAGGATGAAAACTATCCTATGTCCTACCCGGGACTCAAACTATCTATACCAAATTTCATCTAAAGCGTGAAGAGGTAACAGACAGACAGACACACTTTCGCATTTATAATATTAGTATGGATAGGTTAAAGTTTGACCACAATCTCACCTGATGGTAAGTGACGAAGTGGTCTAGGATGAACCACACTTACCTAGAAGATACCTATACTCGTGACTTGACACCGGTTACCATAATGATAATTTGGATGTCAAACACCACTATCGATTGCCATGACCACTGGCGTTTATACCTACAACAACAAACTTCGAAGAGTCTTTTACTGCGTACTGTATCTTGGGATCGGACGTTTGCCTGATCCGGACTGGTCGCGCCACTAGGCTAGGCGATCTCATGACGTCACTGTCCGCGCAAAATATGCGAGTGTGCCAAGAATACTTGTTCATGTGAGAACAAGTATTATTGTTAAGTTAAGTATTATTGTGAGAGCTTTGCCAGCCTAGAGGGGTGCCTGTGGGCTGAGATGTCAAAGGTCTCGAGTTCAAACCCGGGCACGCACCACTGACTTTTCGGAAGTTATGTGCGTATTTACATCGTGAACAAACCTGCACGCTTAACAGATTTCTGCCAACCCGCAGTAGACTACCATGGTTGACTATAGCCTAATCCCTCTCAAATAAGAGGAGACCAGTGCCCAGCAGTGGGACAATAATGGGTTGATGGTGGGAGAACAAACTGTATATAATGAACTGGAAGAGGATCGTGAGGTAATTGACGTTAGGGACGGATAATTGAAGAAATATGACCATTCTGTAGTACCGTTAGTTATTCTGTAACTATGTACCATTGATGATTGACTGCCAAAATATCGCGATGCCAGGTGACACCGTGCCACGGGTGATCGCTTTAACAAAATCATTTTTCTATCGTGTCTGTAAACATTATATCTACTAATCTAACGATGTAGCTCAGTCTGGACATACATACACTCACGCCTTTTTCCCATGGGGGTAGGCAGAAACTAGAGACACGCGCTACGGTCCCTGCATATCACTTTTGCCTCGTCCACATTTATACATCTCGTCATGCACGCGCGCCGGTTACGAGTACTGCGCACCTTTTTGTAGGAGTTCACCAATTAGGTCGGTGTATGTCCTTTTAGGGCGCCCCCTACCGGCGTTTCCACTGACATCCTTACCTTATAAATCCCTTTCGTTAATCCCCTATCATTCATCCTTTCAACATGCCCAAACCATCTTTTAATGTATACTATCATCTGTCCCGATTGATTGTACGCGTGTATCAGATTTGACAGCTGTGATAGCTTAATGGTGTGACTGTGGGACTTTGAAAGTCAAGGGTCTCGAGTTCGAACTCAAGCCACGCACCATTGACTTTTCGGAACTTATGTGCGTATTAATCACATACTCAAACACAGTGAAGGATTGAAGTCTGCCATCCCGCAGTATGCTAGCATAGTAGACTATAGCCTAATCTCAAATGAGAAGAGACCCGTGCCCAGCAGTGGGACAATAATGGGTTGATGATGATGTGCATCAGCAATAATGTAGGAAGCTATCCTATAAAACCAACTATCGCACCTATTTTCGTGGTTAAAAAGGGTTGTACTACAATGTGTCGTAAACTCGTAACACAACCGTGGTCAAGCTGTAAGAGAAGAATGTAGCTATTCAGCTTTTAAAGCGCCATACGTACAAGCTTCTTTTGGGGAACCCAACCTCACTTATTCCCTGCTACTGCAACACCTGAGCTGCCCGACTGAGAAAGTACCTCCGCCTTACAGAAGAACGGAGTGAAACAACAATAGTTGTGCTTCTGAAGTTTAGTAACTCACTTATTTTAAGAAACCTAAACGGCTTCTGCAGGGTCGGCAACGCGCGAGCGACACTTCTGGTGTTGCAAACGTCTATAGGCTACGGTAACCGGTTACACCATCTTGTTTGCTAACCTTGTGGTATTTTTTTTATTGTTCAAGACAAGACGAATCGCATTCCGATATTTACTATATTTTTATTAATAATATTATCACATATCGAACCAAATCTCACGTGATCACAGATAACAAAAACGTTGTTCTGTATTTACGGTTAATCTACGGTAATTGTGTCAATGTCACCACGAGGTGCGATAAAGTTCGGTATTATTAGAATTTTATATGTACGTACAATACTCGTTAATAATTTGCGAATAGGTAGTTATTGGGAAGTGTTGCGGTTCTATTCCTAGCTGTGGTTTATTTGCGGTTTAATTACCTGCATTTCAAATGTGTTATTTCAAGTAAAGACCAATATTATGTGGTTTTGAATTGTCAACACTAGTGGCAAGGTTTCATAAAGTAGGTCTTATGGAGAAATTCCATCGATACTCTTATAAATAAATAAAAATGCCACGTTGGTCCAGTGATCGTTAGTGGTACTGCTGAGCAAGGGGTCCTGAGTTCCATTGGCAGGTCGAGCAAATTGTTATTAGGTTTTTCAATGAAATTCTCAGTAGCAACTCAGAGTTTGGAATATTTTATTGGCTGGCTCCCCATTACAATGGGACCTAAGACATAACGGCGACTTTTCGGAACCAGAACCAAATTTCGGTATAGACATTTGTTTAAAATCGGGACATCTCACCAGACCAATGAACATTGGGATACCTGGCAACACAATCTAGACGCGATAGTCACAAACTCGGAAATGCTCATAGTTGCCATTCGTAATAATTATGTCAATAAGGATAACATACATAAAACAAAATATCAACACTGTTATCGATGCGAAATGACTGAGCTCCGTTGTTCCGGAGTGATAGTGACAAGTAAACAAGTGAATATAGGTAGGTCACAGACAAGCCAATCCTACTAATATTATAAACGCGAAAGTTTGTATACATGGATGGATGTTTGTTACTCTTTCACGCAAAAACCGCTTAACAGAATCGAATTAATTTTAGCATACATATAGTTTATTACCTGGATTAACATATAGGCTACTTTTTATCTATATACCATGCGGGCAAAGCCGCGGGAGGCAGCTAGTGGGTAATACGTATGTGTAGAACGATCTATACTGAACATCTCGTATTTCCGGGCAACCATATTAGATTTTTTATTTTGTTGTATTCAAAATATGCCATTTAATGGCTGTTTTTGAACGTGGACAATAAAAAGACAGCCCCAAAAACGCCGCGCCGTTCACGAAAGATCTTGAATGTCCGAAGACTTCGGAAACAAGCTTGCTTACACGTCCGCGCGTATGCAAATTATTGAAGAATAGTCTACCACGCTAGCCCAATGCGGAGATTTGGATCCCGCACAGAAAATAATCATGAAATCAAATAGGAGGAGTAAGAAAATATCAGTTTTCTACTTTCCCTCCATGTCAAGCGAGAGACAGAATAGAGTTTAAATGTTATTGACATAAGAACAGATGTTTATAACTAGGTTAAGCCCAGTTGCCAAGCACCACGGATGACAAATTAATAAGTCATGGGTCCTAATAATGTGAGCTATTATATCTGATTCCAATAGTAGGTATGGCAAAATATACTTAAACGCACAGAAATTCATCCTAGTCGCAACAAGGTCCGAGTAGTAAACCAACAACATGTATGAATGTGGATGACGCAAAAGTGGTATGCAGGGATCGTAGCGCGTGATATTCTGTAGTTCCTGAATACCCCATGGGAAAAAGCCGTGAGTGTGTGACCAAATCAAATCAAAATATCATTTATTCAAAGTAGGCCAAATTTAATTGGTTCTTTTTGAACGTCGACGATAAAGACCCCCATAAACGCCCGCCCTTCATCGCTTCCTAGTGCTTTTACTGGGAAGAAGAAGCGGCGCAACAAACTCCCCAGCAACACAGTTCTGTCTGTTAATTCATTAAATGATTCTATACAATATTGTCCCGCTCAACTCCATTTGAGCCCCATAATGAACTTACCGACGTCTCGGACCTTTGTCCTTTGTCTGATTTCTTTACTGGACACATGGCGAGGAGAAGAGAAGATAGGTGGAGCAAAACGCTCACTGAGTGGTGGCCGAGAGGCCATAAACGTAGTGTAGGACGTCCGGCGGCAAGATGGGTCGACGATATCGCTCAGTTTGCGGGTCGAATCTGGACGAGATTGGCACAGGACCGAAGCGAATGGCATGCATGGAAAGAGGCATATACCCAGCAGTGGGATCAGAAAGGCTGTGGATGATGATGATGATTGATGATACATTATTACAATGAATTTATGCAGTTTATCAAATGGCTATTATTATGTGAGCTAGCATCTTCTTCAGATCTTTTCCAACAGACGGGCAGTCTGAGCGATTCTCCTCTATAGAAAGTGTGTTCGTATTAGTCACTTTTAGTCCAAAATAACATGTGCCACGCAGTATATTATTAGATCACACAGACCCGGTATTTTCCATGTTTTCTCACCTATTCGTATTTTTGGCAACGATTACTAACACAGCGATGATTATTATGTATAGTTGTAGAACTGAGAATTGGCCGTTGGAATATTATTTTGGAATAATTACATACTTATAACCGGGCGGCATATGACCGGTCGTCGTGGCGATCCTTGGGGGAGACCTATGTCCAGCAGTGGACGTCTAACGGTTGATGTGATGATGATGACATACTTATACTGGTAAGTAGTGATCGATAGTCGACAGTACTCGTAATTGATAAAATAAAACTAACTAGCTTTTGCCCGCGACTTCTTATGCTAAGAATCAGCAATTAAAATCAAATAAAATAAAAATAAGCAAAGAAAATAAAAAATTAAATCAGCAAATAAAATAAAAAGGTGTATCCAAGTTACTTTTTATTTCCTCTTTTAAGAAATTATTGATTCCATATACAAAGTTACACTCCCCTTCGCCAAAATTTTATCTAAATCGGTTCAGCGGTTTAAGTGTGAACATGTTACAGACAGACGGACACACTTTCACTTTTGTAATATTAAAAAGTATTAATGTAAGTATGGATTGAAATAATTATAATTTTATTAGCTTTCTTGCTTCATATCAAAATCTATATTTAATAGATTTTGATATGAAGCATTTGATATACGGCGTTAAAATTCGTCAAACTTTTTTTATTTCAACATTTAATATTTGCTTATAATTAAACAGCGAATTCTAACATACTTTGTATCTATCGATGACGTCATGGTTTTGTCTTGCCCCCCGTTAGGGTTATAATATACCATTACGTCTGTCGTCCCCGAAAGGCTAAGCAGAGCTGTGCACATGTACACCCAAATAATAAATAATAGTCCCATGTAATAAAGGGCGAACCTATTGCCATCAACTGGGCACGATTCCAATATCCGGTGTGATGGTATTATTATCAACCTTATTATTGTCCCAGTGCTGGGCACGGGTCTTATGTTATGTTGTTTGGAAAACTTACAGCGTACAACATACAATACAAAAAAATGATGTGTGAGTGATGGCCATTTAAAAAGATTTTACCGATAACACAGTCTTGTGGACAATTTTAAGATAAATATGTATAGTTTAATATCACTATCTCGCCCACCGAGTTGGTATTTTCCTTTATATCTGCTGATATCGCTTTTGGCAAGCGTTTCCATATTGTTTTTATTATTGTATTACTCACGCCGGAGTGAATTGACCGCTATAATAATATGTATAAACGCTACATTATGCAAATTTACTGTCGTAGCTTATAATTTAAACTGTAATTATAATATTGTGTGTATATTTTTTGCAGAAAATAAACTGTTTTGCTTACTTTCTTAGCACGGTGTATTATGATCACTTATACCTATATCTATTCACAGAGTCTTATGTGTACTAGCATCAACAGTATGCGAGCGTTCTATTCAAGTCAAGTAAAATTGTTTATTTCGAGTAGACTAGGTGCTTTTGAATAATCAAAACTAGTTGCACGGTTCGAAAAAGTAGGTCTTATGGAGAAGAGCCGGCAAAAACCTCCATAGATACTCTTTTAAATGATTACAGCCAGAAGAGACTACATCTTTCAGTTTGAGGACAGTACATAAAGAGGCATAAGAACGCCCAGAACACGAGCATACAATAAGGGGAAGAAAGCTATCTTATAGATGTATTTGGTATCCATTGAAGGAGCTTTTTTTAATTAAACGGTGGAAAGCAAACCGTAAAGTTTTTATATGAACACCTATTAAAGTAAGTTATCATGCAATGTTTTTTAGTTCAGTGTAATCGGCATCCCTCCAATAAATAATAAATAGATTTCTTAAACAAAAACAGTGAAAGGGTTTTAACAAGGACGACAATGCGCGAGCGTCACCTTTGATGTTGCATACGTGTATAGGTTACGGCTAACAGCTTACTATCAGGCGGGCTTATGCTTGTCAGAAAAAGCCTTATTTTAACTACCCGAGCAAAGCAGGTGCAGCAAAGCATATCAAATGATCGAATTACGATCTGATCGCTTTAAAAATCTGAGGATCGATGTGACAAAATTATCAAATGATGTAGACTATTCATACACAAAACAAAGTTCGCAACAACACCATATTCTAAAGCGATTCGTTCCAAACACTAAACCGACGAAGTATATATAAACGGCAATAATTATTATTCAAATAATTTTGATGCATTACATCCTTCGAGCGTACAAAATCGCTGGCAGATTTCTACTTACAATTAATTATAAGGGTGTATTCCCGCTGCAGGTGTGCGCAAGTTGCGATATAGCTGAAGCGGGGACCGTGGTTGAAAGTAAGCTTCGAAACTAAGGCCCGGTTTCCACCTAGGCGGAGAGGAGATGAGCGGAGATGTGTTTTAAATAACCAATCCGCTTTCGTTATCTCCACGTCTCCCATACGCAACGATATCTGATTGGTTATACAAATCACATCTCCTATCGAGAGGATAATATACCGCTTTGGTGGAAACTAAGCCTAAGTGTCAATTTACACCAAAGCTATATGGTGCGATTGTGGTTAAGAACTTAAGATGTGATATGAGGATACGCTACTGAAGACCATGCGTCCCATAGCTAGACATTTGGTGGTTACAAAAAACACTTATACAAATAATACTTTTATAACATTCTCAAACGGTGAAGGAAAACATCGTGAGGAAACCTGCATGCTTGAGATTATCTCGATGGCATGTCAAGTCTGCCAACCAGCAGCAGACTAGCGTGGTGGACTATAGCCTATTTCCTCTCAAATGAGAGGAGACCCGTGCCCAGAAGCGGGACAATAATGGGTTGATGATGATGTTAAAATACATTGCATGTAGGTGAGTATCAGAATTAACACCATTAAATAATATTGAGACTGGTGAACATTTGGTGAAATTCGCGATTAATCGCGTACAGGTGTTTATGTTCTTGTGGGACTCCAAAGTCCATTAATAGCACAGAGGGTGATCCTGTAACGCCACGCCCTGGCCTCATAATTATAAAGTTATTTAACAATCGGATAAACAGAATTTCTCGTGTTTTTTCTTTAGTATAAAACTAGTAATAGAATAAGTGTAAAACAAACATTTCCAGTACGTTATGATATTATTCGGCAATATGAGTAGTATTTATATGTATTCCTTCATCTAGGTCCAATTTTCAAAATTTGAATAATCCTTCATATTGGTCGGCTACACAACTTCTATTATCAGTCACCGCACGGATAAATCTTCGCAGTAGCCAATTCTGGTCACTCGCAGTATACACAATTAAATCTAATGCCGAAAATAATCGAGTGTTGAAAGACGAGTGTACGAAGATCGGTGTATTAGCATACGGGATTGATCATTAATTTTATCACTTAATTAGTTGATAAAAAAGTATAGTGTAATACCTAGTTATTATTATAATAATATATATTACCACAATCTGTATAATTCTGGTATTCTATACACTACCTAGGCAAAATATAGAACACCTGGGGCCTATAGAATACAACGTATAGTTTACCTAGGTAATGTATACAATTCCTAGGGATTGTATAGAGTACCTGCTGTTGCACCAGCAATGTGTAAATAGATTAAGTTAGGTTAGAACTGCGTCCCCCTGCGAACTGAACCGAATCTAACTACGCCAAAATAATTATTGTATTTTAGGTGGAAACTATGGTGGAGTTGTGGTAGCCTAGTGGTGTGACCAGTGGACTGAGATGTCAAAGGTCTCGGTTCAAACCCAAGGCAAGCACCACTGAGTTTTCGAAAGTTATGTGCGTAATTATCACATGAAGGAAAACATCGCGAGGAAACCTGCATGCTTGAGAGATTTTCTCGATGGCATGTGAAATCTGCTAACCCGTAGTAGGCTAGCGTGGTGGACTATAGCCTAATCCCTCTCAAATGAGAGGAGGCACGTGCGCAGCAGTGGGACAATAATGGGTTGATGATGATGAGGTGGAAACTTAGACCGCGATCCTCGTCCCAAAAGCCACACTACCCGGAACTAGATGGCGCTGTGTGATAATGTCCAGATACATAATTGTACATGTTGCAACCATATTTACTTAAGTTTTGTCTAAAAATTCACATGTGATTTATCTTGAACCATGACGTCAGTTCGGTGGAGTGATGACTAGAGTATGTGTATTTTAGGATATGGAGGAAGTGAATGACTAAATAGTGAGATCATTAAAAATTATTCCATATTCTGAAACGTTCTTGAGACTAAAAACTGAACCTATGGCGTAGACAGTCAAAATTCTAGGCTGAGTGTTTAACTAACACGTTTTTAGGGTTCCGTAAGCGTTTTAGGTTATTTAAAATATGAGGAGTTACTAATATGACAGTAAACGAAATTGCCGTGCCGTCATAATAGTCAGTCTAACCTAACCTAACGAGCTCTGGTAACCTTACTCACTCGCAGAAACACAACTATTGTTGCTTCACTGCGGGCTTCTGTAAGAAGGTACTTTCCCAGTCGGGCAGCTCAATTTTAGCGATGCCCTACCTCACTTAGAGCTCATTATTAGGCAACCACACCTCAGTCTGCCCGTGATCATGGATCAGATAGATGGATTTATCAGATAGAATGCGGACGTTCTAAGACTTAACAAGCCTGTATGTAATCATACGCGTTTAGGCATCTGCATGAAGGAAAAACAACTGAAATTACATATATCTATCTTTATATATATATATATATATATAAAAGGAGAAGCTGACTGACCGAACGACTGACATATTAACGCAGGGCTTAAACTATAAGGGCTAGAATCTTGGAATTTTGTACAGGGGTTGCTTTTATAACGTAGGGGAGCACTAAGAAAGGTTTTTGAAAATTCACCTCGCAAGGAGATAAAACGGGGGTGCAAAGTTAGTATGAAATTATGTTTTTCATTTTACTGAACGCGGCCGGCCAAAGTCGCTGGAATCAGCTAGTTTTTTTATAAAACAAAGCTCCGTAGTGAGATTAACAGCATGCCTAATAAACTCTTTCGATGGCTTGTGAAGTCTAATCTTTCACAAATGAGACGAGACCCGTGCCCAGCAGTGGGAAAGTAATCGGGTTAATGACGATGACGTGATGATTAAGAAAAGTCTGAAGCTATCGAAGACCAAGAAGACAAGGTGATCACTGCTAACTTATATCAAGTCTGTGTTCATTAACAAGCAAAGTCCTTGAAGCGCCTATCAGCTGTTCCTATTTGTCATACAAACAAACAGACACAGTAACAATATGTAATAGGATGATAAAATCTGACGCTGATAAGGCTATTACGTAATATTTTGATGCAAGAGAAATCATGAATTAATTATATTGTTATTGCAAAAGGTATTTTTGCCTTGTTGGTCTAGTAGTAATTAACTTAATTGCTGAGCAAGAGGTCTTGGGTTCGATTCCCAGGTTGAGCAAATTGTTTATCTATGAAATTCTCAATAGCAGCTCGGAGTTTGGATTCGTGCCCGGTCGATATGGCAATAAGCTCGCCCTCTATTGTATGGGAGGTGTACATTAGTACACCTCTGCCTAACCCCTCGGGGACGACCCGACAATATTACAACCAAAAATTAAGTAAGTACCTACATAACATTTACTTAATTTGTACAAAATTTAATATCAACTAAACACTGATATTATTTAAATATGAACAAAAATAGACACAGAGAATAATATTAAATATATGGAACATATGATATTCAAGGTAACATTTGGTCGCAATAACAATAACATCGTAAATACTCATGTTATGTAAATTGTCATACTTGTTAATATCGAACTTATCAAAAACAAACCTGTATTCATCTATATTTATATCTATAATTCGTATGTGCGTGTGTATGTCACTGAACTCCTCCTAAACGGCTGGACCCATTTTATTGAAGTTTTTTGTGTGTTCAAGTGGAATACAGAAAGGTTGATTTGCAATTGGATCGATTGGCGCTGCGCTCGAGTTCGGGGATTTTTATTTTTCGCATATCAGAACAATATCCCCAAAATTTATGTACAGGACGTCTGTCGGGTCCGCTAGTATATATACTAGCGGACCGTCCCGGCTTCGTACAGGTGTGCATTTTTGCAACGACGTTTTTGCAACATTTTTAATTTATGCCCCGCTCCTATTGGACGTAGCGTGATGCCTAGAACCTTCCTCGATAAATGGACTATCCAAGACAAAAATTTTAATTCCAAACAGTAGTTCCTGAGATTAGCGTATACAAACTAACTCTCTAGCTTTACAATATTAATATCAGATAATCGCTTGTCCTGACTGATTCATCAATGCAGAGATTAAACCAATTGGAAAGGGGTAAAATGAGAAAGGGGGATGAGGGGTTGAAAATTTTATATTCAATTTAATTTTTAATTTCTCGGAAAAAATAAATTTACGTAAAAAAAATACGTGTTTTTGGAAATTGTACTCCTAACGGGAGAAATGGAAAAGAGAAATGATTAAAACTTTTTTAGGCGCATTGAACACGTTTTGGTGAACAAAAATCATGGAACTTGCGTCACTGTTACATGTACCTCCGTGCATTTTCATTCTTTATCGGCACTCCCCAAAGACTGCCCCAGTTATTTTATTGCGCGAGCGAAGCTGCGAGCCGCGGTCTCAAGTTCAAACCAAAGGCATGCCCTCCACTGTCTTTTCGGAAGTTATGTGCGTGTTTATCACATGCTCAAACAGTGAAGGAAAAATTGAGTGATTTTCTGAATGGCATGTTAAGTCTGCCAACATCTAGTAGGCTAGTGTGGTGGACTATAGCCAAACCACTCTCAAATGAGAGGAGACCCATGCCCAGAAGTAGGAGAATAATGGGTTGATGAAGATGCGAGTAACAGTTATATGTTATAAACGCTCCCTATTATTCACATCGTTGGGTTAGAAATCTGGCTTGTTGAGTGTGAAGACTATGCACACATAGTAGATGCAGCGTGGAAAAGCCTTAAACAAGTGATGGTCACTCCTAATTCGAATTTTCTAGATAAACATACTATTTTCTAGTTGATAAACCCAGCAAATGAACCAATATTGATACAGTTCTTTATTTTATTTCGAAGCTCACATAGTCGTGATAATTCTTAGCAATTTATGAACTTGTGTTCAGGCATATGTGTTTAGGCATTTCAAGGTCATCGGCTCTTTTTTAATAAAATATCAATGATTTCTGGAATTATTGATGTGTTAGGGGTTACTTAAAAAGACGTAGGTAGGTACTTAATACAAACCGCCCCAGGCAGATTTATCTGACAAGTACATATTATTATATCTGATTTGTCTATATAATTGTGTAATAAATAGATATAAAAATATTTGTCCCATAAATCAAATGGTTAACTTTATTTGTTTTAGTGTACAATATCTTTTCTAGATTATAAGGTATTTATGTTACTTTCTTCCTGTTTTTAATTAATTAAATTTAATTTGAGCTCATAATTAGCAAAAAACAAAAATGTTCTTAACACTTTTATAAGGAAGTTGTACGAGTGAAGGAAATATAGATAAAGCTAAATGAAGATAATATAATTATTATGTATATCAGAAGATTATTTGAATGAATAATTGTGACTTAATTAACTTATGACTCTCAAGTATTGTTTTTACAATGTGGTGTGTTATTTTTTCCTGAAATTTTTTTTTTATTATCAGCTGCGAAAATCGAAAGATCACACTGTAATCTCAGAATAATGTAAATATTGTCGTACCAACGACACGAATAACTATTCTAGCTGAACAAAATACGAAATTCGGCCAAATACGTGTAGTGTTAAAAGCCAAAAAATATATATTGTCGATATTTTTATGGCAGGTTGGTAGAAAAAAGGTTGGCTTACCATCTTGCCAGGGGTTTGCAGGCTCGAAGTACTGCGTGACTATAAGATCCTCGCCAGGGAACCGCACAGAACGAGGTATCTTTTTCTTTTCCTTGCACTCATCACTATTCCCACTATTGTTGTCTCCACACTGTCCTAACTCCGTAGTTACACTCTCATTCGGGCATCCCGTACCTTTATCAGGGTCGGTAGACATATCTAGCGTGTAATCTATCACATATTACTTGAAACGACCACATTAGCAGACACAAATCTCATAAAAAAATATATAATTCAATTCATAAACACACAATTTCCAACACTAATAGTTTCGAGATCGATTATTTAATATTAACAACACGAAAACCACGTTAATTCACCGGCCATTGCGTATTTTTTTCGCGTTTCGTTTAGGGTTTTTTTTCCATTCAATTTTTTTATTGTTCGTTTCGAACCAAAACATTCCGCACCTTTCATACACCGATTGCCGCCATATTGGATTGAACGAGACAAAAGGAAAGTTTAACTCTATTGACTGCTAGAGGGCGTGAGTTGGACGCAGTGTTGCCATTTTTACAAAACATTAGGTTTTCATATTTAAATCTTAGTTTAATATTTAAAATATAGTGACATCTATCCATAAGTAGTAGAAGTACTAATTGTCGGATGATTTTTTTTAGAATTCCGTAGCTAAATGGCATAAAACGGAACCCTTATGGATTCGTCATGTCTGTCCGTCTGTCTGTCTGTATGTCACAGCTAGTCTCGCTCTTGGCCGGTTTTTTTAGACCTCTTATGCATTTTACTAAATTATTTTCAGAGTACTTGACAGTGAACAAATAATATATTAGAACTTAATATTTTATAAGGGGCATTTGCAAGCTAGCTGAATCGACGACTGCAAAAGGTAGTTGGATGAAATATGCCGAGGATTGAGCTCAGTAACAGACGCATAAAATATAGGCTATAAATGATGGATCCCGCTCCGGTCATAGCACAGCTACAGCAGTGAATAATACAACAAATAAATATTGAGATCTTCTAGGTCATTAGTCCACAGGACACGCCACGATGGTGACGATAATACCCGTTATGGAGGAGTGGCTTGAGAGGCGTCACGGTGCCTTCCTTTTCCTATTCTAGGAGAGAGGGAGGGAGAGGGGGTAGACTATGTCTTATTTTTCGTATAAGGCGGTGGTAGGAAGTTAACTTGACAGTTCTTACGTAAGATCACAAAAATGCGAAACGTTAATTATTACATTAGCTTCGTAAGTCGGCAAAAATTAACATTCTTATAGCAAATACTTTGAAAAATAAACATCAAAACAAACATCTGCTTTTTAACCGACTTCCAAAAGGAGGAGGTTATCAATTTGACTGTATTTTTTTATGTTTGTTACCTCGGACGATTCTTATCATTATTTTCTTACATAGGTGAAGGGGATACATTTAATAAATGGATGGCGCTCAACTCAAACAGCTTCCTATTCGCCTTCGCCTTGGCAGACTAGTATTTTTATATCCTCTCATTAGAATCTGGAACTGTGCATACAGTTTTATCTTTGGTCCAATGTAGTGCAGGACATCCCGATGGAGAATGTGCCACATGAGAACTCTTTAGGGATATACAGATGATGTTAGGTTATCATATCCTCTTCATCCAAATACCATCAATTGCTAAACAAATGTCTAATGGTAGCCACATTACATACATACACTCACGCCTCCTTCCCCCATAGGGGTATCCAGAAACTACAGAACGCACATTTCGCTACATTTTCCATGCTCTCTGGTGTTGTAGATGTCCATGGGCGGCAGTGATCACTTACCATCAGGTGAGCCTCCTGCCCCCTTATTTGCATAAAACAAATATGAAGTCGAATCATGTAGCACATGGTCTGAAAATCTCTTCTGAACGACTCGAAATTTAACAAAACATAAACACATTTTTGGGTAACTAAAAGTATTTATTCAAACTCAACATCACATAATTATTTATACACGCAACTTCCACTTAAACCTATTTATGTATAACTAGTCGTTTACACGTAACAACGGCTTTTTATATAGCGCAATATTATAAAAACTGATCTTTTAAAGAATTTATAGTTTACCGGCGGTCCGCCCCGGCTTCACATGGGTACGCGAATATAGGTATTTAATCAGTAATTCATTTTTAAATAAAGTAGCTTATGTTCATCAGGAATAAAATCACTCAAAACAATTGTGTACATACATGGAACTAGGTACATAAAAAACCGACCAGTTATAAATAGGTACTGTACTTATAACTTTATAAATCGGTTTTTGTGTAGTTCCATAGTATAATAGTTATAGAATTAAAAAATATTGATAATAATTATTTGACTAATATTATAAACTAAGACATCACGCCATGCGCGAAGAATGTAAGAAAGCGCTGTAACCTATTTTTTTCTCAGAATTTTATCTTTTAAAATTGATGAATATTAAATTTACAATAATAAAATGATGTAAACTATAATTTAAAACATACATACTTATTCTCTATTACAAATTCACAATATTTGCTTTTATCTTCGGCATACCTTGAACCCATAGTAGTGTGTTAAGATCTTAATATTATTGACAGTTCTTGAGCAGTTTTAATTTTATAATAAAATATTTAGCGCCATTATTATAGCACGGACCAGACATTGTATTATTAATTTTCGTTGAACGAAGAAATATAAATTTTAATTGCAGCAGTTGAATTGAGTTTTAAAAGGCCACATTTTAAATAGTTTAATAGTTTAGTTTAAAATATTGCGCTATCCAATTCCTTTATATCAAAATATGGAGTAAATAACTTTTGTCATGAACTATAAAAGATTTCAATAGTAAATATAACAATTTTCCACGTAAATTCCAATGAATTAAGACATATTCGATTTGTTTTGTTTTATATTAGTAAATTGCAGCTCTGAAGTTATAATTAGACTACATCATAATAAGCCAGAGATAGGAATACGTAGAACATTCCAAGACTTAAGAATCACGAAGTTATTGGACATTGTATATATTCGCAACAAATTAATGTTGCCATATTAAAAAAAACGTACTAAAATTGTATCAAATTATGATTCTTTTTAATGTACCCGAAAATTTCACACAGCGCCATCTAGTCTCTAACTAAGCAACGAGGCTTGACTATTACGGGACATAAACTATTAAATTAGTGTGTTCAAGTTTAAGTAAATACTCTACGTATTCCGACTACAGACCATTATACTACAAAGGTTTTATAGTTCCAAGTACAGTCGGCAGCAGGTCAACCTATCCGAAACTGTAAAATTTTCCCAACTGAACATTAACCTTATTAGTTTGTCATAAAGATGAAAATCTATCAAAGAATTTTGACAGATTGTGGTAGCTTGATGTGCTGGCCACTGTACATGAATCATTGAATATATATTTCTTATATTTTTTACTAGCTACAGTGGCAGCACATAGGAATATCACCTTTATATTAATAAAGATGGAAGTTAAAGTGCTTTTCCAACGGCGAGTCGAGAAGAGGACAGAATAGGGTCTAGGGCATTATGACTATCCATGGTTACTTACAGCAACCTCGCAGAACTAGATACCTAACATCATAAGTAACGACTTTTGTTCTATGACTCATAATCATTCCTTTGAATCTATGTTCATACAAAAATTTCGATGTTTGTTAGCCAAAATTTTCAGTTCTCTCCCAAACAGCCATCGCTTATCCGTGGAAAAAGCACCTTTATGGACGTTGCAATTAAAGATAGCGCGTCATGCAACTTCTAATAACACTGATATAGCGTTCAAATTTAAATGATACATGGTTCTTTCTTCAAATTCAACAACTTAAAACCGATGCGGCATTTTCGGTATATCGACATATTTTTTATACATAACCTATTATGTAGAAGACTGATAATAATAATATATATATAAAACACTGTTGGCTTAGTGATTTCTCCATCATCATGAAGCCAATTATTGTCCCACTGCTGGGCACGGGTCTCCTCTCATTTGAGAAGGATTAGGCTATAGTCCACCACGCTAGCCTACTGCAGGGTGGCAGAGTTCATGCGCCATTGACAAAATCTCTCAGGCATGCAGGTGTGTGGATTTTTTTTCTTCACCTGTAGAGCATATGATAATTACGCACGTAATTAAGAGAATTAAGGAGTACGATCGAACTTGAGACTTCTACTTTCACAGTCAATCGATCGCACCACAAGGCTATCACAGTGTCAGTTAATATTGCTCAATAACACAATAAATTTTAAATTCCGCCATTAATTACCAGTCATTCTATTTAATAAATTATACAGTATGTATATAATTTTAACATACTACATTTTAGCCGAAAAGTTTTTATACCGATATTATAATTTTATTTATTTTTTTGTAACATAATTTTATAAAGTTTGGACGTGTTTTTTAAAAATATTATATACAAAAGTTATTCAAGAAAGCTATATCTATTAGAAAAGTCATTAACAATAGCGAGATATTTCGCTCAAATTGAGCTGTCATATTAATATAGATATAAAACTCCGTATATACAATTTTTTTTTAAATTTTTAACTGCCTTAAGTGATATAGATATTTTTCAGGACAGACATAGCTTTCACGAATACTTTTGAACTTAATTATGGTAGAATACAATATTTAACAATATAAAAAATGGATCCTTGGTATGTAAATCTACATCAAATATTTTGGACTAAATAACATTTTTTTTTAAATGTTTTCCTCAGAAGAGTTTTTGTTATTTATTTAGTGTTTAACAATTAATTAATTTTCTTGGATTTGATCCATTTCAATAATTGATACTTATTTGGGTATTACAATTTCAGCGCTTTTTTAGTTACACCAAATTCAAAATTCCAATATATATTTTACTACATATTTACCCTTTGTAAGAAATTATTGACTCAACATACAAACTTCCACCCCCATTTTCTCGGGACTCAAACTATCTCCACACCAAATTTCATCTAAATCGGTTCAGCGGTTTAAGCGTGGAGAACTATCAGACAGACAGACATACTTTCGCATTTATAAGTATGGATTCAATTTATTTCGTTATGTAGCGATATCTATTCCCTCGCATGGACAAAATCTCTGATTTTAAGCAAATTTCAGCCATTCCCTGCATAAGGCCCGAAAGTGCGAGTGAAAGGTCCGATAAAATTGATTTATGAGTCATTATTTATTAAAGTATAACTTCAAAACCATAACAAAAGAATGTTGCTTAGCAACAAAATATTTTCTTACATATATTGTGATGTATGATTTAATATTTCATATTCTCTCTCTTTCTTACCTTATGTTTCAGCATAACGTTCTATCTCGCTCTAGTATTATGTGTCAATTCACACGGGCAAAAATTGCAATATTTTTTGGACATACTATAACATAAATTGTTTGTTTGTTACGTTATACAAATTTCAGCCGTATGCTATACTAGATAAAGTCGAAATTCAGTTATAGAATGACTAACTTCACCACTCTTTTTTCAAATTGTGCTGATTTTATAATGTGACTCATACATGAGGAGATTAAATATAAAGATATTTGTTTGTACCATAGACATGGAGAATGGACTGAGCGTTGGAAAGAGACAGAGCGATTATTGAGCCAATCGGAGAGGCTAGGAGACTGATGTGCAGAGATATTTTTGAATAACCAATCAGACATCGTTATTTCAACGTCTCGTCTCCTCAACGTTATCTGATTGCTGTCTGCTGTGTTATGGGTCTCGGACTCGAATCCCGGTAGGGACAAATGTTTGTGTGATGAGCATCAACATTTGTATCCGAGTCATGAATGTATCTATGTATAATAAGTATGTATTTACAACAAAAAAAGGATGTACGTATTATATCAACCTTCCAGTATCCGTAACTCCACCTCGTTGCTTACCACAGAACTATATGGCGCTGTGTCATAATGTCCAGAGATATTTTATAACTTTTGATCGCTCATTCTCCCCGTCTCTTTCACACATCTCCGTGAGAATAACCAACATTCAATCTATTCTCTAACTCTATGGTTTACCTTTTAAACTTTTGCTGCCCTGGTTAAATATAACAGTTAGATTTAACTTACATAACTTCCTAGCTATACTAGGGTTCTAAACTCTTCTTATATAAAATGTTCCCTCGAATATTATCTATATTTTTGGTCTGTATATAAGTGTATATATGAAACTTAACTTAATAATGTATATGTGTATGTCACTGATTATCTTTTTTAATTTTTAGGTCGAGGACTCCATCTGGAAAAAACAAAAAAAAAATATTATTTACATTTATTTATTAGAGCTGTGGTGGCCTAGTGTGACCAGTGGACTGACATGTCAAAGGTCTCGAGTTCAAACACAACGCACGCACCACTGACTTTTTGCAAGTTATGTGCGTATTTATCACATGCTCAAACGGTGAAGGAAAACATCGTGAATGAAACCTGCTCGAGAGATTTTTCTCGATGGCGTGTGAAGTCTGCCAACCCACAGTAGTCTAGCGTGGTGGACTATAGCCTAATCTCTCTCAAATGAGAGGAGTTCAGCGACAAACACCGTGACACGAGATTTTTATATAGGTACTATGTGGAGATGATAACACGACAATAAATTAAACCCAGTATACCTAATGATATTCTATCAAAAATCAATCAAATATACCCAGTAGTTTAGACACAGAAAATATTTTCCATTTTTTTAATTTTCAAAGTGATGGATTGTTTACTAGGCTATCACAGATAAGGTTAAACACCTGCAACATAAGTATAAACACATGTTGCCAACTCGCCACTTAAAAGAACTTCGCAAAGCTTAAAAAACTCCTTACGCTAATCTAATACGTTTTGCATATTTGTGCTATTTAGTTTGAAAAAAAACTTTTTTTTAATATCGATGTTACGACTTATTTAATGGAGTCAAAATACTCTCTTGAACTAGCATGGCTCGTCTTTTCATTTATCGTCGTGTTATCATCTCCACATTGTAAAAGAAGATATGTCTTATATATAAAATTCTCGTGTCACAATGTTCGTTCCCGTACTCCTCCGAAACGGCTTGACCGATTCTCATGAAATTTTCTGAGCATATTAAGTAGGTCTGAGAATCGGCCAATATCTATTTTTCATACCCCTTAGTGATAAGGGTTGTCCACCAACCCCTATAATGTGGCTAAACAACGTTTGCTGGGTCAGCTAGTATTATATATTAAACTGGTATTGTAAACTTACCGTTATTATCAGTATAGACATAAGCGATCCTCCTCGGCGCTAGCTGTTTCCTCCCATGACTTTTTCGCCTCCCCTCTTTCAGCGACAAATTTAAAACACCATTATCACTTTCTAGAATCTTCAACCCGTCGCTCTCACTCAAAACCATAGACTTAATGTTCGTAGACAATTTATCGTTGGATATAAAAACTGTTTTGGCGAAAACTTTTTTCTTTTCCACCGTATCGTTTTTGAATATGTGGTTCACGCTTTTCTGTACCAGTTTGTCTATGCGGCACTCGAATATGTTTTTGTCTATGGATTTCTCGAAGCATTCTGGTAGGAGGGGGGTCTTAGTTTCTGTGACTGTTATCTTTTTGACTGGGATTTTCATTTGAGATTCTATTGTCGTTCCTAAATCTAATATTGGCACTTCTGCAGGATCCAACCGCTCTTGGAGTATCTGGAAATAAAAACAACATCAAAATTTATGAAACGAAAGAAAGAAAGACTGATGTTAAAGCTTATTTGCATCATCGTCATCATTATTGTCCCACTGCTGGGCACGGGTCTCCTCTCCTTTGAGTGCGATTAGGCTATAGTCCACCACGCTAGCCTACTGCGGGTTGGCAGACTTCACACGCCGTCGAGACAAATCTCTCAAGTATGCAGGTTTCCTTACAATGTTTTCTTTTACCGTTTGAGCATGTGATAAATACGAACATAACTTCCGAAAAGTCAGTGGTTCGTGCGTGCGTGTACTGGAAGACGCAGCGCGGGCAGGCCCCCGGCAAGGTGGATAGACGACCTGGTGAAGGTAGCTGGAATCATGACCGGTCGTCGTGGCGATCCTTGGGGGAGACCTATATCCAGCAGTGGACGTCTAACGGTTGATATGATGATGATGATACATAGATACACTCATGACTCGGATACAAATGTTAATGCTTATCACACAAACATCTATCCCTACCGGGATTCGAACCCGGGACCCATAGCACAGAAGGCAGTGCAGCAAATTTGATTGGCTCTTTTTGAACTTCGACAATAAAGACAGCCCCCAAAAACGCCCGCCCTTCACCGCTTCCTAATGTTTTTGCTGGGAAGAAGAAGCGGCGCAACAAAAACAAACAAAATATATCGTTACGATATATTTTTATCATCCACACATCCCTATCGCAAGTAATTACCCTACCTGTACGATGTACCGGCGCAGCCGCAGGCAGCTGTCCCGCACGGCGTCCCGCTGCGCCGCCAGCGCGCGGCGCTCCGCCAGCGCGTCGTCGCGGCACTTGCGCACCGCGCGCAGCTCGCGCGCCAGCCGCCGCAGGTGCTCCACGCTGCGGCGCCGGCTGTTCTGCGACGCGAGCTGGTGGAGAAGCGGGGAACAATCAGTCACCCGGCCTTTAACGTATATACGGGGGGGATGGGGGGGACTTCAGTATCCTTTTTAGGGTTTCGTACCCAAAGGACAAAAACGGGACCCTATTACTAAGACTTCGCTGTCCGTCCGTCCGGCTGTCTGTCTTTCACCAGGCCGTATTTCAAGAACCGCGATAGCTATACAGTTGAAATTTTCACAGATTATGTATTTCTATTGCCGCTATAACAACAAATACTAAAAACAAAATAAACTAAATAATTTTGTACGGAACCCTTCGTGCGCGAGTCCGTCTCGCACTTGGCCGGTTTTATCTAAATACCATGCGGGCAAAGCCGCGGGAGGCAGCTAGTAGTCAGTACAAGTAAAAAGCAACGTTACACGGCGTGTGAAATGTATGTAACGACCGCGGAGTATCGGTTACATGCGGTGTACCGCGACCAGTAGTCGGAGCTTCATGATCTTATTATTTTACTTCGTATGTTGCTTGCTTGCAATAAGCTAAATTTAATATAAGCCTGATAATCTTGTTAAATCGTCTAAATTGCAACCGAAACACTAAAATTGTTATTGTTGGAACGAAGTTCCTTATCGCGCGTTGCGAAAGGGGTCTAGACGGAAAAAATTAAGACGAAAAGTTTGGAACGACACTTTTTGCTATAGTAAGCTATTGGAAGCCGTGCGGCGTGCGCATGTTTCTCTGTCTGTTTCTCTCTTATAGAAAGCAAGGGACACCCGGATGGAACGAAGTTCCTTTCGATTAATTAGTGAAGGAATTGTAAAAAGGAACTTCGTTCCATCCAGGTGTCCCTTGACACCTCTCAAGTTTTTTTATTATACATGTTTATATTAATACGTGCAGCAAAATCCAAACTGCTACTGAGCTCCGAGCTGCTACTGAGAATTTCATAGAAAAACCCAATAACACTTTGCTCGACCTAGGAATCGAACCCAAGAACTATTGTTCGACAGTCGCCCTGTACGACCACTAGACTATTAACTTACCCTATTCTTGATTCGTCTTCGCAGCCCTTTTAGGAAAGCCAGGTCGTCATCTTTGAGTTTCAATGATTGAACTCTCTCCGAGTACTTGCATGTGGAGAGGCCTGCTACCTCTTCTACCGTCATGCTGATGCCTCGCGCTGGAATGTCAAATAAACTTTCATCATCATCAACCCATTATTGTCCCACTGCTGGGCACAGGTCTCCTCTCATTTGAGAGGCGTTAGGCTATAGTCCACCACGCTAGCCTACTGCGGGTTGCCAAACTTCACATAGCACAAAAAGCAGTGCTAACTACCACTGGGCTAATTGAGTCGTTGTACGTTTTATTTTTTAAATTGTTACACTCTTGAACATCAAAGTTACAGTCTTAATGTTCAACGGTAGATATACTACTACTTATTTAGGTTGGCAAATATTGTCGGCCTGCCACAAACAAGCAATTACTGTAGCATAATATGGACATTTGCAACACCAGAGGTGTCACTCGTGCATTGCCAAGCCTGTCTTTTTCCCTTGTTTTCACTCCAAAAGTACTATAAGCACTTACAGCAGTATTACTACTTCGACACAGTACGGAAGGCTGTACATGGCCACATACACTATCCACAAGTTGCATGAGTGCACAGACTAGCAACAAATAGCATATGGTTGAGATCTTCAGCAATGAGGGAACAAGGAAATAGGTTGTAGTTCTTGCCAATTTCTTACCTAGACTCTAGATGGATATATATGGTTACAAGAACTGGCACCCAATTTTGGTAACATTATCATTAAGGGGAAGGTGAAAAAAGGTCAGGTTGCGCAGCACTCGTAACCCGCATGTGCATGAGGCGATGTATGAAGGTGGACAACGCAGAATGGGTATGCATGGATTGGAACACGTGGTATACTGTAGTTTCTGCCTACCGCCATGGGAAAAAAGTGTGATTGAATGTATGTATCAATAGAGGATTTGTAATGAATTACTAAAATGCTTTAGTTATTTTGTCTAGCATTAGTGTAATACTGTTATTGATTAGAAAGTAATATTACAGGCCTACTACTGGAATTTCAAGTTTTAATATTATAGTTAATATTTTATGGCATATGAAGGAAAGCATTGTGATGAAATATGGACACCTGAGAGATATTCTCAATGGCTTGTAAGCTCTGTGAACTAGCTCAAGACTGGTCCAGTAATCTATAGTTTATAATTGGTGTAAAGATGATTATAATCATGGAGAAATAATAATAATGGATGATAATAATAATCGTGCTGTAACTTGTGGTTATTCCCCCATCTTGTAACAATTTACTACACCAAAAATTATTCATGGGAAATAGAAAAATAAAAATATGTATTGGAATAATGAAAATGTTTCCTCTATAACAATTTAAAGAATTAAAACACTGTGTTCTAACTTCAAACAACTAGTCCACTTATTGATGTCATAACAAAATATCCTTTTATGTATGAATCATACTTGTTGTTTACCTAAACTACTGTTTACTATATTATTAATTATTACCATTATTCATGCAACAACGATTTAAATTAGATTAGATTATATTAAATAGATATAGTATAGAAAAAATACAGATACTTAGAAGCTATTTTTTTTTACTGTCGACAATTATTTTCTATTTTTCACAGTATAAAGCAAAGATCATAATGTACGCAGCCAAATTACTTAACATGGTGCTAATAAGAATTTTTAAAGTATTTTTTATCCGTTGAATACAATATATTTTGTGTGTACAATATAAAATAATTCTGCGTCATATTGTCATAATACATTAGACACCTACCTGTTGATTTATCCGTACTATACTTTACAACTAAAAACTAATTTTAACTACTTGCCATCTAATATTTCCTGGTCCAATTGGTACGAGGACGCGTGCTTCCCATTATCGTCCATTCTTCATATTTAACAGTTTGTGTAATATATTTTTATCAATATCTTTTACGTTATTTTACAAAATAATTTGTTACAGGCAGGTTAGAATTTCGAGAGCTGTCAATGTCATTCTCATCATGCTATGGAAACTAGGAACTTATGAAAATTTCAGTTTTGTCTTAGAGTGCAGCGCCATCTAGTGTTTAACTACCCAAAATAAAAATACTGTGTTGCCATAACGTAACATAGGATGATAACGCTGGGTGACGATTTTCAACACTAACATAAAATTAAAGAATTATTTCCAAACATTGAATACAAATAAATCAATAAATTTATCGAGTAATAAACCAAGTAAATGGATGCGTTAGATCGTTTTGTTAAGTGAAATAAGCATTTTTTCATAGTTGACTTTTCATTTAAATAATGGGAATTTACTATACGTGCAATAGCAACACTTTAATTGCAAATGTCTGCCTGCGCTGGAGTACGTTAGTATTTCCATTTCTCGGGTTTAATATTTGCAATTAAATTCTGTTTGTTTCGCAAGTGCATCTAGCCACGTCGAGTTGAACCTCTGTTCCTCCGTGTCGCCGTGCCGCGTTACAATCATCCTCTTTTCGTACGAACACGTTGAGTTGAGTCCTCCTCCTCCGTGTCGCCGTTTCGAAATAAACTTGTGAAGTTTCTGTTCTGTGAACTACTGTGCATAGGCACTCTTTTGAGTTTGGACCCATAATTGCGAATAGTGCACTGAACACTGAGTGAACTTCCATCATGTCACAAAACTCTTGTTGTGTACCTGGATGTCTAGTGACTAAGAAAGATGGTATGTATTTCTTGTTTAGTAAGTCTATTTACGCTGCGTACCCTGTTCCATCTTCATAATACTTAGTGCTTCATGTTCATGAACATGACATGAGCAGAACATGTATTGACTAACTATTACCATCCGAAGCACAACTTGTCATTTCTCAACTTCGAAAAATATAAAAATTAGTCTAATCTTTTCCCATCAAGGGGAACAATAAACTATAACAAATACACAATGCACTCCTTAAAATAGATAATTACCTTTATAGCTAGATTATAACTTTGTATGAAGTTTACTAAGATATTTACGTATATTTTCTATCACCAACATCATACTTTTAAAGTATTTACACAATAGAAACACACTATTATTGGTAAACTCAATTTAGAATATAAAACTTATCATTATTATTAGCAAACATTATGCGATGAGCGCTGTGACTACTGCCTCGAAGCATATGGCTATGTGTTGCATCTCATGGCTTTGGTATACAGTCTGCTAACTTTACAACCTACATAATGAAGTACACAAATGCACATTCTTAAAACAGGTCTGCAGGTCTGGTTGAAAACCAGCACCAGGCAATCTGGCATATGCTGAACCAGAACCTTTCTAGCGCAGTAGTGGGCACACATTATTATAAATTTCCTATAAATTTATTTTGATTGTATGTGGCCACTAACTACCTGTATAAATGTTTCATTCTGCTTTCTTTCATTCACCTTAATCAAATCGGATCAAATGTTAATTTGCAACAAGTACATTATTTTTGCAAAGGTAGTAATTATATTTTGCCTGCAAGCTTCTATTATATGTTTGTATTATTATTATTTTATCAGCTATTTTATTTCCCAGGGATACCATTGCACCACTTTCCGAATCCAGATGTGTATGCAGAGAAATTTAATACTTGGATTTCAAAAATAGGCGGAGAAGTAGCTGTGATGGATAATTCAAATGTTTTTAGAAACAGACGTGTCTGTCATAAACATTTTGAAAGAATACACATGAATTCAAAAAATAGACTGAGCATGTTAGCAATTCCCGTATTATATTTACCAGGTTAGTAATATCTTAAATATTTATTAAAACATGTGTCTTATTAATTAAATTTAAAGAACATGAAACGATTTTTGGTGTATTTTTCTCATACATAATATGAATGTTTTAACTTTCAGATCAATTAGTTACTGAATCTGTTGCTATGCTGCCTGCCTTACCTACAACATCTGGTGTTCAAAGGACTCAATCGAATATTCAAATGAGAGGTTTGTATCTTATTCATAATGAGCTAAAAGCAGGAAAGCTAAAATATTGAGCTCTTCAAGAGTCATACATTGAACAAAAGCTTTTAGATAATAATTTTAGGTTCAGGATATCAAAAGACTAGGTATCTTTTCCTTATACATAATATCAACATTTTAACTTTCAGATCAATTTGTTACTGAATCTGTCACTATGCCGCCTGTGTCACCCTCAACATCTGGTGTTCAAAGGACTCAATCGAATGTTCAAATGAGAGGTTTGTATCTTATTCATAGTGAGCAAAAAGCAGGAAAGCTAAAATATTGAGCTCTTCAAGAGTCATATCCTGAATTAAAGCTTTTACAATAATTTTAGTAACAGGATATCAAAAAACTATGTACCTTTTTCATATACTTAATATCAATGTTTAAACTTTCAGATCAACTGGTTACTAAATCCGTTACTGTGCCACCTGCCTTGCCCTCAACATCTGGTGTTCAAAAGACTCAATTACAAAGACATATGAAAGGTTTGTACCTTATTTGTATATTTATATAGTTTTGTATAATTTTAACTTTTTTGTGTTTAAAAAACCGACTGCAAAATTTAAGCCGATAATAAATTATTTTTCACTTTCCTAGTAATAGAGTAAGAACTAAAACGATCAAAGTTAACATTAGCCCTTTTGTGATATAATTTTAGTTTGCTGCTTTATTTATATTTAAGCAAAATAGACCAATGTAGACATTGGTTGGATAAATTACTATATTTTACAGAGTATGTAACAATAATAAGTAACTAACTAAAAAATTAATCTCCTTTCTTGTGCGTTTAAATTTTTTTGAAGTGTTTTGTTTTTGTTAAAATAGTAAAATAAAATATCTAAATATTGCACAGTCATAAAATTCATCTTATTAACTTAACTTTCGTCTTACTTACATTAACTTTCATTCCCTTATAAAAAGAATAGTAATGATAAAAGTTTAACAATGTACATCTGTTTACTTAAGCTATTTTTTTTTTCAGGTCTTTATGTACCCTTAACAAAACATAGAGAGTATAAATCGCTTTTAAAGCAAATGAAGAAAAGTGAAAGTATCAAGGTGGCTTTTAAGAAAAAATATTATCTTGCCAAGAAAATGACAAAAACGACAGCATTCAAAATTATGACATCAAAAATGTCTTCTACTGCCCAAATATTCTGCCAAATGCAAGTTACTCAGGGTGGCAAGAAAAAACCTGGTAGACGTTTCACACTAGATCAAAAAATTTTAGCATTATCTTTGTATAAGCCCTCGCCTAAGGCTTATCGTTTGCTAAGTCAAATGTGCGTTTTACCGAGTCGGAGAACTTTACAAAATTTACTGCACAAATTGGATTTAAAAGCTGGAGTCAATAACATAATATTTGAAAACTTAAAAAACAGAGTTGCAAAGTTGCCTGCTAATTATAGATACTGCTCATTATTGTTTGACGAGATGGCAATTGGACCAGGGCTTACACACAACAAAAAAAATGATAAATTACTCGGATTTGTCGACAATGGAGACAAAACGGAATTGGAATATTGCGACCATGTCCTTGTATTCATGGTAAGGGGAATTGTAAAAAAATACAAGCAGCCTATAGCTTACTATTATTGCAGCGGAAGCACTAAGGCTATTGAGCTAAAAGCCCAAATTAAAAATATTATTTTAAAATTGCAAGAAACTGGATTGAACGTCATTGCAACCATATGTGATCAAGGTGCCTCAAATGTGGCAGCGATAAACATGCTATTAAAAGAGACACGAGAAATGTACATAAGAAATGGTGAAGAATATCGGGACGGATTTTATAAGGTGGGCGAACACAAGATTTTCCCCTTATACGATCCACCTCATCTCATGAAAGGGATTAGAAATAATCTACTCACAAAAAATTTAAAATACATTTTGAAAGAAAAAGAATGCACTGCTAAATGGTCTCACATAATAGATCTATACAATAGGTGCCCAGGATACAGAGGCGTCAAACTTGTGCCTAAGCTGACAGCTCTGCACGTATTACCAAATTTAATCCCCAAGATGAGGGTGAAACACTGTACACAAGTGTTTAGTCAGTCAGTTGGGGTAGGACTTGCATGTCTAGCAGGTAATGTTTTGTTATTATTGATTAACTGTTTCGCTATCTATATTTTATATATTTTAATTGCTTAAGACTTGTCATGGCCACAATCCCACAGTGGGCAGTAGTATGCCTTCTCAATTAATACATTATAATAAATACTATTTTAACGTCTTATTGTGCATTAGAAACAGCATATTACTATAGGACTGACTGCAATAGCAAAAATAATAGCTATTTTATAAATTTTGTGGTGTGATTATATTCTAAGTTAAACAGTGGTTTTTACTGTTAAATAGGTTATATGTTCATAAAACTATTTGTTTATTGTTGCAGATATGGGAGTCCTTGATAAGGACAGTCACGAGACAGCAGACCTTTTGATGTTTTTCGACGACCTTTTCGACAGCGTGAATGGCAGCTTTAGCGATATCAAACAGGGGAAAAAGTATCGTGCAGCAGTTACCCCAACATCACCGCATCTCAATTTGTGGAATTATAGTCTCCCAGTACTGAAAACCATGAAATTTGTAAATGGTTACAAGCAAGGAGTAGTGCCTTCTTTATCCAGTTGGATTAAGACAATAGAAAGTTTTAGAAATATTGTAAAGTTTTTAAATTCGAAAGGGATCAATTCCTTATTGCTGCGAAATTTTAACCAAGATCCATTGGAGAACTTTTTTGGAGCAATTAGAGCCCATGGCTGTAGTAACATAATGCCCTCGTCGTCTGCATTTGAAGGTGCTTTTAAGACTCTTTTGATAAACAATATAACTTCTTCACATTCAGTTGGATCAAACTGCGAAAAAGATGATAGTGTTTGTCTCCAGTCGCTAAAATCTTTTTTAGCGAGTCCTGGAGATAACAACGCAGCAACTGAATGTGAAGATGAAATAGAACGGGATCATATGTGTCTCGACCTTTTAAATACAGACACAATAATAAGAAGTAAAACTCCAATGGATATTGAAAAATGCGCAGCAATTGGTTATTGCAGTGGCTGGATAGCACAAATTGCCAAAAAAAATGTGTACAAGAACTGTGTCACTTGTAGGCATGATTTGGAGGCAGAAAATATCTTAGATTTTCATAACTATATTAAAATTAAAGAATATGAAAACAAAAAGTGGTTGTGCTATCCTACTAGGGCGCTGTTTGATTTCTTTGCCCAAGTGGAACACATTTCTATAGAAATATTAAAAGAATACAGCAACAAAAATAATTTATTGAAATATATTAAATTAATCGTTACAATTAATATAAATTTAAATTTTGTAACTTGTGTTATACATAAAGATGATTTATCAAATTTTTTAATTAATAAATCTACCAAATTTTTTATTCATAACTGGTGCAAAGAAATCAACAGCATCCTCACTGGCAAAGTAACCTCTTGGGATATGAATGACCCTATGAAGGAAAAACCTCACAGGCACTACTCGAAAAACAAAGGGAGGAAGAGGCAAAATAATGTCTAAATATTTAAATATACGAATATATTATATCACGAATAAATTTCTTAAACAATAAACTGCATTTTGTTTAGTTTTTCTTCTGTATCTGCAAGTCAAAAACAAAGCACCTGGGATTTTTTACAATAGCGTATAAATTATTGTTTACTCTTAGTGCTTTTCTAATAGTTATGTAATACATTCTATCTACATAATTGTTAGTAAAGCATTAAGGTAAGCAATAATATAAACGCTAATCAATTTCATAATTTAATCAATCTATAGTACAGGAGTGGCCAACTTAATTAGACCCAAGATCTACGGTTTACTGACGACACCCCATTCGATCTACCAATCACATACTTCTTGAAATTTCAAATGATACATCATGGTATTACGTACTTAGTATTTTTATTTTATAAAGAGTGCAAACATAAAACTGAAAATTATTCTTAATAACTACTTATTTATATTAGTGAGAGCATTGCGTCTGAACATCTTCCGCTAGACTAGCAAAATCAGGTTTGTAGTTGGAAATGGCTAACCTTAAAGAATCCAATGTATGAGCATCTGTCAAGCGAGAACGGTGTTTATTTTTTGTTTGTTTTAAGTAGGAAAATGCTGACTCACATAAATATGTTGAACCAAAACACGAATGCAGTTGTTCAACACATTTCTTCAAATTTGGATATTTCTTGTTGGAAGCCAATGCCCAGAAATCTAGACCTGAAGATGACCTTGCTTTTAGAAATATGTCGCAGCGCAGAGTAATCATTTCGTTTTGAAGTATCATGTGGTTCATTTGAAATGTATCTGCAAAATTTGCAGCCATTTCATAGATATCACTATGATCAATGGAATGATTAAACAGATAACTGATGAATTCCACCACCTTCTCAATTTTTTTAAAATCACTAAAGCGCATTTCGAAGTCTGATACCACTGCCTTAATTTCTGCCGTGTACTTGTCAGGAATGAAATTGTAGGTAGTATGTCTTTCCATATGATCCTTGATGTTTACAAATTGTTGAAATTTTTTCTTTTCGATGTCAACTATCATAGACGCTGTTTGACTTTGAAATGCTGCAATAGAACTCATCATTTCTGTTATTGTTTTATTCTTACCTTGTAGTTCCAGATTTAATGTGCTCAGTTTTCCAGTAAAATCCGCTAAAAAAGCTAAATCACACTGCCAGTCTAAATCCCGCAACTGCTGATAATCATCACCCCTCTCTTCAAGAAATTTTATTATTTCATCCAATAGATCTCGAAATCTTTGTAAAAACTTGCTTCGACTCAACCATCTTACGTCAGTGTGCAATGCCAAATCTGGTTCCTTCTCATCTAATTGTTGTTTAAAGAGCCGCCTTTGGAGAGATTTTCCTTTTATGGAATTTACAATCTTGAACGAAATATCCATCACATGTTTTGTGTTGAGTCTCTTACTAGCCAGTACTTGTTGGTGAATTATGCAGTGGTAGCTAATGAAATTTGGAAAATCTTCGTCTTTGTGACAAAGAGCAATAAAACCATTATGAATACCTGTCATTGCAGGAGCTCCATCAGTTGTTATTGATACGAGCTTATACAGAGGTAGCTTACTCTGGGTAATATATTCTTTGAATTTCGTGAATATATCAAGGCCACGAGTTTTACCTGTTAAGGAAATTATACTTAGCAGTTCTTCTTTCGTCGAGAAATCTTCAAAGACCATCCGAATAAAAAATAGTAATTGTGCAGTATCAGTTATATCTGTTGACTCGTCAAGTTGTAGCGAAAAAGCAACACAGCGGAAGATATCTTGTTGTAGCTGTTCGTTTATGTTTTTACTAATCGTCTCTATACGACGCATCACAGTATTTCGAGACAGCTGTAAACTATGAATAGCTTTTTTTATTTCGTTTTTATTTTTGAAGTTGACGAACAGCGAATCTGATACTGCTTCGAAGATTTCCTTGATGTATTCTCCATCGGAAAAAGGTTTGCACTTTTTTGCAATTCTGTAGCTTACTTGGAAAGAAGCTTCAGTTGCAGCTTTGCTTTGCTCACTAGGTCCAGAAAACATGTTTTCTTGGACTTTTAATTGCGATTTCAATGCTTGCAATTTACTCTTTCTTATTTCGCTTTTAAGTGGAAAGTCAGTGTTATATTTACAATGCATAGTGTTAAAATGTCGCTCTAAATTTCCTTTTTTCGGTATTGCCAAGGATGTATTACATATTAGGCAGCAACAGTTTTCTTTCACCATGGTAAAGAAGTAGTCCAGTTCCCATTCTTGGTGAAAGTGATAAGTTTTTGATTTTTTTGGAGCTTTATCAAGTATCTGCAAAAAATAAAATTAAAATATGAGAAACATAATTTGTATAATAATAAACATACAAATATCCTACCACTCAAATTTAATGTGAATTAATTTCTTGATGACGGCACAAAGTTAGCGAGTGAGTGTAAGAAATCAAAGTGATCATTATTTTTAAGTTTTTTACCCAGTTACTTAGTGGTTTTTTTTTGGGTTCCAAAAACTGGGAGCCCAAAAAACCCAAAAAAATCCACTAAGACCCAAAAAAAACCATACTAATATTATAAATTCGAAGTGTTTTTGTGTGTCTGTCTGTCTTTCTGTCTGCCTGTCTGTTACCTCTTCACTCTATAACCGCTGAACTGATTCAGATTAAATTTGGTAAGGAGATATAGAAGTCTCAAAAAAAAATCCACTAAGTAAGTGGGTAAAAAACTTAAAAATAATGATCACTTTGATTACTTATACTCACTCGTTAACTTTGTTTTTATAGGCGCGAAAGAGCTGTGGTAGCCTAGCGGTGTAACCAGTGGACTGAGACGTCAAAGGTCTCGAGTTCGAACCCAAGGCCACTGACTTTTCGGAAGTTATGTGCGTATTTATCACAAGCTCAATCGGTGAAGAAAAACATCGTGAGGAAACCTGCATGCTTGAGAGATTTGCCTTGATGGCATGTGAAGTCTGCCAACCCGCAGAATGCTAGCGTGGTGGACTGTAGCTTAATCCCTCTCAAATGAGAGGAGACCCGTGCCCAGCAGTGGGACGTTAATGGGTTGATGATGATAGGCGCGAAGACTTTGTGTAGCGCTCGGTATGTCAATGATATGAACGCGGCACGTATTCCGCAATGTTCGGGAATGATTGGTTTTCGTAATTGTACCTACTTGCTTATTTTTAAGGTGGTTATGAGTTGATTAATCAGTTTAACGTATATTTATAACATAAATTTCGTAATGATTGTAGTATCGGTAGGATTTTTGAGGATTTTGTTTGCGAAAATAACAATATCAAAAATATTATCTTACTTTATTTGATGAACCTTCAGAAGCATTTCTTTCTTCATTCGATGTTCCTTCTGCGTTTCTTTTCAACCACTTATCCATACCGTATGTATGAGTTGCGATGCAGAGTCTAATCGTGTCTAATCGAAATCGACGTCGTAATGCCACTAGTCTCTGTCGTCAACTGACTGACGGACTGCCAACTGACAGTCGCTCCGCCCCCGCGTCCCTCGCGCTCCCCGCGAATTTTTCATCGCGTGCCAAAAACAAAAGAGAGGTATACTGCGTAGAAGAGAGGATAAAGAACGGGAGTCGTGACTGAATGGCGATTGAAAAATAATACCAGATGATGTGTGCAGCAGTTGGTGATTACGTTGCAGTACACAGTCTACGTATTTATATTTTTTGTCTTGTCGCGATCGACAGGACTAACAGTCGCGATCGACCGGTCGATCGCGATCGACCGGTTGGCCACCCCTGCTATAGTATATATACCTACCTATACGTACAGTATGTATATCTAAAACTATAAATAGGTAGCTATAGGCAAAAGATTTAGTTATCTGAACACTAGGTGGCGCTTTGTGCTGACAATTAAAAAAAAGCCAGAGCTGCCTGTCTATACCCGTATATATATTGTAGTCTTTGATTCTCATTTCATTCATGCAAATAGTGTGGGGTTGTTATCAATAGGGCTTGTCACGTGAAGATACTAAACTATTTTTCTTTCTTTGGAAAATGGCGTGACTTAAGTTATTATAGATTGAGAGAACTCCAGACACAACTCCAGAGCTCTACTTTCCCCAACCAAAGAAGATTATGGTGATGTTTCGGAGGTGGAGCAGAGTATAGTTGCATGAGAAGTTCGGTCAGAAAATCTCACTGTTGTATTTCGCTAATATCATGTGTTTCATTAGTTGACTTAGTTTAGATAGATAATGTAAGTGTTCTTATTTGTATAAAATTGGCTGGGTCTATGCCTAAGTGGCTATTTGTTGGTTGGTTTAACTTAAAAAGTTTAACGACCCACTTACAGTATTAAAAAAGGTATTATTGATGGCGTTAGCGGGGCTCACCTGATAGTAAGTGATCAACGCCGACCATGGACATTTGCAATCTGCAACCCCTGCAGAAACCGTTTAGGTTTCTTAAAATAGGGAGTTACTAAACTGACAGCAAATGGAATGCCAATTCTGTCAGAATAGTCACACCCCCAACGAGCTGTGGTAACCTTACTCACTCACAGAAATACAACTGTGTCTACTGTTGTTTGAACACTGTTGTTTGTCCGTCGTTACGCACAAACAACAGTGCCAAAGATCATTAATACAACCGTACGCGCCAAGCATGTGCTGACTCAATGACGCGATGGCGATGGCGTATTGTCGCTCGTTATCATATATGCAGGGATTGTACGGCCATTGAAAACATAGCTTGTATGTTCCGGCAGCGAACGTGTTAATGCCTTGATCAGGGATGTTACGGATATGAATACGAATATGGATATTGGAATAAAATTATATCAGTTTCGGATACGGTTACGGATATGTAATTATTTCGGATTATCCGTTAGTTTCAGATAGTTTCGGTTACGGATATTAGATGAAGTTTCAGTGAATTAGTGCTACCTCGTTTCAGGCAAAAGTTTCTATCACAATGTTTACATTTTGCAGAATGTACATTACTAACTTGATAAAAAATGTTCAAATTAAACCTGTCCAAAATGTCGTTTTATTTAGACTCCACCCCTTTACGAAAACTATCCGAAACTTGTGAAACGGATACGGTTACGGTTACGGATATATTTGTATTTCGTTTATCCGATAGCTTCAGTTATGGTTTCGGAGCTCCATAAAATCCCTGGTCTTGATTAACATTCTGTCTATTTTCATAATCATTAGAATACTAATCATAGTCGAGTTTTGATAATTATTAAAAAAAATACTTCATTATAAAAACTCGACTAAACAAGACCATAGACAGATAAATATTTATACTCTAACCATGAACAAATCACGAAACTTATTTCATCTGTGTAGTTTTCACTTTCAGTTCTTTGTTTTTTAGCCGGCGTTGGATTGTTTTTTAAATTTTATTAAAATAAAAGGTAAGTTGGCGAAGCATTTTCTTTTATAATTGCTTCTGTAATGAACTAATTTGAAAATATTATGTATATTTTATTTAAATTTGTAAAACGTTGATATGTAGTGATATTCACGTTGAATACGTTTCCTTTTTCAAAAACTTCTGATGTGCTAATTTTGAATTATAACGTTAATAAGTCATGTTTTGGGGTAAGCAGATGCATTATATTAAAGTAAAAAATATTCCTTATGATCTAAAGTCGTAATCAAGACTTCATTTTTGTATAATTTTAAATTATTGGCGTAAAAAAACATGTTATTTTTTTCCGCGTCAAAATCGTTTATTCCGTCAGGGAGGCCACATGTTAGTCCTTAAAAGTATATTATTCTTAATTGTCGCTCATTTATTAATCCAAGGTGGTTTCACATATACTAGTTAGTAAATTAAATGCAACTTCAGTTATTTTCAAACCTTTTGTTTATGTGGTTTAGTTAAATAAATACACTGCTGAAGCTATTCTATTCTGTAAATTACTTAATGTTTATAATCCAACATAGCAGATACCGTACAATGAATTTAAATTTATACATAGAAATCACTGTATGAATATAATTCTGCATTTTTTTTTCTCATTTTTTATTTGTAATATTTAGACAAGGCCTTTTGTTGCCAAAATTCTTCAGTTAGCTATTGTAATATTAGTAACAGTATGATGTATATGGAATTAAAATTATTATTATTATTATCTACATTCATTCATTTTGTCTGAGAACTTAGCTAATTAATAATGAGTAGTTGCTTTAGTTGATGTTATAATAAACTAGAATATGTAGATAATGAATTAAACCAAAATGCATTGTAGTCCTGTAGTTTTGACTATTTTATTGGACACTATGGCCCTGCCTAAGCGAAACTTATCGCCAATGTTAACTATTTAATAATGGACATTGACTTTCAAAGGCACTGTGATAGCCTAGTGGTGTGACAAGTGCACTGTAAAATCAATTGTCTTGAGTTCAATCCTAAGGCTAATAATTTGTGTTTATGTGTGTACTTATATGGTGAAGGCAATGATAATAATATTGGTTTGTAACACTTTGTTTTTTGTGTCCAGCACTATGACAGGCAGGGGTCGCAACTACAGCCAGAGTAACGAGTGGAAATCCACAAGGGATGACTACAGCAGCTCTATCTATGATCCTCAATATCCTGATGATGATGTTGGGTAAGTTGGATAATCTTTTGAAGTTCTGGAGTTACCAGTGCTACCTACCACCAGAACCTGGTATTTTGCATTATATTTTTTACAAATATTGTACATGGTAGACCTTATGCTCCCAATAATAAGAGTTAAACTAGCTTATAAACTATAGAAACCTCAATTTCACAGAGGGGGGATGAACTTGGATCACTGTCGACTGTACATCAAGAATATACCAAAAGCTCTGAATGAAGAGGGGCTTCGAGCAGCCTTCGCTAAGTTTGGAACTCTAGTGGAGGTCTTTCTTAGCAAAGATCCCCAAAAGAATTATGGACTGGTCAGATATGAGACTCCAGGGTAAGAACTGGGAACATGTGCTTTATTGTTTTTTTTTTCATACATGCACATCAAACAATCGAGAGTTTGGGGCTTAAAAAAAAGCTCATCCCACGTATATTATATGACGGCTTTAAAAGTGGGATGACCTTTTTTTTCATCCCAAGTAAGTAGCGCCCTTGATCAGCTGGCTACATTACGGATAGAATAAAAGACGTGGGTTCTGACATTGCCTTAACTTTCGTGCGCTCATTTTTTATCGCGGTCGTCTCTGGTGCCTAAGACTCTAAGCAATTGTTTAAATAGCTTATAGGCTAATCCAGGACTGGCAACCACTGAGCGTGCCTCAGTGGTGCATTGTCAGTCCTGTCAGTGTCCCTTGTGCCTCAAAACCTACGCGAGGGATGATCTCTGTCTGGCCTAACCTAACGCCATTGAGGTGGCCTCTTATCATTGTAACTGTTGACACTATAAGAAGAAGATCTAAGACACAGTGGCGTAGCGTGAGGGGTGCTGGTGGAGGCCATGGCCCCGGGCGGCAGAGTTTTGGAGGGCGCAAATTTGGGAAAAATATTTTTTCTTGCAGTAATAAGCTAAAATAGCGGTAAATAGCTGGTTGGCCCCGGGCGAAACCCACGCTACGCCACTGCTAATACAGCTGGTAAGCCTAGGACGCACCTATAGGCCTCTTCATCATCAACATCATCAGCCTATATTCGTCCACTGCTGGACGTAGGCCTACCCTAGTGAATGCCACAAAGCTCCTCCTGTCACTGCCAGCTGCCTTGCTTCATAGGAATTCAGTCCGCCGTTGTAAAACTCATATATAAACAAGTTAGTTTAGGAGAATAGTGATGTTTTTTTTTATTCTTTTTTCGAGTATGCACATAGCAAACTCTTTGTTCAGTGTATTTAAAAAATGAGTGGTATTAAAGGATTTTTTTTATACCAATGAGTTGGCCAAACCTCATCAGGCAGCTTGTTCCTCAGACTGATATCTAATACTTTTTTACAGAGAAGCCAAGTTGGCGATGATGAAAATGAATAAGATGGAACCGTTGAGATTGCAAATAAATATTGCTCATAAGGTAAGTCTTTTTGAAGATAACTAATTCTTCGCATTTGATGGTTTATACAGCGAATTCATATTCATTTATTTGTAATCATGTTGTTCACAGAGATGGTAAATACATATGTGGTATCAAACATGAACTCCGTTAGGGCACAGCAATTACTTACAATTAAATTATAGGTATAAGCAAAAATAATATAAAAAATTTCATAACTATGCTAACATAATTCATGTAATGACATAATATGATTAATAGTATTTTTCATATAATAATAATAATTAGCGTATATATCTTATTATAGGACATGACAATGTTAACGAAAACTGAAACAAGTCAAATTATATGAATCAAATTATTTATTTGCAAACCAGGTGTACAATAGGTCTTACTTACAATAATTTGATCAGCGCATAAAGGCTACACGAATTTTATAATACTTATGTCAATTAGTATATTAATCGAGCTTATTACTAACTGGAGGTAGTGGTAATAATTTGAAATCCAAAGAACTTTTATAGTTGATTCTTATCGGGAATTTCCTTTTGGCAATTTATGTGGGATGAGCTTTTTATCCCCAGTACCTTTAGTCACTGAACCCCCCACCCAAAATTACCCTAGAAACGCCAAATAGTTTTTTTTTTTTTTTTAATATATAACTAATTATGGTTTTATTTAAATTGTTTTTTAAATCGTTATCTTAGAGCAAGAAAGTGGGAGATAACCGATCGACCAGAGATTGGCAAGATAGGAACACAAGTGCAGGGAGAGACCGAAGTGATAAAATGAGCATGAGCAACAGGGATAGAGAAGAGAGTGGGAGTGTTTCCAGTCGTGGGAGGAATTCTCGGTAAGTAATTTCCCTGTGGGTTCAAAGACAGTTAATTTAATTCCTCTGAGACATTTGAATTTGACATTTGAAGGGGTTGAAAGTTTATATGGAAAGTCCGTAATTTTAAAGTAAGATGAATGAAATTTAATATTCAAGCTCCTCAAGCAAAAATAAATAAGTCTAGACTAGTCTAGACTTCTTAATAGACTTAGACCTATTGTCTATTTCATGAAAAAGTCATTCAATCCAATTGTATGCAATGTGAAGGTTGTATTGATTATATTAATGATTATAATTCTGTAACTAAATACCTATTACAGGCGCGAATCATATTTTGTTCAATGTACAGCCTGACAAATACCGGCAAATTGCAAAAAACGTACGAAAATTTGAATTTCGCGGGCTAGCGTGGAGCTTCCACCTCAAAAGCGCGGAATTGGAGAACCTTGTCAATCGTTCAATATATTGTTTAAAATAAGAACAAATCGTTCGCACAACCACACTATTATCAGCGTTTACGTAAATATTATTGTCAACTATGAAATTTTGCACTAAATTTTATGTATTTATGCAAATGGATCTTTGACACGTTTTTCTTTGGTCAGATGATAGAACAATTTCGGGAATCGGGACTACAGGCCTTTTTGGCAGGAAAGTGAAGCGTCATATTTACCAGTGTTGTTTTATTTTCTAAAATTGGTGCTCCGATGAATTTTAATGTATAATAATGGTGGATTATTAACCGTTAAGTTTTCGTGAACGTGTATGAGTGTTGGTAAATGAAAAAAAAGTGTAACATGAACTTTCAAATTCTCCCAAGAAGTCCGCGTTAGGTTTCAGTAAATAACCATATCTTTACTGAAACTGGGAAAAAAAAACATTTATCATCCTTCATAGCCCATTAATTCACCAAATCATCAACCATTATCATTTATATCATCCTGTCATGCATCATATAAATAAAATGATAAAATACTGATGAGGCTGTATGGACTCGATTCATACTGAAGATGAGGCTGTATGGACTAGATTCCTTTGCCTCATCCCGAAAGGGAAGAAATGAAAATAAAAAGTAAATTATTTTAATTTGCTTTTTTTTCCGTATTCAATCGGCGTTCTCATTGGCTTACATTTGAATTCGCTCGCCAATCATAATTCGGTAAATTCAAAACTGTTTTCTGATTGGCTGTTATATCGTATTCATAATGGAGGTAAAAGTTATTGTTCGCGCAGTTGTTTGATTTGGAAGTCGAACTTTTTGTGTGTGGGATAACTTTAGTGAAAACATTGTAATATATTGTTTTTCTTGTGAATTTAACGATAGAATTGTAAACTGTGACGTTTTTGTGTATAACTTTTCACTTCTACGCGACTAAAGTAAGTGTTAAATTACTGTCGCCATGTTATTACAAAAATATTTTTCGTCGATGCAGCAAAAACAAGAGTAAGTCGATACTGGTGTTTTTAGAAGTGATATAACTTACAGGATATAACAATGCACCGTATGTATTTCTTATCTCGAGTTCTGAAGTGCTTTACTAGATCAATTCCTGGAACGTTCGAGATCCGTACCTACCGTACATACATAATTTTTAAGTGTTTCTTTGTATGAAAACATTTATTTATGATACATATTAAGTTAAAAACATACTACAGTAATAATTATATCGCTGAACAAAGTATTAAACAGTTACATAGATTTAATTCCTTTACTAACTCAAACCAACTTTTTCATTTTAATTCCTACCTACATTTATGAAGTTTGACAAACGCGTAATTCTTGCAATCTATTCACAGTGTTGAAATTGTGATATTATCTTGTTAGTTGATTTATCGTTACGGTAGGTTAAGTTAACCATCACCAACCCTCATTGTAAGGTATCTATTTACTCTCTTTCTCTTGTACTTGTATCTTCCAAATGGAATATTGAATCAACGAAGCTTTAACTTGTGATTAATATTAGACAAATACTAGATCCCATTGCTGTATTTCTCACTCAAATACATGTGCCAAATGAGTTAAGTTAATTGTTATTGGTATAAAAGATTCAATTTTACAGTATAATATAGCATGTTAGTAGTCTCCAACATATACATGAATTTTAATAGGTTTATAACATCTTTCCACTGAGTTTACTTGTTGGTCTTATGTGATGAAAGAAATTGATATATTGATTACTGTTTTGCTTATTCAAATACTCAATACAATATCCACATGCTCAGGTATTCAACTACCAATAATTTGTTACAGGGTTCAAGACGAAATTCCTAACGGAGACAACAATATGGACGATTTACTGATGGAAGATGAGTATGTAAGTAATAACTTTTTACGTCAATATTTAGCTATAAAATGTTTGAGTAATAAGCGGTCACCTCAAAGGCATTATGCATAGCCAGATAGAGATTGACCCTCATGCAGGTTTTGGGGTATAAAGGACATACCAACAGGTGCAAGATATTTTGCTCTGTATCACCACAGTCAGAGCTAAGTTAGGTTCACAACTTACTGAACATATGCTAAATATAACATACTTATTTACACCTGTGTAGGTTAAAGTTAGGTTACTAGTGTAGGTACATACAGTCTTGGTCAAAAGTATTAGGCACCCTATAATTTGTTGACTTTTTCATGTCTAAGGTAAAAATTAAAATTAGTTTTGGTTCCCACATTCATATATTAACATAATATGACTTAAGTAACTAAAATTTAGTTGGCCACCCTTGGATTTGATCACAGCAGCGATTCTTTAGGGTATGGTGCTTACAAGCCTTGTGCATTCGGCTGCAGTTATATCACCCCATTTTCTAATCAAAGCATTTTTTAAGGTGGTTTTTGATGTAATGCTGTTCTTACATCAAAAACCACCTTCATCCTGCGCTTCAGAATACCCCAAAGATGCTCGATGGGGTTAAGATCTGGGGACTGCGCCGGCCAATCTAAAAAGTCAATGTTGTTGTTTCTAAATCAATGCTTTGTCGTCGCTGATTTATGGCAAGGAGCATTGTCTTGTTGGAATTTGATGCCATCCAAGTTTGTGTCACCGAAAATGCGTGTAAGCGAAGGCAATAGTGCAGATTCCAGGACATTTTTGTACTTTTCACTATTCATACGGCCTTCGCAAACGAACATTTCGCCGACACCATCGGCTACCATGCAGCCCCAGATCATAATGCTACCTCCACCGTGTTTAACCGTGGGCACCACACAATCTGGATGATACTCCTCGTCGACGTGTCGCCTCATAAATGTTGTAGCCGCTGTACAAAATACCAGTGAAAATGAAAAAAAATAGAGTTGATATGTGTGCTCATTATTTTTATGGAAGTAGACTCAAATAAGAATGATTAATGTTATTGTTTCTTACAATTAATATAAAAGCTTACCAACTAAAGTCTGATTCATCGGACCACACAACTTCATTTTCAGTTTTAATGTTAAGTTTAAAGTTTTTCTAATTTGACTTCTTTTGACAATTTAAGACATTACATACATGACATTTCTTACATTGACCTCGTGCAACTATTATCTGAATAAAGTGAGTGTCTATGGAGTTTCTTGCTGGTTCTTCTCCATAAGATCAGCTTCTTGGAACCATGCAACAAGAATCAACGTTTTGAAAGTGCTTGAAAATTTTTATTTGAAATAAAAACCTTTTGATTTTGATTTTTAAAGGAAGATTTCCGTGCCAAGAACTACCCTATGTCTTTCCCTGAGTCCCAAACTATCTCCATAACAAATTACATCTTAATCTGTTAAGTCATTACAGCCTGAAGAGGTAACAAACAGAATTTAGAAAGACAATTTGGCATTTATAATATTAATATGGATGGTATCTGACTGCAAAACAATGTGATTCCAGGGTTTCTCCGATATACTGGACCCCAATCTACACTTGGAGCTGGAGAGCCTGAAGCTAGAACAGCTGAAGGTTCGCGAGGAACAGCTGCAGTGTAAGCAGAGAGTCATCTTGTTGAAGCAAGCTGAGAGGAGACCGGTAAGTTATTTGTTATAATTGTTAGGGTGTGTTATGCTTGAATTTTGCTACTGAGTTGTTAGGAATTCACTGAGAAGCGATATACAGATTAACCACAATCACATAAGCACAATTATTATATTTACGCTGTTTTATGTGTTTCTTCTACATATATTGGTATATAATTCACAACATCTTGACTGTTTTGGTCCCTAATAAATAAATAAATTTATTGTAATGTGTGTTTACATAATTTTAGATTGCCCTTCCTGGTGAATACCTAAGATCAGCCTAACAATATTACACTGGCTATGATTTAATTTAGTTCAATATTAATATACATTTCTTTCTTGATCTCTTATATTTAAAGTCCTCGCCTAACAGGCCATTTAACAAAAGAACAGTCCACAACTGAGTATGTAGGTTTTTTTACCACAACAGTGCCAAACAAGCTTATGGCTGGTTTGATGGTAAGCAGTTACTGTAGCCTATGGATGATTGCAACCAGAGACGTCACACGCGCGTTGCCAATATAGAAAACATGTCACGCGTGTTTTTCAGATAAATTAACTGTTACTATTTGTTACAGATGACTCAAATGAGCAACAGATGCATCTTGCCGGATGGCAAGATTGTGGTGCGGAACGTCAATGATAGGTAAGTCATATTTATTTATTTTATATCTATACATACATACACTCACGCCTTTTTCCGATGGGGGTAGGTAGAAACTACAGAATGCCATGAGCTACGATCCCTGCATAACACTTTTGCCTCTTACATCTTTTATAATCTATATTTAGACTAACTGAGCCCTTGGTCTAGTGGTTGCAAGCGGAGCTATCGAGCGTAAGATCTTAGATCTGATTTCCTGGTTGAACAAAGTGCTTTAGAGGTTTTTCAAAGAAAGCTACAAATTTTAACTAAGGTGTACATGAAATTAGGCCTTGTAGAGTTACGGCGTGTAGCGTGAGAAGCTTAGCTCTGATAATTTTTGACAGTGCGAATCTTAGTGTCATTTTACAATTTTTTTTTGGTAGGTAGATGTTATCACAAAATTACAAATAACCACAAAGTGATACAAAGAAAATTGTAGGTAGTCTCTAAATAAATTGTCAACATTGCACATACAAGACACGTTTTTGTATTAAGATATTGTACTAAAGGGGTGATGGAAGGGGTGGGGGTGGATTTAATCTTGAATTGATTTTCCGAGATAAATCAAGCCGTAGTATAATCCCAAAAGCGCCCTTGATTCATGTACTGACTGTGCTTGGATTCGGATGTTGCTAAATAAAAACTACTCATTTAAAATGTGTTAATAATTAATATAAAATTTTGTGGTGTTTTACAAAGTGCAATTTATTATTAGTAGGTAGCAAATTTGAATGTTGTAATGTCGGAAATATCTTTAAAACGATGTATAAAAATACAAAAAGATATGATTCCGGCCAGGATCGAACTGGCGGCCTTCTGCGTGTAAAGCAGATGTGATAACCACTACACCACGGAACCAGTTGAGTTGAGCGTTATAATTTGACATCAATACCTACACAATCTGAATAAAGTTATTTTTACCCAAATTTCGGATTTATTCAGGGACAGTATATATTTTTTTATTTAGTACCAGTTGCCGTTTAAAGTTTCGAAATCGTCACCGCATGTCTGTCTATGACCGGCTCAAATTATTAGTTTTTTTTATTTGGCCTACCGAATTTCAGACTTTATGTAGTTAGCAACAGATAATTTCTGCCCTGGTTTTGCACACGTGAGATCCAATACAATGGCAAAATATTGACATATTGTTTTACATAGAATATAAACATTTGTATCAGAGTCATGGATGTATCTATGTATAATATGTACGTAGTACCGATATACAAAAAAGTATATTTGTATCAACCAACTAGTATCCGTAACACAAGCCTCGTTGCTTAGCTCGGAACTAGATGGCGCTGTATTATAATGTCCAGAAATAAATTTAATTTTTTTGTATGCATGGGGGCGTCGATATATTGACAATGACATAGCATAAATACATGATTTTGTTTTTTTACGCGAGGCTACGGTGTAAAAAGGATTTGCACGTACGATTTCGGTGAGTTTTGTTTGTATTCTATGCTGTGATGTGATAACATATGTATCGTTTGTTTAATTCGCACTATAGAGGTATTCACCCATATTTAATGTATGTTATTTTTAACTAACATACCATTTGTGACATACAGGTGGACAATTTAAATATAATGTTAAGCTACTCATCATTTGCACTATCTATACATAGGGCTGCCATCACCTAATTTGCTAACGCCGGATAAACACAACAAAAATCCCGGACATTCCGGCGAAATATAGCTTTTTGCCCGGATGTTTTTTTTTTTTTTTCATTTTTTAAAAATAATAATTTCCCTGACCACAAATGTAAAACTTTTTTAAATCCCTGCCGGACGGGCCCCGGACGGACTTCAAACTAGGATAGATCCGGGGAATCCCGGACAGATTGCAGCCCTACCTATACAGTATTTTTGCTCAAAATCCACGTGTGATTTGTGTTGACTGAAGACCGCACTTGCTTTCGTGTATTCCGTTTGCTGCCCTTATGACATAAAAAAATATATGTTTACATATATGCATATTATGTATTTATATCAAATGATCAAACGGTGAAGGAAAACATCTTGAGAAAACCTACATGCTTGAGAGATTTTCTCGATGGCGTGTGAAGTCTGCCAACTCACAGTAGGCTAGCGTGGTGGACTATAGCCTAATCCCTCTCAAAACTGAGAGGAGGCCCGTGCCCAGCAGCAGTGATGGTGATATGCATATTTATTTATTTTTATCCATTTGCAGGGACGCCCGTGACGCCGACGTGAGTTTCAGCGCGGGCGCCGGTGATTCGGTGAGTCGTTTATACCTACTTAATTGTGTACTGGCATGATCAACATCATACATACATACTTATATAATTATTTGTGTACACACAAACCACCTAATTGGTTTACATCCACACATGGATAACATTTCCGTTGTTATTGTGTGCGAAAACTAATACGACTTAAATTGTGCTCGTTTGAGCGTTTTCATAATACGCACTGTACGTATATACGCACACAATGAATATGTATACCAATTAGTTTGTTAAAGTGTACTATTATTATTTTAGTTATATATCTTGAGGGTCTTCAAGTAAAAGTATCTTCTAGGTAAGCGTACTTACCATCCGGTAAAATTTAGGTCAAACGCTAACCTATTCTTTATTAAAAATGTAAATTTCAACTGTCTAGCTATCGTGGTTCTTGAGATACAGCCTGGTGACAGACAGATGGACGGATAGACAGTGAGGTCTTAGTAATAGGATTCCGTTTTTACCCTTTGGATACGGAACCCTAAAAATACAGCGGAACGAGATAAATAATTGTGTCCAATGAATGTTGGTGAAGTTAGAATGATAGAATTAAGAATTATTCTAAATTTTTTTGTCTTATTTCTTCATTTTTCGAGTCTATGGTTCAATAATGTTTGAGTAATATGCGGCCACATAAATAGCGCTAGGCGTAGCCAAATAGAATTCGTCCCTTACTATGGATGTGTTGAACTTGAGTTTAAGTCAGGCTGAACTAAAGCTGGAGAGGTTTATACCCAAAATTTTTGCGAATTTATTATGTGTTTAATAGTTTTTTTTTCTTTATGGATTGGTTTGTCTATGTTGATATTTTATTTTCTTTATGTATGTAGGTATGTGATTTAATTATTGTAAGCGGTACTATGCCGTTATAATTAACAACCTAAATAATTTCTAAACGAGTTTTGGCTGTGTTCTACCAGAACCCAATCACAGTTTTATAAACTATGGTACATACAATTCAAAACTATTCTTAAAATACACTCAGTCATTTGAACATCGTGCATCGTCGGCATTATCAAGGAATTTTAAATGAATTTATGCGCCAATTTTCCCGTCGAAATTCATAATACCACCACCTTTTGACGACCCAATTAGTCCAGCGGTAGTTAACACTGACTTCTGTGCTACGGGTCCCGGGTTTGAGTCCCGGTAGGGTCAAATGTGTGTGATAAACATTTGTATCGGAGTCATGGATGTATCTATGTATAATATGTACGAATTTACAAAAAAGTATATATGTAGTATATCAACCAACTAGTATCCGTAACACAAGCCTCGTTGCTTAGTTCGAAACTACATGGAGCTGTGTCAAAATGTCCAGAAATATTTATTTATTTATTAAATAATCATATATTGACAAGTTGACAACACTCTCCAAGTCTACCTGACATTGCCGTTGCTTGCTCGACATCCCTGTCATAAGGAACCAGTAGAATATCGGCGTCAGGATATTACATCCTGGCCCATGCTGAGCTGGTCTGCGGTTTCGTGCGATTGGGCACACACAACTATGTATCTTTCTTCTACGTATTCGTAATTTTGAATGTGTGTGTATTTCTTTTGCATCAAACAAATGTCTTTTTTTATTCTTTCATTTTCTAAAAACAACACAAATATTTGGGTACCGATTGTACAAAATTTCCGGAGCTCAATTATTTGAAAATTATTCACAATTCTTGAACATAAAAATGTATATCTAACTGTACAAACTAAAATTGTTAGAATATGATGGACCGTCGATGTGATATGAAGGTGCGCACAGATTACATAACATCACTTGTTATATAACATGTTATTAATTTTTACAACAATGTTATATAACTTATACTCGTAAATAGGTACGAAAATGACACTGTTGTTTTTAATAATGTTACGTAATGTGGGCGTGTTATAAACGCAAGTTACATAACATGTTACTAAGTTCGTACGCACCTTTAGTGATGTATTACGCACTGTCTCTTTCTTACAAACTGGTTAGAGAAGCAAAAAACATTTAGAACTGTCAATTTGGTCTATGGCGTTGTCAGTTAATTTAAAAAGAATAAATATATTTTTACAGCCTAAGAGCTGTGGTAGCCTTGTGTTGAGACCAATAGACTGCGGTGTCAAAGGTCTCGAGTTCAAATCCAAGGCACCGCTGACTTTTCGGAAGTTATTTGCGTATTTATCACATGCTCAAACGGTGAAGGAAAATATCGTGAGGAAACCTGCATGCTTGAGAGATATTTTCGATGGCGTGTGAAGTCTGCCAACCCCGCAGTAGGCTTGCGTGGTGGACTATATATCTAATTCCTCTCAAAATAGAGGAGACGCGTGCCCAGCAGTGGGACAATAATGGTTTGATGATGAAATATATAAGAAAAAGACTTCGTTCGATTAAATATTTGTTCTGAAATCAGACCGTGACTAGAGTTAACTGAACTGAAGCTGTCACGTCCATAATTAGTTCGACTTATACGATGAAGATTTTTTGGTTGCCTAATCAGATCAATCAATCAAAAACTATCAGCCTATCTCAGTCCACTGCTGGGTGGGTATAAGGCTCCCTCAATACTCGTCCGAATCGGATGCAGCGACCCAATCATGCATGCAAATGTTCGATATTATTCTAACTTCGGCCGGCTAAACAAGTCGCGATTTTCAAATTTTCTACGTTAATCTAGGTACTTCTATATCTACGGAATCACATGTAGACAAATCTCAACGCTTATATATGTATTTGTGTGGGGGTGTGCGTGTGTTTCAATTCCTACTCGTTTCGATTTTTATTTCAAAATTTTCAGGAAGACTATTTTGCATCTTTGCATGTGCTTTAGGTAGGGGCTTTACGCTTCTTGCATCAATCATCAAAAGAGGATGAAATCATTAGTGTTGCCAGATACATCATATCTAAATTGGGGAATGGAGTGACTAAACCGGAGTTCTGAAATGTTTACCAGACAAATGATGATTTTCGATGTATCAAACGTATTGATTGACGGGAAACAATCGAGATCTGGCAACACTCCCGTAGTCTAGCAATCAGAGCGACAAATATCGATACCGACAGTTTTGCTTCAGAACGAAACGACCGTCTGCTCGTGTAAAGTGAAGACCAAGCGCTCCTGGGAGCGCGCGCGCCATGACGACGGTACCTCGACCCCTTCCACTTGCGTTCTCTGCTCCGAAGACCGTAGCGAGAACAAACACTACCGAGATAAGTCCGTCAATAGCAAATTTACCGACAAAAAGTCCGAATACTCCAGTAAAGTAGTTAACAGCAAAACAACTGACATGACCGCCCCAAGTAAGACGACAAAAAAATCTGAATGTAGCAAAATCGACACTTACAGCAAAAGATCTGACGCGACTAGCAAAAAAGAAATTAAACGAAGCGGCAAATGTAGGAGCGAAGTGACATGCGACTTGAAATACAGCGACTTTTATACTGACAGCGACGACGAAGACGAAACGAACCGACTGATTCAATTACGAAATGCCGACTACATGGATATAGTGGAAGAAGACTTAAAACTCATCATTGCTCTAGCAGGGTACCCCAAGTCCAAGATGAGACTACGACAAATGGAGCAGTTCCAACGCAGTCTCACTGACGTCATCGATATGCAACTCAAAGCCGGTTTGTTAAAGCGGGTCCCGTCTTTCTTAGACTATTATTTAAATCGAGAAGCACTTGTTTGTATCTGTAAAGACGCGGACACTAGAGATTGGATGGTCAGAGTTTCACCTGGTCTCCAAGAAAGAATGTGCACGAATCTAGTATTACTCAAATCTAAAGTCAAAAGGCTGTGTCTGGCCGTGTTAAAGATACCAAGCTCTTGTTGGCCCGCGACAGCCCAGGATGCGTTCAAACTCCTACAGTACTTTAACCCGACGTTGAAAACTCATTTGTGGAAAATCTACGCACAAAAAACCTCAGATAATGTTGAATATACTTCCTTCCTTATCGATAGAATTTCTGGTGAAATTATTCGCGGTCCTTCCTTTAAAAATGTCATAGATTATGGCCAGATGGAGTTTGAATTGACTGGGTACACTGAAATCTACTACGAATGCCTTCTATCTGGCATGGAAGAGGATCTTCGAAGTGTTGCTTCAAGGGTTAAGTTGCTAGATGACTTAAAATCCGCTGACGAGACTCCAAGAAATCCTTCCGATATAAGCGTCAGAGAAGTCGAAACGTTCAAAAAAGAGGAAAATATCGTTGAACAAGAGGAACCTAATGAACCTAACGAGGAGTTCGAAGAGTCTGATGATATTAAGAAAGAACTCGAAAGCAGTTTGCAGAAGGAGATACTAAAGAAGCTCAAAGATGTCAAATATATCAGCGACAAAGATGAAGTTCTCGTGTGGTCAGACGAAACTAATAACTACACCAACGAATTAGAGACGGAGAAAACTGAATCCAAAGGACAAGAAAATTTTGAAAGCGAGAGAAATGTTACGTCGACTTCTGGAGTAGCTGTTTCAGACAAAACTGAGTCTTTTATCGAAAGTAATGATAACCTGATTGCGAGAAGCAGCAATTTGAATATTGATAGCAACAGAGGCATCGCGTACCACAGGCGAACGAATTACTTACACGTCGAACAAGAACTTAAAGTAGCAATAACTTTAGAAGGATACCCGCAAAACAAACTAGAAGGCACCCATATCAGGAGGCTCAAACATTTGTTCAAAGAATACTTGCATAAAGATATGAAAATGCAACGTTTTGCCAATTTGATCATTCCCAAGTTTCAAGACATTTACCTGTCAAACGGCGCTGTTATCTACATATGTGATAGTCTGGAAACTAAGGATTATTTAACTGAAGTGTTGCCTAAATTTGTCAATTCTACAGGATTGAAACTGACTTTTAGAGATATCAAGAGCCTAGTTAGGTATACCAGAATAGTGATGAGGTTACCCAAAGAACATGCTCATGTTGAATCTGTAGAAATATTGATGAAACTACAAGCTAAATATCCGGGTTTGAAGTCCGACTGTTGGAAATATTACTCGGATGTCGCTGGCAAGCAGAAACGACAATTCGGTGTAGACCCGGAGTCTTTAGAAGTTATCAAAAGTCCCGACTTCGATCCTACTTACGAAGGAGATAAAATAACTTTCAGGATCATTGATAGGCAGAAGCGTGATGTTAGCTTCGATGAAACTAGCAAAGAAATAGACGATGTGGACACCAGGAAACAAAGAGACGTCGTTCTCAAGCAAATGTTTGTACCAATAGATCCCGAAATAATGGCTGCGCCTCTCACTAGAATTCGCACCAACCATTACTCGAACTTAATCGCTGATGATTTGAAGCTATACGTTGGACCATCCAACTACCCAGAGTCTAGAATAGACGAATATTTATTCCACACCATTAAGCGAACATTCGAGAGTATTGTTCTAGATTCTTCAGATAAAGGTGAGCTTAATGAAGAGACTATGCCCAAGTTTCACGATATGTATCTCTTTGATGGTGTCATTTTCATTATATGTCAGAGTATGGCATCAAGAAATTGGATCGAACAAAATATTCCATTAGTCAATTCTAAGTTGCACATACATCTTAAATCCACCGAATTCAGAGGGGCAGTCGGTATTATTAGTATGGTTTGCAAAACCGACAAAGACACCAACGAAGTAATCGCTATACTTCAAGAAAATAACCCAAGATTGAGGACAAAATACTGGAGGAAAATTAGCACAGTACGAACTAAGACGAAACTAGACGTTGTGTTGCAAATCGATAAACTATCAGCTCAGGTCATAACAGGACAGAATTTCAACAAATTTATTGGAGCTAGTGCAGTCCAATTTAAGTTAGGACATCTCCAATCTTTACTAAAACCTAAAGCTAGTTTGGAAGAACTAAGCAAGCTTCATGCAAAACGTCTAGCACGTAAATCCACCGATATGGATGAAGATGACACTAAAAGCAAACTCTCTGTGCAAGGTCAGAAAGAGAAGAGCTTCGACGATGTTAAATCCGAGTTAAAAAAAGAATACCCCGGATTGAAATTGGAACAATGGAGCATGCTTTCTCAACACGAGAAAATCCATAACATATGCAACTTTGAAGGCGACCGCGATTCCATCCACATTGAAAAAGAAGACTTTGATCTAAATATGGGAGACCAGAAGATGTTTTTCTATACAGGGAATAAGAATGACTCGGACTTGGACCCGGTCATCATAGAACCCGACTCCCCGAAAAGTATGGAGACTGAAATGATCTTGCCTGAACAGCAAGATTACCATAAAGTAATTATGAAAATCCCTATGAACATTCTACCAGAGAACAAAGATGATTTGAACATAATCTTCGATTTGCTTGAAGACAAAAACCCAGGGCTCAACACTGAACTATGGCAGATCTTCACGGACACAATGTACCCAAGCAATGGGAAATTTACTGTTTATATTGATAAGCAATCGGTTTCTATATTGCAAGGAAAGAATTTTGATCCATCGATCGGTGGGGAGAAATTGAAATTCTATTTCTAGAATGCTCATAATCGCGTGAACTTTTTCGTCTGACTAACGAAGTAATTACATATTTTGCGTGGGCAACTTTGATATACCTTTACTGACTTTAAAGACTTAAATGTTGACAAACCAATACTAATGAAAGACATTCCATTATGGAGAGCGTTCGTAATTTTGAGGTAATAGAAAGAAACTCAAAATATCATGACTTATGAAAACTTCTTTCTAAAACAAATTCGTTCTTACGTTTAGAACATTAGCGATATGTGATTAGATTTAAAAAACGTGTTTGCTACCTCGTAATAATAGTTATGCTAGATTTGTGATAAGTTTTATACCGTTTATGTATTTTGTATGATGCTTGTTTTTGATAAAAACCTACTCTTAGATAAATGACTAATAAATATAATTCATCCGAATTTCTCCTTATCGGAAATTTCGATCTGAAATTGATTTAAATCTGCTTATTTGAGAACATTTTAACATATTCATCACTTGAGAAAAGAAACATAGCAAGAGCTTTGTAATGTAGCTCCCTTTGTAGCTTGCTTTACGCAATAACAATATGGAAAGTCCTGCTGTTACAATAATCGTATTTGATGTTCAATATATGATCTGTATGCGCTATCATCACATGACTATTTTTATTGGCAGTTGCGAGTATGTCATGCTCACTAAAATGTCCTGCTGACGGTGGCGTCATGTATCGGGTCGTCCGGTTCCCTACAATATGGTCGAGCTGAGCGGGGCTGATGCATGCGTTATACTCGTGAACGGGTGCCGTCTGTCAGGACTGGTCACCTCAAAACTGCAATACTAGATTATACAGTAGCCAACTGTAATAAAAACAGAAATTGAGCACCGGTGACCTAAGACAGTTCAAACTTTGACGTGAGTCAGTTTTTTTTAAATTCTGAAAAGGAGATTTCGAATGTATTATATTTCATATACAACCACCGATACGTTTTAAAAATGTTAAACTACCCACCGTTATGAAGAATTTGACATTCGTCGCATATGACCATTATTAAGAGCTGTTGTAGTATTTTATGTTGCCGAAAATTTTAACTGAATGGTCTGAAATGCACATGTTTCTAGGAGCATATTATTTTCCTTCTACTGTGTCATCTGCGTTTTTAGATATTACCCAACAATCTACTCATATAGGCTCTACTGTATTTGCCTGACAAAGTTAAAACGCTGCTTTCATAATAAGGCCAGGGAGTAATTTCTTTAAATAAATTTATTTAATCCGCATATATGTCCTATTTGATGTCGTTGCCTATAATGTGCTAGTAACAGCTTTCGATCCAAATAGATGGCGTTACTGTACCTAGAGCACTAACATCATTCATTTATCATTTCTCTTATTGTCCTGTTTATGAAAAAAAAGGCTCCAACTGTGCTTTTCTAACGTCATATGTACAATGATATCTTATTCAACACCAACTTGTGATATGGAATAGGATCTCCGTTAATAGGGCATGCGTGTCGAGCAAGAAAGAGCGTCGTTCTCCACTTTCCGCGCAATAGAGACAGTTCTGACAGGGTAGTGTATCTGTATTAGATAAATATCGTTTGTTAAAATATATGAAAAGTTCAAAAGTTACGATATTATAATAACAGCCCACAGACAAAAGCGATTTGTTAGTATCGTGTCACAGCAATAGCGGGGATTTTGAGAATCAACACTCAATGTTACGCAAGCCAACTATAAGATATCATTATACTTTATTTTTGACAACCCTAAACGCCGTGCTAAGAAGTAGTAAATACATGGAGTTTTGAAGAGAAATCTCAATAGAGTTGCTAGACGCTGATCTATAAAACCAAATGATTGAGTATGTTAGCATCAATAATAAACACCTCACGACGCATTCGCAATAGCTGTTAGGCGTATCACGTGTCATCTTTTATCTAGCAACCCTATTTAGAATACGAACACTGCAAAATGGGGCTATTTTAGAACTACGGAGCTTAATACGATCATGCCAACTATTTGAATTTAACTACTTACGGCAAGCCTAGAGTGCAATGCTCTTGAGCATGGGTGTTGGAAATAAAAAGTCTCAGGACATCCTTTCATTCTGTACAATTTTTGCTATGGGGCTGATATTAAAATGATTATAAGCCATACTTTCTTATATACGAAGTTGTACAAAATGATTAGCAGTTCCTAGGTTTCGGATGTGAGTACGTAAAATATCACTTAGAACACAAATTTGTAAAACACATTGTTAACCCTGTTAACCCTTAAACGCCAATGTCGGCTATGACCGACGAAAAAATAATTGCTCGATGCTGACCCTGTCGTCGACAACAATAAACGACGACGGCGTTCCAAGGATTAAGGAATTCAAGGAAGTCTTTTATTTACTGCCAGCACTCATGTTCGTCTGTATTCGATCACCGTCTAGTACTGTGCTGCATTCGGTCAGGCATCATATTTGAACGAACACATTCGGTTAACAAGCTATGTATTTAGCCGAATTATTAACTTGCCATTACTAAAATAGCTCCTAAGTTGCCAGTATTTATTGACGTTTTACAGACGTTGCATTATTTATAATAACAATTTTAGTTTGTACTGTTTACATAAGTATTTTTATTGCTGTAATTTTAGATTTTACTCACCATTGACTCGAGTCTTCGTGACGTTTGTAACTTAACATTTTCATTTTCGTGGCGTTTTTAACATAGTTTGTTTTAATTTTACTTAATTTCTGTTAGTTTATGTTATGTTTTAATTTGCTTGTTTGTGCGATTATAATTAAAATATTAATTAATATTTTTGTTCGTTTTCTTTGAGCTTATTTTTCTGTTTTATTTTTTATATGTTGTTTGTATACATACTAGCGGCCCGGCCCGGTTCGCACGGATGGACATATATTTTTAAAACATTCACCCTTATGGTATTGTTATAGCCTATGTTACTCAGGGATAATGTAGCATTCTAACGGTGATATAATTTTTTAAATCGGTCCAGTAGTTTTTTTATTTTAACCGTTACAAACATACAAAAATAAAATCTTTCCTCTTTATCTTCTATCTAATATATAAAATTCTTGTCACGGGGTGCGTAATCGAACTCCTCCGAAACGGCTCGACCGATTTTGATAAAAAAATTTGTGCTTATCCGGTATCTATGAGGATCGGCCAACATCTATTTTTCATCCCCCTAAATGTTAGGGGTAGTCCACCCCTAAATTTTTATTTTTTAGACAAAATATTTTTTTGTATTTTTTTTAGATTTGGCATTAAAAAATACTTACAACCCTAAATTTTCACCCTTCTACCACCAACCCCTAAAATGTGGTAAAACAACGTTTGCTGGGTCAGCTAGTAATATTAGTATAAATACGACACCTATTTATGCGATTACTTACTGAATAGGTTCAGCGTCACGTCTATATCTCTATATGCCATTATACTCCATAGTACAACATTCAAAGGCATTCAGTTTTCTAATTTTTTTCCACAGGGTTAATGGTTATGTCCTATGGTTTTTTTATTACACTTTGTACATGCCCAACCTGAATCTGAAATACACTAACTTACGTTTCATGATAATAGCCTACCTGACTATACTCATTGTCTGTGACCACATTGGCTCTACAATCAGCAACACAAAGCTTGATGACTGTAATTGATAATTACTTCGATTATCGATTTTTGGTGGACACTTATACGTATACATATAACTGCAAAGAATGACTTATTGGTTCTCAAACGGTGAAGGAAATTATCGTGAATAAACTTGCATCTAGAGAGAATATGGCCAGGGCGTCAGCGTAGCCTATATACGTTTGAAACATCTTTATTGAAGTTTTTCGCTCGCCCGTTGCCGACACTGTTGAAATCGTTCAGGATTCTTAAAATAGGGAATTACTAAACTGACGGCAAACGGAATACCCATGCCGTCAGAATAGTCACTCCCCCGACTATCTCTTTCTACCTAACACCCGCAGCACAACCATTGTTGTTTCACTGCGGTCTTCTGTAAAGTGGAGGTACTTTCCCAGTCAGTCAAGTGATCTCCGCTATGCCACCTATAGAGTGACGTCCGCCGACACCCACCGGCTAGCCCAGTTGTTGACTACAGCCGAATCCTTCTCAAATAAAAGGAGGTCCGTGCCAAGCAGTGGACAATAAATAGGTTGATGATGAAATTATGCTATCTCTCGCTGGTCCATCCAAGGTGTCCATACTATATTCCTAAGATACATGCCGCACTAATCATGCACGTGTATGGGATTGCGCCTACTGTTATAACCGACTTCCAAAAGGAGGAGGTTATCAATTCGACTATTTTGAGTGTGTATTTATTGTTAAAAAATTAACAGATTCGTAATCTTCTATATATTCTGTAATTGATGGAATTATTGGGTTCTTTCAAAGATGTTTTTATTAACTCAGAAGCGACTGTCGAGTATAGCCGACAAATGAAAATGTGGACACGACCCTCGGTCGTTCATTGCCGACGACGACGGGGTCATTTTTATTTATGACGTTCAAAGAATTAATGAATAAATATAATGTGTATGTACCTAATGCAATATGTTCGTTAACTGCGAAACAATATTGCGGTTCTTTTGGAGTTCAGTATAATGCTTTTTTTTCTTTTTATAATATTTATTGTCATTGGTGTTGGACGATAGACTTATAAGACACACAAAGGTAATAGGAAAATAGTTTGTTTTTTAAAGTATATAATTTTTATACTCGAGCAGAAATCGGATGAATATTTATCTATATCTTCATACGTGAAGCAATGATTTTGTACCCCCTTTTTACGAAAATTGCGCGGACGGAGGAGTAAACAATTTCCCACAATTATAGTTTATATAAAAGAAGTGCAGAATACTATTTTTTTTTTCTTAATGATGCATATTGAATTTATAGATTTTTTTAAATCTATAATTTCAATTAATTATGGTTGAATTTCGACCAGTTGGCGAACACTAGTTTAAAGTTATTCTTTCTTAATAAAAGTATAGAAATAAATTCTAACTACATAGAGGGTTATTGGTAATTCCACGTATACCCGTTAGGGGCCGTTCAAATATTAGGTAAGCAATTTTTTTAAAAAAAAGTTAGAGTAAGCAAATTTCTTACCTACTTACCTTACCCAATCTCAATAATAAGCAAAGCCAATACCCCCCCGTTTACGTAATACTTGAATGGCCCCTTAGGAGGGGATAGGGGAGACTATTTGCGGTAATTTTAATACCAATAACCCTGTATTACTTTGGATAGGCAAATATGCATCCGATTATCAAATTTTTAACATATTGTATTAGGTTAAAATGTAACATAAAATTTTGTCGATGTATTTTGTAATTTGTGCTACTTTTCTTCTTTCTAACCAAACTCAAAACAACCACGAATACAAACACAGCCAACATTAAACACTGTACACGCTAATTGGGCGCAGCTAAAACTTCCTGGACTTCAGCGGGTCGCGGCGAGACAGTGCGTGGCGTGCGGCGCCGCGGCCGACGCGTACTGCGACGCGTGCGGCGTCACGCCCTACTGCTCCCAGCGCTGCCAGCGCCGCGACTGGGCCAGCCGCCACAGCGCCGTGTGCCACAACCTCGCCAGGTCAGCCACCACTAGAGGATCCCGGGATCAGAAAGAATGAAAGAAAAATATTTATTTAGACCCCAATGAGGGCATTACCAACATCACACAATACAAAAAAAATAATAAAAAAAAAGGAAAAAAAATAAAATAAGAAAAGCAGCTTAAAAGCAATTAACATAAATAATAATAATAACAAAAAAAAAAAACAAAAAAATTAGATGTCTGGGCAAAACCCGCACGAGGCCTAAAAGGCTCCCATCTCAGCATAGTGCCGCTACACTAAGTGCTTCAAGTGATCAAATGTACCGCGATAAAATCCGTAAATAGTAGAGTTTTATTTCAATAAAATAGTTACTCTACGGACAGCAAACGGTGTTCCCATGGTCTCAGAATAGTCAGTCCGCTAACTAACTCTGGCAACCTTACTCACTCGCAGAAACACAACTATTGTTGTTTCACTGCGGCCTTCTGTAAGGAGGAGGTACTTCCCCAGTCGGGCAGCTCAATTTGAGCGAGGAATCTCGCTATGCTTCTTTAAAAATATGTGTCGCACGTCAAATAAACAGTTTTTCTTTCTTTCTAATGATCCATTCTTGATCATTCTGTCACGCTACATATTCATGATCTTTAATTTTATTCCTGTGACGAATAATTTATTTAGTATATATCTTTACAGAACGCAAAACGACAACGCTAGAGGCCCCCGCACTATAGCAGACAATGAACGGTATAATTTTCTGCCATTTAATTATCACAAATTGTGACGACCCTATTAGCGCAGCGTATTAAAACCTGCCTGATGTGGTAAAGGTCCTGGGTTCGAATCCCTGTTGGGGCAACTGTTTGTGTAATAAGTATGGACATTTGGCCTGAATCACGGATAGTTCAATGTATAATATTATGTATGTTAATCAACCATCTAGTATCCGTTACACTGCTTCGTTGCTTACCTTAAAACTAAGATGGCGCTGTGTTATAATGTCTAAGATTTCTAGTGAAATATCTTATTCATTACATTTGTATTATTTCCGTGTAAATAATTTTCTTGTATTTTCAGAATTCAAGCGGCAATGCCTCTTCGTCGGCCTCACGCCTCTAATGTGACCAACAACAATAAACGCGAGGAAAACGATGAAGATTTTGGTCAGACATCCAAGGTAAAGTATATTGATAATTACATATTGGCACACCTTTAAAAAATAAAAAAAGGAGTCATGGTCATGGTGGAAACATGGTCACAGGCAGACTGAGGTGTTGGTCGTCTTGAAGTTATAATTAGCTCGTTCTGTGTAAATCGGATTGTCAATCACAATTAAAAATGTAGGGTAGCTGTTAGTAATTATAACTTCAAGACGACCAACACCTCAGTCTGCTCGTGATCATGGATGCTGTAAAGGATCCGAAACGTCGGGTTAAAATAATATCAAATATACCGCGATAAAATCCGTAAAAAGTAGTTTTATTTCAAGTTCTAATATTCGCGTAAGTGTACGAAATCAATATAATCTTTATTTTGTTCCAAACAGGCGAGCGTGGCATCTTCTGGCTCAAGCGCTAAAGGGGAGCGCTTCAACAAACACCAGGACAAACCGAGACACCCTGTCAAACCTCGCAACGTTAATCAGGACAATCATATTGAGTCTGCTCAGAGTGAGTATAGTAAGGTTATTTACTTATTGTCCCACTGCTGGGCACGAGTGATAAGGCTATAGTCCATCACGCTAGCCTACTGCGGGTTGACAGATATTAGATGCCATCTAGGAAATTTCTCGGGCATGCACGTGTCCCAACGATGTTTTCTTTCATCGTTTGAACATGTGATAAATACGCACATAACTTCCGACATTTCAATGGTCTTGAGTTCTTGACTGGAGACGGAGACCTTTTACTTTCACAGCTTGCAGCAGCTTGGTTTACATTACAAATTATATTATTTATGGCAAACGCATCTTGTTGGGGCAGGAAATAACACAACAGCCAGTTTAGGTAACAACTAGCTATGAATTTTGCACGCTTCGGAAATTTTGTATATATTTCTACATAACTTCCAGCCAACCACCATGTTTCGCCAAACAAGGAACCTTTCAACAAACTTCGCAACATGAGGACTCAACCGCAAGCACCCAAAGAGCCTGAAGTGAAGGCAGAACCTGAACCGATTGTGAAGAAGCCCGAAGTCCAACACCGAACCCCGCCGAAACTCAACTTAGTACCGAAAACGTAAGTACATAATATTAAAGTAAAAACAAAACCATTTTAGACCCAATTAGTCCAGCGGTAGTTAACACTGCCTTCTGTGCTAAGGGTCCCGGGTTCGAATCCCGGTAGGGACAAATGATTGTGGGATGAGCATTAACATTTGTATCCGAGTCATGGATGTTTCTATGTATAATATGTATGTATTTACAAAAAAAGTATATATGTAGTATATCAACCAACTAGATGGCGCTGTGTGTCATAATATCCAGGAATATATTTATTTTTTGTATACTGTAGTACCTTCCTGCCTTCCATACCCCGTTTTGTATTATTTAATTAACCGACTTCAAAAAGGAGGAGGTTCTCAATTCAGCTGTAATTTTTTTTTATGTTTGTTCACCAGTTACTCGAATACGGCTGGGCCGATTTCGATGATTCTTTTTTGTGCTAAGAAAACGTATGTACAGACAACTTCAATAGTGCATAAGCACGCTAAGGATTACATTGCTATGAACTGTACGAACTAGCAAACCAGTGTGTGTGTGCGTGGGCGTGTATGAGTCTATGTCTCAACATAGATAACAAACACAAATGAACTGTCGTTACACTACACGAAATATCACTATATATCTGTTGCATTTATAATCCACGTCACGGTGTTCTAACCATTCCATTGCTAAAATTCGCAGAAACTTAATATGGGCTCGTAGCTGCTTGCGCTAGGCAATGGATTCAAAATCAAACCTATCTGAGTCCAAATCTTATTTACAACGTGAGGATGTTTTTGTTTCTTTGAAATCATAAAATATTAGTATTAGGCAGAAACTTGTTTTATATGTTTATCTATAATGTATTAATTATAAATAACTTAATACTATTTTTTAATAATAAGCATGAATACATTATTCTTATTATTATTAAGAAGTTAAATATTAGTATTAAATATGATTTTTATTTATCTTTTTGGTGTTGGGGGGGGGGGGGGTGGAAATAAGAAAGTCTGTTGAATGAAAACAAACAAACAATTTTATTTGTTTTATTTATTTAAAAAAATAGTAATCTTCTATGATAATTGTGACGCCACTTATCATGCGCGATCTTGGGCGGGGTGGTTTTAAACCAGGCACCGGCATCGACTCCATACCATTAAACTAGAAAAAAGTTTAGTTGTTTACTTTTTAGTTTTTCAAGTCGGTTTTTTGACTATTGTTTTTACTTCAGTTATTTTCATTTCTTTTGCTTCTTTTGTTTTCAATCTAGACCCAACCCAGAACCTTCTTCCTCGAAGTCTCCGGCTATAAAACAACAGGAAGTACAACCTCAAACTCCCAAAGAGCCCGCCACTGCTACCAGTGCTTCATTAAAAAAACCGGCTAGCGTCAGTGATGTCACTCCTATCAGGAAACTGATACCTAAAAAGTGAGTTGAAAAACTTTTGAAGTGTAAAAACCCGCACCCGAATCTACTGTTGATCTACAATCATTAGTTCTCAAAGTGGTCTAGGTGGACCCCGACGGGTCGACCTAGGGTCCTCGGGAGACACGACGGGGGCCCAGGTGGGCGCAAAAAACAATCTGCCGTCCCCGAAACGTTAGGCAGAGCTGTACTACTGTTCACTTACATTCCGCCGGTGTTTTAGGTCCCATGTAATACCCCTATTACAGCGAGCCAATTGTGGTCCACCAGGCACGAATCCAAACTTCGAGCTGCTACTGAGATTTTCATAGAAAACCCCAATAACACTTTTCTAGACTTAATTAAACTCAAACTCAAGACCTCTTGTTCTTATGACCACTAGACCAACGAGGCAAGTTGGTCCATAACAATTCAGCACACTTAGTATTAGAATAGATTATTTGATAACTACAAAAGTTTGTTTTTCTGTACAGTTATTTAGTGGAGAAGCTAGCGGTTGGCGACTCGGTGATATTGTCGGTGGAGGCCAAAGCGGCGGACTGTCGGACCACACGCGGGGACTACGTGTGCCTCGCCATGGCGGAGGCCTTCGAGGCGGAGTACCAGAGCCTGTGCGAGGACTTCGTGCTGGACTGCGACAAGGATGAACAGCCTTACAAGTTGGTAGATTTATTGTGATATTAGCTACCCGGGAAGGACATAGGATAGTTTTCATCCCAGAAACCCCCCTTTTTCTCCCTTTTAAGGGTCATCCCTTAAAAGGGATTATAGAAAAGGGGGGGGGGGAATAAAATTACTAATTTTACGCAGACGAAGTCTAGCAAAAGCTAGTATTAAATATTTTTTATTTATTTACAAACTGATGCCGTCAGAGTATTCACTCCCATAATGACATTGTAAAGAAATAGTAATTTAGGTATCTATTTCTTTTTTATGTTGATATGGTAATAATATTTTATCGAGCAGGCGACTCACCGGATGGTAAATGATGACCGTCGCCCATGGACATTTGCAACACCAGAGGCTGGTAAATGCGTTGCGAAACCCCTTAGAAACCGTTCAGATTTCTTAATAGGGAGTTACTGAACTGACAGCAAACAGAATTCCCATGCTGTCAGAATAGTCACTCCCCCAATGAGCTTTGGTAACCTTACACACTCGCAGAAAGACAACTATTATTGATTGCGGTCTTCTGTAATGCGGAGGTACATCCCCAGTCGGGCAGCTCAATTTGAGCGAGAAATTTCGCTATGCCCTGCCTCCTAAAAATCTAATCTAATCAGTAATCAGTATTTTCTTAAATCTCCATATTTATACCAACCAATTAGCTTCTGCTTGCGACTTCTTCGTTCAGCGGTTAAAACATTAAGAGCCAACAGACAGACACTCGCATTTATAATATCAGTCTGTATAGTATAATATAGTACACTATAGATGTATTAAAACAATTATCTTACACATTCCTCAGCCTAGTACCCGGCGAGACGTGTTCCTACTTCAACCCAGAAGACGGCGGCTGGTACCGCGCCCGCTGCCTGTCCGCCGGCGCGCTGGCGCTGCTGGACAGCGGCAAGCTCGTCACGCTCACCCCCGCGGACAAGTGCCGGCGCCTGCCCGCCAAGTACGAGGCTGTACCGGAGTTCTGTGCCGTGCTGAGCAGCAGGGATGTTGAGGTACGATCATTTTTATTAGGGTCCCATACCCAAAGGGTACAAATGGGACCCTATTACTAAGACTTCGCTGTCTGTCCGTCCGTCCGTCTGTCACTAGGTTGTATCTCAAGAACTGCGATAGCTAGACAGTTGAAATTTTCACAAATTATGTATTTATAATGCCGCTATAACAACAAATACTAAAAACAAAATAAAATTAATATTTAAGGGGGCTCCCATACAAAAAACGCATTATATTATACTCGGACATAACACAGCACCATCTAGTTCCGAGCTAAGCAACGAGGCTTGTGTTACGGATACTAGATGTTGATACAGTTCAGGTTTTTTAAATGCATTCATAACAATATTTATAGGGTACAGAAGGGTCGTCGATGACTGCTTCGTTAGTCTAGTGGTCGTAACTGCTAAGCTTAGGTCTTAAGTTCGATTATCAAGGTCGAGCAAAGTGATATTGGAGTTTTCGATAAAATTCTCAGTAGCAGCTTGGATTCGTGCCCGGTCGATGGCAATGAGAATATTTGTACCTGTAGATCTTAAAAATATTTCTTCTATATATGAATCGAACCCGTAACTCGTGAGGTACATGCCGATTGATCAGCCACTGCTCCAATCGTCGTGTTATATTCATTAACAAAAGTCTTCTAAAAACCTAATTAATCAACGATCTTCGTTTCAGGTTGGAGCCAATTTGAACTGCAAAATTCTGTCACAATCACAAGACACGTTCAAGGTATCTATGACCGATGTCGATACCAACGCCAGCGTGGGCGAAGGCGAGGTGTTCCGGTGGCTGCCAGCTGTGGAGTACCAATCTACTCGTGAGTAATTACCTACACTGCTACGTCAAAGTCAAAATGTCATTTATGTTAAAGGCCAAATTTGAGTGGCATTTTTGCACGTCGTCAAAAAGCCAATTAAAATGAATTAGTCATCAAAGAAATGTCTCTATTTAAGGTATCTGCCTACACTGTAGCACTACCTGAAGAATTTATTTATCTAAGAATATTACCTACTTAGAAATTACACTACACTAATTACATACATACACACACTCACGCCTTTTTCCCATGGGGGTAGGCAGAAACTACAGAAAGTCACGCGCTACGATCACTGCATGACATTGTTGCCTCGTCCACATTCATACATCTCGTCATGCACGTGCCGGTTACGAGTACTGCGCAGCTATTGAAGGAGTTCACCAATTAGGTCGGTGTATGTCCTTCTAGGGCGCCCCCTCCCGGCGTATCCACTGACATCCACCTTATAAATTCCTTTCGTCAATCGCCTATCATTCATCCTCTCAACATGCCCAAACCATCTCAGTATATTCATCTCAATTTTTTTCACCACGTCGTCTTTCAAACCACAACGTTTTGTCATCACATTATTCCTCAATCTATCATTCAAAGTTACACCATACGTTCTTCTCAAGGAACGCATTTTCAAGGCATTTATTCTGCTTTCATGCCTCTTCTGCCATACCCAACTTTACACACAACTACCAACAGTACTTGAAATTACCATTTCATGTTCCACAGCCGCTAGTCTGCCGGAGGTAGAGCGGCCGCCAGTGAGCGCCGGCGCCACAGTGCTGCTAGTCCTGGCTACAGCACTAGACAGAGTGCTGGTGCGGCCGGCCGACGCGGCGGCGCAGCGCAACTACAACGACGTACTGCAGCAAGTGCTACTGAGCGCTATGAACGGTGAGATCATTCATTATTGTACACACTTAAAACACAGCATAATTGGTTATAACTAGTTTTTGACCGCGACTTCGACTTTTAGGGTTCCGTAACCAAAGGGTAAAAACGAGACTCTATTACTAAGACTTCGCTGTCTGTCCGTCCGTCCGTCTGTCTGTCACCAGGCACCAACCGCGATAGCTAGACAGTTGAAATTTTAGAGCTCCGGTCACCTTACTCACTCGCAGAAACACATCTGTTGTTGATTCACTGCAGTGTTCTGCAAGGCGGTAGTATTATCTCAGTCGAGGCTCTATTTGGGTGAGAAATCTCGCCGTGCCCTAGCTTTCGAAACGTATGAAAAAAAAATACACAACGAATTTTATTCGTGGTAGGTAATTAGGTATATTGATGTCTCACTGAACAATTGAACATTTGAATCTTGTATATTTCCAGCGAAGCCACTGTCCGCGCCACCACAGAAAGGCCAGATGGTTATCGGCAAGTTCACCGACGGCAACCACTACCGCGCTCTAGTGCGCCGCACCAACGTCAAGCAGAACAAATACCAGATCGAATACATTGAGTACGGTAAGTAATCCATCCCGATATAAGAAGATATAAAAATTTTATCTCCAATTGTTACTTAACTGAACACAGCAAACAAAATTAGTTATTTTAATATTTGATAACAACAGTATGTGTAAGCATACAGGCTTTGTGTATTAGGGATGGACATTTAAAATATACATCGATATTTTTTCCGATGTAATGCATCGATCGGTTGCATCGATGTTTCTAAAACATTGATTGTTTTAGCAATGACATGGTTAGGCCTTAAAGAAAATTAGGTAAGTACAAGGGAAAATGTATAATATACTAAATAATATACAAAAAAGCAAAAGACATTTACACAGCAGAAACTTGGTCGGCCATATTATTGTTTTGGTTTTAATTTTGCTCAGCGCCAAAGGAAACCTAACCAATTCATCCAAGGCAATAAGGCGATCCAAACAATGCTCCGCGCTACGCTCCGGGATGCGTAGCGACGGAGCCATGCATGCGGTTGCAGGAGTGCAGATCTGCATTATCGTGCAGATTCACCGTACAAACGTGCGGGGCTTCAGTATAGTCATGCGGTGGCCTAGAAGCGTCATAACACAGCAACTTGCGGTAGTGATAGTACTTAAGTACTGTGTGTTGTCTATACAAACACAGGTACTTGCGAGCCACGTAAAATCACGCACTCCCGCGCTACGTTGCATGATGCGGAGCAGTGATCAGCAGTGTGTGGATCGCCTAAATGATAGATGTGTTATATTGGTAGCACTGATTATAACGTTATAATCAGTGAATCGTTATAATCGTGAAGTAACTGCAGTCGTCAGTCAATGTTGACTGTTCGAGTGTTCGATGCATCGAATGAAAAACATCGATGTATATTCGATTCTGAAGTATTAACGATACATCGGTTCAATACGATGCATCGTTACTATACATCGAGTGTTTAAAATACATCGATGTATATCGTCCATCCCTATTGTGTATACGGAGATGCCGTTACGGCGTGCCGTTCAAAAGTTTAATATTATTATTCGTAAGAATTTATATTATGCTGTACAATAAAGTATATTCGTCGTAAGTTCGAGTTCGAGTCGTCAATATACTATGTGGAGATGATAACACGACAACAAATTAAACCCAGTATACCTAATGATATTCTTAGAAGTCTGTATACCAAAAATCAATCAATATATCCAGTAGTTTAGACACAGGATATTATTTTCCTTTGTTTTAATTTTCAACCTGATGTATTGTTTACTAGGCTATCACAGGTAAAGTTAAACACCTGCAACATAACTATAAACACACGTTGCCAACTTGCCACTTAAAGAATTTCGCCAATTTTAAAAAACTCCTTACGCAAATCTAATTTCTTTTGCATATTTGTGCTATTCAGTTTGTTTGAAAACTTTTTTTTTATAGCAATGTTACGAATTATATAATAGAGCCAAAACACTCTTTTCATTTATTGTCGTCTTATCATCTCCACATTGTATACTTTGTCCCCATTGATAACAGGTGTGAACAAAATATTTCCTTTCAACAGGCAACATAGAAGTATCAACCCTAGAGAACTTATACCCGTGCCCAACTGAAGTGAGCCTCAGCGCCATGCCATCACAAGTGTCTATGGTGAAGCTCTCTACTGCCACAGAGCTGTCCGCCGCCGCCATAGAGTTCATAGACACCATCAAAGATGAGGAAGAACTAATACTGGTAAGATCTAGTCCCCCCATCAACAAAAAACAACGGGGCCATCTTTGGGGACTGCCGATACAAGTGAAAATGCACGGACATAGATATGACATCCCAATTAGTCCAGCGGTAGTTAACACTGCTTTCTGTCCTTTGGGTCTCGGGTTTGGTTTATGTACAAATGTCTGTGTGATGCATATGGAGTTACATATGGATGTAACTATGTCTAAAATGTGTGTATTTAACATATAAAATATTATGCAGTTATCAACCAACTAGTTTATAGTATCTATCAGTTCATTTGCATTATCAACAAAATTATGGTTGCAGAGCTCGGCATATGTCTCTTCCCATTTGAGAGGAATTATTATAGTCCACTAGTTCAAATCCAAGGCACGTGCCACTGAGTTTTCTAAAGTTATGTGCATATTTATCACATGAGGAAACTAGCATGCTTGAATGATTTTCTCAATCGCATGTGAAATCTGCCAACCTGAAGTAGGCTAGCCAGACGGACTATTGTCTAAACCTATCTCAAATGAGAGGAGACCCGTGCCCACCAGTGGCAATGGGTTGATGATGACATGCCATAGAGAAAATCATTTCTTGCATGCATGCAGGTTTGTTCACTATGTTTTTCCTTCACCGTTTGAGCTTGTTATAAATACACACTTTGAAAAATCAGCACTGCATGCCTTAAGATTTAACTTTACCATCCACTTATCAAATAAATCTAATAATTCCTTTTACAGACCCTCCCCGGAGGTCTTAAGAGTGCGCCAAGTGGCAGTGAAGCCACTCTAACTATAGCTAAGAACAAAGTTAATCTCAACAAGAAACTAGTAGAAATGTGCACCCCCGAGTGGAAGAAGATAGAGGAGAAGGGCGGAGATGTAGTTGGTAAGACAATACAGATATGTATTTTACAATTTTATTATATGTTATTAACTAGTTAGTGACGCCATCGAGCTCGGCCATCCTCGGGTGTTATTACTTCACTAGGTCAACGGCCCGAAGTGCATGTTGGCCTCCGCCATCAAGTGCGCCATGTCGTCCCGTCTTGTACCGATTAATAAACTAAAATATGACAAACGATTTTAACCGTCGGAACCCATCAAAAAACCGGCTTCCTAATAAAATGGTTTAGTTGTTTTTAACCCCCGACGATGGGGTGTTATAAGTTTGATGTGTCTCTGTGTGTGTCTGTCTGTGGTATCGTAGCTCCCGAACCAGCACGATTAAAATTTTGTTCTTTGTTTGTTTGAAAAGTTAGCACACAATGCTGGGCGTGTTCTTAGCTATGTTTGATGAAAATCAGTCGCAAGATAACCACTATAAAATGTGTCGGGAGTTATTTAAATTTATTTTATTTCCCTTACAGTTTTTATTTCATAGTTTGGTTTACTTTTTATGCAGTCAAGTAATTTGATTTTAATAATTGATAATGATGTTTGCCAACAGAAATGGAACACGTGATGTTTGACGACATGGAGTACTCGTCGCTGCCGCCGGCGGGCTGCACCGTGGAGGTGCTGGACATCAGCGTGCTGCGCGGCGGCCTCATCTCCGGCTACGACGTGGCCGACACTCGGGCCGGCGCCGTGTTCAACCAGCTGTCCGAGAAGGTATTGTTATTAATAATAATAAATCATTTATTTCTCAGAGGTATTACATGGTAGAAAAACTATTGCCTAAACACTCCACACTAGGCTATGCCTTTTTTTAAGTGCGGAAATATCCTTTACGGACCGTTCCATCGCCTGGGGAGGCGACGGGGTGTGTCGGACTCCGCTTGAGCGTTTACCGACTAATAAAGTCCACCCGTCAACGGCACCAACCCTATTGCCGGGGCCATGGGATTCGCGATAGCATGCACCACAACCCACAGTAGGCTATGCCTGTCTTTTGGAGAGTTTAATTTTATAAGAAGATGCATATATAAGATTAAAAATACATATTTTATTTTCCTTAAAATAACAAAGAGATCCAGTACACAATCATTTTGACCTGATTCACGGATGTTTCTGTCTATAATAATATGTTGTGTAACACAAGCAAGAACTAGATGACGCTGTGTCATAATGTCCAGATATATTTATTTTATTTATTTAAATTGTTGCAGATGGCTGAATACTGCAACAGTGAGCTTGGCAGAGAGCCCTATCTACCGAAACCTGAGGAGCTCTGCATCGCTCAATTGCCTCCTTGTAAGTCTCAAATAGATGTAATATATATAGGTACAACAATTAAGTAGATACTGCTTTAAATACATTACTAACTGAACTCCGAAACGATGTCCGTCACGGACCTGTATGTCCAAAGATTCGTGCCATTTTGTAACGCTCATAAACTAGTTGTTTTTGAGTTGCCAATCCCTCTCCAATGAGTGGAGGCCCGTGCCCAGCAGTGGGGCAATAGGTTGATGATTATACGGACTAAAACGCGGGCAAAGGCTACTTATTATTTAAATATATACATACACTCACGCCTTTTCCCGTGGGTGTAGGCAGAAACTACAGAATATCTTATATATAAAAATCTCGTGTTTGTAGCTGAATTCCTCCGAAACGGCTAGACGGATTATTATGAATTTTCGTATGTATATTTGGTAGGTCTGAGAATCGGTCGTGGGCTATTTTTTTACACCCCTAGGTGATAAGGATGTCCATTATCAACTTTTTTTTATTTTTGACAAAACATTTTTGTATCTTTTTATGATATGGCATTAACAATACTTATAACCCTAAATTTTCACTCTTCTACCACCAACCCCTATATTATGGCAAAACAACGTTTGCTGGGTCAGCTAGTTATAATATAAATATTCGTTCCCAACAGACCCCCAATGGTTCCGCGCTGTGTTCCTGGACCTCGCGTCGGGCCCCGGCAGCAGTGAGGGTAGCGTTTGCTATCTGGACTACGGCAACATAGCCACTGTACCTGTCAAGTTGCTGCGGAAAATGATGCCGGAATTCATCACCGGGTACCCGATCATGGGGCTTCATATGGAGATTAGAGGTAAAGTTGTCCAATGAACTAATGAAAACTTAGCCACAGTCGCACATCGACCTACAGTCCGAATTCAAAGATATCCAAAATTCACGCTTATCAGTCGCCTTTGCATCCGTATTAACGAGGAACCAAGTGAAAAAAAAAAAACAATTTAGCAAAACGGTTCAGGCGTTTTCAACTAATCAGTGAACATATAAAAACAAGATTCCGACGTATTGAGAACCTCCTCCTTTTTGATGTCGGTAAAAAAAGAATACAAACACTCACGCCTTTTTCTCGTGGGGGTAGGCAGAAACCGTTTACTACAAAATGCCACACGATTTGTCCACATTAGAAAGAATGAAAGAAAATATCCGCCTTTCGTCATTCGTTTATCATTCTTCCTCTCAAAATGCCCCAACCATCTCAGTGAAAAAGAAGTAAGATATTTCATACATTGTAAATTATGCCTCGAGCAAAAGGTCTTGGGTTCGATTCCCAGGTCGAGCAAAGTGTTATTGGGTTTTTCTATGAAATTGTAGCAGCTCGAAGTTTGCATTTGTGCCCGGTTAATGGCAATAGCCTCGCCCCGCTATTACATGGGACCTAAAACATACCGGCGAAACGTGGGTGTACATTAGTACACCTCTGCCTAACCTTTCGGGGACGACAGGCGTGACGGTATGTATAATTTCCTCAGGTTTCCCGACAGAGCCTACTGACGAGATGCTAGCGCGCGCGATCACCTACATGAACATCGACGACGAAGGCCGAGGCAGCCTGCGAGTCAGCAACTGCGTGAAGCAAGCCGATGGCATATACGCGGTCGACGCACCGGAACTGCTCAAAGCTATGAAGGTGTAACCGACTAATTAGTCAGTCGCCAGACCATTAGTCAGTTGCGATAACGATTATAACTCTTACACACGGGCGGGACGTTGCCAACTAAAGCCGGCGATATTTAAACCGATATTGCTTTTGTCACAGCGGCTGACACGTCAGCAAAGGGGGGAGGGGGGAGGGTTTAGTAAAAAATGCTTATGTAATAACTTGAACGGCTCCTTGCCTCTGTCGCCGGCAACGTGCGGCTTGTGTGTTCGAGCTCATAGTCAGTCGCGATAACAATCAGTCAGTCATCATAACGTCTGGACTGGCAGTCCAGTGAAATTCATGAACATAAATCAGTTTGTTCAAAATTATCTCGTTGCTATTACGTCATATACTTTGGTTATTACATATATATGTAGTATCTATAGAAATTAGATCTATCTCATGACTAGTACGAAATCTTTACTTGTTTTTGTTATTTTTATGTTTTAGTTAAGTTAGTATTTTAGGTGAAATTGACATGAAAACATCAATTAACTTTAAATTATTACAGCGTTACTTCAATATTACAAATCTGAAGGGAATTAATAAATAATTCTTTACTTTGAAACTTGTTAGCTCTTACGTGCAGATTTAAGGGTGTCTAAAAATTTGTTTTGTCGTGAATATCGTTATATTGAAGTTACGCTGTATTTAAAAGAATCCTATTTGTTGACTTAATCCACTTTCGCTGTTGGAAAACACATGCTGTGTTTTTGTTGACTTAACGCGAGTGCGGAGTACACACGCCTGGCGTGTTTCCATACTTTTTATGACTAAGTGTGTTGCCCACTGTGCGGACGTACACGTCTTATGTGTAACCAGCCGCGCCGTACGATAATTGGCAACATTCGGCCGCAGCCAATTTGCACAGTTTAAATATGGAACTGTCCGGAAACTACCTACAAGCGCTCGAAACGAGACACCTAAGCGGTTTTCGCGGTGCTGTCAATAGGGAGTGCCACGTCGAGATGATACGTATTGCGTAGTTTACGGCTGTTTGTAATTAATTTGGTAATTATTGCATCAACTAGGCTTAGTTTCTGTACTGTTCAATATTTATACCTTGCAATTTGTTAAGAGTAATAAAAAAAATATAGTATGATTTTTCGTATTATGCAATCAAAAAGTTTTACATTTCAAATAAGGTCTTACAAGCATTTATGAAACTTGAATTAATTACTTGCATGGTTCCAAGTTAATATTACGGAAAAGAATCCGATAAGAAACTTCATAGTCTCTTGAAATAAAAGGATATACTAATACACTTTTTCATTCGTATAATATTCTGTGACGCGATGTGCGAACATAGATAGGTGGAATATTCTCTATTGTACACCAAAAAGACAATAATTTGGAATGTACAGAGTAATAATAAACGCTTTTCTTTCTTTTTAATAAAGTACAATTGGCGGTCTTATCGCTAAAAGCAATTTCTTCCAGACAACCATTGGATGGACAAGAGTTGAGACAAGTGAAGCACGAGTAATTGACGGTGTACATAGTCAATATATGTACGGTTATGTCTTAACTTGTTCGCTGTGTGAAAATACACATGCTGTATTTTCGCTAACGTAACGTCAGTGCGGTGCCCGTCTGGCGTGTTTACATACTTTGTATAACAAAGTGTGTTGTCAGCTGTGCGGCTGTACACAGTACAATCTTTGTGAAGTTTTTAAGTATGGTAACGCCTTTAGGGTCCCAAAATCTTTTCATCAACATAGCTTCATTTATAGCTATGCTACAAATTTCCATATAAATATATTATTCGCACATATTCTGATACGAGTACGAATTCAATTTTGAAATTGTGGTTGTATGGTGATTTCAAGTAATCTTTCCATTCCAGCCTCCGGGCTTTACATTCAAAGTTCCAAAAATTTCACTGATTTCCAAAACAGAAAAGGAATTCCCTTTTTGGTTTTTTCAATAATTAAGGCTACGAATTCCGTATCGTATCGTAGCTTGTCATTGTTAAAACAAAAAGTTTTAACTTTGATGTCAATTTTCAGGCCAATGTTCCGATTTCCACGATGAATACATTTTCATCAGATCATCACATTTCATAGTCCACCTACATTCGTCCACTGCGGGACTTAGGCCTTTCCTAGGGCCACTCAGGGCCCTATATTCGGCCCTATACCGTTCACTGTAAGCCGCTTTAACGTCGTTCGTTCCTTCGTAATTCCATCTTAATACGTACTTTGTTGGAAAGCACAAGTGCTGTATTTTCCTACGCCAGTGCGTATAACGTTCGTTACGTTACGCCGTGCGTGGCCGCACTGTCGTCCGCGCTGGTGTTCATGCGTTACGAGTGTGCGGTCGCACACGCCACACTGTACAACATTTGGAGTGTGTACTAAGTGGTGTTCTTATTACTTGCTAGACGCGGTTTCCTCGTTGATTTCAATGTTCTTCGAGAGCCTTTGTATTTGTAGGCTTTAAAAAATTAAAAGGTTCGTTCTTATTCTGCATTATCCCACATAGGAAGAGAACAGTAGATTATCGTCGGGGTTATGGCAAATCTCATGGCTCTGACGATAGTAACGCCAAAATTTTAGGTCGGTTTGATTTATAGTCGATGAGTGTCCATGAGTGAATTCAGTATTTTCCAATTTTCCTCTTTTCCCCTCCATCTCCATTTCGAATTCGGTTCGAATACTATACTCAATTACCGTCCCTTCGATAGGCAAATGTCTTTTACCAAAAAAGAATTTTGTATATATTACATATTATGCTGACCTATTGCGGTTTGGCGGACTTCCATTCCCAAGATAATCCCTAAGGATTTGTGGCAAATTGATTTTGTTTTTCGTTGTCCTCTTTATCTGCCAGCGGTCGACATAATCAGTCGACCGCTGGCAGATGACTTGTCTGAACTTTTGGAGTGTAGAATACTTCATTGAATCAGCTATTCCTTCATGCGAAGCTATAATCTAGACTATAGATATGTCTCTTAAGGCGATTTAAGTAACTTTAAATCATTGATGGGACGGCTATATGGTTTATACATAGTAAAATAGTATTTACTAAAACTATAGTGAGGGTAGTCCTGATCTCCTAAATAGGTTACTGTTATAACCTGTATGAAAGCATGATATTTCCCATCCCCTATTCTCATAACCCACGTTATGATCATATTTGTATTACCATTTACATACATTTCCTACTTTACTGTACTAAAGTTTGGTAACTTATTATGGGAACAAATTTCTAATAATTTGTCAGAAAAGTTACCAGTACAGCAACATTTTACTCAGTTTTTATGCTAAGACAAATCAGTCTTGTTATTTATCAATGACTGATTTGCCATGATTTTGGCAGCCTAAGCCGTTGTTGAGATTTAGGCTCGTTTTTCCTTTTACCGATTCTCAAATTTTTCAATTTAAAATACTTATATACAGTATTTGAACATGCCTTTCATTGTTTTGTAATATGAACGCTGTTTTCTTGGCAGAGATTTTAAAACCTTGCTGCTAATTTTCTCTGGTGGTTTCCTGGTATAATTATGGCAGATTCCTTCTTTTTCCATTTTAAACTACAGTTTAACAACTCAGTTTTGTGATGCTGAGAAATGTTGAACTCAATATTGTTTTTTCTGATATTTGTTATGCGGTCAATTGTCCCCACAAATACACTGCAAAGTTTTTGCTTATGGGGTGGGTAAATGATTTAATTATTCGATTCATCCCATTCAGTTAAGTTATTTTCAAAATATTGTTATTCATTTAGTTCTTTTTTTTTCAAACCAATTCAAAAGGTTTTTATTTCAAATAAACTTTTTCAAGCACTTTTGAAACGTTTAGATTCTAGTTGCACGATTCCAAGTCCACGGAAAGAAACTTTATAAGACTCTCTTTAAAAAAAAGGTATTGCAGTACAATATTCTGGTAACCGGTGTGCGAGGTCATTGTCATTAATAAATAAAAAATCTGTAAAGTGGATTTACGGACGATAATTGTACGTGATAACAAGCCGAACGCTTAGGCGGATCATGCCTCTCTATCTTTTGTCCCGCGCTCTCGCTTGCACGCGGCTCAGACGGAACGTGACAATTTATCGTACGTGCAGACGTTATCACGTCAAAAAGAATATGAATATGACTATAATGGTACAATATTATTGTCAATCTTATATTTTAGATATAAGTTGAACATAATATTATATTATTATATTCATACTTGCTGATTCCCGCGACTTCGTCCGCGTGCAATTTAACGAAAAACGGCAAAGTTTCATACTAACTTTGCACCCCCGTTCTATCCCCCTTGGGGGTGAATTTTCACTTTCTAACCCTTATAGTTTATAGCCCCAGCGTTAATAATTATGTTAGTCAGTCAGTCAGCTTCTTCTTTTATATATATAGATTGTATGAGTTCTAACCCGATTTCGTATATAGTCGACAAGCTGACAAAATGTCCTACGTGACATTTAATGAAATTTATTTTACGGTTTGATTTCAATTTTGCATAATTTTGTAAATCCTCTTTATTCAGGAATCAGAATCTATATTGGAACTCTCTCTTCTGAACTTAATTCACAATGTATAATTATCCACTTCAGGTCACTAAATTAAACTGACATTAAAAAAAGTGAATGTATCTAAAAAATTGTGCGAATTATTTCTCGGTATGTTTATATTATTCTAATCCCGACGTTACAAAAATGTACATATCATCATCATATGGTAGCTGTTAATTATAATATAACATCTAGACGCCCAACACTAGTCTATCCGTGATCATACATAGATGCTGTAAACAGTGCTGGATTAAGATAACTGGATGCCCTATCCAATCTTGGGTGGTGGGCCTAAAAAAAGGACATCCCACATACCTTACCAAAACATTACAAGACAACTGAGTTAAGCTTTTTTTTAGCCTAGCACCCTACACCTTGATTTTTTGTATTAATTCTCGATCGAAGCAATTGCTTAAATAGCTTATGGGCCCCAGGACTGGCTGTAAAGGATCCGAAATGTCGGGATAAAATAATAGTCAATATACCGCGACAAAATCCGTAAAAAGTATATTTTATTTCTATGTCAAATATTCGTGTAAATGTATAAGGGTCAATTTATACTAGCGCAGAGTCGAAGCGCATCGAAGCGTCAAATTCTTTACAACCAAAACGAAGCCGCGAGAATGCGCGCGTATTCACTAGAATCCGCGCGCACTCTTTTACGGATAGTTAATGGGCATCAACAGCAGTGCTATTGAATAACTTGCCAGTGGCAGGTAAATTAATTTTTCGTCCGACTCCATCGTGATCAACACCGACACAGGCCAATTTCCGACTGATGACGCGTAGGTTCTCTAGTGGGCGCATGGATAGGCGAGAATGCGCGCGTCTTTTTAAAATCTCAGAAGTAATGTGTGCGTTACGCTATGGAGTTAAGGTTGAATTTGTTATGTTCAGTTTTGGATATACGCTTCGATGCGCTTCGACTCTGCGCTAGTATAAATTGACCCTAAGGAATCAGTATATTTTTATATTATTAGGATTCAGATAATATTCCTCTAGGTTAAATTCGATAAATTATATTGGCTTACAATTTGTTCTTGTATGCCTATTATTTGGGAAAAATGAGACAGTTCAAACCTAGATGAATATTAACATCAACATAATCATAAAAGTCTAACTATGTTAGGCCAGCTCAATATGCGGATTTCATTCACGGACCAGGTTATATGTTAAACTAAAATAAAATATATGTAATTTTTTTCCTGACGAAAAGTTAATGACAATGCTTTTGATGCTTTGTATCTCTGTATGACATTGTGTTGCCGACAGTGCGGCCGCACACGCCCTGCGTGTATCTTACGATGCTATGCCAGTGCGAATTATCCAAGGGCGTAGCCAGGATTCTATATAAAGGGGACAGATAAAGAAAAAAGCGACCGACCGCTCTTCTGGTGGCGCGGCGGCTCCTTGTCCTTACCTCGCTACGCCCATGCGTATTACGCGCTCGGCGAGTTCGAGCGCCACACGTGCGGCGCGTGCGGTCGCACTGTCGTTCGTGCGTTACGACTGTGCGGTCGCACACTTTGGAGCAACATTCGGCCGCTGCCAATGTGTTAATCAAGTTTAGCGGCTAAACGAATTAATATTAAGTTACTGTACCGTGTATTTTTTATTTTTAAATAAAAGTTGATTATAATTATTAAAAATATTTTATTTAATTACCATCATTGTTACATGACAGGACTTAACAAAACGTTACAGGAAACTAATCAAGATATTAAAAATATTAATGGCCAATTAACACCAAAAATAAAATTACGGCTTATTTATTCTATCTCCAAGAACGTAGAAAAAGGAATCAACGTATAAATAAGAAAGTGCGGGTATTTTAATATGCCGCGGCTTCGACCTAAGCGGGGAACAGGGTGAGAACGACAGAGAGAGCGAGACGACACGTTCCAGTTACAATTTCGAGCGGTTTGCCTAATGCTGTTGAAAACGCCGCCCCGTACTCCCTCACCGCTGAGGCCCGTTCAGATGGAGCCAAGTCTGAGAATTAGGTCTTATAAATGTCAAACAATATTCATTACTCGAGTATTTCAAAAAAATACTGTCATGTTATAGATATATTGATCATAACTGACTCAAATTTTGACCTAATTTCTAGGAAATAGCCTGTCGCCGTACCTTTTTAGGCTTCGAAAAATATTATAGGGTAGGTATTTTCTTTTTACTTTAGACAACATCATATGCTCTAGAATAAATATCTTCTAAAAAAATTTGTTCAGAAGATGGGGTACAATTTATACTATCCTTATTCATCGTTTCTATCTGTGTGTAATCTTAATTCTTCCAGTATATTTTTCATCCGCCATATTTGCGTAAAACAATTCGGGCGTTACAGGCCTTTCAATGGATCTCTGTAAACTTTGTAGTATACTTTCTCTATGTTTTTCAATAAATCTTTTATCTTTTTTCGAGCTTTTATAAATTGCCGCCAGGGTCGTATTCACCCATGCTTCATAATACGGTTTAGTGTGGTGATTAATACAATTTGGCGCCCATTTTGCCACTTCCGTTGGCGGGGATTGGTCTATTATAGAATAAGTGGGCGAAGGAACATACTTACTCTTCCTCTCCCGTTTCCGATCTTTTTTTCGTACAGCGACCGGTTTCTCTTTAATATTCGCTCGACTAATTGTGGCTTTAGTTTTGAGCTTCAGCGAGCCAGTGTCAGTAAATTTTGACACTCTCTGTTTCTTCATAGTATCACCTGGGATTTTAATTTCTAAAGGTGTTGTCGTTGTAGGTTTCTGATCCACAAATGTGACAGCCTTGTAAATCCTTACAGACCCGTTTTTGGACATTATGGTTTTGATGATAGGTTTTCGTCGTGTTGAGTTTCTGTCTGGCTTGACGCCATTTCTATCGGGTTTGGTCGAGTTTTTGTCGGGTTTGGTTGATAACCTGTCTGTTTTTTTATCACCATTGATATCCGTTTTTCCTGATGATGTCGATGTGTACATTTCTTTCGTTTGCGTCGTTTCTTCTATCAATTGTTTCTTGGGACGATCCACTGCAATGTGATAGTAAAATTGTACATATAAGTTTATAATAAATAATGTATGTGTACAGATTTAGGAGGTAATGGTACGATGATTTGGCAGTACCTACATACATACCACATCACGCCTGTTGTCCCCATATGCTTAGGCGGAGGTGTACTAATGTACACGTATATTTACCCGGTATTTTTAGGTCCCATGTAATAGGGGGTGAGCCTATTGTCAACCGGACCCGACTCCAAACTCCGAGCTACTACTGAGAATTGTATAGAAAAAACCCAATAGGTGTTTATTTATGCTCTTCAGGAGCCGAGACGTCGGGGTTACAGTACCGCGATAAAATCTGTAAATAGTACCTTTAGAATACAAAAAATGGTATCTGAATACAAACCAGTTTTGCCTCCTTCACTTTTCACGGGAGCCTTATTAACCGCATCGTCTTTTTTATTAAGATTAGAATTCGATTGTACATGTTTAATACCATGAGGCTTTAGTTTCAAAGTATATTTATCCCGAATCCGCTTTCGCAGTTCTGTTTCATATTGGTGATGTTCTGAACCATCTTTGTCTGTTTTTTTTCTACTTGCAACATAATCAGCAGCACCGTCGTTTGTACTTTTAAATCTATTGTCTTCATTGGTCGGTTTTTTGCTGGCAATATTAACTCGTGTCTTTTCAAGTTTCTGATTGGTTAATGTCTTGCGTTCGGAGTCTCCGCGCTCCGGGTAAGCTACGTTCAAAACCACTTTCGTGATTTCATCGCCTTTCTTGATCATTTTATCGCCAACTTTTTTCAGATCACCTCTATCTTTTATTTTGCTGTCGTTTTTTTTGTCAGTCGCCTCGTTTCTCTTATTTCGTCGGTCCATTTTGCTTGAGAATTTATTACACTGTTAATTTAGAATACCGGGCAATGAAATTTATAGGTTGTTGATTACACTATCTGTCAATGCAGATGCCAGCTGGATTATTAGATTTTCTTTTTCTTTGTTGGAACCATGGACCTATAAAAATAGGTGGAACTAACAAAAAAGGTGGACGTTGATTACACGAAAACAATTATGGCGTACCGTTCTGTTGATCTTGAACTTTATTTTAGTAGTGTGATGGAAATACTAAGAATTGACAGCATTTCTCCTCTTGGATCCTACGTTGCGTATTGGAGATTTAGCGACGATACTATGGGTCTTTCTTCCCAATTGACGCTCCAATAGCCTTAGATATCCCAAAGACCACAGACTTTCTACTGGCCGTTTGTATGAGTTTGATCGTGTTGGATTGTTAGCGCGCTAGATCTTAACAGTACGGTTGGTCGTGAGTAGGCCCATACTGTCCAAGATCCCAGGTCGCCAGACGTCACGTATTTTCTGACGAAGGGAATTACAAACTACTTTCGAAGATAACGGTCCCACTCTCAGATAAAGGTTTATACAAAATTCTTTATTTTCCTCTTCATACCAAAGCTAGATCCAAACTGGACTGTCATTCGATCAAATATTAGTGTGCGAGATTGAAGGTTGTCGCGGTTGTTGCGTCGTACTGATTTCGGCAGTCGATCAGTAATCCGCCGATCAGTGGCGGACTAAGACTTTTTGAGGCCCGGGGCGATCTTTAATTTTGGGCCCCCTGACAGGGTTCCAGTTTTGAATATTTACCGAATTAAACATAATGCATTAATCAAATTTTAATCAAAATTTTACCATGTTAATAAACATTGTAAGAAAGACAAGCAATGGCAATATACAAGAAATTAAAATTATACTCATGTCAAATTCTGTTTTCTGGATTTAGTTTATATAATTACGTCATCAAAATGTAAAAGCAACGCTGTTTTTCTTTCTCTGGACAAAATTACTAACTGGAAAGTCTGTCTTCAATCATGGTCGATCTTAAAAAAGTTTTGATTAGTTTAAGTTTTCAAAAACTTGGCCACTGATAACTGAACAGGATTAATCGTTAGGAAATACTGAAGAATTGGACATTATGTTGAGTATGGATTCGGAAACATCATCCCAGTTTAAAAAGCCGTTTCCACCCTCATGATGAAATACTAATACAAAAGGTTGGAAAAACTTTAAGAAGATTATCTGAAACACGCTGGAGTGCTCATCATGATTTTATTAAAGCTGTCAGAGAAAATACGTACAACGTACGGACCAGTTGTTCTATATTTTTATGTGATCCCTTGAAAGAAAATTTGGATAACCGAAGCAATCATAGCGGGTATGGAATGTTACATCCCCAGCCCGCTAGTGATTATTTCGGGGGATAAAAAACTACCGTGGTTTAACCGGCCTTGTAGGCATGCTAGAACTTTCAAGCAAAATGCATTTGTGACTAGGACCACGGCTCGGGCTAGACAGGACCTCAAGGTCTTCGATGCAAACTGAATGCTACCTCGAGATCCAGTAAGAGCGCAATAGCCCTAACCAAATTCAAATTGGTATGCGGCTGTGTATCTATCCCTCTGGGAATCGAGCTTTTTGGCTTTAAGGCTGCCGAGGGTAACTTTTGTTTGTTTGGAAGACAGATGGTGAACTCGGCCTATAGTGCTAAAGAGAGGGTAGTCTTTGCCTCTAACTCCTCTAGTTCCTCCTCCCACCTCCCACCCATACCAAGGTGCGACAACACCATGCTGGAGACGCACAACGAAAGAGCCGGTAGGAGCTCCGATTCCTAGACGTTAATAAGTCAAATGGGCCGGATAGCAGTGGTGCTTAAGCACTGTACTGCTGAGCTGTGTCCAGTAAGTACTAACTCGTGTTTTCGCACTTTTATACAGCAGCAGGAGAGTTCCGTCTTCGTGGAAGACTGCGAATTTGCATCCAGTGCCCGATTGATCAGAACCCTAGCTTTACCAATCACAGGTTTATCGCTATAACTCCCCTTTTCTCCGAGGTGGTGGAGCAGGTGCTTAACCGCCAACTTCTAAAAACCTAGAAAAAAAAACGAACTCATCAATGACCGTCAGTACGACTTTCGCCACGGTCGCTCGACAGGTGACCACCTAGTGTGTCTAACTGTGTGAAGCTGAGGAGTTGGCAGTCAGTCTTCTTTCAAAGTTGCCATCATACAGACTCCCCAAGGCATTATGCAAATGGGTTGTCAGATTTTTCCAAAAGAAGTCGTTGACGGCAGCAGACCTGACCGTTTCGACATAAATGCTGGTGCCCCACAAGGCTCCGTTGTTTTTACTGCCCATGCATACACGCCATGGTGCCGATTGACGGCATTCATTTTATGCGGATGACAGTAACGGGGACACATTTTACACGGGCCGTGCCAATATCCCTCTGTCCGTTGTTGAAGATGATCGTTGTAAACTTGTGTTGTGAGACTACGATGGCCTGGCCAGGGTATCCGATTCGTAACCCCGCAAAGACACAAGTTCGAGCGTTCACCACTAAAAACGCCATATTTGCTGTAGCATTTCAATTTGTAAACACAGCCCTTAACATATCCAAACACATTGGCATACTGGGTGTCGACATCTCCAGTGACGTCCAATTCCGATGTCATCTAGAGGACAAAACTAAGTTGGCATCTAAAAAGCTAAGTGTGCTCAACAGGGTGAAGCAGGACTTCACCTCCCGCCATCGGCAATTCATTCCCACACCTTGAAACCACTCCGTCTTCGCGCACTGAGCGGTTCCATAAGAACTTCATACCACGTACAGTCAGGCTGTGGAATGAACAACCTACCGAGGTTATTCAAAACGACTATAGCATGGGGTTCTTCAAAAAAGGAATGATTAGGTATTTACAGGGTCGGCAACGCGTTCACGCAACGCGGTCGTTCATAGGCTACAGTAACCGCTTACCATCAAGTGGGCAGTAATCATATTTGTGGTATAAAAAAAGAACGCTTTTCAGTTTGGCTATTCTGTCCATAGAAAGAAAAGCAGGGTGAGTTTTGGATTTTAATGACGTAATTAATAAATAAGTTTATTTTTTTAGTGCTAGTGAATAACTCATGCGTTTCACATCAGACTGCATTATTCTCATATTAATATTAAAAACGAAAATTGTAAATATAACGAATTATTTAAAAGAGTATCTATGGAGTTTCTTGCCGGTTCTTCTCCATAAGACCTACTTTTTGGAACCGTGCAACTAGTGTTGACATTTCGAAAGAACCTGTAATATTGGTCTACTTGAAATAAAAATATTTGAATTTGAATTTGAATTTGAATTAGTCTTATAAAAATTACGTAGTTTTTTTATCAAGTATAGGCAAGCGTTTGATCACAACCTCACCTGATGGTATAATTGAAATGTGGTCTAAGATAAAGCACGCTTAGCTAGAAGAAACCTATTCACTCGTGACTTGAAGACCCCCAAATTGTACTCATCGGGATACACAGAATCAGGCAGCTGATTCCATTCCCTCGCTGTGCGTATAAAAAAAGAGGAACCGATCGCTTCGTGCGGGTTTCGGGAATTTCCACCATGAAACGGTGCCACTTTTCAGTTCGCCAGAGTCGTAGCTACCGCCGTATCTGCCGTATCAATTATAGGGGGCCCCAGGGTTACGGGGGCCCCCGACGTGCGTTAGCAAAAAATAATAAAAACTACCCAATTTTTTTATTATTTCGAGGAACCGATCCTTCGTGCCGGTTTCGGGAATTTCCACCATGAAACGGTGCCGCTTTTCAGTTGGCAGGGGCGTAGCTACCGCCGTATCTGCCGTATCAATTATAGGGCCCCCCCCGACGTGCGTTAGCAAAAAATTAAAAACTCTATTTTATTTATTATTTTGACGAACCGATCGCTTCGTGTGGGTTTCGGGAATTTCCACCATGAAATGGTGCCGCTTTTCAGATTGCCAGGTGCGTAGCTACCGTATCAATTATAGGGGGCCCCCGGGCTACGGGGCCCCCCGACATGCGTTATCAAAAAATAATAAAAACTATCAAATTTTTTGATTCTTTCAGAATTGTCAAAAGTAAAAAAAAGCAATTTCTCTTTACCTTCAGAAAGTTTAGAAAAATTAATGTCATCATCATCTAACTGATGATGACTTTAATTTTTAAATGATTTAATAAATCAGTCTACCGAAAAAAGGCAAGGAAAGTGTATATTAAATTCAAATTGTTTGTAAAAATTTTGGAAAGTAACAGATAATACAGTGAATAAATATTTCTTTTGATTTTATGTAAACATTATGTTTTCTTTTGTGAGAAATCTTTACACTTTATAAATTTTTATACGGGGCCAAGGCACGCTACTGCAGTTTGCCTGGTTGTACGGTGGTAATACTAGGTATGCTGTTAATATACGAAAAATTTTAAACGGCTTAAACAGACCTCGAATTTCGACTCGAGTGCCAAACCGGGGCCCCCCTCTCAGTGTGGGCCCGGGGCGGACCGCCCCCACCGCCCCCCCCCTTAGTCCGCCACTGCCGCCGATAGTTAAGTATGACATTTTCGCTGCCGCCTATTAAGTACCTAAATCTATATCAAATCGGTCTAGTTACTCTACAAAGTAGGCGTGAACTTACGCTAATAATACATTATTATCTTGTACTAATCAACAGGGTAGATAATCCCTCAGTACGTGAAAGCATTAACTTTTATGTACCCGACCAATACATGCGAGGTATTGGCAGGCGCAAGCACAAACTCCTCTGCTGCCCATGTGAGTGGCGCTCCCCCCATGCAAACAACAGTCCTACTTCCAGAGCCATTCAATATTTAAATAATTTTCTTACGGCCAATCCAGAAGCAGACATATTTTTCGACAAACCCAGTATAATAAGTAAAAAGGTTAGTGTTTTCTTAAATATGTAAGTACCTAGTTGTTAAGAATATTACAGATTTTATATTGTTTTAGATAAGATTTATTTACTTTTTATTTTTTATTTTATATTTTATTATTGTTTTCAATTGTTTTTGTATGTTTAGTATAGATATAAACGACTTGGTTGTACACTGTAAGTTTATATTTTATGAATAAATGAATATGAATCTCCCAAATTCACCACTGACACCTCCATGATTTTGATCTCCTTTACAAATCCATAAACAAAACTGCCATACAACGATAAAAGCTTAAAACGTCATTGCGAAATTATTAAAAAAAAACAGCGCTCAAAATGCCTCGTCTTATTTGAAATTATAAATAGTCAAATAATATTTTTTTTAATCATGGATAAACCGAAAACTAAGTTAGTGAAGTCAAAATCTTCGAACAGTGCTATCACTTCTAAGTCGGAGCCGAGACAAAACAATAGTAATAAAAAAACTAGAAGCAATGCAGAATTTGAACCGCTTATTTTGAAGAAAAGAGGGATGTATGTTAGAAAGAAAGATACAAACGTGACGACAAATGAACAAAATTTTAGCCCTGTTGGTAAGTACCTCAGATAAGACGGAAATGCGTTCTGTCATTAAATAATAAATACATATATTTGGATATTATGACACAGTGCCATCTAGTTCCGAGCTAAGCAACGAGGCTTGTGTTGCGGATACTAGTTGGTTGATACATCATTACATAATGTAGGCATATTTTTTTTTTGTCCATACATTTCTACTTATTATAAATATTACCATCATATTAACATTTGACCCTACCGGGATTCGAACCCAGGACCTTTACCACACAAGGCAGCCTTTAATATCGCTGTGATAATCGCTAGTCATTCTTTATTACACTTTTTTTCAAAAAGGTCTGAAACTTCTGACCTGTCAAGTTTCTGACCTTTTGGAAAAAGTGTAATCAAGTGGCATTACATAATGTATTTAGATGGTCTGCGCATGTTGAGTGGACGAATGATTGGCGAGTGAATATTGGCGAAAGGAATTTATAATGTGGATGTCATGCCATCGAGAAAATCTCTCAAGCATGCAGGTTTCCCCACGATGTTTTCCTTCACCGTTTGACCATGTGATAAATACGCACATAACTTCCGAAAAGTCAGTGGTGCGTACCCGGGTTTGAACTCGAGACCTTTGACATGTCAGTCCACTGGTCACACCACTAAGCTACCATAGCTCACAACTAAAACTACTACGAAATTTTGTTTCAGTCTGCCAATCAAAACAAAATACAACTCCACGCCCAATCCCAAGACCTGGCAAAAAGAGGTTCTTAGATTCAGTCCTTACCATCCTTTCGCAATCCACCACCGGCACCCAGTACCCAGACAAAGATGACCGGGATAGACTCAGAAAAACGGACAAAACTAAATTCAGACTCAAAAAGAAGAAGGACGAAGAAGCAATGCAAGAAGAATCGTCTACAACAAATAATAGTTTCAAAAGAAAACAGAAATACAGATCCAAAATCTTAAATGACAACGATAGTGAGTTGGAACAATTAGTTGTGCTACAAACTACTAAAGAAATTACACACACACCTTCAGTTAATTCAGACAAGAGTATGAATAATTATAAAGATGCTATCAGCACCTTTAAAGAACCTGAAACTATTCAATGGACCGACATCTTACCACCCTTGGCCAAAAACATTACTGCAGACAACGTTGTCTGCAGTAATGTTCAGCCGGAGGAAATCAAAAAGAATGTCCCAGAAAAAGGTAAAGAAAAGAGAGTTAGATTGGTGGAAGATCCTTCAACGCTAGTCTCTGAAGTGCCCAAGAAAGAAGAAAAGAAGTTATACAATTTCTTTAAGGATTTACTCGAAACGACATTTAGCGTGTATAACGTGAAAGCTGAAACCAAACCACCAATGCCTTTTAGTGCAAATTCTTCAAAAGTAGCCTTAGAAATGGATGAATCAGTCGCCAACAAACTTGATATGCGTAAAACTCAAGACACAGCCGGTGATTTAAATAGAAAGCCGTCATCGAATTATTTCTACTTCATTAAACCGGATTCAAATGAAGTTTGGGGTGACAAACAGTTGTTGGAACATTTTCAACCAAAATCCAGGTCCTTTAATCGATCTAAGGTACCATCACCAGTCAGATCGCAAAAAATTAAAAGAAGACTACAATCGGAATCGTTCGACTATAAAACAATTAAAATATTACCACATAACAACAGCATACCAATAACGAGTAAAAGAAACCAACAAAAAAAAAATCGTAAGAAGAATTTCATAAATCTACTGAAAGAGCAGTTAAAAATGGACGATGATGCGTTCCAAGAACCACAGAACCTTTACCAAGCTCTAAAAGTAATAGCAAAAAATAAAAGACGCTGTCAAAAATCCATACAGTTTCGTGAATCAAAAAAAACTAATCACGGAGATGAACTTACTTGCCAATTGAAACGACGCAAACTTTTATCGGTAAAATCTGGCGGCAAAAAAAATAATCGCCGTCCATCAAGCGATCTAATTAATTCGTTACACTCTACTAGAAACTCATCATATTTTAATTGTAAAAGACCGATAACAATCACGGAGACTTCTGAAACTATGAATTCTTATTCCGATCATTCTTTAGAAGTTTTCGGTTTTGATTATGAAACGAATAACAATAAAATGATACCGAATATCGATAAAGGATATTCGGTATCTTACCACCCGTCAGCGGCTACTAGTGTTAAGGATTACAATATGGATGATGCAATATTGAAATATTGTAACAGTGGCACTAGCTCGATGATGGGACACAGTCATTTTACGGGTAAATATGGTTTCCAATCGCTCGGTGAGCGGTAATAGAAAAAATAAAAAAATTGTAATACAAATTCTTTAGTTTTATTATCGTCCGCTTAAACTTTTTAAAGTAACATAAGCAGCTCCCATAATTATATCTTATATATAAAAATCTCGTGTCACGGTATTTGTCGCTGAACTCCTCCGAAACGGTCCTCCTTGATGGCTTATTATAAAATTTGGTAGGTATGATAAGCGGTCGTAGGTTATTTTTTACACCCCTAAATGTTAAGGATGTCACCAGATTTTTTCTTTTTTTTTTTACCAAAATTTTTTTTGTATTTTTTTTATGATTTGGCAACAAAAAATAGTTGTAACCCTAAATTTTCACTCTTCTACCACCAACTCCTAAAATGTTAGTATAAATATATAATTATGTGAATATATAAATCAGCCAATTGCCGTCCACTGCTGAACGTATCCCCAAAGAGCGCCAACCACGCGTTGTAGGGCATATCCCCCTCAAAACAGTAGCTTATAATCTAGAAAGCTACTCATTTGAGGGGATATGCACACCAAGCGTGGTTAATTAGGGTAATTAAATATTGAATGCATCTAGGTATTCATATTCTATAGCTTCGTTAGTTTATCTCAACAGAAGAAACATACCTACCTATTAAACTTATATATCGAATCGAGGTAATGTCCTCGCAAAATTTAGTTCCTTGCTAGTTTGTACCTAACCAAATACTTGTATCAAAGGCTATACCAACTCATTGACTTGTATGAAAGAAAACTATAACGCATCTTGTAGCATTAAAATTAAATAATACCGTAGAACCGTAGTTAATTATACAATGTGGAGATGACAATATGACTTTAAATGAAAACACTGGCAATACTGGTTTATAGAAACATTTGTAAACTATCAAATAAATCCGAACATGGAAATTAAAAAAAAAAAAATTTTCTTACAAACTAAATAGCTTAAAACTGCAAACAAAATAAAACACCATTTATAAAAATGGTACACTGACCTGCGATAAGAATGGCAACGCAGCTTGGTTTCATTCATGTTAAAGCTGTGGCCGACGCAGCGACGTAATGTTTGGCGCCATTATTCTTATTGTTATTAATGCTCAATTACACAAATCAAATCACAGAATATTAACCAAATAGTCGGGCATCATTCACCCGCGAGTTATTCACTGATCAATTTATTATTCACAATCACTTTTCGATCACATAATTATGTCGCCAGTCATTAAATTTTTTTATTTTCAATATGTCCGCCGTGTTCTTGAATACACAAACTACACCGACGTATAATGTTATTTCTCACTCTTGATAATAGGTCTCACGGTATGTCCGTACAGCTAAAGCGGCATTACCGTGACACTCCCCATAAATTAAAATCATATCAGTGTACTCCGAAGCGGTATAATTGTAACGAGGCATGATTATTTAATAATAAAACCTTGAAACACCAAGTATTAAGCGTCTAATTTCGCAAAGTTCACTTAGCTATTTAACTAAGTACCTATAATACGTTTATGTGTCCTGTCACTATTAAAACAAAGCGTCAAATTTCGCACAACACAACACAACACAACAACAAAGATACGATAACACTCGCGCGGCGACTTCAAACGGGCGCGGGCGCATCCGAAATTCCAGAGAAAATAAAATGCGTCACAGGCAGTAAGGACGTCCGGTGACACACTGACCGCGTAACCTAGACACGTCGACAAGTAAGCAAAGAGGAAACAAGCAAACTTACCTATCTCTTTCGCACATACATATTTTCTTATCTAGCTGTGATGACACGCTTTATGACTCTTATGGCTCGGGCATAAAGTATAATTTGCATTGAGAAAATAAATTTGATAGAAAAGGCGTAGGTTTTTAAAGTGGCGAGCTGGCAACGTAAGTCGTTAACCTGTCGCGTGCTCTCCTGTTTACAAAACATCATGTCGAAAATACTTAAAATGAAAAATAATGTCCTGTGGCTAAACTACTGGATATATTCATTTGATTTTTTGTGTGACGGTTGGGAATATCATGACTTATACGAAGTTTCATTTATGATCATATTGTCCTCCCCACATTGTATAGCTGGACGCGGAAACTCGGAACAACTATTTAATGGCTGATTGTCTCTTCTTCGGAAACATCGTGAAGAAATCTGCATGCTTGAGTGAAGTTCTCGATGGCATGTGAAGTCTCAAATGAGAGGAGACCCGTGCCCAGCAGTGGGACAATAATGGGTTGATGATGATGATGCCTCTTCTATGGCCTAAAAGTGTGCTTCTGGTTTAAGGGTCACCACCACAGAAATGAAAAAAATGTTACAGGTTTTAGTAAAAGTTCTGAAACGGCTGTAGTATTCATTTTTGTATTGTGGTGTCACCAGTGAATCAGTGAACTGAGATTTCAAAGGTCTCAAGGTCAAACCCAAGCCACGCGTCACTGACTTTTCGGAAGTTATGTGTGTATTTAGCTCATGCTCAAATGGTGAAGGAAAACATCGGAGGAAACCTGCATGGATGAGACATTTTCACGATCGCGTGTGAAGTCCGCTATGCCGCAGTAGGCTAGCGTGGTGGACTATCCCCTTAGCCCTTTTTAAAATTGGGAGGAAACCCGTGCCCAGCAGTGGGACAGTAATGGGCTGACGATGATGATAAAATTAACGTAGCAGGGGCAGAGGTGTACTAATGTACACCCACATTTCGCCAGTGTTTTAGGTCCCATGTAAATGTAAGGGCGGGTCTATTGCCATCCAACGGAACACGAATCCAAACACCGAGCCGCTACAGAGAATTTCATATAAAAATCCAATAAAACCATTACTCGAATTGGGAATTGAACCCAAGACCTTTTGTTGCTCAGCAGTCGCACTTACCACCGAAGAATAAATAAATTTAATTTAAAAAAATAGAAAATGACAACACTTTCATCTCGGTTTTTATTATGTAATAATGAATTAAACTAGTAACAGCCAGATATATAAAAATAGCCCTTTCGCTCAAAGCAGAAGCATATTTTAACAAAATTATATCTAAAATAAAAATAAACTTTAAAATATCTATAAATAAAATCATAGTAATGTTTTTCATTAAAGCAATTTAATTAATACATTTTTTTGACACATTCAGTGCGATTAAAAATACATTTTGAGGCACGTAAAATGATAAAAAAAACTAAACAATAGTATCTAATCCCCGTGTGCGCTGTCTTGCGGCGAAATTTGGCAACTTAAGTACAGATTAATTAAAACTATGACAACCCGATTCGTGCAGCGGTACTAAAGGCTGCATTGTGTGGTATGGGTTCGAATCCCGGTAGGGACAAATGTTTGTGAGATGAGCATGAACCTTTGTACCTGAGTCATGCATGTATGGAGTATAATTTACAAAAAAAAATATCTATGTAGTGTATGAAATATCTAGCTTGTGTTAAAGCTTCGATGCTTAGCTTGAAATTAGATGGCGCTGTGTCATACATAACGTCCATATTTATTAATTATTTATAATAGGTGTTATTTTATATAACAAAACAGTATGAAACTATTATGGTTGTTTTACCAATGTTTGTGACATTGCACCAACATTCACCCCAGCATTGGTCAAATCCAACAGTTATCTAATTTTCATATTTATTGCTTAGCAGTTTAAATCCATTTTAGAATAAATATTGTAGTTTTATATCGCCAAAAATATTCTGATATCTGAATGTCTTAGAAAAACTTTGCAATCGAAATTGAACTCTATGATTACGGCGACACACTCCTTAAAATGAAAAGACCCATCAGTGAGATCAAAAAGGCTGTGAATGATGATGATGATAATGAATCCTTAAAAGGCAGTTTTATTCTAATGTATTACAAAATTTATAATATTCGAGTAAATGTAAGAATTCAAAAGTAATGTCACATCACAGCCAGTCCTGTATGAACCTATAAATTTAGGGCATCTCGTCTTGGGGGCCACACAATTGAGAATTAATACAGACAATCAAGGGTCAAAGGCTAAAACAAAAAAGCTCTGCCCACGTTGTAACTTGTCTTGGTGTTATGTTTTAGTAATTTATGTGAGATGGTCTTTTTTTTTAGGCCCACTGCCCAAGATTACTTTTGGGCATACAGTTTCCTTAATCCGGCACTGATTATAAGTCTTTCTTTGTTCAACAGATCATTGCTTTAATACTTTAAACAGGCAAGATATTTTAGAATGGTAATAGTTACTTTGCTATTTATTTCTACAATGAATTCAAGTATGAGGAGATCCATAGAAGAACCGGGGTCACTGACATAGCCTTAAGAATGAAACTCAAGTGGCAGTAGGCAGGGCACATCGCTTGAAGAATGGATGGCCAATGGAGCTTGAAGATTCTCAAGCGGCGACCACATACTGGAGGATTCGGGTGGCTCATGACCGGTCGTGAGGGCTATCCTTGGGGGAGATCTATGTCCAGTGGACGTCTAACAGTTGTTATGTTGATGTATTCATCCATCCATTCATTTTGTTAGTTCCTCACTGCTGAGGATCGTGATCACTCTGTCATTGAACGACGACAGCATATTTTCATTCGGTCCGGTCAAGTCCCGCAGAGTGAATTGCCTTCTGTAGTGTTGAATTAGTAGCTTTGAGTATTCAATCACTCTTAGCAGTTGGTCATCTGTTTCTATGTTGTATAAAACTATAAAATTAAAATTTATGTCTTTTGTGATAAAATTGTGAGCTAGAGTTTATTATAATTAGCTACATTGATTGATTTTCATTAATTTAACTTTTTGCACTTCACTGTAAGGTAGCATTGCCAGTGACGCAGTCCGCTTGAACACGTGGGTGAAATTCAGTACCGCTATCTTCTTGGGCATAGCTACGAAGACTGTGTGTCCATCTTCACTCTCAAAGACATCCACTTGCAGTATCGGACACGTTGAGAGTACCGGGCAGTCAGAACGTTCCATAAAATTGTACTGTTTAATCGGTTGCGTATTGAAAATGTCGAATTCTCCTCTAGAATATGGGGCGTAGTAGATGCGAAGTACACCCCAATTCGATCCGACGAAATAGACGTCTCCATATGGTCGTATGATGATTATATCTCTCAATGGACCATCAGGAATAGTATGGTTTAATACATACATCCATTGAAAGTACACTCTCCAGTCTAATTGCTCCAAAAAGTTAAAGTTCTGCAACTGGTGCAACAGATTTGAATCAGGACCCAGGGAGCAAATGAAAACTAAGTTGTTGTTAATGATTGAATATATCTCTCTTTGGAACGTAAGAATATTAAGCAATCCCTTGCTGTATCCTAATGACATTATACCATCTTCAGACCGTTTTATGAATTGAGCTCTAAGCTTTTTGTCATCAAAACTGCAAATGAATATCTCATCATTTAAATTCACAAAATAAAGTGCGTCATCTGTTAATGTGAATAATTTAACATTATCAAATGTAACATTACTTTTTTCTTCGTAAGAATCAATAAGCACTTTACGAATAAGAAATAAGTGTAAGTGGTAGCTTAGTATGACAATGACAGTATCATTCTCTGCGTATCTGGAGTAGTCCCCATTGATGGGTCCTCTGTTAGATTCTTGTAGTGTCTCAATATCGTAGTAAACTATAGATCCTTTTTTGTGAACTCCCAATATACCATTGCTAAGTATTTCAAAATTCCGAATCTCCTCTTGTATACAGGAAGCTGACGAGAACTCATCACTATCTTCCCTAGACTGTCCTAGCCTCTGCCAGAGAGCCAGAGAACGATATAAATTATACCAGAGTAAACCAGGTTTTGCTTTCTTACGTGCTAGATTATAGACGTTCTTGAAGTCGCGTTTGCAGTGTTTGAACCACAAATCATCGCTTCTTGCCAGGCCGTCGATTATTAAGTTCCATCTAAGACACACCTCGCGGCATTTAGTCAAGTCTTTGGCTGGTAAATAAATAAATATGTTCAGCAAAATTTCAGCTGGAAGAGAATACATATGACATGGAATTTCGCAGTCCTCAGACATTTTTATTGCCTTTTATAGCTTTGGTGTTGAGTAAGTGTATATAATAAACAGTCTTTATGTTAATTTCATGATGAAATTTAGGGTGTTATCGTTTTTGCGTAGATTCACGTACAAACATCCGTTTGATATTGGTTTGACAATTTCGACATACGTTCGACATTGAAACATAAAAAAAATACTGTCAGAGTGTCAGACGTTAGTGTCATAACATCACGGCGACAATCATAGATAATATACTAATACGCGACAACGAAACAGAATATGAAGCAGTTAAAAAACCATTTTAGTACCTGTAATTTAAAATTATAGGTACTAAATTAAAGATTCCTTTAACGGGTGATACCGTGATAAAATTATCATCAAATTATCAGGACCCCCCATCAAGGTATTGTTCGTAATGCTTCAGTTCAGGGCCGATAAAGTCAATGGTTTACTTTAAAATGTATTGTCTAAGCTGTGGTAACCATAGACAGACCTATGTTTTGATTTGATGATTGATGTACTTTTGTTTGAAACTGAAAGTTGAATTGAAGTAACTGTAACGGTGGATTGTTTATTAAATAATATAATAACTTTTGTAATGTCTGCGTTCAAACAATTAAAAGATGTCAGTAACAGTTTTGAACAACAACTGCGGAGTATATCTACCGAGTTATTTTCCGCTAAAATCGGAGTAACTTTTGAAGATGGGATTACGAAAAAGCTACAAGATTTAACTTTTCTTACGTCCAAACTGAGACTATTGAAGGCCAAACCATTATCCAGTGAGTAAAAAAAAAAAATATGTGCGATAGAGTGGTACAATTGAATTACATTACTTTATTTTTGATACCTAGTGATGAACTATAGCCTAATCCCTCTCAAATGAGAGGAGATTCCGTCTCTAAGACGACTCTGACCGATCCTTCCCCAGCCCAGGGGAGCAGGAAATAGGTGGATGATAATATTGAACTATATTACATACCTATGTTCATTTACAAACGTGTTTCGTAGATCGCAACTGACAACGATAGCTCATCCATGATCTAATCCTACCTTCATCATCATTATATCAGCTAGATGACGTCCACTGCTGGACATAAGCCTCCTCCAAGGATTTCCACAACAACGGGTCTGGGGACCAGCACCTTGCCGGACGCCTAAATTCAGTATTTTAGCCTAGGGATTTTTTTTATGTATAAATACTGATAATTGTATAAAAAAAAATAGTCTGGTTGTTAAGGGTTATTGTAATTAATTGCGCTATAGAAAGATACACTTTGACTGAATTGGTGAACTCCTTCAAAGAGGTCAACTTCAAGAGAGTCAAAATTGAAATATTGGATTAAAGTAACTACAACACTGCAATAAAATCCATAAAAACTAGTTTTATTCCCACATGTTATAGTTGAAATGTAATCTTTCAGATCTCCCCCAAATCACACAACAACCTAAATCAGAGAATACAATCAAAGAATATGAAGAACTAGTGCAATGGAAGGTTCTAGAACAGTACATAGTAAAATCATTAACACAAGCACATTCAGTCAAAGCACTGATTACCGCACCTGACCGGAATTTGGATGCTGAAATGATGGATAGAAAGCAGTAAGTGTTTTGTTCTTTCTCCTATGTTATAAGTGCATGAACAACCTGATTGGTGCTGTGAGCAAATATTAGTACATACCTAAAGGTAGAAGTTCCCTGTCTGGCTGAAAATTCGTGTTTGAAAGACAATCCTAGTGTGGCCCTACATAAAAAAAGAATTGTAAACAAATTTCTAGACCAAATATTTATTTACTCTGTGTGCATTCAAACCCTCAACCCAAATTCAAATTCATTTATTTGCCAGAATGTTAGGGGTACAAAGTGTGATCTTAAATTTATAATAGCCCATTTTCATTTCAATCACTCAGTCACTGCAGCAACTGAGTTGTTTTTGTTTTTAATTAAGGGGTAAGCAGGCTCCTTAGATATGGTTTAGGTTTCTTAATATAGGGATACTAAACTGACAGGAAACAGAATTCCCATGCTGTCAAAATAGACAACTATTGTTGAATCAATGTGGTATTCAGTAAGGAGGAGTTACTTCCTCAGTCATCTCAATTCAAGCGAAAAATCTCTATGCCCTACCTCTCGAAAGTCAATTTTGACCATGTCATTCCAGAAAAATTATACAAAGCTTGAAAGAGTATCGTTACCAAGAGTCGCTACTGCGTCAGTTAGAAGATGTGCATGCGGAAAAGGAGGCTGAATTGGCAGCAGTGCGGATGCAGTGGGACGCGCAGATCACTCAGCTGCGGGATATGAGAGAAGATGGAAACCAGTTTGAAGATTGTGATGTTTCTGGACCGCTTTATAAGTGAGTCAGTTTTGCTATCAATATTAGAGAAATACTTTGTTGGTCTGTTGGCAGTTAGAGCGAGTGCTGTAAAGTTAAAGGCTTGGTTGCATGCTTGGTTGGTGGCAATAGGCTCGCTTCCTATTACATGGAACCTAAAACATACCGGCATCAAGTGGGTGTACAATAGAAAAACTTTGCCTAATCCTTTGGGGCAAAACATACGGTATAATAATGTAAGTGTACATTATTATACCTCTGCCTAACCCATCTGCGACGACAAATGTGGTCGAATCCCAGTAGGCGCAAATGTAGGTACTTACAGCATTGTGTAATGCATATGAACTTGCACCTGAGTTGTGGATATTTCCATGTATAAAATGTATGTATTTACAAAAAAAAAACTATATAATGTATCAAACATTTAGTATCAATAACACTAGCCTTATTGCTTTGCTCGGAGTTAGATGGCGCTGTGTCATAACATCCGTATATATTTATATTATTTATTACTATCAGGCATGTGTTGTACTGCTACATAAATTATTTTTAGAAGAAAAATAAAAATGTAGGGCGTAGTTATTTTTTTATGCCAAATCAGAGATATAAAAAAAGCCTACAACCTATTCCTAGACCTAAAAATTACACATTTTTTTTATAAAAAGTTGTCAAGCTGTTTCAGAGATATTTTTATATATTATAAATAAATAAATATTCCTGGACATTATGATACACAGCGCCATCTATTACCGTGCTAAGCAACGAGGCTTGTGTTACGGATACTAGATGGTTGATATACTACTTTTTTTTAATAAGTACATACATATTATACATGATACATCCATAACTCGGATACAAATGTTGATGCTCATCACACAAACATTTGTCCCTACCGGGAATCTACCCGGGACCGGGCACAACAGGCAGCGTTAACTACCGCTGAGCTAAACGGGTCGTCGATATGAGTATTGTTGTGGCATTTCAGGAAGCTGCGCGCGGTGGTAGACAAGCTGGAGGTGATGCGGTGGCTGCTGGGGCGACTGGTGACGTCACGCGGCCCCCGCGACTGGCTCGCCGCGCCCGACCGCACCGCGCACCTGCTGCGCCTCGCCAGCAAGCACTACAGCCTCCACACCTTCCTAGACACCTGATTATACTATATTCAATAAATAATATGGCCTGCAGTTTTTATTAACCCTTTCCCTGCCAATTCTTCATTCGCATGCCCGAAAATGTGTCTTGCATATAAATACGTACGACTCGGGAGCCGAGTCTTACACACGAACGAATTATTTATCGTTCGACCCGGGAGCCGGCTGCTGGGTATTTTCAAATCGTTCCATGTTTTAACCTTTAGAGCAGCTCAATTCTGTTCTGTATCTCCTGCTTTCTGTATCGTGACCTCTTGATACGATTTGATCCCCACTTTTTAACCGACTTCAAAAAGGAGGAGGTTCTCAATTCGGATGTGTCAATTTATTTTTTATTTTTGTGCACCGATTACTCGAAGATTGCTAAGCCGATTTTGATGATTATTGAAAAACAAAAAAAACATATTCGAATTGAGAACCTCCTCCTTTTCGAAGTCGGTTAAAATGCAAAAAATAACTTCATGCAGTTATACCTTTTTTTAGTTTTAAATGTATGAAGTCTGTGCCAAGCCAAACGTAATTAGAAGTAAATAGGACTCGCTGTGAGTGACCTTGAGCGGGGTAGTTTCAAAACTGGCACCGGCACCGACTTCATACCTTTAAAACTAAAAAAAGGTATAACTGCATGAAGTTATTTTTTGCTTTTTAACCGACTTCGAAAAGGAGGAGGTGTTTTTTATTATTTAGTTTTTGAAGTTAGTTTTTTTAAATGCAATTTTTATTTTTTCCTTCACTTTATCTCTTTGACTTCGTCGAGGTCAATTGGGTCATCAATTATTAGTCTAGGTAACAATTCTACCTTCTAGTATGTATACGTTCTAAAGAAGTCGTATCAGAGTATCCAATGACAAAAAATCTTTCCTCTCCTATTAAATGATTAAATGATATTTATTTCTGTAAATAGATCTTTTAAAGGCACTTTTCTAAGTGGTGTTTGACATATTTTAGGAACTAGATGGCATCGGCATTTCCCAACTGACGAAGAAATGCCGAAACAAACTCGGAGAACCATGGTCTCTTTGAAGTCCAAAGATCTTTGTTTACATTAAGTGAGCCTGACGATGTAGGTCAGTTTGAGATGGCTTTTTGAAGACAGCACCATTCTATTCTCTATGGTTCTTAAACAAATTAAGAGCTAATCCAGGACTTGTTGGTTCTAGTAAAAATAAACATGAGTATTTAACATACTTATTTTATTATAGACGATTCTTTACAATTTATTTGTCCGTACTTATGGTATATATATTTCTTTTAGTAGGTAATTCGTCCCTCAATTGTAATAACCTTGTGGAGAGCTGGACGGTTGAGAATTAGGAGCACACACCGTTCCCGCTATTAAATCTTGAACCTTAGCCCTGAAATAATAGTTATTATTATAGATCATCATCATCATCAACCCGTTGTTATCCCACTGCTGGGCACGGGTCTCCTCTCATTTGAGAGGTATCAGGCTACAGTCCACCACGCTAGCCTACTGCGGGTTGGCAGACTTCACATGCCATCTAGAAAATTTCCCAAGCATGCAGGTTTCCTCACGATCGTTTAATAAAAATAATTCTTATTCAAAAGAAACTGCTTTATTGTTGGTCCTCATGATGTTTTCCTTCACCGTTTGAGCATATGATTAATACGCACATAACTTTTGAAGTCAGTGTTGCGTGGGTTTGGACTCGAGGCCTTTGACATCTCAGTCCTCTGGTCACACCACTAGGCTATCACTGCTGGCTTGACCTTCTGAACCTGCCCTTGCAGCAGTGGGACAATAAACCAGTCGATGATGAATTTACCTGTATACATAGAAGTTGTATTCATTTTCATCTAATCTTGAGTATATGAACCGCGGGAGGGTATTCGCCATCACCCATACCTCGTCACCGATTACATGGAGATCTGGAAATATAAATACTTAGTCACATTTATAATAGGATATGTTGGAGTAACATCTTTGCTCAGTCCTAGATTCAGAGGTGGATTTAATGTCGCGCGCGCCCTAGGCAAGCACCTCATCGACCCCCCTCATAACAGCCATAAATTAAAATGTTTTTATTGCCTACAACTTTGCCATTTAATTTTTTTCGATAGGTCTTGTAATTTTGCCAGAAATTGAGATAAACCGTATTCTCGTGCTGGGCCTAAAGAAACCTAAGCAATCTTCCCAGAATCAAGGGTGATGGGGCTAAAGTGGGATAACGGAAGCTCTACGTCTCTATAGAATTAAATAATCTTTGTATATTGTGTAAGTAACTACATAGTTAGGCACTGATACCTACAATTTTATTTTCCAAATATTTTGCGTCTCTTTGTAACCTGGCGGTCTAGGCAAGTGCCTAGTTTACTTTAGGGATAATCCGCCTCTGCCTAGATTAGGCTATAAGATCTTGGGGGCACTATAGACGACTGAGAAAAAAAACGACCATACGAAAGTTTCAATACGAGATATCACGGGTGCTGGGACTAAAAAAGGACATCAGGTACATTAGCTTTACCTAAAAGCCTTTGTCGCTAACAGCAGAAATAATAAACCCCGGGTTATAAACTTAACAACAGTGTCACTCACCAGAAGGATAGCTGAGTCTCTGGCTGTCTCGAGCCAGGATCGCCACATTATCAGGGTTGAGCGGTCTACCCGTGTTCCAGCACGAGATCGAGTCCCGACCCACTTCAGCAAAGAACATGACGTTTGTGCGCGTGTGAAGACCGTGCATCGTAGACTGGCTATTCAAACCGCGGTCTCCGACCACCTGAGAACGGAAGATAACATTCGACATACATACACTCATGTTTATTTTCCATGGGGGTAGGCAGAAACTATAGAATTCCACGCGCTACGGTCCCTGCATACCACTTTTGCGGTTTGCCTCGTCCACATTTATAAATCTCGTCATGCACGCGCGCCGGACCTTTTTGAAGTGATGATTAATTATAGAAATACTAAAAGGTGATGTTCAATAAAATGAGACGCTGTCTCGTGGTCGTGAGCGCGAGTGCTGGACAACCGGTCTTGGGATCGATTACCAGGATGAAGTTCAAGGATGCTTTACTTCTCAAACATTGTTCATTTCATGAGATACACCGTGTGTTGCTTAATTATACAAATAAAAACATAATACAATAATATTGAAATAAAACAATTTTTTACGGATTTTATCGCTTCTCCTTTTTGAAGTCTATTGTTATTGCAGTGTATTGATATTATTTTGAAATCCGTCTCCTCTCCTGTCGGTTTTGGTGGATACCGGGCCTTATTCATTATACTCACACTGTATGCAGTCTGGTTGGTAGCTCTCCTCTCCAACTCGCAGGAAGACACGGAGAACTCTTGGCTGCTAACCATGGGGTGGAAGTAGGCTGGTCTACAGCCGTCACGCCTTTCTGAACCTATTGCGATGCTGAACACTCCATCGTTCCATATAAAGGATTGACCTGGGGCAGAGATTGAGTAGTTGAATATCGAGAAGAAATTTAGGGTCCGCGACGCGTATACGACACGTCTGGTGTGGGCAGGACTGGCAAAATGCCACGGGCCCCCAGCTGAATGGGGACTCGCCCCGAAAAGCCGCGAGCTTTTTTTTATGTCACACAGAGGGCAAGAGGCCCACTTGACCGTCGGAATCCTTAGTAACTACATACTATTTTTACCAGGGCACCAATCACCATCCAATTAATTTGCGACGGGCCTCAGATGGTATAGTTACGACACTGTCCATAGGCTACGGTAACCGCTCATCATCAGGCGTGTGGTGACCTTATTTACTACATTGTCGTATAAAAAAAGGCCACATAACATCAAATATTGATGGGATGGGTTTGATATAAGTATAGTATTGACGACCCAATTAGTCCAGCGGTAGTTAACACTGCCTTCTGGGCTATGGGTCCCGGGTTCGAATCCCGGTAGGGACAAATGTTTGTGTGATGAGCATAAACATTTGTTTCCGAGTCATGGATGTAATACATACATAGAGTATGTATTTACAAAAAAAAAGTATATATGTAGTTTATCAACCAACTAGTATCCGTAACACAAGCGCTGTGTCATAATGTGCAGAAAATATTTAATATAGTATTGGATCTACGGAACTGGCTATTACATTAGTTATTCATACAATTTGATACAGATACCACATTGCCTGTGAATGTTTATTTATTTATACATGATATGTATATTAAAAGTATATTTTTATAAAAACAAATAGATATTAGTAAAAGTTACAACGTTGCGTGACAGTTGTGCCATAGTCGCGCAACCGTAGGGCAAAAATTATTAACCGAACCCGGTGGGTATGTAATGTACCTATGTCTATGTTGGATTATGAGATTAACAAAATTAAACTTACCGGCAACTCTTAAATTTCCTGCGGTAGGATTGAAGTGGAAATAATTGTGTTCATGCCTCCAACTGTCATTTTCTTTCAAAGAATACACGATTATTCCATAAGATACGACATCGGCGATGTATGCGTACGCGTCGCTGCAATCGCCGTTCTTAATCGCCACGGTGATCGATGCTAGACCTGGAGAAGATACGTATTATTATTATAAAAATTAAATAAAATTTGTGATGGCCTATTATGGTGACATTTATCACAGGAGAGCAAACCCGTGCCATCAGTTAACTATTTTAAGGTAGTATATTAAGTTTCCCCTATTTTAAATATATATTTATGGTGTTGCAGATGTCCATGGGCGGCGGTAATCACTTACCATCAGGTGAACCTCATGCCCGTTTGCCCCCTTATTACCATAAAAAAAAATGTATCTGAACCATATTACACCGCGCCTTTTAGTTCCGTGGCAAGCAACGAGACTTGTGTTACGGATACTAGATGGTTGATATACTACGTACATATTTTTTGTAAATATATAGGTACATTATAACTACTTAGATACATCATACATCCATGACTCTGATACAAATGTTGATGCTCATGACACAAATATCTGTCCCTTCCGGGATTTGACCCGGACCCATAGCACAGAACGCAGCGTTAACTACCGTTGGGCGAATCAGGACGTCCTTCACATATAGTGAGTACATTAGAAACACATTTTGTCACATACACAAATGTACCTATGTAGTTGTGGACAGGTCAATAATAAATATCGACGTAGATTGTATAAAGGTCCCAAATATTTGATTTTAAGAAATGAAAAGTTGTTTGTTTCTCATTTTCTTATATTCATTTATAAAAGTAATGTCAAAACTTTCTTTGTGTGATAGTGATCTCATAAGATAGTTTATTTAGTATCTTTGAGTTATATACTATTAACTTACTAGAATATATGTTTGCAATCAAAGGTCTCAAATATTTGATTTTAAGAAATAAAAAATACTCTGAATGTATTTTGTTTTAAATTACATACTTAATCACATAATCTAAGTTTATTATAAAGTATTTTATCCTGCCAATTGAATTTGAAAATTAATAAAAGATCGGCGAGAAAAGTGACGGATACGGATACGGACCTTATATCTCCCGCGGATATCCACGGATACGGATATCTGGAACACCGCTACTTACCAGTAGGAGTATTGTTTGCAGGTAGATCAGAGCTCTTCAGTTGGTACCTCAGTATTTGTCTGTCTGTCTTTAGATCAAACACTACAATCGCCGGAGGCTGCAAGTAGCGCGGATTATCTGTGGATATTAAAATTAATTAAATTAAATAAAAATATCGCCGATGAATTAGTGCCAGTAAAGCGATAGTTGCGCAACAGTAGAGCTGCAGTGTTTTGACACTACTTACTAAAATCTTAATAATAGTATAGTGGCGTAAAAGTTGAGCAACTATCTAGCAACAGTTGCACAACTTTCGCGACACTTTTATGTCATACTCACTGGGTATCTCAATAGTGCCGGTGTCGACAGTCCACAGTCTTCCACACTCGTCAGCCCGGGTGCGGTATGCTGATATTAGGGTCCTAGATCTGGTCATGTCAGGGTATGGAGCAAGCGCCGGTGACCGGGTATTGGCTCGAGAGAGGTCGATTACGTTCAGTGTAGCTGGTATACCTGAAAAACACGTAAATAGGTACTATTATTTTGATTGACAGGAGCTGTGGTAGCCTAGTGGTGAGACCAGTGGACTGAGATGTCAAAGGTGTGATTCTTCGGATGTTATGTGCGTATTTATCACATGGTAAAACGGTGAAGGAAAACATCGTGAGGAAACCTGAATGCTTAAGAGATTTTCTCGATGGCATGTGAAGTCTGCTAACTCGCAGTAGGCTAGCGTGGTGGACTTTAGCTTAATCCCTCTCAAATGAGAGGAGACTCGTGTCCAGCAGTGGGATAATAATGGGTTGATGATGATGATTTTAATTGATATGCAGTTTTCACAGTTAATACAGTCGGATTATGGTTACTGGATAAGAAATCTTGCGAAAACAAAAGGCGGTGGCGCTAAAAACAAGCTCATCGCCCTTTTAAGTAGCATGATCTTTTTAAGGTTCCGTACCCAAAGGGTAAAAACGGACACCTATTACTAAGACTTCGCTGTCTGTCCGTCCGTCTATCCGTCACCAAGCTGTATCTCAAGAACCGCGATAGCTAGACAGTTGAAATTTTCACAGATTATGTATTTCTGTTGCCGCTATTAACAACAAATACTAAAAACAATATAAAATAAATATTTAATTTACAAAAATCTAATTTTTTTGCCTAATTTTGTACGGAACCCTTCGTGCGCGAGTCCGACTCGTACATGGCCGGTTTTTTTAGCTCAAGCACCGTTCATCGCGCGGATTGAAATCGCTTGAACTTTCGTACGCTCATTTTTTTTCCGTCGTCTATGGGGCACTATAGACTGGCACCCAGGCCTGTTGATAGATCTAGGTAGATACATATCATCATCATCATCATTAACCCATTATTTAACGTTTTATGAAGTTGTAGCAGTAGGTAATAGAAAGTATATTGCGACTAGATGTAGGTAATATATTCCTGGATATTCCTGGACATTATGACACAACGCCATCTAGTTCCAAGCTAAGCAACAACTTGTATTATAGCCCAGTCATATTAGGGCTTTCACCTCGGAATGAAAGATAATAAGCTGCAAATTGGTATGAACCTTTGTTTCGTCATTCTAAATGTTGTCTCAAAAGTCACAATCGTTATCGTGTCCGCGTCTCAAGATATTCAAGGTCAAAGGTCACAAAAATCGGTTTTTCGCGAATATCTGGCTTCCTATCGGTTAAATGAGATTTGCATTTATTATAAAAGTTGTAGGCTATAAAATTCCCTACAACTTTTGTTTAAACTTTTTTTTCATACGACTAACCGTTTTGAAGGTAGAGCGCGAAGAGTGCACATCGTACAGTCATATACGGCCTAATGCAAGGTCAAGCGTGAGTTATGGTTATCAGTACGTTATAAAGTCAATTATTTACTTGTATTGGAAATTATAATTATTAAACAATGCCTATTATTTATGTACTAACTATTAATTATTTATATTTAATTAAAGTAAGTAACTTGATTATTTATATATAATTATTCATATTTAACTATTTAAGTATAAAATATTATTAATTCTGGATTATATATTTTAGTTTTATTTTAAGTTAACACGACATTATATATCTTTTCTTTAAAACGCGTAAATTTCTCAATACTTATATACCTGGAAATACTTGTCCCTACCCTATGCCCTTTTCTATTCATTGCCGGGACAGATGTTCTATAGTATTCAAGGCCACTCTCTCCACTTTGTATGAGTCAAGATTATTCGTTAGTTTGAAATTGTACCGTTGCAACTACGGACGTACGGTTTTAAGAGCTATGGCTGATTTGTGTTTTATATGTGATAAGAAACTTTCAGAAGGTGTTTCTGTGAATGTCGTACGTGGTTTACAAACTTTAAAAACTGCAAGTATTGAAAGAAATGATGGACATATAGACTATTTAAATACTTTAAGTTCTGTAAATGTGCATTCTAAACTAAATAAACCTGTACAACTGTCAACACTTCCACCAACAAGTGTAGCAGCTCATCAACACATAAAACGTGTCTACTACCAGATTCAAACGTGGTTAGGGAAGGACTTAGAACCTCAAGAATGGGGCTGGATGCTTTAAAATGAAATCCTGGAGCCCATACGAACGTTATTACCTCCAGCACCAGCCGAACTACTAAACGTAATATTTTGCAATTGCAAAAATGGTTGTGGTTCCCGCTGTGGATGCAGAAAATCAGGGCTACAATGTTCTTTAGCTTGCGGCCAGTGCAACGGACAAGCTTGCCTCAACGCTTCACTGTATCCAAGTAATCCCGATGAAGAAAATACATATGATCCCGATATTCTGGAAGGTTTGGAGATGAACATGACAGATAATGAGGATGATGACAATGAATCGAACATTTTTGAGCGACAAGAAGAAGAAGACGACGAAGAAGAAGAAGATAATTAGCTTCCATTTCCAATTTCATTACAATTAAAATCAACAAAGATACTTTTGATATTTGAACTCACATTTTGATAAATGTATATTATGCCGTATTTAATAATAAATAAAAATATGTGTAAAATATATACTCTTACTATCATTTTAACTTAAAATAAAACTAAAATATATAATCCAGAATTAATAATATTTTATACTTAAATAGTTAAATATGAATAATTATATATAAATAATCAAGTTACTTACTTTAATTAAATATAAATAATTAATAGTTAGTACATAAATAATAGGCATTGTTTAATAATTATAATTTCCAATACAAGTAAATAATTGACTTTATAACGTACTGATAACCATAACTCACGCTTGACCTTGCATTAGGCCGTATATGACTGTACGATGTGCACTCTTCGCGCTCTACCTTCAAAACGGTTAGTCGTATGAAAAAAAAGTTTAAACAAAAGTTGTAGGGAATTTTATAGCCTACAACTTTTATAATAAATGCAAATCTCATTTAACCGATAGGAAGCCAGATATTCGCGAAAAACCGATTTTTGTGACCTTTGACCTTGAATATCTTGAGACGCGGACACGATAACGATTGTGACTTTTGAGACAACATTTAGAATGACAAAACAAAGGTTCATACCAATTTGCAGCTTATTATCTTTCATTCCGAGGTTGACCCCTTTTTTTACCTAATATGACTGGGCTATTACAGATACTAGTTGATTGATATACTATATTTTTTTTTGTTGTTGTGAATATATAAAGTCAAAGTCAAAATATCATTTATTCAAAGTAGACCAAATTTAAATGGCTCTTTTTGAACGTCGACAATAAAGACAGCCCCCAAAAACGCCCGCCCTTAACCGTTTCCTAGTGTTTTTGCTGGGAAGAAGAAGCGGCGCAACAAACTCCCCAGCACACATTTCTGTCTGTTTATTTAATAAGTGATTCTATACAATACTATAATCAGTATACAATATAGAGTGCAATCATTACCTATGGTTATGTGAGCTAGCATATACCAATCCATTTTACCAAGCCGATATATAAAAACTACTGATATAGAAATACAGAACAACCGATGATAATATTAACACACTCTTGGCCTCCATTTCTCTGTATGTGCCCGCTCACACTTACACATCTCAGCAATTACATTTTACAAATTAGACTGCTATCTTGGACTAATCCGGCGACCATCTATTGTTATCACTAAAATAGTCACTCAAATTATAATAAGCCTTCTTAATAAGGCAATTTTTTACTTTACTTTTGAATACGTCAGTCGGTAGATCCAAGATATCAGTAGGTATTCCGTTATAAATACGTATACCAACCCCCTCAAACGAATTATGTACCTTATGTAAACGGTGACTGGGGGCACACAATTTATGTTTATTCCGTGTATTAATACTATAAACGTCACTGTTTTTACAATAGGAATGTATATTTTGCCTTATATGTATTATGTTGGCATAAATATACTGCGATGCAACAGTCAAAATACCAATGTCTTTAAAACGTTCCCTAAGAGAAACTCGAGCCCCTAGCTGATATATGGAACGAATAGCTCGCTTTTGTAAAATAAAAATACTTTCTATATCAGCAGCTCTACCCCATAATAGAATTCCATAGGACATAATGCTATGAAAGTAACTAAAATAAACAAGTCGAGCAGTGTCTACGTCAGTGAATTGCCTAACCTTTCTGACCACATAGGCAGCGGAGCTAAGTTTCCCCGCGAGGCATGACACATGAGGGCCCCATTGAAGCTTGGCATCTAGTGTAATACCTAAGAATACTGTAGAATTGACGGTCTCAAGTACTTCTTTATTGACAATTAAGTTGGGTCCTAGATTTTTCACGTTAGGCAAACTAAACTTTACACATTTTGTTTTTCTAGCATTTAGTACTAAATTATTAACTGTAAACCAATGCATTACCTGAACAAGTGCACTATTTACGTCGTCAAAATGATCTCTATTTCTATCTACTTTAAAAATAAGCGAGGTATCATCAGCAAACAGTACTACATCACAAATGGATCTCAGATAATGTGGCAAATCATTTATATAAATTAAAAAAAGGAAAGGGCCTAAAATTGAGCCTTGTGGTACACCCAACTGCACAGACAATCCAGATGATTTTGTATTGTTGATATTTACGTACTGTATCCTACCACTTAAATAAGAAGTTAAGATATTAAGTGCCTTACTTCGAATCCCGTAATGTGTAAGTTTACAAATAAGTGTTTTATGGTGGACACAATCAAAAGTCTTCGAAAGATCACAGAATACACCAATAGCGTTCTGCGAATTTTCCCAAGCGTCAAAGATGTGTTTTAGTAATGCAACTCCTGCGTCTGTTGTTGTTATCTATGTATACAATTATACACAGATACATCCATGACTCGGAAACAAATGTTTGTGCCCATCACACAAACATTTGTCCCTACCGGGATTCAAACCCAGGACCCATATAACAGAAGGCAGCGTTTACTACCGCTGGACTAATTGGGTCATCAAAGTAAGGCAAGGTAAGTATGTAGTTCAAAATAAAAGTCAAATATCAGTTCTAAATATTGACAAAAGAATCCGATAGAAACGTAACTATTTAACTGTAGGTACTGTTTACTGTAGTACTCACCGTATCGTCTTCTAGGTATAGTAACAAAAAGCCTATTTCCTACTCTCTCGACACCCATCGGCACATTGTTGTATTTTATGTAGAATCTGCCGACTTCATCTGAAATAACAGAAACGATTTAGAAAGAAGAAGAGAAAAAATTAATTTGTTTTATAATAATAATAATAATACATTTATTTTTATGGTTATGTGGTCCGAGTGCTTAACGTTTTTTAAAGAAATATCTGAACGCCTGGTCGACGTTTCACGTGACCCAAAGGCTGGCCTATATTTCTGCCAAAGAATTAGCATTGCCATTCAACGTGGCAATGCCACCAGTCTTCTGGGCACTCTACCCCCTGACAGGAACGCGATTTTTTGCTGTTATCTAACCATATATTATTATGTATATCTGACGTTAGGGTCAGAGAGTGGCCATTTTGGATTTTCAATACACTAGTTACATACGCCAGAACGCTTATTCTCTCCCCCTGCCAGGGTGGGTGGGGCTGGTGGCTCCTTAGTTATTCAGTGATATAAAGTCAAAGTCAAAATAATTATAATTTATTCAAAGTAGGCCAAATTTAATGGGCCCGTTTGACAATAAAGGCAGTCCCAGAAACGCCCGCCCTTCACCGCTTCCTAGTGTCTTTGCTAGGAAGAAGAAGCGGCGCAACCAACTCTCTATTAAAATTACTAGCAAAAGTACTGTATTAGTAAATATGATAATAATTTCTTACCATTAGGGTCGATCGTTGTTGTAGGGGACGCGGTTTCTGAAGGTCTGATAGGATTACTGTCGGACCAAGGCCCTAAATTGAAAAATAAAACAAAATTAAGTAAATACTTTTGTACCCATTTAAAAATGAAACGTTGCCCCACACTAGGATTTTCTCCTGTGTCATGGCCGAGTCATGGGTGCGTCTATAAGCACGAACTTTCACGTACCAACACAAAAGCCCGGATCCGTATAAAAAAAAACTTAGGCGCGTCAGATTTTCAAACGTGAAGTGAAGTGTTACACTGCCATTTCTTATTCTGGCGATTTTGAAGTGTTGCAAGCTCACAACGAATTTTTGAAAATGTTAAAATCTTCGATGTTTTTTTATTACCCAGCTTGCGGAAATCGTAAGATTGTACTTTTTGGTTATTCTGGTATTCATCATCATATCAACCGTTAGACGTCCACAGCTGGACATAGGTCTCCCCCAAGGATCGCCACAGGATCTGGTACTATTACCTCTAAAATAAATAAAAAACGACGGCGCTCGAGTAAGTCCAGTTTTTCCAACTTTGTTACCCTCCCACCACTTTAGGTTACGCTTAAATCGTCAGATTATTAGCGATTATGGTACTCCTTAGCGAGTAATTAACCCCCTATCTTAATCTAACGCGCTCATATTCATATTCATATCGTTTATTTGCATTCCACAATGTTAATAAAGATGGTAACAAACAATCTTATGCTACACCCAATTATGGACCCTGTAGGGCACAACAAATATATAAACACTAAACATCATCTAGGGCGACACTACTATAATACTTCCTTGTTTGTTTTCATTGTAAATATTATTACTTTAACTAATAAATAGTATTACTATTATTTGATACTCACTTGGATATGGGTCGGGGCCGTCGTTGTCGTTGAAATAGATGCTGTCTGCTCTCTTACTCCTGCCGGCCAGGTCATCCTCAGCGAAGCGGTCGCTTAGTACTGCAAAAAGAGTTCAATGTAAAGAGGTGTTAAAAGTTTGACGTGTCTCTCTCTGTGTCTGTGTGTGTGTCTGTCTGTGACATCGTAGTTCCCGAACGGAAGAACCGATTTTAATTTTGTTTGAAAGCAGTAGCGTAGCGTGGGGGAGGGGGGGGGGGGAAAGGGGGCCATGGCCCCGGGCGGCATATGAAAGGGGGCGGCATCAAGTGCCACATCGTTTTTATACTACTTGAAAAGGGGGCAGCAAATACCCACGCTACGCCACTGTTTGAAAGGTGAGTCAGTCGGGAGTGTTCTTCGGTATGATTGATGGTAATCGGATTTTAAAATTTTTAATTTATTCATTTTATTTTGTTTTTTAATTAATAACGTATTACGTAAGTATTACGATTTTAGTTTTTAATACTTTTTTCCATTTTATTACACCTTTAAATACACATAAACATATTTGGAATTGGACGGGGACAGACACTACAAAGTCAAAGTCAAAATATCATTTGTTCGAAGTGGACCAAATTTAGCAGGGTTTCTTTGAACGTCGATACTAAAGACAGCCCCCAAAACCGCCCGCCCTTTACCGCTTCCTAGTGTTTTTACTGGGAAGAAGAAGCGGCGCAACAAACTCCTCGGCAGTCGTCAGTACGACCACTAGACCAACGAGGCAGTTATTATTGTGTTCGGATATATTTATACCTAATTATTACTAGCCGACCCAGCAAACGTTTGTCAAAAAAAAAAGAAAAAAAAATTTGGTGTGACATCCTCGTTCCATCCACGACTTAAAATCTAGGGGTGTGAAAATAAAATTTCATAATAATCCGTCAAGCTGTTTCGGAGGAGTTAAGCGACAAAGACCGTGACACGAGATTTTTATATATAAGAAGATTTATTATTATTAAACACTTCGCTGCTCTCTTTCTGCACGCACACATTGACACGTGTACAAACGTCATCTTGTTTATGTGGTTGTATTCGGTATTAGAGTTGGAAAGGTTAATTTACCTAATTACAATATCTAGAATGGTCGTATACTGGTTTTACAATTTCCATTTTTAATGTAAGTAACTGGAATATCGCTGATATCACCAGGTAATATATAAATATTATTAGCTCCAGCGGCTAGCAGTTCATATTCTTCTGTAGTCTTTGTAACTCTGTGCATACTGTATCTTCTACTTTAATACTACGCTAATGTTGTGCATGCCTGTAATTAATGTAAACACTAGTCTATATCCTTGTCTATAAAATATCAATGTTTGTGTTTATATTGTTGATGTGCCTTGAATAAATAAATAAATATTTTTAATTATCATCTCATTTACCGTCCCACAAACACTACGTATAAGGTTTCTTTAAAATAGGGATGTTACTACACTTGCAGCAAATTCCAATGCTGTCAGAATACCTTACTCGCATGGAGAAACACAACTATATGCCATGACTATTGTTGTTTCACTGCGGTCTTCTGTAAGGCGGAGTTACTTCCCCAGTCGGGCAGCTCAATTGAGCGAGAAATCTCGGTAAATCGCTATGCTTTAACTGTCTAAGCGGTTCCGGTTGTAAATAAATATATACAAACAGACAGACGCTGCGGGGTTCTTTGTTTTAAAATATATGTATAAGGATAAATATAATCTAGTCTAGACATTTAATACTAATAGCTTCCGTCTTAAAATTAATGTTTTGTTTGACCTTTTGACGAGTCAAAATAAAGAATTATCGTTTGAACTTGATGTTACTAAGTATTTTGATAAAATAACAAAACACGTCATGTAGGTATCTAAGTAGAGTTAAGAATGATTTTGTGTTTTTAAGTTTGTATATACACATATTTACCATCACGCCTGTCCATCCCCGAAGGGTTAGACAGAGGCGTACTAATATCTTGACGACCCGTTTAGCTCAGCGGTAGTTTACGCTGCCTGCTGTGCGATGGGTCCCGGGTTCCAATCCCGGTAGGGATAAATGTTTGTGTGATGAGCATCAACATTTGTTTCCGAGTCGTGGATGTATCTATGTATAATAATAATATGTAGGTATTTACAAAAACAAAAGTATATATGTAGTACATATATATACCATCTAGTATCCGTAACACAAGCCTCGTTGCTTACCACGGAACTAGATGGCGCTGTGTAATAATGTTCGGAAATATTTATTTAATATGTACACCCACATTTCGCCGGTATGTTTTAGGGCCCATGTAATAGGGGGCGAGCCTATTGCCATTAACCGGGCACGAATCCAAATTCCGTGCTGCTACTGAGAATTTAATAGAAAATCCCAATAACATTTTGGGAATCGAACCCAGGACCTCTGGTTCGGCAGTCGCACTGTACGACCACTCGACTAAAGAGGCAGTTAAGTCTGTATTATATTTTTTTATTAATTATTAAAATATATCCCGAAGAATCGCCAAACTCAAGTGGCAATGGGCAGAGTACATCGTTCGAAGAACGTGTGGCCGATAAGGCTTTAAAGTTTTCGAGTGGTGACCGTACTGGAAGACGCAGCGTGGGCAGGCCCCCGGCAAGGTGGATGACGACCTGGTGAAGATCGCTGGAATCCGCTGGATGCGGGTGGCGCAGGACTGGTCGTCGCGGCGAACAGTGGACGCCTAACGTTTGATATGATGATGATGATTAAAATATAAATATTTATTATTATTATCATCATCATCAACCCATTTATTAACCCACACATGGGCACGGGTCTCCTCTCATTTGAGAGAGGTAAGTCTTAATCAAACACGAGGCTTTTTGGTCAGCAGCTGCACTTTTGATCACTAGATCAGCTTGGCAGTTTACCAACGAGACACCGGAGACACACAAGGATTTAGAACTCATTAGTAGTCTCTGTTTGCATTGATATTTAAAGACGAAAAGAGTACGTGTTTAAAAAAACTAAGTGGTTGACATTTGTGCTTTGAACTACAGATCCACCCAGACTAATATTATAATATGCGAAAGTTTTTCTGTCTTTCTGTTACCTGTTCACGTTTAAACCGCTGAATCGATTTGTTTGCGGATGAATGGAAGAATGCATGATAGGTATCCTGTGTTGAAGCTGTATTTACTATTTTTGTTATATCTATAAGTATTTTTAATTACTGTAACTGGTATATCCGTGTAAATAAATAAATAAATAAATTAGGTTATATTTGGTATGACTATGAAGACAGTTTAGTTCCGGGGAAGAATAGGTCAGTTTTTATCCTAGAAATTATTCTTTGAACAAGGCAATTCAAAACTTGTATGATTTAGTTTTTCGTAATCAAGAACAAATGTTTATTGATGGAAAAGCAGAGAGCATAAAAAATAAGCTACCAACATTACCAATTACGCAGACGATGTCGCGGGCAAAAGCAAAAGATAAATAACTTATTTGTTTTTTATAGGTAGGTACATAAAATCCAAGAAGGATTTTATGTACCTACCTATAAAAACATATAAATTGATGACAGCATCAAGTCACGATTTACAGACACATAACTATACATAGATATGTATAGCCATTAGCTTCTAAAAAATAACTGCCAAAGTTAATTTCCTAGTAGGTATTTAATCGTTTGTTTATGTTTTCGTATAAGAATTTTACTTTTTTCAACAGCGTGATTTCTCGCTGCCCGACTGGGGAAGTACCTCCTTACAGAAGACTGCAGTGTAATAACAATAGTTATGTTTCTGCGAGTGAGTAAGGTTGCCAGAGTTCGTTGGGGTATTGACTATTCTGACAACATAGGAATTGTGTTTGCTGCCAGCTTAATAACTCCCTTATTTTAGGAAACCTAGACGGTTTCCACGGGGTCGTCAACGCGCGAGCGACACCTCCGACGTTGCAAACGTCTATAGGCTACGGTAACCGCATACCACCAGGTGTGTTGTTTGTTTGTTTGCCATCCTTGTGACATAAAGAAAAATAATATATAAAATCCAGCCACGGAAGTGATTGCGGAGGGATTCATTGTGAGGAAACCTGCACGCCTAACAGATTCTCTCAATGGCATGTAATATCTGCCAACCCGCAGTAGGCTAGCGTTGGGGACTATAGCCTAATCCCTCTCGAATGAGAGGAGACCCGTGCCCAGCAGTGGGACAGTAATGGGTTGATGATGATGACAGGCAGATTACATCAAAGCAATGATAAGATGTAATGAAATAGGTACCTGAATTAATAATAAACATCATTTAAACAGTCATATAAAGTACTAGTTTTTACCCGCGAGTTCGTCTGCATGGAATTAGTAATTTATTTAATCTGCTTTTCCATCAATCTGATTGTTAATTTATTGCTCTCCTCTTTAGAGAAATTATCGATTTCGCAAACAAACATTCAACCCTTTTACGCTCTTTTTAAGGGAAGATTTCGCGGACGAAACGATCCTGTAGGTATACAGACAGACATATTTTCGCATTTGTTATGGATTTGGGGTACGTAGGATAGGTAGGGTAGATAGGTCAGACAGGGTAGATAAGGGTAGGTGTTGAAAAAAAATTTTTGTTCTTGAGCAGTAAGTATATCTAAATATATACTTATAACTCAAAGGTGACTGACTGACATAGTGATCTATCAACGCACAGCCCAAACCACTGGACGGATCGGGCTGAAATTTGGCATGCAGGTAGATGCTATGACGTAGGAATCCACTAAGAAAGGATTTTGATTAATTCTACCCCCAAGGGGATAACATAGGGGATGAAAGTTTGTATGAAAACTATACCTAATTAATAATAATACTTCTTAACGCGAGCGAAGCCGCGGGCAAGAGCTAGTGTATTATAAAATGCATTCAAATTTGTAAATCCCCAAGCATTACTAATAAAATCATCGTAAACCGAAACACAAAGTATTATTCTGAGAAAACATTATGAATTTTATTGATATACCTACTCGGTTAAATAGCGGTCATACTTATTTGTTAAGTTAATACATAAGTACTTATCTAAACAATGTGCGATTTATGATTTCTGCACGAATCTTCCTCATTGTCAGGTTTTCCCGTTGCAAAGAAACCGCTATGCATCTCGTTTGTACTTGTTTGTAGGTTAAGCAGATGTATGTGTATATATGGATGCACCTCGTACCGTTAGCGGCAAATGTTTGTGTAAAAAACACGGACATTTGTACCGTGTTTCTATGTATCATCATCATCCCATTATTGTCTCACAGCTGGGCACGGGTCTCCTCTCATTTGAGAGGGGTTTGGCTCTAGTCCACCACGCTAGTCTACTTGAGGGTACGGGTACAGTCTACGGGTTGGCAGACTTCACATGCCATCGAGAAAATCTCAAGCATGCAGGTTTCCTCACGATTTTTTCCTTCACCGTTTGAGCAGGTGATAAATACGCACATAATTTCCGCCACAAAAATAAATATCTTTGACAAATAGCCTCGTTGCTTAGCTCGCAACTAGGTGGCGCTAGTGTCATATTGTCTGGGTATGGTTGTATTGATTATTATTTATTTATCAGTGAATAATGTTTGCTTAATCGCTAAAAGTAACCTCCGAATTGGAATAATTGACGACCAAATTAGTCCAGCGGTAGTTAATACTGCCTTCTGTGCTAGGGGTCCCGGGTTTGAATCCCGGTAGGGACAAATGTTTCTGTGATGAGTATGAACATTTTATATCCGAGTTATGAATGTATCTATGTATAATATGTATGTATTTACATAAAAAAGTATATATGTAGTATATCAACCTACTAGTATCCGTAACACAAGCCTTGTTGCTTAGCTCGGGACTAAATGGCGCTGTGTCATAATGTCCAGAAATATTTATTATTTTTATTATATTTATCGGGATTTTTGTCCATTTTGTAAATACATCCATGACTCTTGTGCAAATATCCATGCTCCTCTCTCTAAAGTATGCCCCAGAACTAAGATTCGAACCCAGGTAAGGGTTTAAATTGCGATAAGGCTACGGAAGGCAGGCGTTAATACCGGTGCGCTAAGTCGCCTACGTCTGAAAATTCATTATGTGGCTCAAATCGAGTCGGGCAGGACACATGGCGAGGACAAGAGAAGATAGGTGGAGCAAAACGCTCTAGTGTTGGACGTCCGGCGGCGAGATGGGTCGACGACATCGCTCAGTTTGCGGGTCGAATCATAGGACTAGGACCGAAGCGAATGGCATGCATGGAAAGAGGCCTATACCCAGCAGTGGGAATTAGAGGTGGGCAAAGTGTATCATTTTTGGGATTGGATCATTTGCATCTCGCTCACTGAAATGATCTGAATCACTGATATGTTTCATTTGGCTCATTTGGATCATCGGCTCTAAGTATATAAAATACAGAACGTTACGTATCATTACTCTGAACTACAATGTTTTCGTAAATCGGCGCGAACGAACCTAAACAATCTTTCACGTGCCGCATCAACTTAAAACGATAAATGTTAGAGAAAACATTATATGCAAAAAACGACCGTATAGTATTTGATACGAAAGCGCCTTAGTGGTCATTTTTACGTGCATGGATAACGACAACGAAAATCTGTGAATGTATGTGTGAACATCTCATTTGGTATCTCTTAGATCAAACATTATAAGCAAAAAACGACCGTATAGTATTTGATACGTAAGCGCCTTAGTGGTCATTTTTACGTGCATGGATAACGACAACGAAAATTTCTGAATGTGTGAGTGATACACATCTCATTTGGTATCTCTTTCTGACTTGTATAGATTGTAACTATGTCGCCCGCTCACTCGCGAGTGCTTCAGCGAACTGATTCAGTGACTCAGTGTATCTCAGGCCCAAAGAGTAGAATAATATGCTCAGGCCTCAGTCTCTCTCGATCGCTCACTGCTCAGTGGCTCAATCGCATCGCGACGACGCGTCGCGCGGAATGAGCAGAGAGCGAAGTAATGATTCAGATCCAAATGATGCGTTTGAAACATTGTTACTGATCCAATCTTTTGTATCACTTCAATGATTCGAATCAGTGAGTCGGTTCCGAAAAGAGTTACACACGCCTAGTGGGAATGGCTGTGGATGATGACGATGATGATGTAGTCGTCTTATAACTAATATTAGTTCAGTTTTAAATTTGGTACGCCAAAGTCGTTAACCAATCATTTTGTTAGAAAAACGATTAAAGTTAAACTGTAGTTAATTTAATTACCGCGGTTTATCCGCACAATAGTATGATGTCATTAATTATAGGTATAAGTAAGTTAAGTAAAGTATAATATCTTACAAGACTGATTCTGTATGAACGGAAATAACTTAGAGCATTTTATGTAAAGTGATAAATCAAAGACAAATGTAATCACCGTCCAATCAATTATTGTCCCACTGTTGGGCACGGGGCTCCTCTCATTTGAGACGGATTAGGATCCACCACGCAAGGCTACTGCAGATTGTATGTGAATGCCATCGAGAAAATCTCTCAAGCAAGCAGGTTTCCTCACGATGTTTTCCTTCACCGTTTGAGAATGTGATAAATACGCACGCATATAAATTCCGAAAAGTCTTAGCCTATAGATGTTTGCAACACCAGAGGTGTCTTTTAGAAATCTTTTAGGTTTCTTGAAATCAAGGAGTTACTAAACTGACAGCAAAGGAAATTCCCAATGATGTCAGAATAGTCACACCCATAATGAGCAACCTTACTCACTCGCAGAACCACAAATATTGCTGGTTCACTGAGATTGTGGTCAAAAATGTATTCATACATAATATTATAAATGCGATAATATGTCTGTCTCTCTATTACTTTATTTATAGCACTGACTTGAATTAGATTAAATTTGGTGTAGAGATAGTTTTTGTCCCGGATATCATCACTAAAAAGGGTGAAAATGAGGTTAGAAATTAGTCTACGCAATCGATAATTTCCTAACAGAGGAGGTTAAGAAATTAATTAGCAGATTGTATAAAATTACGCCGACGAAGACGCGGGCAAAGCTAGTAATATATAATTATATAATAGTAGGCACTTACTCATCAAACCATTGATATCATATGTTATTTGTTTCCAAGCGAACACCTCTTCGAATTTGCCGACCCTACGTCCTGTTTGAGACCTCGCCGGTACCGTCAGCAGATATACGCACAGCTGAGACAGCAGTAGCAGCTTCATTTTGAGCTGGAACATAAAAAGATTTACTGGTTAGCTTAGTGGTACTTGTTACAGACTGTGAAGTGGTAGGTCTTGAGTTCGTGTCTTAAGTAAGCACATGCTATGGTAAGCGATTACCGTAGCCTATAGATGTTTGCAACACCAGAGGTGTCGCTCGCGCGTTGCCGAACCCCTGGTTTGTCTTTCCGAAATGTTGTACGTATTTATTACATGCTCAAACGGTGGAGGAAAATATCGTGAAGAAACCTGCATGCTTGATAGATTTTCAAAACGGTGTATGAAATTTGTCAACCACCTACTAGCTAGGCTCTAACTAGTTAGAGCCTAGCTAGTAGGTAGTTGCTAGTTGCACCTCGCTAGCCTAGGCTAGCGAGGTGGACTATAATCCTAAATCTTTTACCTTTGTGTGTAGCCCATAGTTGGGCATGGACAGTAAATTGGGCAAATAAGGAACTATCTAACTTCTAGTATTTCTTTAGCAGCTCCATCCACCTTATTAGATGCCGCCCTAGATCGCCCGAGAAATCTAGGTCAAACTTCGCTATAAGGTCCGGAAACCTGTATGGGATTCACTCGTGTTGATATCCGTCTGTCATAGACAATTTTCTCCTAATGTACTGAACCGATTGAGTTGTATTTTGTCACCAAAATTAATTTCTGATTCGAACACGGACGTGTAATGTAAATAAAGAAATTGAATGGTTTACTTTTGAGGAGCAACATGAAACTTATTTTTTTTAAAGTTTATTGAATAATTTAGAATATAGATGAATATTGACCCCACATTCTCAGCTAACTTGACTGTGAGAGACCGACTAGTGATCCTATAAGAGCCCCGTATTTTTATTCCGACGTACGGAGCCCTAAAAAAGTTTATTTTAAACATAATAGTAGGTATCTTAAAACTTCAATACATAGATAATTTCATGATACGATTTTACTTATTTAAAAATAAATAAAACCTACTCGCGGCTCACCTTTTAATAAAAAAACGTTTCAACAAAACTTTATGCACATCACAGTTCCTTAGAATAATTGTTATTTTTATTTAATTCACTACGATTCATTCAACAGAGATATCATCAATGATAAATTTCTAATACTCAATAGCTATCTTTGGAGGTAGTTATCTAAATAAAATTATAGTCCAAAACGGAACGCAAGATTTAATTCACACACCGAAGGTTATTTTTATAAAAACTCGGATGATTTTAGATGTTTGTTTTTATAACAGGACACGTCTATCTTACAACAACAAGTTGTAGTGTGTGATGATTATTCTAATGTTTAAGTTATTATGACTCGAGATTTTCAACTAGTGTTGTGACGGTGTCGATAAAACATTGTTATCGATAATGTATATCGATAATTCGTAGGTGAAATGCCCAGTGGTGTGACTAGCGGACTGTGATGGAAAAAGCCTTGAATTAGATTCCAAGGCACGTGACCTTGACTTTGCTACTTGAATTGCGAAGGAGGTGAAGGAAAATATCGTAAGAAAATGCCTGCCTGAGAGATTTTTTTAACGGCCTGTTAAGTTTGCCAAAGTGTTACTGATATGTACATTAGAATAAATTAAGACTGGGGCAATCTATTTTTGTGACATTTTGGTGCTTCTACAATGGTATTGAGCTTACAACTTAGTGCTTTTTCCAAGCATTGCAATTTAACTATTTAAACATGTTTATGTACTTATTTAATTATTATTCTATTTTACTTAATAGTGTTTCTGGACTCTTATAGTAATCTATAAGAGTCCAGAAATGAGTGATGATTTCGGGGACAAAAACCATCTTATGTCTTTCGTCGGGACTCAAACTATCTATATACAAAAATGTCATCTAAATCAATCACTCAATCAGTCGAGCGATTTAAGCTTGAAGAGGTAACAGACAGAAAGACCTACTTTAATTTTTTTTTTTTTATCAGCCCGGTTGATCCCTACTTTAATATTAAAGTAAAATTAAAGTATGGAAGAATGGATGAACTACTGTCGATTTTTTACCCCTGGTTATTATCTACTAATATTTTATTTGTAGCATTATAAATATTATTCTAAACAAAAAATTTAATGTGTCTATATTAAAATTAATCAGTAACGTCTCTATCGCAGTTAGAGACTACCTTGCCTTTAGAGGTTATCGTCTATTTGTTTACGTTGAAATTTACCGTTTTACATAATTATAATTAGTTATCTTGTTCGTATACAGTTTCTCAGGGATTTTCTCAAGTGGGCGAGGTTTGGCAAATCTGAAATTACAAGACTCATTTTAAGTCAAAACGTTTGACATGGATTAAGTGGTGGTGTGTGGACTAAGAGGAAACAATAAATACTACCACTAGCGCTAACCATCATTAAGTATCGAAAAGAAAAACTAATAAGCGGCGATACTAGCGCTAATCACTCTCAAGTATCGAATAGAAGAACTAATATTAAACAGCGATACTAGCGCTAATCATCATCAAGTATCGAATAGAAGAACTAATAAGCGGCGATACTAGCGCTTATCACCCTCAAGTATCGAATAGAAGAACTAATAAGCGGCGATACTAGCGCTAATCATCATCAAGTATCGAATAGAAGAACTAATATTAAACAGCGATACTAGCGCTAATCATCATCAAGTATCGAATAGAAGAACTAATAAGCGGCGATACTAGCGCTAATCACTCTCAAGTATCGAATAGAAGAACTAATAATGTACAGCGATACTAGCGCTAAACATCATCAAGTATCGAATAGAAGAACTAATAAGCGGCGATACTAGCGCTAATCACTCTCAAGTATCGAATAGAATAACTAATAAGCAGCGATACTAACGCTTATCATTGTCAAGTATCGAATAGAGGAACTAATAAACAGTGATGCCAGCGCTCCTAGCCTGAGTGGAGAGTAGAGGAACTAAGTGTGATACCATAAATCCAATGATATTGCGAACATTACTATGATTTATAAGATTACACGGGTCAAACAAATACTACGTAATAACAATATAATACATAATGCCGCCAGTCTTCTGGGCACTCTACACCCTGACAGCGTCGGGGACGAGTTTTTTGACGCCCTATAACTTCTTTTTTTGTTTATTTATATTTAAGTTTGTAAATGGTAGTGGTTAATTAATTTAAGATCTATAATATTATAATATTATTACATTATGATTACATTATTATTACAATATAATAATATTATTAGCTCGTACCCGCCCCAGCTTCACTTTTATAGCACAGAGAATTTGCATTTGCAACCTGTACTAAAACTATTTTTTACGGTATATCCATATTATTTAATTCCTATGTCCCGGAATCTTTCCTGCCTCCGTGGTCACGGGCAGAATAGACAATAGAGGTATGTGACATCGTCATTTTCAAGAAGTTGCTGAATAATAATCTTGGCTACTACTTTTAACGAAAATTACGTTTTGTGATCGATTTAGTATTTCATTAAAATTAAAAACACATTACTAATATATCTTATATTTATTTATTGTTTTCATTTAAATAAAGACTTCATTTAAATGTCGCAAGCTGATCCTTTGATCAATTCTTGAACTTTGCCCCTGAAAAAGAAAACAAATTTTAGTTACAGAGTTATAAATATAATATACTTATTCAGAGTTAGGTACATAATCAGTAAGAAAACGCTGTATAAATTAATTTATGTACAGTCGAACAACCTAATTGGTATACATGCAACTAGCAACCCTAGCGGATGGTACAGGCAACTGGAGTATATATGTACATATATACGCATACATTCATACAGTGCGTATTATTATGCACACGCTCAAGCGAGCATTGACAATTCAAGTCTTATTAGTTTATGCACACAATAACAACGAAAGCTATCCATGTGTGGATGTAAACCAATTAGGTCGTTAGAGTGTACCTATATAACACAGAAGTCAAACCCAATCTCAGTATCTATCCAATTAATTGAGCTGGCAATACACACAGTATTTAGATTGGCAACTTGATACTAAAAAAAAACTCACATGACTTGTCATGAAAGTGTCTTTAAAAAGATCTTTTTACAGAAAAAAAAACACTAACCTGAAAACGTAAAAGTTTGTTTCGTCCGGTTTCAACTTTGAATAGATAAATTTGGGTATTTGATTGACTAATACCCAAACGTCATCACCGACGATCTTCAGATCTGAAAAAAATTGAACAGTAACTACCAAACAGGTTATAATACAGTAAAAGCTATGGCTGAATTCCTGAAATACTAATTGAAAACAATAGGCTCGCATAGGACATAAACTAGAATTATTAATAATTAGAATTATTTTTTTTATTTTCTCTTCAATGTAAAAATATGGGTGAACATACCTGAAGTAAACGCATTTTATTTTATTTTTTATTATTTTATAAAACATACCGCCGAAATATGGGTGTATATTAGTACACCTCTGCCACTCTTCGGGAACGACAAGCGTGATGGTAGAATCTCCCTTGAAGGCCAAATGAAGCTGTGATAGCCTAGTGGTGTGACCAGAGGACTGTGAAGTCACAGGCCTTCAGTTCAATCCCAAAGCCACATACTTGTGAAGTTATGTGCGTATTTATCACATGCTCAAACGGTGAAGGAAAACATCGTAAGGAAACCTGCATGACTGAGACATTTTCTCAATGGTGGAATGTCTGTCAAACTGCACTAGGCTAATGTTGTGGACTATAGCTTAATCTCAGATAAAAGGAGAACCATGCCCATCAGTGGGCATGGTTCTCCTTTTATTGGACAGGTAATTAGAATGATGATGAAAGACGAAATTTTTGTCAGGCTTGTAAGCTTGTTTGCTACCCCTGTACTATAAAAAAACATCCAATACAACGTGTATTGGAGCCTAGCGGATGCCTATATAAAATATTATTTTTTATATAGGCATTGAATAGTGTATTTTTAATAAAATAAATTAAGTTAATTAATGGATAACTAATATTTATGTTCTTAAAGCCGTCTCATTATCCGTTATTTTACAAAAAAAATTTACGCTAGCGAATAAAACAGACCTTTCCACGTAGATTCCACACAAAAAACAACAGCCTTTTTCAGCTAGAGATATAAAAAAAAATACTTACCCGATATATAGGTCAATTTCTTATGGTCCTGAGCAATTTGAACTGATATCTTACTAAGTAGGGGGGCTTTTGTATTCCAGCACATGATACTATCTTGAGCTACGTTCGCAAAGAGTAAGACTTTGGTCCCGCTGTGGTAATCATGGGATCCACTCTGAGAGAACGCGCCGCGAACTCCTTCAAGCTGCACAGTAAGAAAATACCAGGTATTTTTACGTCAATTTATAATATGTATAAATATAAATATTTCTGGACATTACGACACAGCGCGATCTAGTTGCCAAGCTTATCAACCAACTAGCATCCGTAACACAATTACGGATGCTAGTTGGTTGATATACTACATGTATACTTTTTTTTTGTAAATACATACATATTATACATATATACATCCATGACTCGGATACAAATGTTTATGCTCATCACGCAAACATTTGTCCCTACCGGGATCCATAAGAACAGAAGGCACATTTAACTACCGCTGGACTAATTGGGTCGTATGAATATGAACGAAGCAAAAGTGGTATTGTAGGGATCATATCGCATGGATTCATTTCACAAGTTAAGGATTTTCAGGTTAAATCATTCCACTGGGACATGTATTGCTTAATTCTGTCGATAATGGTATGGATGGTAGCTATTGTAGATCCTGGCTTACAGGAGTTGAAGTGCAGAGTAGTTGCAAAAAAAAAACGTTCGATTTTCGCTAACAATCTGATTCATACCTTATAATTCTTTTCAAAGTCGGCACTTTTGTTCTTCAACACATCAGTGGTTATGGAGAATTCTTGAGTGGAAATAAGTGGGTGATAATAAGCGGTTCTGCTGCCTGTGCTGTCAGGGTCCGAGAGAGCGATGCTGAAGAGACCATCCGTCCATGTGATGTCAAACTCTGAATAACAAATAAATAAATAAATCCAGACATTCTCACACAGCGCCATCTAGTTCCCAGATAAACTAAACTATTTTTTTTTCAAAACCATATTAAAATTATTTTCCTAGAATATGGTAAAATATAGTGTGCTGGTGGTACAATAAACCTATTTGTATAGCTACGATGTGGTTTGGAAGATGATGTAGTGGAAAAAAAAAGGTGAAATCGTTAGGATGTTTGGAGGTAGGGCATAGCGAGATTCCTCGCTCAAATTGAGCTGCCTGACTGGAGAAGTACCCCTGCCTTACAGAAGACCGCAGTGAATCAACAATAGTTGTCTTTCTGCGAGTGAGTAAGGTTACCAGAGCTCGTTGGGGAGTGACTATTCTGACAGCATGGGCATTCCGTTTGCTCACAGTTTAGTAATTCCTATTTTAAGAAACCAAAACGGTTTCTGCAAGGTAATGCATTTGCAAGCCTTCTGGAGTTGCAAATGTCCATAGGCGGCGGTGATCACATACCATCAATTGAACCGCCTGCTCGTTTGCCCACTTATGACATTTGTACCTTTTCTTTTTTTATTATTTTATCTGTTACCGCTGTTACTACTGACGAGGTCAGAAATAAATGTGTTTCTTTCTTTCTTTATCGCAATAAAAAAAAAAGAATGTAGACGGTTAATAGGCGATTGACGAAATTAATTTACCAGTGAAAGCGCTAGGAGAACATAATTATATCGACCTAATTGGTGAACTCCTTCAAAAAGGTGCGCAGTACTCGTAACCGGCGCGCGTGCAGGACGAGATGTATGTGGACGAGGTAAAAGTGGTATGCAGGGACCGTAGCGCGTGGCATTCTGTCTACCAACATAGAAAAAAGGCGTTAGATATTTTGTGTATGTAGCTATTGATTATAATACCTGCATAAGGGAAATTTGTGGCTCCGACGTCATGACTGAGCGTGGAATGGGAGAAGCGCCAACTGGCAGCTTGCTTCATTGAAAACACGATCAGACCATCCTGGGCTAAATCGTTGATGTAAGCAAACGCGTCGTCACAAGTGGACGGCGTCACATCCACTGTGATAGATGTTAGTCCTGCAACAATAAATAAATAAATAAATATGCCTGGACATTTTGACTCAGTGCCATCTAGTTCCGAGCTAAGCAACGAGGCTTGTGTTAAGGATACTAGTCGGTTGATATACTACATATATACTTTTTTTGTACATAGATATATCCATGACTCGGATACAAATGTTTATGCTCATCACACAAACATTTGCCCCTACCGGGACCCATAGCACAGCAGGCAGTGTTAACTACCGTTGGACTAATTGGGTCGTCAAAAGCACCTGTTATACTGGTACACCTGTTACACCTGTACTACTTGAAATAAAATCTTTGAATTTTGAATTTTTGACCTGACCTTGGTAATTTTACTGTTCTCCTTACTAAAATAAAGAGAAGTACCTGAAGTCGTTCCATTGATCAGAACTTCTGCTGGAATCTCGTATTTCAAAACCTCTTTGTTGGTCTTCAAGTCGTAGACAATGATGTGCGGTGGTCTTATCTGTTTAAAGTTATCTGAAAAAACAAAGATAAAGGACAGAATAAAATTACGATGAAATAAGTTATAGGTAAATAGCAAATGATATCTGAAAACTGACTAAAGACAGTATAGCGATATTTCTCGCTCAATTTGAGCTGCCCGGCTGGGGAAGTACCTCCGCCTTACAGAAGACTGCAGTGAAACAACAATAGTTGTGTTTCTGCGAGTGAATAAGGTTACTAGAGCTCGTTATGGGAGTGACTATTCTGACAGCATGGGAATTTCGTTTGCTGTCAGTTTAGTAACTAGTCATTATAAGAAACCTAAAGGTTTTTTACAGGGTCGGCAACGCGCGAGCGACACCGCTGGTGTTGCAAACGTTTATAGGCTACGGTAACCGCTTACCATCTGGCGGGACGCAAGGTTGTTTACAACTCTTGTGGTATATATAAAACAAACCTTTACGAAAGACATACATTTTCCTCTCCTCATCTTAATATATATAACTCAAAGGTGACTGACTGACATAGCGATCTATCAACGCACAGCCCAAACCACTGTACGGATCGGGCTGAAATTTGGCATGCAGGTAGATGTTATGCAGCAGGCATCCGCTAAGAAAGGATTTTTGAAAATTCACCCCCTAAGGGGGTAAAACGGGGGTGCAAAGTTAATATGATACTTTTATTTTTTAGTTAAATTGCACGCGGCCGTAGTGGCGGGAATCAGCTATTTAAAAAAATATATTATATACCAACCAGGGATTTCCATAACACCAGTATCCACAACCCAGAGCCTACCACAGGCATCAGCTCTTGGGCGGTAGACGGAGATCAGGGTTCTGATGCTACTAGGGTCCGGGTACGGCTTCAGGAGTGGAGAGGGGTCCGAACTTTTGAGGTCCACATAGTTTAGAGTTGATGGTATACCTGAAAGGTCGTAAATTTCTTACACTGACGCGAATGTTAGACATTGAAATAAAATGACCATGCATACGCATCCGAGATTTTATCGCGGTGTATATTGATATAATTATTCAACACCGACAACGTTTCGGATTCTTCACAGCATCCATGGTCACGAGCAAACTGATTTTGGTTTAGCTATATACCTTTTAAAAATTGACTTAAAATGGTTCAAATCAAAATACTAACTTTTTCATATTAATCTGTCTGTGTTTGTTGCTTACTTTATTTTTCAAGCACTACCATCTAATTCTATGCTACATTGCAGTGTCTTATTTTGAAGTTTAACATTCCAATTTTCATGTCTAATAAGACACTTAGAAGAAGAAGCTTAAAAAGGCATGAATCAAGGTATATTTTGTATGATCACTAATTTGAAAAAACATAATAAGTTTACCAAACTCATTAACCTCTTAACCGAGAGTTTTATTGACGATTTGGCGAAGATTCCCTACAAATTTATCGTATTTACCTAGATTAATTACTACACAAACATACATACAATCTGCCTTCCCCGAACGGTTAGGTAGAGAAATAATAACGGACACTCACATTACACCGATATGTTTCAGGTCCCAGGGCGAGCCTATTGCCATCAACTGGGCACGAATCCAAACTCCGAGCTGCTGCTGAGAATTTCATAGAAACTCCAATAACACTTGATCGACCTGGGAATCGGACCCAAGATCTCTTGCTCACCAGTTACACTTACAACCACTAGACAAACGAGGCAATTCCGTTTGCTGTCAGTTAAGTTACTCCCTTATTTTAAGAAGCCTAGATGGTTTCTACAGGGTTTGGCAACGCATTTGCAAGCCTTCTGGTGTCGCAAATGTCCATGGGCGGCGGTCATCACTTACCATCAGGTGAGCCTCCTGCCTGTTCGCCCCCTTATCACCACAAATAAGTTATTCGCGCTTGTAATAGGTATTTAGTTACAGAATTATAATCATTTAAATCAATAAAACAGCCCTCAAAGTGCATATAACTGTATTGATTGTCTATTTCATGAAAAAGACATTCGATCCAATCGTATGCACTGTGAGGGTTGTATTGATGATATTAATTATTATAATTCTGTAACTAAATACCTATTACAAGCGCGAATCATATTTTGTTCAATGTACAGCCTGACAATGACCGGCAAATTGCAAAAAACGTACGAAAATTTGGATTTCGCGGGCTTGCGTGGAGCTTCCACCTTAACTAGTTCCTCACCATAGCGTCTCCTTGGTACAGTGATGAATGCTCTATCCTGGTACACTTCCAGTCCAATAGGCACGTTATTATTCTGTATAAAGAATTGCTCATTCTCTTCTATGACATCTTCTTGAAAGAATATTTTGTCATTGGGACTCTTCTCATGGTACTCGTCTTTAACATCTGCAACAGAATGATAAGGTTTAAACGCGTCCCTCAAGACGATCGGACTGGATTGTCCCACTGCTGGGCACGCGTCTCGATCTTCTCATTTGAGAGCATTTGGTTTTGGTTTGACTTTGTTGGAGGCTCGTAGGCTTTATTAAAAACCGGGCCTTTAGGCTATAGTCCACCACGCTAGCCTTCTGCGGGTTGGCAGACTTCACACGGCATCGAGAAAATCTCTCAAGCATGCAGATTTCCTCGCGATGTTTTCCTTCACCGTTTGAGCTTGTGATAAATACGCACGTAACTTTTAAAAGTCAACCTTGGGATTGTACTCGAGATCTTTGACTTCACATACTAGGATATCATAGTTGATTGAGGAGAATAGCCGCATATACAAATGTACACATAAAAAAATATATTTTTTGATGGTTTCCAATGTATTAGGAAGGCGAATTTATACCTATTAACCGGGCCCAAATCCAAACTCCATACTGCTACGAAGAGATTCATAGAAGAACCCAATAATCATTTGCTCAACCTAGGAATTGAACACAATACTTCTCTTTTAAGAACCGAATTGAACTAGAGTCATTTGACGATTATTCTACCAGTTTTGTGGAGATTATTAGCTCCAGTGACCTTCAAAATATAATTGTTTTCACGTAAATAAAATACGAACATCATTATTAAATTGCACAAATACTTGTTAACAAAAAAAGGACACAAATATAGAACTTGTTTCAGAAAACAAGGAAAATAAAAGACCTTAATTATTATTGGCAGAACTACCGAAAAGGCAAGGTTGATTCAAGCTAAACATAATACCAGAAATTATATCTCAAGGTGGAAGCTCCACGCTAGCCCGCGAAATTCAAATTTTCGTACGTTTTTTGCAATTTGCCGGTCATTGTCAGGCTGTATATAAGAATTATAATAATTTAAATCAATAAAACAGCCCTCAAAGTGCATATAACTACGTATTGATTGTCTATTTCATGAAAAAGTCATTCAATCCAATTGTATGCAATGTGAGGGTTGTATTGATGATATTAATGATTATAATTCTGTAACTAAATACCTATTACAGGCGCGAATCATATTTTGTTTAAAGTTCAGCCTGACAATGACCGGCAAATTGCAAAAAACGTACGAAAATTTGAATTTCGTGGGCTAGCGTGGAGCTTCCACTTTAAGTTAAAATACCTGTGAACAGGCTTTTAAGAAAAGATTGGACCTTCGGCTTTGAGATTTTGCAAACGAACAGTATTCTGAACTCGCGTGGTCGGTCATAATAAGTTGGGTCATTACACTCTTTACCCTTGTTTAAAGTAATATTGTTAATTTGAAGGAATTTATTTGTGTGCATATTGTACTACACTTAGTGTTACGTCCAGATCCAGAAAGGGTATTCAGTTAGAAGTGAAACTATTCGAATATAATACTTGATGTATTTGTGTACATTAAAGGTATAATATTTAAAACGGGTTTACTCTACAGCGGGAGGCGAACGACTGTGTGGCTTATGGCAGGAACGTTAACCCTTTTCTAAGTGGTTAGGTATCATATTACGTTTCGTGCCGCCACACACTCCATAAATATAAATACATAAAAAAAATATATCTGTACATTATTGACGACGTACTTGACGACCCCATTTGCCCAACGGTAGTTAACGCTGCCTTCTGTGCTACGGGTCCTGGGCTCGAATTCCGGTAGGGACAAATGTTTGTGTGATGAGCATGAACATTTGTATCCGAGTCATGGATGTATCTATGTATGTATTTACAACAAAAAAGTATATATCAACCGACTAGTATCCATAACACAACCCTCGTTGCTTACCACGGAACTAGATGGCGCTGTGTCATAATGTCCAGGAATATTTATTTATGTATTTAAATATTGCACATTCATGTGCGCTTTTAAAAGAAATCGACTATTGATTCATGGAAATTTACGTCATAGGGGAATTAAAGGTTATTTTTTCCTCATTTTAATAGAGCAGTACTAAGTACATATAATAAAGCTTTATCTTTCAATGCTTTGGTTTTGACTAACTTTGAAGTTAGTTAAAGATAAAAAAACAGTCTGTGAAGCAGGTTTGTTTCCAATTTTGAGTTCAATTAGAACATTTTGAGTTATTGAAGCTTACACAAAATAACTTAACATTTACATAGGTAAAAAGTAGCCTATGTGCAGGGCTGCCAGTAAGCAACGACGCGATTATGCCATTTAGCATCTGAAATTATACCAAATGTGATGGTATTATACCATACTGCCCATTCTATGTCGGATGAGCTTTTTTTTTAGCTCAAATCCTTAAATTATTCGATTATCCTTTGCAGAATTAGCGGACAACTTCTTGGCATGACCTTTTTTTGTGAGCGTCTTGCTTTTGTATCGAATTATACCAAATGATCATGGATACCACATGGATACAATACATCGTCCAATTATACCAATTTGGTATCAAAAGTACAATCTGGCAGCCCTGCCTGTGTGTTAACCCAGGTAATATACTATATGTACACCAAATTCCATTCAAATCTGTTGAGCGGTTTTTGCGTGAAAGAGTAACAAACATCCACACATACATCTATACAAACTTTCACATTTATAATATAAGTATTATGATAACAACTTACATCTGACCCCGTCGATGTTAAAACCTATTTGTTTCCAAGAAAACACTTCCTTCAAATCACTAAAATGATTATTTACAATAAAATATTCGCCATAACAACAATTAACTATCGAAACTATTAAAAATATATTTAATTTTGTAAACATTTTGAAATTTTATTATATAATATATGTTTTGTGTTGATCAGTCTAATCACTCGAGTATACTGGAGGATTATAATTATGTATTTATTTGTCGAGACGACGAATAAAGTACTGTTCACACTTAATTGTATATTCGTTGCGTATTAATGGCAATATTATTGTAATGACGCATTGTTTGTAAGTGCGATTACTGAGCTAGAAGAATTTCCTTTAAAATTGTCAGTTGCAGCTCGGAGTTTGGATTCCTGGGCGGTTGCAAATGGCAATAGGCTCGACACCTATTACATGCGACCTTCAACATACCAACAAAATGTGGGTGTACATTGGGCGGGCGCTATCTAGTTCTCATCTGTTCTAAGCAACGTGGCTTGTGTTACGAATACTAGATGGTTGATATACTCCTAATTAAATAAATGACGCAGAACGGACGGCCGATGGGGCTTGAAGGTTCTAGAGTGGCGACCACGTAATGGAAGACGCAGCGTGGGCAGGCCCCCGGCAAGGTGGACTAACGACGCGGTCGCTGGAATCCGCTGGATGCCGGCGGCACATGACCGTTTGTCGTGGCGATCCTTGAGAGAGACCTATGTCCAGCAGTGGACGTCTAACAGTTGATGTGATAATGAAATGACACAGGTAGAAATGTCCATATTTATCACACAAACATTTGCCCCTACTGGATTGCGAACCCGGGACGCATCCCACCGAAGGCATTAGTTACCGCATCGTTTACCGGGTTGTCAAATCGGTCAAAGTCGGTTAAATTTAACTCGTCAGTATGTATAAGTCTTTATCAAAAACTTGTTTATCAAGTTTCTCGTAAATATTGCATACGTTATAATATTACACTCGTTTATTTTGTTATTGAGATCTGACTTTGTAAGAAACCTGCTAAATAATGCTTTTGATTTCTCAGATTATTGCTTTGCGTTATACTTTAGTGATAAAAGATAGAGAGAGTTAGAATGCAACGCAGTTATTGTCTCGTATCTATAATATTAAATATTAACGTCAAGCAAAATCTTTGTAGGTACCCCTTTTCACAAAAATTGCGCGGACGGAGTATGAATTTCCTACACTCATAGTTTATATAGGAAAAGAGTAGAAAATGTGAATTTTTAGGGTTCCATACCCAAAGGGTAAAAACGGGACCCTCCACAATCTAATATCCGTAACACAAGCTTCGTTACTCACCACGGAACTAGATGGCGCTGTGTCATAAAGTCCGGATATATTTATTTACATAAATAGATACTTTTTTTATTTGATTCAAATTTACGGAGCTCATTCTCAGGTCACCTCATTGACCGCGGTTGTATTCGCCATGGGATCTTTCTAATCCAAAATTGATCTTCCAAATTGTGTTTTAAGCAAAGTTGAAGACAACATGTTTTGTAGCAATGTGTCAGGGATATCCAGAAGATTCCATAAATACATTGATACAAATGCGCGATAATGTCATAGTCATAGCATAGTGTAATAAATTCTAATAGTGGTGTAACTCGGCCGTCTAGACAGAGCAACGATAAGGTGGGTTGCGGGGCAGAGCGGCGGCGTCCCCCCGACCCGAATACACAGGCATCCAGTCCGCCCGACCTACGCTGTACGGCGGTACTGTGTTTAGTGGTTGTCAATAATATTTTTGCGACAAAATTTTAATAATGCGTTCTACATGCGCAGTTTACGGTTGTTTGTCGGCATCGTACAGCATCAATAATGGAAACTTAAGATTTCATCGATTTCCAAAGGATGAGAATCGGTAAGTACCCACCTCCTAAAACATAATAAGTTCGCTATCCGCGACGCTGTGATTTTTTTGTTTTGATACGGTTTGACAATTTCTAATAATTTATGTATAGTTCTTATATAAATACATACCTAAATAGTAAATTAAATTACCTATTTAGTTATCTAATAATTGGGTGTAGGTTGTGTCATATTTTTATGAGAGATTCACGAGATTTGGAGAATCTAAACTTATTAATATTAACATTTTGACGCTGAAGAGTTTGTTTGTTTTAGATATTCCATTCATCGAGGAACGCTTTAGGCTTTATAACATTACGCTACGACCAATCAGAGCGGAGCATAAATACCTATTTGTTTTTTGCAAAAATTTAACTGGATGCACTGCTGTAAGGGTGTTTTTTTTCTAGTAGGTAGTTATGTAACCTTGGATAAACTTGGACAAAAATCATCAAAAATGTGACATTATTAAATAAAAATGTTGCGTATTTAAAATCCATAAATCATAAATTAGTTATACCTAATTAACGTCAAATTCGTTCCGCTTGTCTAAGTTTTTCGAATTATTTTATTACTCTATTGTTTACGACCAGCCAGATCAGGAGATAAGGATTACCCCCGCTGAAATTCATGATATACCACACAGATTTTCCTAACAGATCATTCCAAGTTTGTCGTCTCCGATAACTGTAGTACCTTAGTTATATAAGCGTAGTCGCTAAAAGTTTAATTTGTAATTTTGAGATTAATATATTAATTTTCGTCGTCACTCTGAGTAAATTATTTCTCGCCTATCCTCGACACCGCAAGTCCACGACTCACACTTAAATAGGTATATGAAAACATATCTCTGTAGCCAAAATGCCGTGATCGATAGGTATGGATATAACAAATGGAAATTAAAGTCATCAAATAAGTAAATAAACTGTAGATTTCAACCTGTGTTTTATTTATTCACTTCGGCCTGTCGGTGTTACGACGAATCAACATTAAACCGTGAAGGTATGTAGAAATTAATAAGTACTAGGTACTACTAATATATGGATTAGAAGTTAAATTTTATTATCCTGTAGGAACATAAGTCACTCCCGACAAACGGTTATACAGTTTAGCAGGAGAAACATGATGTTAACAATATTGTAATACTTTTGGGACTAATAAATAAAAAGCTTGTAAAATGTTTTTGTGGCAACCCTGAGCTATGCGCAATGTTTAGACGTCTGTCGGCATTTCGCGCTCATACAAAGGAGTTCGCTCACTATTAGAATTTCTCTTTGTTTTTGTTACCTCAGAACTCTCGACTGGGTGAACCGATCTTGATGATTCTTTTTTTATTTAAAAACTGATGCTTCCCGTGTAGTCCCATAAAGAAATGGTGAGGATCTGATGAGCAGATCCTTGGGAAATCGAGAGAAACCTTTAAATTTTCTACGTACCTAGATGATTTCTACGTATTGTTATTTTTAACTTTTCAGTTTTGAAGTCTGTTTTTTTAACACATGTTTTTATTTTTAGTTTAAAAGGTATGAAGTCGGGGCCGGTGCCTGTAAATATTGTGAGGATCTCACGCCCGATGGGTGTACATACCTTTACATTTGGCTTGGCACCGACTTCATGCCTTTAAAACTGAAAAGAAGTTTTTTTTTAAGAAACCTTAACGGTTTCTACAGGGTCGGCAACGCTCGAGCGACACGCCTCTGGTGTTGCAAACGTCCATTGGCTACGGTAACCGCTCACCATCAGGTGGGCCGTAGACCTGTTTGCCACACTTGTGGTATAAAAAAAACGTTGGTATTCGCATCAAAATGCCTAAATATTGACCTCCAACAGTTGCACTCTCGGCGTGTATTTGATATTTTTAACCAACTTCAAAAAATGAGGAGGTTCTCAATTTGACTGTAATTTTAGGGTCCCTTACCCAAAGGGTCAAAACGGAATCCTATTACTAACACATTGATGTCTGTCCGTCCGTCTTTCTGTCTGTCACCAGGCTGTATCTCAAGAACCGCGATAGCTAGACAGTTGAAATTTTCACAAATTATATATTTCTGTTGCCGATTTAACAACATATTATACTAAAAAAAATTGAGGGGGCTTCCATATAAAAAACAACATTTTTTGCCTAATTTTGTACGGAACCCATCGAGTCCGACTCGCACTTGACTGGTTTTTTAATGTTTGTGTCCTCAGAACTTTCGACTGGGTGAACCGATTTTAATGATTCTTTTTTATTTGAAAGCTGGTACTTCCCGTGTGGTCACATTTCAATTGGTCCAGTTCTGACATTTGTGGACGTCATTCAGCTTAACTGACTGACTGCCTGATTGGGGCCTTAGTTGTATGATAATTTAATTTAAACATTAAATAAAAAAATTAGACAAGGTGGGTATGTCAGAGAATTGCAATAAAAGAGACAACAAATTTTATAAAAAATATTTATTTATAATTTTTTGTATGATTAGGTAGGTACTTACAATAAAAAGAATTTAAAGCAAAATATTTATTTGTTCATTATAATTGTGCGTTTTAAAAATTTCTGATGTTAAGAATTTGGTTATTTGCGTAGTGGCCAGCGTCAATTTCTTTTGAAAATCGAATGGCACGCGTTTGGCGCTCTGATTGGTCGGTGAGTTTGGAGCTGACCAATTGCAGTGTCGAATGTCGGAAGGATTTAGCATTATATAGCTGTGCCATTTTAAGTCAGTTTTGACAGCTGTCAAAATGACACTAGCTTTATTCGTGGGTATCGAAATTTTTATACTTGTCGCAAATTTTGTGAAAACAATGAATCATGTAGAAAATTAATCTTTTAACTATACAAAACTAGACGCCCATTGGTCAAGACTTGAAATTATTATTTCTTTACCATTTAAAATTTAACTAAGTCAAATCTAACAATCACATTAAAAACTTATACAAAAAAATCTCTTCACGTATTAAAACAGATCTTTTTAACAATGGTAACATTTGTACACATGTATTGACATGTGTTGCTAACATAAAAAATAGTCTTTAAAAAATTGGCAACATTTCTGTACCTTTTTCTTTATTTTTATATTTGAATTGTTATTTAATTGGTAGGTAAATAAGGGTATTTATACAAGTCTGTTGTGTGACATGCCGACATCCCGCCAGGTGCTGAAGTACTGCTTGAAGACTGCTGGCTCCGTACCCTGAGGAATCTTCACGATATGCACCTGTAATTGAGGAAATTAATGTATAAACATCACGCCTGTCATCCCCGAAGGTTTAGGCAGAGGTGTATTAGGGACTACTCACACGTATTCAACTCTATTCAGCTTATATCCATAGAAAATAATGATTTTGTATGGACATATTATAACATATAGCGCTGAATAAGTTTGAGTAGTCCCTTAATGTGCACCCACGTTTCGCCGGTATGTTTTCGGTCCCATGTAATAGGGGCGCGAGCCTATTGCCTTTAACCGGGCACGAATGCAGACTTCGAGTTTGTACTGAGAATTTTATAGAAAAACCCAATAACACTTTGCTCGGCCTGGGAGTCAAACCTCTTGCTCTAAACCAACGAGGCGGGTTATATGTATTTTTTCATCCGTGTATATTTAACGGTAAGTTCTGGAGAAAAACTCACCCATGAAGGATAGTTTTTGGCGCTCAACAACTGCTGTGCCTTAGTCATAGCTTCAGTCTTCTCCTGAAAACAGTAAAATCAAGATTTTAAAGATTTATCGCGGTATTTATCTGGACGTTTCGGTTCTTTTACAGCATCCCTGATCCCGTAATACTGTATGAATATGATCTAAATCCATCAAAAAATTCTACTGGATTGGGTATTGTCGAAAAAAGACGCGATATTTTAATATTATAAGTATCTATAGTTAATTTACTGATTACACTAGCTTCCACCAGCGGCATTGCCCGCATAGTCTATAGAAAAAAAGTAGTTTATATGTTATGTTAATCCAGATAACAAACTATCTGTATGCCAAATTTAATTCAAATGCGTTTAGCGGTTTTTGCGTGAAAGATTAAAAAACATCCATTCATAGTGTACATCCATAAAAACTGTATAATAAATAATATTAGTAGGATGTAAGTTGGAAGAAGTTTTGTAATAGACAAAATAGGTATGCAATTAAATTTATAATTGGGCAGTAGGTATAGTTTTATGCCAGGCAATCATCATCAACCCATTATTGTCCCACTGCTGGGCTCAGGTCTCCTCTCATTTGAGAGGAATTAGGCTATAGTCCACCACGCTAGCCTACTGCGGGTTTGCCAGGCAATAGCTATCTGTAATTTTATGTTACTCAAGATCACTTTTAATTGACTGTAAGTATAGTTTTACGACCGCCGCGCGCCGGCCAGGTGGAGCGATGATTTGCGGAAGGCAGCTGGCAGCAACTGGATGAGAAGAGCCGAAGATCGAGCTCTGTGGCGTTCCCTAGGGGAGGCCTACGTCCAGCAGTGGACGAAGATAGGCTGATGATGATGATGATAGTTTTACATATATTGGGCAATAACATTTTAATTTACCTTATCAGTCGATTGTTTCCCGGTCCATACGTAGATGCTGCCACTGACTGTGTCTAGGATGTAACTTTCCTATGTAAATATGAAATACAAAAATAATTAACTGTTTCACAGCCGAGGTGTTATTATTTGTGCCCCGCTCCTATTGGTAGTAGCGTGACGTTATTTAGCTTAAAACATTCCTCAATAAACGGGCTATCCAACACAAAAATATTTTTCCAATTCCGACCAGTATTTCCTGAGACTATCGCGGTGAACCAAACAAACTCTTCAGCTTTATTATATTACTACATACTTTACTAGCCGATGCTCGCAGCTTCGCCCGCGCAATTTAATACTAATTTCTCCTCCTCATTTCGCCCCCATTTCCATAGAATAAATAAATGAATATATATAGATGAACCACTATGTGTATAGCGACGTCTATGTCGCTACACAGCAACAACGTACATAGCAACGGAGAAGCTATCAAAACTGACATGACACATCGAACGCGATAAAGAGCTGTGGGAGCCTAGTGTGATGATTTTTTTTACGATTACTCCTAAGATATTCGTTCATATTGTATAAAAATAGCCTATGTGTTAATCCAGGTAATAAACTATTTATATGCTAAATTTCATTCAAATCTGTTAAGCGGTTTTTGCGTGAAAGAGTAACAAACATCCATACATACATCCATACTTACAAACTTTCACGTTTATAATATTAGTAGGATATAGTACTAACTGACCCAGCAAACGTCGTTATTTCCACCTTAGTCAAAATATGTGGTGAGGTTAGATTATGTTTGTTGTTCGTTTAGTAATAGTAAACGAACAACAAAAATAATCTAACCTCACGTACAAAATTTCAGCTTTTCAGGTCATTAGGAAGGACCCAAAGAATTTTGATGATCATCAGTGAGTCAGTGACGAAATCAGGGATTTTTAAATATCGATAACATTTAAGTATAAAAGCTGTGCAATTAAAACTTTATATGTTTAATTATTCCGCTTTTGGCAACATATCTTGAGAATTTGGTTTATCTGGTATAATCCGAACCCAGGTTAGGAGGGAACAAAAAACTACGAAGCGCTTCGAGAAAAGGTAGATATTGCCCTCGCTTGTCTCGTCTTGGCGGGGCCACTACCGTGCGCCCAGGTATGTTTGTGACTGTGTAGACTCACCTGAGGCTTGAGTTGTTCCTGTCTGAAGGGCTTGGCTAGAGGTGTGACCTTAGCTTTACCAGTGCTGTCTGACACTTCGGAGAGGGTCACCGACTGCTCCTCATTGCGCTCAAAAGTCTGGAAGCAGCATTTCAACCTCTTGAGTATCTTTTATTTAAACTCAAACTCAAACTCAAATCATTTATTTCAATTAGACCAATACAGGTGCTTTTGAATTGTCGAATTTAATTGAATTTAGTTGCACGGTTCCAAAAGGTAGGTCTTATGGAGAAGAACCGGCAAGAAACTCCATAGATACTCTTTTAAACAATATAAAAATTACAAATTTTTTTGCTTTCGTTTACAATGGTTTAGGTATGGATATAATAACAATATGAGAATGGTGCAGATTGATGTGAAACGTACGTATTACATACAAAGGCAATTAGACTAATAATAACCACTTTAGATTGCCATAACATGTATGAGCCGACCAGCCCCAACTGACAGCACCCGTTCACGAGCATGACGTGTGTATCGGCGTCGCTCTACTCAACCATGTTGTAGGGAATAAAAAGACCCGACACACAACGCCACCATCAGCAGGACATTTGAGTGAGCATGACAAGCTCAGACTGCCTGGCAATGGGTAGGCATTTCTACATTTTACAAAGACAGCATCAGAGCCAACATCACTCTCATATTTTACAAACTAATTTATTAATTTAATACATGTCAGTTTGTAAAAGTGTATAATCAAACATGTCAAATTGTAAACGTGTATAATTAGTAAAAATGTCAATATAAAAAAGAGAAAAATATAAAATAACAATATATTTTTAAAAAAATGTATGTAAGTATATAATTTTCATGAGGCTAGTGAGCCTGTGGAGCTGGACTAGCATTATGCCAAATGTTTTTATCTAGAAGATAATCCTCTAATTTGTAATATGCTTTCTTGCATAGGGTCGACTTAACAACTGATTTAAATTTGTTTTCTGGGAGGTTTAAAATTATTTCTGGAATTTTATTATAAAACCTAACACTATATCCCACGAAAGAGGTATGGACTTTAGCGAGACGAAGCTGTGGCTGCATTAATTTTGACTTATATCTAGTATTATAATTATGCAGTTCACATCTTTTGGAATGTAGTGATATATTCTTCCTAACGTACATGATATTTTCAAAGATATACTGACAGGGCACAGTCATGATATTTATTTCTTTAAAGAGTTCCCTGAGAGAATCACGACTACTTAGGGTATAAATGGCCCTTATTGCTCTTTTCTGCAGTATGAAGACTGAGTCTATGTCTGCAGCACGGCCCCAGAGCAATATTCCGTAAGACATGACGCTATGGAAGTAGCTAAAATAAACTAGTCTTGCGGTTTCAACATCCGTAAGAAGTCTAATTTTTCTAACTGCATAAGCAGCTGAACTCAAGCGTCCTGCTAAAGCCTTAATGTGCGGTCCCCATTGAAGTTTGGAATCTAGTTTAATTCCTAAGAATACAGTTTGATCTACGAATTCGAGCTTCTCATTATTCAATATTATGTCACAATCATCACTTCTAACATTTGGTAAGGAAAATTTTATGCATTTAGTCTTCTGCCCATTCAACACTAGGTTATTAACAGTAAACCACTCATGGACCTTGAGAAGGGCGCTATTTACATGGTCAACATTCGGTGAACGTCTATCTAATTTAAAAATTAAAGAAGTGTCATCAGCAAACAACACCATCTCACATCCATTTTGGCACATGTACGGTAAATCATTAATATATACTAAAAACAAGAACGGACCTAGGATAGAGCCTTGTGGAACACCCATTTTAATAGTAGAACCAGAAGATTTGACCCCGTTTATCTGGACTTTCTGTATTCTACCTTGCAAATATGACCTTATTAACCTCAACGAGTTTAGCTTAAATCCATAATGTTCCAATTTTAGTAACAAAGTATCATGATCCACGCTATCAAATGCCTTTGACAGGTCGCAAAATATGCCAACAGCATCTCGCGACTCTTCCCAGGCATTAAAGATGTGCTTTATAAGTGTCACTCCGGCGTCAGTTGTATTGCGCCCTTTGGTGAATCCATATTGCTGATTATGGAAAAGTTTATTTGTATTAAAATGTGTCAACATTTGATTAAGCATAATTTTTTCAAAAATCTTACTAAGTACAGGTAGAACGGAAACTGGTCTGAAATTTCCAGGATCTTTAGAATCTCCAGATTTAAATAGGGGTATTACTTTACTGTATTTCATTAGAGCCGGGAAGGTCCCCTGGTCAACGCACTCATTGAATATAATAGCTAGATGGGGTGCTATAGTATTAATTATTCCACTACAAACTTTAGAAGATAAACCCCACAAGTCTTCAGTTACTTTTATTTTTATATCTTTAAAGACTTTAATGACTGACTGTGGACTAACATATTTAAATTTAAAAGGTACTGGACATACAGTTACATACTGTTTAAGTACGGCACCGGAAAGTGCGGGAGAAGAATTTAGATTCTTAGTTATTGTTGAGGGTATGTTCGCAAAATATGTCTCAAATTCTTGAGCTATTTCGGAATTTGTTGTTATAAGACCACGTGCCGTTTGTAGTGCGTTATCATTATTGCATACTTTGGATTTTTTATTCTCATTATTTATTATTGTCCAAGTCGTTTTTATCTTATTTTCGGCACTCTTGATTTTATTTCTAATATATATATTTTTTGCCAATTGACACACTGTTTTAAAAGTTTTTGAAAATTTACTAACATATCGACTAAACTGTTCACTTTTATTAAATGACTTTAACTCATATAATTCAAATAAGCGTTCCCGACTTTTACGAATGCCTATAGTTGCCCAGTCACTAAATCTAAATCTAAAGCTAACGTTCTTGGTTTTCAGTTTGAAATATTTATTGAATTCATTACTTATAATCGCAAAAAAAGTTGAATATTGTTTATTACAATTGTTTATATTTATGTTTTGATTGATTAATTTACTATTCAAACGTTTATTGTAATTTTCAATTTTACTTTTCGTTATCTGCCTTGTATTTATTTGTATTTTACTTAAAGTAGAACTAGTGTTAAATGTGACGGTTTGTCCGCTGTGATCAGAGGACATACAATTTACAATCGCTTCATCCGAGTAATCACAGCTGCAGAAGACATTATCAATGCATGTCGCAGACGTACTTGTTACCCTAGTTGGTTCTTTGAACAAATTAGTTAAATTAAATGATTTAAAAAGACACAATAATTTACTACTATACATGTTATCATCTAATATATTGACGTTAAAATCACCACAAACAATTAAAGATTTATTTGAATTGAAAACTAGTTTAAGTACATCCTCCATGACAGACTCAAATGTTGTATAGTTTTGGCTATTTGGGGGTCTATATACGCACACTACAATATGCTTATCCAGCTCAACACAAGACATTTCAATACTATGTTCAACAGACATTGAGACAATATCCTTTCTCTCTCTGGACTTTAATGAATTTTTTATTAATATAAGGGAACCACCGTGAATCATAAACTTTCGGTTGAAACAACTAGCCACATGATAATTTTCAAAACTTAGTAACATCTGGTATTCTTTTAACCAGTGCTCTGTAATACATACAATATCATACTTGAATGTTTCTAGGAAAAGTTCAAACTCTAACACTTTGGAAGTGAGTCCTTGTATATTCTGATGGTATAATTTCAGAATGTTCAGACTTTTCCCCTTCACAGCTGAGGTTAATAACATGCCAGAAGATATTATGCCTCTCATATTACTATCTTCTGTTGTCTTACTGACTAGTTTAAATTATAATTGTTAGAATCTGGAGCTAGATCTACTGCCCCAACGTCAGAATTAGTTGGCAAGGATATACTTCGCGTACACCTCCCCACGTGTGAACAATAGTCCACATTGTCAATGACTAGACTAGGCTTTGTATAGCTAGATACAACTGGCTTTGTATTTATAATTAAATTAATATTGTTTGCTATCAAAGTAGCGATCAAACATTTGTATCTCTTAGGAAGAAACATAGCTTCCTGTGTTAATTTAAATCCACTAACAAACTTGTTTGTGTCAAAATATAATAACCTATCACTGTGACGACATGTCAGCATGTGCATGGTATTGTTTAATCTGAATATATTGTTGTTACTATTCTCTGTCAAGCAGTCTGAGTAAGGAAATGCACACAACATAATTTTTCCTACACTCAATTTCAATAAGGTGTCTATACCATCCACAATATCCTTTTTCTTGAGCCCTAAACTGTTTCCTAATAGTAAGACTACAATAGTATTACTCTGAATTTTAGAACTAACAATTTTTTTAATAATTTCCTTATATTTTAAGTGATGATTACAATAGTTAATCACACTGTTGCTTACATCACTATGTAACAATGATCCCAAACCAGATCCTATTTGGTCACTAAAAACTATTGTATTACTATAAGTTGTTACTGTTTGAGACATTGTTGGTAACAACAGATCACACTGGGGCTCCGGAGAGGTTTGAGAGCAGGCACAATTACTGCATAAGAGATTTTTTGTCAGAGACTCATATCTCTCAGCATTATACCTGACTAGGTCAACCAGTTCCCCTGCCTCCAGCATGCGCCTACTTAACTCCTTTTGACAAGCCTCGTATTTATTAAATATATCAGCTAACATGTCCTCCCTATGAAATAATTCTTCACGCAGGCTTTTTGTGTCAACATCATACACTATCTTACTGTGTTCTAACTGAGATGAACATGTATTCAATTTAGAAATTAAATGTAAGCGATCCCTTCTTAAACTAATATTTCCTTTCAAAAGGTTTTGTTTTTTTATGGCTTTGCTGTACCTTTTAATAAGTTTTTTTATTTTAATATATTTCTTCAACTTATTTTTGCTAAAAAGAATAGGATATGTGGATGCAGTATCATCACCAGTCAAGTCAATGGTCACAGCTGTCTCGCACTCAACCCTGGACCCACTGCAACCAACCAACTCATCATACAGACTATGGGTGTTATCGGTCTGCTTTTTGGCTTCTACTGATTCTAGAAATACTATAGCCTTATGGGCCTCACATAACTCAAGCTCTAGTTCAGAAATGCGTTTCAATGCCAATTCATGTGTGTCTGAACAGCTATGAAAGTTTGACACTTGTTGTTGAAGATGGTCATGTTGGTCGAGTAAGTCCATGTGCTGAATGTGCAGCTCAGCCAGGTCATTCTTAAGATAAGTGTTTTTATCATTGATTTTCTTAATCTCAACTTCACTGTCGTCCCTTTCCTGTAGTAGCTGTGCACACAGGTTTTTAGACGACTCCAGTTCCTTTAGGGTGGCTCTCAATTTAATCTCCATAACTCTAACCATTGCATTGCGGGTCATCATTTTCAAGTATATAATATTCCAGTTACCTGGAATATGAAAATAGACAGGTGAATAGCAAGAAACAAAGAGAGATGTTGAGTAGGGGGTAGAAGGAAATGAATGTACCTATTGACAAGATTTAAGGAAATTATATTAAAGTTAAATGAATTTAAAGTATATACTTAATTGATTTAGATAAAAAATAAGTTAAATTTGGCCTGTAATTATAATGATAACACAGTGGAGTTTAATTATTGTAAATATTAAATTATGATCAGTTAGGCAATATCTTTATAGAGGCACTGGGAGACGCTAAATATTAATATCTGATTTAATAAAGATGTATAGAAATATTAACAAACAGCTAAGTAGCAGCAAATTATTGCAACAAACAGGATTTGCAAGTCATACAGTGAAAGTACATACTGGCCCTAGCTAGTGGTTATGGGAAAATTTGGGTTAATGTGGGGTAATAAACCATAGAATGAAATAAAACAATATACTCCCCAGGATTGACCAAGTTGTTGATCAAATGTTCAAATCCAAATTCATCCCTTGGGTGGTTGAAATATCACTGCCACTGCTATGCACGGTATTTTCTTGATTTATTGACAAAACACTTTGTAAACACTGGGTACTTATGTTAATTTGTAGTTATATTAGATTTCATGTGTTTTTAAAGATTAAATACTATAAATTATATTTAAATTAAATTTAAATATTACGAGCTAACTTTTTGACAACCGGCTACCAGTGTTGCCGTTGTGATCTCCATTTTTTAATCCATTCAGTGCCCAGTACCCGGCTATCGATATTATAACAAGGCTCTGGGCATTAAATATTTAAGATAGGTATATACTTATGAAGACTTTTTGCCATTCATGAAAATAATGTCAAAAAGTCTGCTGGTCGCTGGAATCCACTAGGTGCGGGCGGCATATGACCGGTCGTCGTGGCGATCCTTGGGGGAGACCTATGTCCAGCAGTGGACGTCTAACGGTTGAAATTATGATGATGATGATGATGAATTGTAATTCAACACTGGCCGGGTACTGGGCACTGAATGGGTTAGTCTTATTTTATTGGTGCACAAAATAGACCAGATTTCATATGGCAAAATACTATCATCATCATCATCAGCCTATACTCGTCCACTGCTGGACGTAGGCCTCCCCTAGTGAACGCCACAGAGCTCGATCTTTAGCTCTTTTCCTCCAGTCACTGCCAGCTGCCTTGCGCAAGTCGTCGCTCCACCTCGCCGGCGGCCAATGGCCAATATATTAATGGGAAATGGCCGAATATATTAATAATTTTTGAAGTAAGAAACTTTACTGCGATAAATAAATACATATGATGATTACTATCTGACCCAGCAAACGTTATTTTGCTACATTATAAGAGTTGATGATAGAAGAGTAAAAATTTAGGGTTAAAAGTATTTTTTTATGCCAAATCATAAAAATAATATACAAGAAAGTGTTTTGCCAAAAAAAAAAAAAAAAAAACGGGGGAGGCAGATCCTTATCACCTAGGGGTGTAATACCCTACAACCGATGCTCAGACCTACTAAATATACATACAAAATTTCATAATAATCCGTCTAGCCGTTTCGGAGGAGTTCAGCGAAAAACACTGTGACACGAGATTTTTATATACAAGAAGATTAACCTGATCATCGCCACCGGCGCTATCTTCAGGCACCGTGTCCGGAGCACCAGATCCTAAAGCGGTGAAGAACTTCTGGATATCCACCTGGCTGGAGTACTGGTCTGTAAGTAAATAAAAGGGATATTTTTGACGACCTGATTAACGGAACGAGGATGACTTCTGTGTCCACGCGTCTTCTGGTGTTGCAAACAGCTATTACGTTAAATTATTATCTATCGAGAGCTGTGGTGGCCTAGTGGTGTCACCAGTGGACTAACATGTCAAAGGCCTCGAGTCCAAACCTGACGGACAGACACCACTGACTTTTTAACTTTTCAAAAACAAGAGGAGTAACTCAAATATGCTTTTTAATGTTTGTTACCTCATAACTTTAGACTTTGACGATGACTCATAACGATTTTGATGATTCTTTTTTATTTGACAGCTGGTGCTCCTCGTGTGCTCCCATTTAAATTTAGTTCAGTCAGAACTGAACTAAATTCAAATGTCAGAACAATTGAAGTCATTTTTTTTGACAGAATTATCGGAAGTTATGTGTATATTTATCACATGCTCAAACGGTGAAGGAAAACATCGTGAGGAAACCATGCATGCTTGAGAGATTTGTCTCAATGGCTTGTGAAGTCTGCCAACCCGCAGTGGGCTAGGGTGGTGGACTATAGCTTGATCCCTCTCAAATGAGAGGAGACTCGTGCCCAGCAGTGGGACAATAATGGGTTGATGATGATCAAAATCAAAATATAATTTATTCAAAGTAGGCCAAAATTAATTGGCTCTTTTTGAACGTCGACAATAAAGACAGCCCCCAAAAACGCCCGCCCTTCACCGCTTCCTAGTGTTTTTGCTGGGAAGAAGAAGCGGCGCAACCAACTCCCCAGCAACACAGTTCTGTGTATTTATTAATTAAATGATGCTACACGTACCGATAATCTCCACTCGTCCCCTGCCGTTGTGGTCTTGGTCTCTGATCTGGTTGGCCACGGATATAGCCTTCAGCTTCTCCACGTTCTTCGTCTTCTCACCGACGTACACGTAGATATCGCTGCCGAGGTCCAGGATGAAGCAGTCGCCTTTGTTCATTGAGGATATTTGAGGATCCACCTTCAAGAAGACGCAATTAAAGAGAATTAAAAACAACTGCCTTGTTGGTCTAGTGGTCGTACAGTGCGACTGCCGAGCAAGAGGTCTTGGGTTCGATTCCCAGGTCGAGCAAAGTGTTATTGGGTTTTTCTTTGAAATACCTAGTAGCAGCTGGGAGTTTGGATTCGTGCCCGGTTGGTGGCAATGGGCTCGCCCCCTGTTACATGGGACTTTAAACATACCGGCGAAACGTGGGTGTACTTAATAGAGGCAGAGGTGTACGTAATAGTACACCTCTGCCTAACCTTTCAAATCAAATAGAATCATAACGTTTTAAAAGTGCTTGAAAAAATGTATTTGAAATAAAAACCTTTTGATGTGATTTGATTTGATTTGAAATCAAATCAAAAGGTTTTTATTTCATATTGAAAACGTTTTCAAGCATTTATAAAACGTTAAGACCCTAGTTACACCTAGTTCTAGTTTCGGGGACGACAGGTGTGATGGTATGTATGTAAAGACAGCACATACTGTGTGGTGACTACGTGTACATCGAAATCAAGAATGCAGCAGTTTGTAAACGTATTATGAACTAGGTTTTGTCCAAAATTTCGTCGGCGTAAAATTAGTAATTTCATCTAATCCGCTGTATCATCAATATGCTTTTTTGTTCTTTACCCAAACTTAGCGGAAAATATGGCGGAAAGGGGGCACACCTCTTATTCCCTTTTAAGTGAGGTTTTACGGATTTTTATATCCTGGACAGGACTCAAACTATTTCCATACGATAAATTTCACCTAAATCGGTTCATAGAAGAGGTAACAAACAGACAGAATGACAGAAACACTTTATTAGTAAGATTTTATTAGTAAGAACTAGCTGCTCCAGGTTTTGCCCGCATGGTATGGTAATACACAGTAGCCTATGTGTTAATGCAGGTAATAAACTATGCTAAATTACATTCAAATCCGTTAAGCGGTTTTTGCGTGAAGAAGTAACAAACATCCATACCATACAAACTTTCGCATTTATAATATTATAGGATTACCACAGACCTGTCTAGTTCTGATGTTCCTCTTCCCCTTGATCTGGAAGAACCTCTTCTCACCCGCGGCGTTTGTCACAACATGGTTGAAACCCGAAGCGTGGCCGCCGCTCAAATATTGGACACCTGCAAATTGAGACATTTATTTCATAAACCATTACAGAGTCTTGATAGCCAGGGCTATGATAGCCTTGTGGTGTGACCAGTGGACTGTGATGACAATGATCTCGAGTTCAATCCCAAGGCACTGACTGACTTTTCGCAAGTTACGTGCGTATTTATCACAAGCTCAAACGGTGAAGGAAAAACATCGTGAGGAAACCTGCATGCTTGAGAGATTTGTCTCGATGGCATGTGAAGTCTGCCAACCCGCAGTAGGCTAGCGTGGTGGACTACAGCCTTATCCCTCTCAAATGAGAGGAGACCCGTGCCCAGCAGTGGGACGTTAACGGATAGATGATGACGTGCGTATTTATCACATGCTCAAACGGTGAAGGATTGAAATTGACGTGTGAAGTCTGTCATTCCACACTACGCTAGCGGACTATAGCCTACTCTTCTCCCACTCATTTGAAAATGAATTAATTAATATATTCGTATAACAAACAGAATAATCATTTTAATATTATGTCAAAGTCACAGCCAATTTTCGATATGTTAAGATTAGTCATCTATGGGAAACCTTAGGTTAAACTTAAAAGATTAACTACATCATTGGTTTGCTATTTCTATTTCTAATTGAACTTCAATTAGAAACTATTAAGCTCTTGTTTACTCAAAGGAATTATTATTGGCCTGCTAATATGGCTTACGTAATGTTTTGTACTTTACATGAGTACACAGAACAGAATTTCGTGAAATTGCAGATTCCTACCGAGCGTTACTAAAGTTTAGCAGCTGTTTATTCTTAAAAAAATTGCAAAATTCAATAAAACTTTCGTTCACAATAAAATATGATAATTAACGCCATCTATCATCGAGTAGCAGAACTTTAAACTCTAGAAGTTACAAGTTATACAATAGACGTCGCTACTCTCACCTGAAGGGAAAATGCTTTTGAACTGTTGGCTTTCCTGGCCCAAAACCTCCCTATGTTGAATGGCAGCGCCGTTGAACTTGTCGTCAAGCCCAACAGTGAGGATAGCGGCGGCACCAGACTCGTCCTGGGTGGACTCGCTGCCGATCCAATAGTAGATGTCCCAAGAGAGATTGTTACGTTTGTCTGCCGTTGTCTAAATTAAACAGATTAAGTTAGTAATATTATCATGCATTATGCCTAGACAGGCAGGGAATGTAGAGATGTATATTAAAAATAAGTCAAAAGTAGTAAATATTAAGTAGATTCTTTAGTATAAATAGGAACCCTAAAAATCTAAGTAATTATTTATTTGTACGTTGGTATTTATACCCGTATAAATACAATATTTGATTTTTGAAAATTTTGCTATTTAAAATTTAGCTAGTTTAAAGAAAATATGTACTTATGATTATTGTTTTTACCTTTAATACGATGTAGGAATCTCCTTTGTAGAATTTTCCGAAGTCATTTGCAGCTACCGCTATAGGTTCGAATTCCTAAAGCAAAAATAATAACATTAAATTAATAGTATTTTGAACTACTTAGGTACTTTACACACAAAGCCGTAAGAACCTACGGTAGCAACAAAAACAAAAAACATGTTTTGAAAGAGACTACTAAATATAAATAATAATATTAGTTTATTATCAAACAATTAATTAAATTTTAATACATTTTAAAACTTATTCTACTGCCCAATAGATGGCACTCATACAAACATTCATAATTTAAAAACTTCAGCTGCTCCCTAATAGATGTCGCTACTTACTTTAATTCTCCATACTTCTACGCCAGCTACACGACCAGCGTTTGCGAAGGCTGGGTGCACTCTTGCCTTGCTTCGGGCATCCTGAAACAAGATATTTATATTTATAGAATATATAAATAGAGGGTAAACAGTAGAAGTAAAGTAAAAAGCGGTGGAAAGTGGAAGAGCAGAAAATTTATAACCAAACAAAATGTCACAATAGAAAAGACCCAAAAGTTGAGTTGTAGAGAAGGGCGGATCCAGAGGGTTCACATGGTCAGATGCCCAGTCCATGGGCGTATCTAGATTTATGGGCCCACTCCAGATTGTCCAGTGCCCATCCCACGGTGGTGGGCCACCGATTATAAATGGACTGTGTCCGCCCTAGGATGTTAGATTAGTATTATAATATAGTTATAGACAAATTAATTATCATCTATTGGAAAAGTTAATCGAGGGTGCCGAGGCCAAAAAAAAAAACTAATTCGACAATTCTAGGAAGGGCTCATTAAGGGTCGTGGCCTCGCCCTGGATCCGGCCTTAGTAGTAGGATTCTGCTGCTAAGTCAGTCAGTTGCTTTTCATAGTTAGTACACCTGTACTTAACCCGCCAGAGACCTTTTTGGTGTAATAATAACAAAACTATTCCATACTTAATATACTTAATTTACCTACTTATTTACTTGTTTTACTTAATAATATTATAAATGCGAAAGTGAGTCTGTCTGTTACCTCTTCACGCTATAACCGCTGAACCGATTTAGATGAAATTTTGTATGGAGATAGTTGCGGTCCAGGGAAAGGACATAGAATAGTTTTTGTCCCGGAAATCATCCTTTAAAAGGGCTAAAAGGGGGTACAATATTTTACGCGTAATCGATAATTTCTTAAAAGAGGGTAGAAATAAATAAGCAGATTGGATACAATTACTCATTCTACGCGGACAAAGTCGCGGGCATGAGCTAGTGATAAATAAAACGACATAATAGTCTGCAGACAATCCATTACAGACTGACATCGATAATATCATTCATGGCGTGACCTTTTGTGTTTCTGCCAAGGGAGGGCCGCTCCCCATCATGACGTCACAGTGACAAAACAAATGTGTGTTTTTACGACCATTGGGAGTCAGAAATTTAGGGTAACACGGAAAAATATAAGTATACAATGTGGAGATGATAACACCACAATAAAAGACGAGCCATACTATTTCAAGAGAGTATTTTGACTCTATTAAATAAGTCGTAACGTCGGTATTAAAAAATAGTTTTTTCCAACTAACTAATTAGCACAAATATGCAAAAGAAATTAGATTTGCGTAACGAGTTCTTTTAAGATTGGCGAAGGTCTAAGTGGCGAGTTGGCAACATGTGTTTATACTTTTGTCGCAGGTCTATAACATTATCTGTGATAGCCTAGTAAACAATATATCAATTTGAAAATAAAAAAAATGGAAAAACTACTGGGTATATTTAATTGGTTTTTGGTATACAGACTTAGAATATCATTAGGTATACTGGGTTTAATTTACTGTCGTGTTATCATCTCCACATAGTATACCCAAAACGTTGCTTGGAAAGGTTAAACCAACCTATCTTCGTAGAGTAGTTATTCATATAAAAGAGTATTTATGATGTGTCTTGCCGGTTCTTCTCCATAAGACCTGCTATTTGGAACCTTGCAACCAGTTTGATAATTTAAAAGCACCTTCAAAAAGATCTAGTGCGCAGTACTTGTACCCGGCGCGCGTGCATGACGAGATGTATGAATGTGGACGAGGCATGTGGGTTTTAGAGGAGGTAGGGCATAGCGAGATTCCTCGCTCAAATTGAGCTGCCCGACTGGGGAAGTAACTGCGCCTTACAGAACACTGCAGTGAATCAACAATAGTTCTTTCTGCGAGTGAGTAAGGTTACCAGAGCTCGCTGGGGAGTGACTATTCTGACAGCATGGGCATTCCATTTGCTGTCAGTTTAGTTATTCCCTGATTTAAAAAACCAAAACGGTTTCTGCAGGGGTGTGCAACGCATTTGCAAGCCTTCAGGTGTAGCCAATGTCCATGGGTGGCGGTGGTCACTTACCATCAGGTGAGCCGCCTGCTATTTTTTTGTATTGCGATAAGGGGTATCGCAATAAAAAAAGGCAAGAGTGGTATACAGGGACCGTAGCGCGTGGCGTTTTGTAGTTTCTGCCTATTACATGGGAAAAAGGCGTGAGTGTATGTAATATTGGTCTACTTGAAACAAATGCTTTGATTTTGACTTTGAGTGAGTAGCGTTCGTAGTTAATTGATGGTAGTTTACTTTTTTTATTCAACCCTTTTTTTGGCAGCTTATGAAAAGTTCTTACGAAATTAAGATTTGTAGTTATTTTTTATATGATTGATACATTCGGAAGCTTGAAGTGGTAACAGACAGACAGAGAGATAATAATACTTATAATTTTGCATTTATAATATTGGTATGAATTTATTTCGAATGAAAATGAAACACGCCGCGCAGCAAATCGTTCGCGAATAAAATAAAATACATACTATAGCTAGTTTTACAACCATAGACTCCAGATGTCAGTAATAAACTAGCCTATTTAGACGTGTAGACAGCTCTACAACAAGTCTGGGAAGTGTCTTTGATATGTAAGCAATTACAGTCGAATTTATTACGTGGGTACTTTGAAAGTGAAAATCGTGTTTGTCTGCTTCAAAATAAGCTGTATGAATCATTCACTTTCTTATTCTCCGAAGAGTAAGAACAACTGGGATTGTCCATGGGACATTACATATGATTATATATATATATATATATATATATATATATATATATATGTATATATATGTCCATAGGACATTACATATATATATATATATGTAATGTCCTATGGACAATCATGGGATTGATAGTTTTCATTACATATGATTATGTATATATAATAAGTTTATTTCAGATCAAAAAATACAGGATCCATAATTTGTTAGTAAAAAAAAACACTTAAACCTAGTGTTAGTAGAAACAATACCTATGTAACATGTAAATGTATCCAGTGAGCCAGCATGGCGCTGTCCCACCTATCACACAATACATTCAGGATGCCGTGGTAGCTAGCGCGTATTCTACTCAGGATTGATGCGCACCTCTTGCGTATTATAGCTTGAAAACTATCAACCCTGGCTTCCGCAAACATTCCTGACGCGCTACAATAACGCGGTAGGCCCATCAACATCCTGAATGCATTATTGTACTGGACACGCAGGGCGTGCCATTATGCCACAGCGTCATCTAGGTCCGAGCTAAGCAACGAGGCGCTGTTTCATAATGTCCAGGAATATTTATTTATTTATTATTATTATCCATGATTCAGGTACAAACTTCAACTAACAAATATTTGTCTCTACCAGGAGTCGAACCATACCCAGAAAGCCTTTAATACTATTGTACTAATTGAAAGAACAACTGTAATAGCCTATTAGTGTGTGTAGTCAAAGATCCTGAGTTCAATACCAAGGCACGCACCACTGTCTTTTCGGAAGTTATGTGCGTATTTATCGCATGCTCAAACGGTGAAGGAAAACATCGTGAGGAAACCTGCATGCTTGAGAGATTTTCTCGATGGCATGTGAACGCTGCCAACTCGCAGTAGACTAGCGTGGTGGACTATAGCCTTATCCCTCTCAAATGACAGGAGACTTATGCCCACATGGCAACATTAATTGGATTGATGACAATTATCACTAAGTAGACATAGGAATAAAACTATTTATACGGATTTTATCACGGTGTATGGTGATATTATTGATCTGAACAGCTGGGATATAAGATACAGATATCAAGATACAGACATACATATAACATCCATCCAATAAAACTAATTATATTTCAATGTCTAAGATTCGCATAAGTGCTACAAATTAATGTTATTAATAGTGTACGTTTTTACGACGTACTTATATTGAAACATCTGTCAGATTCAAGTGGTCCATTCGGCAATAAAACAGATATAATATTAGAAGCTAAATCGAATATAAATACTGTTAGATACATGTGAAATTGTCCATATTATCATTTTATTTATATTCTACGAGTATGTTGACGTTTTCAATCAGACCTTAAAGAAAGAAAAATATATATTTTGACCCCGGAGAGGGTTACCCACAACATAATAAAAAAAAAAAACAAACTAGCTGATTCCCGCGACTTCACCCGCGTGCAATTTGACAAAATAATTTTTTGCTAACTTTGCACCCCTGTTTTGCCCCCTTAGGGGATTAATTTTCAAAAATCCTTTCTTAGTGCTCCCCTACATTATAAGAGGAACCACTGTGCAAATTAACAAGATTCTAATCCTTATAGTTTAGGCCCTGCGTTGATATATCAGTCAGTCATTAAGTCAATCAGCTTCTCCTTTTATATATATAGATAAATAAAGCCAATCATATCTATTAAATACATTTATAAAGAAAAATGAGGACCGGAGGAAAATTGCCGAAGATCTAGCTCAGTGGCTAGGGGAGGCCTACGTCCAGCAGTGGACAAATATAGGCTGATGATGACGATCATGATGAAGAAAAATCACGACTGGATCCACAGAAAGAGTCCACCGTGCTAGCCTACTGCGGGTTGGCAGACTTCACACGCCATCGAGAAAATCTCTCTGGCAAGTACGTTCCTAACGATGATTTTCTCCACCGTTTGAGCAAGTGATGGATACGAACGATCTACGGGCACGCACGTAATAAAAAAAGAATATTATGTTTATACGATTTGTCATTTAAAACTTAAAACTGTAATATAAGCTAAGTTTTTCACCTACTAACATTATATGGATCTGTATCCGAAATAAATTATTTGAATTTGAATTTGAATATTTTGATCACATAAGCTATGATACGTTAAATTAATGTCTTGGCGCCGTCTTCAACATTTACGAGAAAATAGAGACTATTTTAAAATAAGATCTACATTATGTACGTGCCAGTTTTATTTTGTTAAAGCGGAATTCTCACCTTGTCAAGTTCAATTTTTAATAAAAATGTCACACACACGCACAAAAGCTTACTAATTTTGAAACTCCAAAATAAGCTAGTTCACACTCATATTTTACTTAAATGCGATAGGTTTGTCTGTTTGTTACCCCTTAACATTAGTTCAATATTCAATTTTGGAAATTTGGATTCAAGCTTTGCAGAGTTTTGGTAGCCTAGTGGTGTGACCAGTGAACTGACATGTCAAAGGTCTCGAGTACAAACCCTGGCACGCACCACTGACTTCTCGGAAGTTATGTGCGTATTTATTGTATGTTCGAACGGTGAAGGAAAACATCGTGAGGAAACCTTAAGAAATAAAACGGTAGATTAATTAAAGAAACGATTTGTACAAGAAATAAGCAATCTAAATTACAAAAATTAAAACAGACAAAGCCGCTAATAAATGCTAGTTATAAATAAATCTATTTTGCAGTTAGAGATAAACATAAATTTAAATTAGTGTCTTTCTGTGACCGTTTTCTATAAATCTAAAGTTTATCTTACCAATCTGTTTTATCTTGGCAAAGACTATAAAACATGAAAAAGAAGATAGATACCTAATGCTTTTATTACTGTTATAATTATTATAGATATGTGGTAGCCTAGTGGTGTGACCAGTGGACTGATATGTCAAAGGTCTCGAGTTCGAACCCAAGGCACGCAGGATATAAACGTGGAGATATAAACAATGGAGCATTATAATTTACGTGAAGATAAGTAGTTACTTTGGGAGCTTCAAAGCGTCTGCAAAGCAATACGGCCGACGGAAAGTGTCTGGGAGTATTGGCGACTTATTTTTAAGGATATTGCCTAAAATATACGTAAAAATCAGCTTGGAGAATTTACGTGAGGTAAGTAATATTTGTAATGTACCTTGATTACCTGATACCTGAAAATTGGCCCACTAGGCAAGATAGCTAGTAGGCATGCGTTCTTAGTACATACTAGCACTATTCAATCATTCACATTTGGTGCGTCAGAAAATACGTGACGTCTGGCGGCCCTGGGATCTTGGACCATATTTATCGCATGCTCAAACGGTGAAGGAAAACATCGTGAGGAAACTTGCATGCTTGAGAGATTTGTCTCGACGGCATGTGAAGTCTGCCAACCCGCAGTAGGCTAGCGTGGCCCGTGGAGACCCGTGCCCAGCAGTGGGAATTTAATACGATGATGGTGATGATGATACTTATTAAAAAAATTAGGTCTCATGCTTGACTTGACCAAAGCGTATGATAAGGTGTCACATAGCATTTTACTTACAAAACTAGAAGGGGTAGGTATTAGAGGGGATGCTCTCGAATGGATGAGATCATATCTCATGGATAGACAGCAGTGCGTGCAGATCAAATAAAAATAAAACCTGGACATTATGACACAGCGACATCTAGTTCCGAGCTAAGCAACGAGACTTGTGTTACGGATACTAGTCAAAGTCAAAGTCAAATCATATATTTCAATTAGACCAATACAGGTGCTTTTGAATTGTCGAATTTAATTGAATTTAGTTGCAGGCGGTTGATATACTACATATATACTTTTTTTTTGTAAATACATACATATTATAAATAGATACATCCATGACTCTACCGGGATACGAACCCGGGACCCATAGCACAGCAGGCAGTGGTCAAAATACCTGGATAACATCACTACCGAACTTCAAAACGTCCGATCAACCACCCTGACCACCAACTGGTCCATTCCACAAGGAAGCGTTTTAGGTTGCATCCTCTTTCTTGTACATACACTAGCTGACCCAGCAAACGTTGTTTTGCCACATTATAGGGGTTGACGGTAGAAAATTTAGGGTTATAAGTATTTTTTGATGCCAGATCATTAAAAAAAAATACAAAAAAATGTTTTGTCAAAAAAATGAAACAAAAACGTCTGGTGAGGGACATCCTTATTACCTAAAAAATAAAAAAGCCTACGACCGATTCTCAGACCTACCAAATATACATACAACATTGCATAATAATCTGTCAATCTATTTCAGAGGAGTTAAGCGACACACTGTGACTGTGACACGAGATTTTGATATATTACTAGCTGTCCCAGCAAACGTTGTTTTGCCACTTTATAGGGGTTGGTGGTAGAAGGGTAAAAGTTAGGGTTATAAGTATTTTTTGATGCCAAATCATAAAACAAATAAAGAAATTAAAAAAATATCTAAAAATTAAAGAAAAATGTTCAGGGTGGACAACCCTTATCACTAAGGGGTATGAAAAAAAGATGTTGGCCGATTAAAAAGATCTGTTGAAGCTTACAACAAAACCGAACGCATCGGCAAGCGGCGGCCCACGATTGGTCCGCTGAGTGGCGCTAGTGTGCAGTGCGCGATCGCGAGCGGCTAGCCGCCATTGTAAAAATTGTATAGAAGCACGAAACGCGAGTGTGCGAACGCGCAAGCATACTTGTAAATTTATTAATTATCAATATAGTCAGTTTATTTCATCAAAAACAGTCTCCATTCATTCATCTCCGCAACCGATACCTCAACCTGTGTCTGGTAAAGAAATAATTGGTCACTTCGAGCCGGATACCGCATTCCGAGGAGCACGCGGTCGGTTGCAGAACTTGCAGAACAAATCACGCATAGCTGCAAGGATCTACGCAGGAGAAGTGTTCAGTGATAAGTGCCAACCAAATCCTAACCCCATCAATCCAATCCCCATTCAATTGTGTTAACACGGTGTTCAAGTAAAAGTTCAGTGTTGAAATACCTAACGTCGCGAAGTCGCGTACATTCGTTGCCCGCGCGGTAGATACCTACATCCACCACGCGGCATCAGGTAAGTGACGGTGACTACGATAGCCAGCGCAACTGTAAGTACTTCGTTTTTTATAACTTGCCGAAATGAGTACTGAAGACGTTAAAGTAGTAGAGGAAATTAGGGAGTTCGTTAGACTTCGCGGGATTATTAAAGGCAGACTCACGCATTTTAAAAAGTACGTAAATTCGTTGATTTCTCAGGATGTATCAAGTGTTATTCACGCCGCATTAAAATTACGTATAGTAGGCATGGAAAACTTATACAAGGAATTCAGTGATATTCAGAGTAAGATAGAAAAGTTGAGTTCTGACAGCGATATTACTATTCAGCTAAAACATAGGGAAGACTTTGAAAACGAATATTACAGTATTTTGGCTGAAGCTCAATCCCTCGTTAAAGGTTTAGGTGATGGTACATCTACCTCCAGTGACGGCGCGTGTTCGTTTCATAATATTAAGCAGTCAATAAAGTTACCTACCATAGCTTTGCCCACCTTTAACGGTTCGTGTGAAAACTGGTTAGAATTTCGCGATACATTTCTATCATTGATTCACAATTCTAAAGAAATAACCAACATTCAAAAGTATCATTATTTAAAATCTTCCCTGTCAGGAAATGCATTATTAGTGATTGATTCACTCGAATTTTCGGCTAGTAATTACCCAGTCGCTTGGGAGTTGCTCATAAATAGGTATAATAATCATAAACTGTTAATACATAACCATGTTAAGGCGTTATTTTCCTTGCCAGCACTAACTAGTGAGTCACCAAGTTTACTAAGGAAACTTATAGATTCTGTATTAAAAAATATTCGCGCATTAAAATCTCTTGGTGAACCGGTAGAGTATTGGCATACATTGCTTATATATATGACGGTTATTAAATTAGACCCCGTCACCGAACGTGAGTGGGAACAATACAAACTAACTTTATCGGACGAACCTAATGTAAATAAACCGGGTGATTCAAAGTCGGCGCTAACGGTAGATATCTTATTAGATTTTTTGCGAAACAGAGCTCAGATGTTAGATACATTGAAATTAACACACAGTAAGAACACTACTCATACACGTCATGAACATGGATATAAACGACAAGAACATTCACATAATATACCTAAGACACATTGCAATATTGCCACAAAAAGCAATAAAATTGAATATTCCAATAAGCCGCCTACTTTCCAAAAAAGAATCTGTCCGATGTGTAATAAAAATCATCCACTATATTCATGCCAAACATTTCTTAATTCTAACGTGCAGAGTAGATTGAAATTAGTGCATGATAACAAGTTATGCGAAAATTGTTTAAATATAGGACATGCATCGGCAGAGTGTAGGTATGGCCCGTGTAGGAAATGTGATAAAAAACACAACTCATTGCTTCACGAAAACGAAACCGTACCTAATGAGAATCAACTAAACAATCACGCAGTCAATGGTTTGTTATCAATGGGCGACCATCCCAATAAAACCGGTTCGCTCGTAGGTACGGTCGCGTCGCATCCTAGCAGCGACATAACACATACGCACGCAGTACTGAACCTTAACACGCACAGGGATAACACAAGCGATCAGCTGTTATCATCAAGGCCAAATGTTTTATTAGCAACGGCGCTTGTAGAGATTCTCGACTATCTAGGTAACCATGTAAAGGCGCGCGCAATACTAGATAGCGGGAGTGAGCGTTGCTTTATTACGCAGTCACTTAGTGACAAATTAAATACACATATAATACAGTCCACTATGCTTATACGGGGTGTTGGTAATACGGTCACAAAAATCACGCAAAGTTGTGACGTAGAAATTAATTCAATACACAGTGAATTTAAAACACGCATACAGTGCTTAGTGTTGCCAACTATTACGTCAACATTACCGCAAATTTTATTAAAAAATAAAAATATAATATTACAAATTCCTGACCATATCCAGCTAGCTGATCCAATGTTCAAAGAAAGTAGACAAATTGATTTACTTATTGGAGCAGATGTGTTTTGGGATTTAATCGAGGATGGTAGACTACGTCTGCTGAACGGCCCCTACCTTCAAAACACAAAACTTGGGTGGATATTGTCAGGTCCATTACATTGTGCAGAACATACACAGCAGATTAATTGTAATTTTACACAATCATTAGATAGCTTAATGCGCAGTTTCTGGGAACTAGAGGAAAAGCCTATTAGTTCATGTTCCGATTCATTATCAAGTGAGGATATTTTGTGTGAGGAACACTTCGTGCAAACTACTAAAAGGGAAGTAGATGGACGCTTTTGTGTAAAAATACCTTTTAAAAGTTCACCCGAGTGTTTAGGAGAAACATTTCCACAAGCTGAGAAACGATTTAACGCGCTTGAGAAAAGATTCCAGCAAAACGAGCAGTATAAAAACATGTATTCTCAATTTATAAATGAATACATTCAATTAGGTCACATGACTTGCATTAAAGATTATAGTACACCACATTACATTATGCCGCATCATGGTATACTCCGCGAACATTCCACCACCACTAAACTTAGGGTGGTGTTCGATGCCAGCGCACGGTCTAGTAACGGCACATCTTTGAACAGCTTACAATTAGTAGGTCCACCAATACAAGGCGACCTGATTAGTATTTTGTTAAGATTTCGTGAGCATCGTTACGTGGCTTGCGCTGACATCGAAAAAATGTATAGACAGGTTCTTGTTGATGAACAGCAACGGCATCTTCAGCTCATTTTATGGCGTGAAAGCCTAGCCGATCCAATGGCGGTATATCAGTTAAATACAGTGACGTACGGGACGGCTTCCGCACCATACTTGAGCTGCAGGTGTTTAAAACAACTCGCGCACGAGTGTAGTGACGCCGATGTCGCCAGAACCATTCGCGAGTATTTCTATGTCGACGATTTAATATTTGGAGATTCCGACATGACGTCACTCATTCATAATTGTAACGAAATCGATAAGGTCCTAAAATCAGGTTGTTTTCAATTACGCAAGTGGATTTTTAACTTTAACTTACCAAGCACAGAATCAATATCTAAAAACCTATCATTAGGTGAATATTCACACAGTAAAACATTAGGTATAGGGTGGCACAACCGTGACGACGAATTTTATTTCCACACACAAGTCGATCACAAACCGGAAATTATCACTAAACGTTTAATATTTTCACGTACTGCACAAATATTTGACCCTTTAGGTTTGTTAAGCCCTATTATAACCACGGCTAAGATATTAATTCAAAGGCTCTGGTTACTAAAACTTGAATGGGATGAGCCTGCGTCTAGTGACGTCACAAAGGCATGGTTACAGTTTGTCAACGAACTAAGCGTACTTAATAACATTCGCATTCCGCGTTATGTAATGTGTAGCAACTATACACGCATAGAACTACATATATTTACAGACGCGTCACAATCAGCCTACGGTGCTTGCGCCTATGTGCGGACATGCAGTAGTGACTCATCCATTACCGTGAGGTTATTGTGTGCTAAGGGTAAAGTGGCACCAGTAGCAAGTCCCCTCACCATACCTAGGCTGGAGTTGTGTGGCGCGTTAATAGGGGCTAGATTATACGATAAAATCACTAATTCATTACGTTGTCAATTTAATGAGGTTATGTTTTGGACGGACTCGACGGTTGTTTTAGGTTGGCTTCGCATGCCGCCGTCGTGTCTTAAGTCATACGTACAAAATAGAATCGTTCAAATTCATAGTATAACACGCCAGCACTCGTGGAATCATGTCGCTGGGAAAAGCAACCCAGCTGATATGGTTTCACGAGGGCTCGGGCTAAAGGCATTGCACAACTCCAGGCTATGGTGGGAAGGACCTCAGTTCCTTCATGATATTGACTTACCTGTGAGTACAGATTCAAATGAACACAATATTTTAACCGATAATTTACCTGAAATTAAAATTACAAATATACACACTTTATTAACAAACGATATAACGCTATCATATTTTCCGTTTAACCGATTCTCACAGTTTAATCGTTTGAAGCGAGCCGGGGCATATGTACTTCGCTTTATATATAACACACGCAACAAAAATAATAGACGCACCGGTGAGCTTGATGTAGATGAACTCGATGAGTCACTTTCAATGTTAGCTAAGTTTTCACAAATGGAATCCTTTCCTAATGAATACGAGTCATTGTTAAAAAACACATGTTTGAAGGTAAAATCATTAAATAAATTAAATTTGTTTTTAGATAATCATAAATTAATCAGGGTTGGTGGCAGAATTGAGAATTCGTCACAATTTAATTATAATAAAAAACATCCAATATTATTATCTTCAAAACATTTATTTACTCATTTATTATTACGTTATGAACACATTCAATCACTCCATGCTCCGCCGCAGCTTTTACTATACACGGTGCGTAATACCTGGTGGCTGGTCGGCGGCAGAAACCTGGTTAAGAAAATAGTACATAGCTGTGTCACATGCATACGTATGAGAGGGAAGATTCTAAACCCACTTATGGGAAACTTACCTGAGACGCGACTCGAACCAGGATTTCCATTTCTTCGATGCGGTGTCGACTACGCAGGGCCAGTATATGTATTGAACCGTAAGGGCAGAGGCGCAAAGACGGTGAAGGCATATATATGTCTATTTATATGTTTCGCGACACGCGCCGTTCATTTGGAGTTAGTTAGTGACCTCACATCAGATGCTTATATGTTAGCTCTCAAACGGTTTATCTCGCGACGAGGAAAACCGTTGGAAATTTATTCCGACAACGGAAAAAATTTTGTCGGCGTTAAAAATGAATTTACCAAGTTTCTTTCTTCTTGTTCAGGTGAAATAAAAACATACGCTACTTCGCAAAATATAAAATTTTCTATGAATCCACCTTACGCTAGTCATTTCGGTGGGTTGTGGGAAGCGGGGGTTAAAAGTTGTAAACACCACTTGATCCGCGTGGTGGGTAACGCTCATCTTACTTTCGAGGAATTTAGTACCGTGTTAACGCAAATTGAGTCAGTCCTTAACTCCCGACCCCTCAGTCCTATGTCTTCGGAACCAACAGATCTCCTTCCACTTACACCAGCCCACTTCTTGGTTGGCCGCCCGCTAACCTCTCCTGCCAGTCCAGACTTCAGCACCGTACCAGCACATCGTCTCGACCGCTATCAGAGGCTAGAACAACTGCGCCAACACTTCTGGGCCCGCTGGTCCAAAGAATATATATCTGAGCTACAGACACGCAGTAAGTGGACCGACAAGAATTATAACCTGACAGAAAATACAATGGTTTTGATCAAGGACGACAACTTACCACCTTTGAAGTGGAGCTTAGGACGCATTAGCAAGACGTTTCCTGGTAAGGACGGGATTTCCAGAGTCGCTGACGTCAGAATAGCAAACGGAGTCGTAAGACGTTCGTTTTCAAAAATATGTCCGTTACTGAATGCAGAGTAGTAACGATTAGATTACATAAGCATAACCATTGGAAGCTGCACCACCTTCCAAGGCCGGGAGCATGTTGAAGCTTACAACAAAACCGAACGCATCGGCAAGCGGCGGCCCACGATTGGTCCGCTGAGTGGCGCTAGTGTGCAGTGCGCGATCGCGAGCGGCTAGCCGCCATTGTAAAAATTGTATAGAAGCACGAAACGCGAGTGTGCGAACGCGCAAGCATACTTGTAAATTTATTAATTATCAATATAGTCAGTTTATTTCATCAAAAACAGTCTCCATTCATTCATCTCCGCAACCGATACCTCAACCTGTGTCTGGTAAAGACAGATCTATTTACAGAAATAAACAATCATTCAAATTCAAATTCAAATTCAAATATTTTTTTTTCAAATTCAAATTCACTACTTTCCTAAAATATGTAATCAACTATATGTGACGTTCGCTGATCACATATCCATTCTCTTCAAAACCGCTTCGTCTAATGTAGAAAATAATATTACTATAAATAATTACAATACAGTAAAACATTGGCTACATAATCATAACCTACAAGTAACTAATAAGAAAACTAAAATACAAATACAATTTAAACGTTACCAAAAACAAAATATTAAATGAAATACCATCACTGAAGCCATTCACATTGAATAAGTGGATCATATCACTTTGTTAGGAGTAAATATTCCTGGAATAAATAAATATTCCTGGACATTATGGCACACAACGCCATCTAGTTCCGTGCTAAGCAACGGAGCTTGTGTTACGGATACTAGCTGGTTGATATACTATATATACACTTTTTTTTGTTGTAAATACATGCATATTATAGATAGATACATCCATGACTCGGATACAAATGTTCATGCTTATCACACAAACATTTGTCCCTACCGGGATTCGAACCCGGTACCCGTAACACAGACGGCAGTGTTAACTACCGCTGGACTAACTTTGGACACCTACTTGAACTGGAAGAAACATATAGAGAAAGTAAAACGAAAACTATCACAATTTTATTCCTTTAAGGGCTCAGTTTCCTGAAAACCAACACTAGTATAATATGTGCCCTATCCGCATATTATGCTTATGCCTATGCATGGTTGCGTTATGGGATTATCCTGCGGGGCCATAGTACGGATGCGCACGATGTATTCGTTGCCCAAAAAGAAATTCTTTCTCATAATATACAACACTAGTTTTTGCCTGTAATTTCGTCTGCGTAAAATTAGTAATTTTATTTTCACCCCCCTTTTCCCCCTTTTAAGGGATGAAAACTATCCCATGTCATTCCCCGGGGACTCAAGCTATCTCTATACCAAATTTTATCTAAATCGGTTCAGCGGTTATAGCGTGGAGAGGAAACAGACAGACAGACAGACACACTTTCGCATTTATAATATTATAGTATGGATTCGTCTGGGCGAAAGCCCCCTTATATCCTTCTATTTATATCCTATAAATAGCTGTATTTGTAAAGAAAAATATTAATGAATTTACATTTGATAGAAATAAACGTCGTAAAAATAATTTATTACTGCCAGTACCCAGAATATAAATGTTTAGAAATAGCCCATAATATTCATACATACAAATGTATAATAAGTTACTTATTAATATCAAAAACACAGAAACCGTTAATATATTCAATTCAAAGCAAACTTAAAGTTATTTTTACTAGAGAAAGGTTACCTACTATTGAAGAATATGTGGAGGATACATTTTATCTTTATTTCATATTATATACTATTAAGATATCATACTATTAACACATCATAGACTACGCTGACGCCTGTTATTTGGATGCTACCGAGGAGCTTTTAAATAAACTGGAGTGTTTGCAAAATATATGTATTCGTTTTGTTTTCAATTTAAAAAAATATGATCATGTCTCTAACTTTCGCAAAATGCTCAAGTGGCTCCCAATTCGACTTCGGAGGAACTCTCGAATATTGTGTCTACTATTTAACATTCTACATAACCCTAAAACTCCTTCCTATCTGAAAGAACGGTTTTCCTTTTCTCGTCCTTCGGATGCGCCTTGCAGGTCGCATCTAAGAACCCTCCTCACATTCCCGGCCCACACTACCGACTACTACTCCTACTCCTTTACTGTGCACGCTGTTCGGTTGTGGAATGCTCTCCCTCACGAGATCAGAGATAGCCAGACTATCGCCATATTTAAAAGAAGAGTAAAAGATCATTACCTTTCCATTTCGTCATAGTTGTATATATGTATATATACCTGTATATATTTTTAAGTACTTTAGTGTATTTATGCATAATATATATAATAAATGTATAAGTATGTATATCTTAGCTGGATATAATATGTATGTATATTTTATTTACATATATATTTTTATTTTATATGATATATTTTAACTTCTTTTGTGTATTTAAATTTTCTATTGTTATGCACACTATCTGCATGTCTATAAGTTCAATTCTCCTGTCGCAGGTATGCTGGAAGAGATTTCTATAGGAATAAGCATTACCTTTGTACTTTGTTTTTCCTAATCCTTTAATGTATTGTTGTAATTATTGTCTGTACATAAATAAGATATATTTAATAATATTAAAATTCCTTGCTACATTGTTACAGGATCTCTGTGTATGTTTAAGGACTGTTTATAAGTATGTTCTCTGTAAGTTACATGGTGTAACAAATAAAATCGTATCCTACTAATATTATAAACGTGAAAGTGTGTATCGATGTTTTTTACTCTTTCACCCAAAAACTGCTTGACGGATTTGGATGGATTTTGGCATACAGATGGTTTATTACTTTTTAACTATGCACCATGCGGGCAAAGCCGCGGGTGGCGGGTAGTTTATAATATATACTAGCCAAGCTTGTATTTAGTATTGAGATAGTTTGAGTCCCGGGGAAGGGGATCGGAGATTTTATTCCTGGAAATAGTGGAAATCGTCCCTTAATTAAAAGGACGAAAAGGGATATATATTTCACGGGGAATCGATATTTTTTTAAAAGAAGGAGGGTAAGAATTAACTAAGCAGATGGAAGAAAAGGCACATTGGATAAAATTACTAACGCATTACGCATTATTACGCAGACAAAGTTAGTTTATTTAATAAACACACAGAAATATGTTGCTGGGGAGATTATTGCGTTTCTTTTTCTTTAAAATTTGTTCATCCGTTTGGGGAGCTACGATGACAGACACACACATACACTCAAACTTATAGGTAGCACCTCGTCATTTTTCAGTTTATTGTTATTTACCTTGTCAGTGAGTGAGGTGATGCGTCCGGTGATCGGTTGATCCCTGATGGTAGACCGAGGAATGGCAGACACCGTCACCGCTATCAGCAGGATTATGGGCAGGACCCTCATGCTGCAACAGGACATCTATATATTAATACGTGAAGCAAAAACTTTGTATCCTTATTTACGAAAATTGCACCCCCGTTTTACTACCTTAGGGGATGAATTTTCAAAAATACTTTCTTAGCGGATGCTTACGTCATAACATCTACCTGCATGCCTAATTTAAGCCCGATCCGTCCAGTGGTTTGGGCTGTGCGTTGATAGATCACTATGTCAGTCAGTCAGTCACTCACCTTTGAGTTATATATATTTAGATAGATAGAGAAGAGCAGAATGGTATTTAAAAAAAAAATAGTATACATAAAAAGAAAATTACAATTTAAATTAATTAAAGTCATATTTTGACCAGTGGGCGACCACTAATAGTTTACAATCATATTTATTAGACTAGCGGCCCGACCCGGCTTCGCACGGGGATTTATTTTTTAAACTCCGTTTGTCATTTATGCTCCGCTCCTATTGGTTGCAGCGTGATATTATATAGCCTATAACCTTTCTCGATAAATGGACTATCCGTATACTAACACAACAAGAATGATTCAATTCGAACCAGTAGTTCCTGAGATTAGCGCGTTTAAACTAACAAACAAACAAACAAACTCTTCAGCTTTATAATATTTGTACAGATAAGCAACATCTAAGACTCCTCTCCATCGCTCTCTGAGTGACAGTGAGCTTCCTTATAAGGCCCATTGTAAGCGGCCACGTTTCGGTGCCATAAGTCATCACTGGCAACACACACTGGTCAAAGACTTTAGTCTTGAGACACTACGCTGTTTGGGCCGAAATAATTCGGCGTAGCCTCCCGAACGTTGCCCAGCCGAGTTGGATTCAACGATTCACAGTCATTCACAGTAAATAATAAATTGGTAAATAAATAAATACATTTGCTTCATACGCGAGTATATTTTCAATAACATTTTTGTCAATAATATTTTACCGGAGTTTCCCAAGCTACATAGTATCAATATATTGTCACATATCACAACTCATTAGTATAAATAAATAAATACATTTACTTCATACGCGAGTATATTTTCAATAACATTTTTGTCAATAATATTTTACCGGAGTTTCCCAAGCTACATAGTAGGTATCAATATATTTGTCACATATCACAACTCATTACTATAAATTTAAAATATCTTCCAAAATTTACTGTTTTGTGGTTTTGGCATGGACCTGTTTGGGTAACTTGAAGTAATTTTTATCGTGAGGTAAGTTGGATGAAATTTAACGATATCTATAAAAATAGATCAGAATATAATCGTTATTTAAAATCTGGAAATATAAATCCGGTTTTTTTTAGTGTATCAAAATTGTAAAAAAAATGATATTTTGTAAGAATCTAAAATCATCAGACACTTATTGTTTTTAAAAAAATATCATTTTTATACATAAATTATCATATTTTTTTACAAAACATTAGGTGATCGCGCACTGGAATAAAAAACCATACAGTTATATATATTTTACTCGGTGCTTAACGATATCGATAAAAATCATCGATACGATATATTTTTATCATCCACACATCCCTATCGTAAGTCTTTTTGACATTGACACTGACAATTAAATCAAAGTAGTTAGTTTTTTTTCCGCATCGCTAGGTCTGACCAGCCAGTGTTCTCACGCACGTATACAAACAAAGATTAGTCATACTCCTTGTACTGCTGACTAAGAGAATTCACCTTGATGAACATTTGTTGACTAATAAGGAAACATTATTATGACTCAGGTTGCTTACAAACTGAGCGGTTTAGTCGGCGCGTTTTTTAACGAATAGACTGGCGGTGTCGTTTGCTAGTCACTTAACATTAATAGTTCAAAGTTCTTTATATCATCATCATCAATCCAATTATTGTCTCACTGTGGTATCCTCGCATTTATCATCCATCAAGATTATCATCATCATCATATGAGCTAGATGACGTCGACTGCTAGACATAAGCCGGGGAGGCTAAGATTTCCACAACGACCGATTATCCATCAAGATAAAAAATATTAATAATTTATAAATCCTCTGACACAAAATACTTAATAATAATTTGGCGGCGGCCATCTTGGACTGATTTTCATCAAACATAGCTAAGAACACTCCCGAATAATTAACTTAAATAAAATTTTCAACAAGGAAAACAAAATCAAAATCTGTTCATCCGTTCAGGAGCTACGACTCACACACGCACAGAGACTTCAAACTTATCCATCCCGTCGTTTTTGCGTCGCGGGTTAAAAATAAATTGATATGAAAACGCCATAAGAGTTAAGGTCCTTACTCGCAGATGGTTTAAATGTTGCGATTATATCATTCTACGTGGTTAAGTTAACTAAATGGTTATTTTACTTTATACAAGGCAATTGAGTCATTTATTTCAGTTCATTATCTTCATCATAACATTTTTAGGTAGGCCCGAATCACGGTCGGCAGTTCAAGGGGGCGCCAAAACAATAATAAAATTTAAACCAGCTTTTATTATGTTGTCGTAAATAAAAAGTGTAAATTTGTAATTCTTTTTTTCAAGAACATAATAAAAATGTTTTTTTTAATTATTTTTTTTCTTTTTAATCGACTTCAAAAAAGTTATCAATTCGCCCGATTTTTTTTTGTTTGTTTCCTCATAATTTTCGACTGGGTGAACCGATTTTGATGATTCCTTTTTATATGCAAGCTGGTGCTTCCCGTGTGATAAATAGGTAGTAATAATATTTGTTCTGATATTTGAAGTCGGTTTTTTTTTCGAGAGAATTATAAATTTATATATACCTACTAGCTTCATTCTGCGGTTTCGCGCGCGAGGTTGATAAATTACAGCCTATGTGTTAATCTAATGTATTGCTATGTTACTGTACATTTTCATTAAAATCCATGCAGTAGCTTTTGCGTGAAAGAGACATACATACATACAAACTCTCGCGTTTGTAATATTATAAGAATAAATAAAAAAAGTATTATCAAAATCTGACTACCTAGTACAGACCTACTCTGTAAAATGTTATGTGTTGTCATTGATTACAAACATTGAGTGAACAATCAAACATCCCCTATTTTCCCACCCTTAGGATGGATAATTTTTTTTCAAATTCAAAAATTAATCATTTTAAAAATTAATATACGCGTCGACTTGACAACCTCCTCCGTTTTTTTTTCGTTTTTGAGTCGAAATCAAAGATGTTTCCGAAATTCCAATTTCAAATATATAAACAAAATGGCGCGTAAGTATAATAAATTCGTCGTGATTGGTAAATGATAATCTGTTTATCAAAACAAAGTCATAGGTGAATGTGGTTTCTATTTAAATACATGATAAATACACATGTGAAATAAACAAGTTACGATACGTAAGAAAACTTGGCGATTAACACATAATGTAAACTAGTTATAATATTGTTACATATTTAATTTCAAATTAGAGTTGTTTAAAGAGCGAAACACTTTATTCAAGTTGTTAATAATTATAAAAATATCTGGTTTTTATGACACAGCGCTATCTAGTTCCGAGCTAAGCAACGACTCTTGTGTTATGGATATTAGATGGTTTAAACTCTACATAGGTATATAGCTACTATTTCTTTTGTAAATAGAACATTCAAATGTCCCATACTCATCACACAAACATTTCCCTTACCGGGATTCGAACCATTGCCTTTAATTTTTTTTTATTAACAAAAATATCCAGCCGTTTGAAGATTCTCAGCACTGTTCGTCGATTTTTTTAAAGTTTAATAATTAAACTTTAATTCATAGTCATATAAAAAAGGTTTGATAGCTAAAAACTAGGCACTATTAATTTAAATAAAGTCAGTAACCTTATTTACATCTTTACAAAGCAGTTATTTAAATCTGTTAATCGTGTAGTAGATATATACATATATTGTTTTTTGGATTATTTAAAACCTCCAAGAAACTGTGCATAAATTTCGCATAATCTTCAACGTAACGAAGTATCTTCTTTATGTTTCAAAAGAGTTTTTCTATCAGACAAAAAAAATACAGTATCAATCTAATTGACTCTAATTATATCTTATCTGTATCACGTCTCATTGTAAACAGTTTTATTATTCATTTATTAATAGCGAGAGCCTGGAGATCTGTCACACAGGTTCCGTACCATTGTTTTCCCATTGTTGGGCACGGGCCACCTCTCATTTGAGAGTGATTATTCTGCAGTCCACTACGCTAGCCTACTGCGGGTTGGCAAACTTCACAAGCCATCGAGAGAATCTGTCAGGCAGGTTTCCTCATGATGTTTTCCTTCACCGCTTGAGCTTGTGATAACTTCTCACGTTACTTCGAAGAGTCAGTGGTGCGTGCCTTGGGTTCGAACTCGAGACCTTTGTCTTCACAGTTCACTGGTCACACCACTAGACTATCACAGCTCTCAATTTGATGACATGATTGACGCAGTGGTTGAGTGATCGGCTTGTGTTTTACGGGTTGCGGTTTCGATCCCCGGACGGTGCCATTTTTTTACGATCGACCGCTAGTTGGCCCGGTTCTTTTGGGTGATTTTGTAGGTATGCGAAAATTTGTGTTAGTAAACGCATTTACAACACTTACGAAAAACGTCGAATGGGTCAACAATTTTTTGCAATTTTTTTGCAAAAAATGCAATTTTGCAAAGATTTTGCAAATCGGTCCAGGCGTTTTTAAGTAATTCGTGAACATACATAAAAAACAAGATTCCGACGAATTGAGAATTTTGATGTCGGTTAAAAAGAATAAAAAATCTCTCGTCTCACATAAGACACAATCATTCAATATAATTAATGGACCATTCAATTGTAAAAGCTAAACAATAGTAATGTATTTTTAAATAGATCATAATAACGGGTCATAAATAATATCACTAAATCCATACATATATTATAAATGGAAAGTATGTCTATTTGTTATCTCTTCACGTTCAAACCGCTGAACCGATTTAGATAAAATTTTGTATAGAGATAGTTTTATCCCGAAAATCATCAATCAATCAAATAAAGTGAAAAGGGGTAGTTATGATTTTACGCAGACACAAAGTCGCGGGTAAAAGATAGCAAAATATGAAAAAAATAATTCTATTTTTCAGGAATAAAGATGGCGATTCAGAAACTTCAGGGAATATTTTGGTAAGTAAGTACTACATCCTACTAATATTATAAACGTGAAAGTTTGTAAGTATGGATGTTTGTTACTCTTTCATGCAAAAACCGCTAACAGATTTGAATGATATTTATATACTATTAGGATATTTAGGTATTTAGGATATTTAAGATATTTGGCATACAAATAGTTTATTACCTGGATTAACACATAGGCTACTTTTTATACAATATAAACGAATATATTAGGAGGAATCCTAAAAAAATCATCACACTAGGCTACCACAGCTCTTTATCGCGTTCGATGTGTCATGTCAGTTTTGATAGCTTCTCCGTTGCTATGTACGTTGTTGCTATGTAGCGACATAGACGTCGCTATACACATAGTGGATCATCTATAGGTATATATTTATTTATTTATTCTATGGAAACGGGGGCGAAATGAGGAGGAGAAATTAGTATTAAATTGCGCGGGCGAAGCTGCGAGCATCAGCTAGTACATATATACATCTAGGCACCTATAATTATAGGTGCCTACAAACAAACAATAAAAAAACTAATATTTGTCTAGTACCCATAGTACAAGCTCCTTTACAAGCTTCTTTTTAACCAACTTCTAAAGTTTGTAGAAGTTTGTTGTCATAATTTTTTTATTAATTTAAGTCTAAGCAAAATGTTTTTATTTCAATTAGACCAATATTAAAGGTACTTTTGAATGTCGAAACTAGTTGCACGGTTCCAAAACGTAGGTCTCACGTAGAAGAACCGGCAAGAAACTCAATAGATAAGTAGGTACTCTTTTAAAAAATATGAAAATTAAAAAAATATTGTTTGTAGTTTACAATGATTTATGTATATAATATCAATATGAGAATAATGCCTTGGGACAGGCCGCTAGTTTTAAATACATAAACACCGTCATTAACAAAAATTAAACATTCTACTTTACTTTCTAAGTTTCTATAATCATTATGCAATAAAAAACAAAAGTAACACTTACAATCATACTAATTAAAATACTATAGTATATTGTATAGCGTTAATATGTAAACATTAATAAAAAAAGGGTTTACTTACGTTTTAGAAATAATAAACTACTTATTACTAAACGTCACTAATTCACGCATGCGCAGTAGGACTGCGCGATGACAACTGACAGATTAAACTAAGATGGCGGACACGTAATACTGGTTATATATATACGAGCTCGATTTTATAGTATAACAATGAACTGTAGGTTTGCTTGTTAATAATAAAATTGCTGTGTTTTTCCTGCCTGTTAAAGTCTTATATGGATTTGTCTATCTTTGTTTCAGTTTAGGTGATAAAATATATTCAGTTGCTTTGATAATTACTTGGTTTCCTTTATTCCCGATCGAAATACCTCGTTGGTCTAGCGTTCGAAAGTGCGACTGCCGAGCAAAAAGGTCTTGGACTCATTTCCCAGGCCAAACAAAGTGTTATTGGTTCAGCTTGGAGTTTGGATTCGTGCCCCGTTAATTTTTGGCAATAGGTTCGCCCCCCATTACATGGGACCTAAAATATATCACTCAAAATATGGGTGTAGATTAGTACCACTCTGCCTAGCCCCTCGAATACGACAGGCAGGATGCTATGTTTGTTTATCCGACCGTGCAGCCGGGTGTTCGATGGTATCTGATTTACACAGAAAGTGCTCATCAGCACAGTTTTGGTTGGCTTAGATTTCGAAATTTGATTATACTGACCCAACCTTACATTTTTAAATGTGCTACCACTGCACTCTGAAGTTCATCATCATCATCAACCCATTATTGTCCCACTGCTGGGCACGGGTCTCCTGTCATTTTGAGAGGGATTAGGCTATAGCCCACCACGCGAGCCTACTGCGGGATGGCAAACTTCACATGCCAACGAGAAAATCTCTCAAGCATGCAGGTTTCCTCACGATGTTTTCCTTCACCGTTTGAGCATGTCATAAATACGCGCATAACTTCCGAAAAGTCAGTGGTGCGTGCTTTGAGTTTGAGCTGGAGACCTTTGACATGTCAGTCCACTGGTCACACCACTAGGCTACCCAGCTCTTCAAAAAAGTTGTTTTATTTTAATGACAACGGCAAGAATGTTGACGATACTGCAGTAAATAATACATTTGAATAACACAATGGCAACTAGGTTATAAATCCACGGACCTGCTACCACCATACCAAGCCTATTCCGGGTTGGCAGACTTTACACGCCATCGAGAACATCTCTCAGGCACCTAGGGAGGTAGGGCATAACGAGATTTTTCGCTCAAATTGAGGCATAACACGTCTATAAGCTGTGGTAACCACTAGCCATCAGGTGGGCCGTGTTATAAAAAAAAGTTCGGCTGCCACTTAAAAAAAATATTTCATTAGACCAATATTCCAGGTACTTTTGAATTGTCAAAAACTAGTTGCACGGTTCTAAAAGGTAGGTCTTATGGAGAAGAACCGGCAAGAAACTTCATAGATACTCTTTTTAAATTAAATACAAAGTAACTTAATTAAAAACAAACAGACAAAATTATTTGTAGATTGATTCACGTTATATTATTATAAATGTTACTATTGAAAACATTACTAGGAATAATCAATTTAACCGTGCAGTTTAAGTTGAACTAATTTATTTATTATTACTAAATACCTATTAACGTTTGTTTGGTTAACCATCTGTTCCTAGTCATTACTGAAACTAGCTTTTTGTCCTGTGTTTGCTTATTGGTCTAACTGCCTCGTTAGTTTAGAGGTCGTAAGTGCGACAAATGAGCAAGAGGTCTTAAGTTCGATTCTCAGGTCGGGCTGTGTGATAGGATTTTTCTATGACATTCTCATTAGCCCCTCGGAGTTAAGATTTGGGCCTGGTTGAGGGTAAAAGGCCCGCCCCTATTACATGGGCCTTAAAACGTACTAGCGAAACGTGGGTGTACATTAGCACATCTCTGCCTAAACCTTTGGGGACGACAGGCTTGATGGTATAGTTTTCTGTGTTGTTTAGTACAAAGTAAAGTAAGAAAAAAACCATTAATATTCTTGCATAAAAAATTAAAATAGTGATCCTATCATAAGAAAAGCGATCTTTTTTTTTCTTTTATTTAATCTTATTATATTGTACCTGTGTTCTACATACAAATAATTTGAATTTGAATTTCATCATCATCATGATATCAGCTAGCTGATGACCTCCAATGCTGGACATAAGCCCCCCTAACGATTTCGACAACGACCGGTCCTTCGCCACCCGCATCCAGCGGATTCCAGCGACCTTTACCAGGCCTTCGGTCCAACTTACCAGGGTCCTACCCACGCAGTATGCGGTCGCCACTCGAGAATCTTCGAACCCCAACGGCCCCGCCCGCAACCACTTCAGCTTGGCGATTCTTCCAGCTTTATCAGTGACCCGGGTTCTTCTTAGAACTTGAAATACTGAAATTCAGTAGCATCTAGGTCGATTGATTCATCGCCCAATAAACAGAAGAAAACCAACAGACAAACAAATAATTTAGTTCTTTGTATTTAAAGTTAAAACGGTCAAAGTTTATCAACATTGAGTAATCTGGAATAGGTACTGACATAAATACAAGGTTTATTCCACACAAAATTACATTATTTTTAATTGATGTATCATTACCAACAATTTCTCAACGTAAAATTTTAAAATTACATACATACTTTCACACCTTTTCCCCATTGGGGTAGGCAGATACTACGGAATGCCATGCGCTACGGTCCCTGCATACCACTTTTGCCTCGTCCACATTCATACATCTCGTCACGCACGCGCGCCGGTTATGAGTACAGCGCACCTGACCTTTTTGAAGGAGTTCACTAATAATGTCGGTGTTGATGTCCTTCTAGGGCGCCCCCTCCCGGCGTTTCCACTGAAATCTGCCTTATAAATTCCTTTCGTCAATAGCCTATCATTAAAAATCCTATCATTCTTAAAAAATATTAAAATTTGAGTAAAATTACAGTTACTTTTGATATGTCAAACCTAGTTATAAGTACGGTTGTCAAAAACTGCGTTTAAAAACTGCGGCGACTGTTCTATTATTACATTTGGTTTGAGCCGACTTCAAACCTTTAAAACAAAAAAAAAGTTAAAACTATATTAAGTAAGGTTTTGCTTTTTAAGTTTTTGAAGTCAGTTTTTTATTTTATCTTTGACTTTTTAGTGTTTGTTATAGGTTGAACAATAAAAGCGTCATCTTCGTAAATGAATTAAGAGTTGCCCTCGATTTTCCAAGGATCTACTCATCAGATCCTCAGCATATTTGTCTCCAGGACCACTCTGAAAGTACTATTTTTCAAACAAAAGAAGAATCATCAAAATCGGCCCAGCCCTCTTCGAGTAATCGGTGAACAAATTTGTGTGAATTGAGAACATCCTCCTTTTTGAAGTCGGTGATATCGGTGGCTTTTTGTATGTTGCCAAAATTTACAGGCAGTTCAATAGCCCTATGTATTTCAGGAGAATGTCTTTAAACTGTCTTGGAACATAAATGGGAGAAATAGGAAAAAAATCCCACTAAGTATAGAGTAAGAGTCAGAATAGAGTTTCAAATATCAATTATACACATCGACCATAAAGACAGCTCCCAAAAACGCCCGCCCTCCACTGCTTCCTAGTTTTTAAACCCAATGAGCACCAGAACAGATGTTTTTATAAGTAAGCCCAGTTAAGCACCATGGATGATAAATTAATAAGTTACCTACATGGATCTTATCTTAAAATAGAATCATCATCAATCCATTCACGGTCTCACAGCTGGGCACGGGTCTCCTCTTTGAGAGGGATTAGGATATAGTCCACCACGCTAGCCTACTGCGGGTTGGGAGATTTCACACACTATCAAGAAAATCTCTCAAGCATGGAGATTTCCTCACGATACTATCCTTCACCGTTTGAGCATGTGATAAATACGCACATAACTTCCGAAAAGTCAGTGGTGCGTGGTTTGGGTTTGAACTCGAAACCTTTGACATCTCAGTCCACTGTTCACGCCACTAGGCTCTGACAGCTTCTTCCTATACAATTTTGTGAAGTAACGTTTCAGAATTGCGATAAATATTGAGAATAAACCTCAGAATAAATGTTTTACTAAATAAAACTGTCGTGACAAATAGTTCAATTCAAAGAAGTCTATATTACCTAACGATATGATGTACGGTATTTTTGTAAAATATAAAGCAATTAGGTTATTTTATTGTACACCAGTGTTACTAGTTTATTAATCATATAACCGCAATAAATTCATGTATAGCGGAAGGAAAATTGCTGCACTATATAAATGAATTTTAATTAACAATGAGTAATGAAAAGGTGGATTCATAACATACGATCAAACCTGTCGTCGAAATTATTAATTCCTCATACAAACTTCGACCTGCCTTTTCTAAATAAATAAAAAACCGACCAAGTGCGAGTCGGACTCGCGCACAAAGGGTCCCGTACCATTTACGGGCGACCTGTTGCCGTTATTCACACAGAGCAAAAAACGGCCAAAACATATTATGTTTGTTGTATTATAGGCCCCCTTAAATTTTTATTTTATTAAATTTTAGTAGGTATTTATTTGTTTTTTTTTTATTTATTTTTATTTTATTTGGGAAACCAACAGATTACAATATGACAAAGAACTTTACAACCTTATTAATACACAATCCAAAACAGTTTCCACATGATATACTTTAATTTACGACGGACTAGGATAAAAGTCTATACAAAAAAAAAAAGAATTCTACTAAAAAGAAATACAAAAACGAAATAACGGTTTAAAAATTAAAAGAAAAGCAAGTCATCTAGCTTAAATTAGTGCTTAAAATATCTTGCACTGATATTTTGAACTTTGGCAGGGTAAGGTGAAATACGTCAATACCATCACAAATATTTAACAATAAGTTGTTATAAGAACGACTAGATCTCCTAATAAAGGTGTTCATACAATAATTCGTCTTAGCACTGGGAATGTAGAAGAGAGACTTTTTACGTGCGCTAATTCGTGGACACCCAAAACTAATCTTACTTAATACATAAGGGGACTCCACTTGGTTTCTTATAATTTTATAAAGAAAAGCTAAGTCTCGTTCAGCCCGTCTTGTTTGTAGAGATGATAATTTAGCTATAATTTCAACATTATTTTTCTTGCTACTCTTCCATATAATGTGTTTAAGTAATTTATTTTGGATCCTTTGTATTTCGTCAATGTAAATGTGATATTGTGGATTCCACACCACGGATGCATACTCTAGTATTGGTCGAACAATGGCCTTATAGAGAAGTAGCTCAGTAGATAAATGATTAAAATCTTTGGTAACGCGCATAACGAACCCCAACATACGAAAAGCTTTATTTGTAATTGAATTGACATGTCTATCAAATATTAACTTACTATCAAGCAGTACCCCCAGATCTCGCAGCTCTGACACTCTTGTGATATCTACATTATTAATTGTATAATTGTATTCTATATATGTCTTCTTCCTAGTGAAAGATATTACATTGCATTTCTTAACATTTAAGTAGAGTTTATTATTTTTACAATATTTACATAGGTTATTAAGATCATTTTGAAGTTCTCGACAATCACTATCACTTTTAATTATTTTAAAGATTTTTTTATCATCTGCATAAAGTAAGAAGTTAGATTTATTAAAAACATTTGACACGTCATTTATGTAAATATTAAAAAGTAGAGGTCCAAGATGCGATCCCTGAGGGACGCCTGATGTTATAGGGGTAAAAGATGAGCAAAAGCCTTTGATAGTGACGGCTTGACTACGATCACGAAGGTAGGATTCTAACCATCGAAGTAAATCGCCATGCACACCGATATACTCAAGCTTATGTATAAGTATCCTATGGGATATCTTATCAAACGCCTTTGAATAGTCGGTGTACACGGCGTCCACTTGAAAGCCTTTATCCATAGCCATGGTCACATAATCGATAAATTCGCATAAATTAGTTTCTGTGGATTTTTTGCTAATAAATCCGTGTTGCTCTTGTATCAATATGGGTTTTATAAGTGGAGTAATCGTATCACAAATAATTCGCTCAAAAAGTTTCGGGATCACACTGATTTTAGAAATAGGACGATAGTTTTTAATATCATGTCTGTCACCATTTTTAAAGATTGGGACGACATAGGATCTCTTCCATAGAGTTGGCATAATACCAGAGCGCAAGGACATGTTAAAAAGTTTACTCAAAGGAACAGATATATGTTTATAACATTTTTGCAAAAACAAAGGTGGGATGCCATCAGGGCCACTTCCCTTTTTAATATCAAGATGTTTTAAATATTTCAGGACAGTAGAGTATGATATTTCTATTGTACTTAGATTTAAAGATGAACTATTATCCAAATTAGCAGAAGTTTGTGGTGACGAAACATCATCTTCAAAAGCTGAGCGAAAGTAAGCATTGAAGAGGTTAGCTATAACATTTCCATCTGAGGAAGTGATATCTTCTAGATAAAGACTGTCTGGCAGGTTATTGGATGCCTTTTTAGAATTAATATATTTCCAAAAATGGTTACTATTTTTTTTTATATTGTTTTCTGTTTTTTTTATATAATTAGCATAGCAATCCTTAGCTACTCTTTTTTGTCTCTCCCTCAAAAGAACGAAGGTAGAATAGTCTCCATATTGACCATATTGTTTCCATTTTTTATGATACTTAAGCTTTTCCTTAATAATTTTTATTAAAGCAGAAGAGTACCATATTGGGTATTTAGAGTCCTTATAAATAGTTTTTACAGGAACATATTTGGCTATAATTTCAAGGATACTATAAAAAGTAATAAGAGACTTATTAATATCATGATCCTCAATGCAGGCATCCCACTCAACCTCGGAAAGAGCTTCAATAATGCAGTCGTAATCCGCACTTCCGAAAACACGCAATACTCTGGGTGGAGATTGTAACATATGCAAACAAAGGTTAGAAATAGTAATATCCAACGCGGGATGATGGTGGTCTTCCAGAACTAGCGGAAACATTGACCTAGCTACATTAAAAATACAATTACCTATTACCAGATCAAGTTGTCTATCATTTAAATTGAACACCAGATTCCGCTGCATAAAATTATTAAACGATAGGAAGTTTGATATTGACTGGACTAAATGATCCGCACTAGTTAAATTCAATGTGACGGGATAATTAGTTCCCTCACTTATCCATTGCGCATTTCTAATATTAGTAGGGTATATCTTGTTGTTAAAGTTGCACCAGAAATTTGGACGGCCTAGCTATCACGGTTCATGAGATACAACCTGGTGACAGACAGACGTACAGAAGGGCAGCGGAGGCTTAGTAAGGTCCCGTTGGTATCCTTTGGGTACGGAACCCTAAAAAAAATCAACGAGGCTTGTGTTACGGATACTAAATGGTTGACATTTTAAATATCTGCTTTATGCCTACCCCCATGGGAAAAAGGCGTGAGTGTATGTATGTATATCTGCTTTAAAAAAACATATGTACATATATATACATACATTCACGCCGTTTTCCCATGGGAGAATCGACAGAATGCCACACGCTACGATCCTTGCATACCACTTTTGCCTCGTCCACATTCATACATCTCGTCATGCACGCGAACAAATATTCTACATATTATATAGGCCCTTTTTTTAAATACGTTGTATGTAGGATACATAAATTATTATACATCCATGTGTCATCCAAATTCTATTTTAAGCGCCTGGCAAATTGGTAATGGCTTGAAAACATTAATACCAAAGAGTTTGCCGTTCATATTCTGTTTGCAATTTATGTATCTGTTAAAGGAGGGAGGGAAGGAGGTTTTATTCCTTCATTTCCTTCCATTGGAGAAGGAGGATCCTCCGACCAGGCGAGGTGTTATGTCTAGCGGGCTACTGCCTGACAGTTGATGTTGGGTGTTTGTACCCTACTAATATTATAAACGCGACAGTTTGTAAGTATGGATGAATGGATGCATGTTTGTTACTCTTTCATGCAAAAACCGCTTAACATACTTGAATGAAATTTAGAATACATATAGTTTATTACCTGGATTAACACATAGGCTACTTTATATCTATATACCATGCGGGCAAAGTCGCGGGAGGCAGCTCGTATTGCTATATTCTGAAGGAAAACATCGTGAGGAAACCTGCATGCTTGAGAGATTTTCTCGGTGGCATGTAATGTCTGCCAACCCGCAGTAGGCTAGCGTGGTGGACTATAACCTAATCCCTCTCAAATGAGAGGAGACCCGTGCCCAGCAGTGGGACAATAATGGGTTGATGATGAAAGAACAAAAGTTATGTTTCTGCGAGTGAGTAAGGTGGCCAGAGCTCGTTGGGGGAGTGACATGATTAGCAGTCACCATTTCACCAATAGGAAATGTCAGCAGAAGTCTAGAAGGGAATCAAAGGTAACAAACGGTGTCTATGCCGGGTCCCGAGAGCCCCTCATATTAATTTTTTTAGTTCAATTTTTATTATTTATTATTAAAGTAAATATTAAAAAAATTCGTTAAACCTAATATACAATTAAGTATTTTGTGAATATTTCAAGTACCTGTTACCATTTATTGATATCGAGCAAAAATAGGTAAAAAATGGCGTTTTTTGTATGGGAGCCCCCTTAAATTTATATTTTATTTTGTTTTGTATTTGTTGTTATAGCGGCAACAGAATAATTTGTGAATTTTTTTTTCGGTCTATCTATCGCGGTTCTTGAGATACAGCCTGGTGACAGACTGACGGACGGACAGACAGCGAAGTCTTAGTAATAGGGCCCCGTTTTTACCCTTTGGGTACGGAACCCTAAAAAGGGTACATCTTCGGTCTAATTTTTTGTATTTCAACAATTATCTTACTCTTTATGGTGTGAAGACATTAAATAAAACAGTTTCACTCAAGTTATAAATTTTATTTATAAATTAAACATTATTAGGAAACAATACAAAAAGAGTAAAGTAATATAAACTTAAAATATTAAACTTAATGAATACGTTTACAAAATAATTGTGTGCAGAAAATATATCTTTATTATAACTAGTAGTAGAGTTTCTTTTTGAGTGTAGTGGAGACTGTCAAATTAATCTCCGTCTAAAGCTAACTGAATATAAAAAAATGGAGGTTTTCATGTTGGCGCGTAAATTCTAACCTTTTTACGTATTGCTTTTTACAGTGGTGATGTGATTTTGATGAAACTATTTCTAAGGAGGGGTACACTTCAAAGTTATACCGTAGCCCCATTTAAATTTCAAAAACCATATAATGTTTATTAAAAAAATTTAATAATGATATCTAACCAATTAAAGGCATAAAATGGGGATAAAAAATCTGTAAACATTTAATTTTGACGGCATAAATTACTTAATTACCTGATGGTCCTTTTTTTGAAGTTTATTTATAATAATCTCATATCATTTATCCAAGATTAAATATCCTCCTTACTCTCCATGAAGGTTTTAATTTCGACAGTTGACAGTATTTAAGCCTGACCAGAGATAATAAAACCTTTTCGGAGGGCGCCTTTTTGCTTTTTTTATGTAGCAACATCAAGTAACCACAGAGTAAAAAAGTTGTATACTTATTACGCCAGATGTCGCTGTTTATTATTTTTCTTATCAGACTAGAATATGTTTTAGTTCCAATCTTGGAAGTTATTTTTGAATGCTGTCGGCTCTACACCCTCAGGAACTTTTGTCACATGTACCTGTAAAAGAAATGATAGAGTTAGAGAACAGAAATAAATTAATATAATGTTTTTGCGCTTTTTCTTCAAGATTCAGTAAGTATATCTTTAGAAAATGTTAGCAGAAATATTATAAAAATATCAGTGTAAAATTCTGATCACCAGAGAGAAAGAGAGATAACGCGTTTATTGTCAACCTATTACAGGCACTAAAAAAAACTGCGTTTAAAAAAACCGATTTAAAATGTAATGGCATGTACAGTCATCACGCATGATCTTGAGCGGGGTGGTTTCCAGGCACCGGCACCGACTTCGTACCTTTAAAACTAAAAATAAGTAATTAAAATTGGTAAGTTATTTTTTACTTTTTAGTTTTTGAAGTCGGGTTTTTTAAACGCAGTTTTTTATTAATATTCTTTAAATACCTATACGTGCGAAGTCGGGCGGACGATAATTATAAAGTTCAATCTACTACCGATCAATAACGTGACCTTTTGATAATCAAGGTCGTCGCCATTAAACGATTCGTAGCTCCAAAAAGGTTAATACATGGCGTCTAATCGATTTAGCGTAGGTACCCGCATAAGCCGTGATAATCTAATAGTGTGACCAGTAGATACCTATGATTTTCGTCACCATTTCATTTCTATCAACTTTTAAAACGTAAAAATGTTTTTTTTTATTGCGATAAGGGGCAAACGAGCAGGCGGCTCGCCTGATGGTAAGTGATCACCGCCGCCCATGGACATTTGCAACAACTGAAGGCTTTCAAATGCGTTGCACACCCCTGCAGAAACCGTTTTGGTTCCTTAAAATAGGGAATTACTAAACTGACAGCAAATAGAATGCCCATGCTGTCAGAATAGTCACTCCCCAACGAGCTCTGGTCAACCTTACTCACCCACAGAAACACAACTGTTGTTGTTTCACTGCGGTGTTCTGTAAGGCGGAGGTACTTTCCCAGTCGGGCAGCTCAGTTTGAGCGTGGAACCTCTCTAAAACAATAGTTAGAAATATGGTATCGCGAGGTTTTTTTGTAGATATTGGTATCCTATTAATATTATAAACGCGAAAGTTTGTAAGTATGAATGTATGTATGTATGTTTGTTGCTCTTTCACGAAATAACCGCTTAACAGGTTTGAATGAAATTTAGCATACAAATAGTTTATTATCTGGATTAACACATAGGCTACCATAGGATACAATATAAACGAGTATCTTAGGAGTAATCGTAAAAAAATCATCACACTAGGCTACCACAGCTCTTTAACGCGTTCGATGTGTCATGTCAGTTTTGATAGCTTCTCCGTTGCTATGTACGTTGTTGCTATGTAGCGACATAGACGTCGCTATACACTATACATTGATATATATATTCTATGGAAGACTTACAGCTTAAAATGAGGAGGAGAAATTAGTAGTAAATTGCGCGAGCGAAGCTGCGAGCATCAACTAGTGTTCTATAATATTGTACTTAGAACATTTTTTACAATCAATGCTACCGTTATATTGTAAGGTTTCTTATTCGCGAATCTAAATCTAAATCTGGCGTTTCTAATTCTAATTCTGTGTAGTGGTCGTAAGGTGCGACTGCTGAGCAAGAGGTTTTGGGTTCGATTCCCAGGTCGAGCAAGTGCTATTGGGTTTTTCTATGAAATTATCAGTAGTAGCTCGGAGTTTGTATCCGCGATTGATGGCAATAGGCTCGCCCCCTATTACATGGGACCTAAAACATACCGGCGAAATGGGGGTGTACATTAGTACACCTCTGCCTAACCCTTCGGGGGCGACAGGCGTGATGGTATGAAACAAGAAAGAAAAGCGCGGGCGTTTTTGTGGGCTGTCTTTATTGTCGACGTTCAAAAAGAGCCAATAAATTTGGCCTACTTTGAATAAATGATATTATGACTTTGAATAATATGAAAATAAAATTATACGCACCCAGTCAGGATAGTTGTGCGCTTTGAGGTACTGTTCAGCCTTTTTCATTGCTTCAGCCTTTTCCTGCAGAATAAAGTAATAAATCAGTTAACATCATCATCAACGCAATATTGTTCCATCGCTGAGCACGGGTCTCCTCTCATTTGAGAGGGATTAGGCTATAGTCCACCACTAGCATGGTGGACTATAGCCTAATCCTCTCATACTGCAGGTTGGCAGACTTCACACGCCGTCGAAAAAGTCTCTCCAGCATGCAGGTTTCCTCACGATGTTTCCTTGGGGTTTGAACTCGATCTTTGACATCTCAGTCCACTGATTACACCGTATGCAAGTCAAGTAAGAAATGTCTGAAAATGGCCTTTTGAAGAAAGCACCTTAACAGATTTAAGATGATGGCATGTGTACACAGGGCTGCCAGTAAACATTAGTGAGGTTAAACGGTTTAGTAGGTATCCGCTATTATAAAAATGTTGATCGCATTGTACAGTCGAACAACCTAATTGGTATACATGCAATTATAGACCGATCTATGTGTGGATATAAACCAATTAGCTTGTTCGACTGTACCATAATAACCATCCTTTAAGTGGGATAACCTTTTTGCTTGCCCCAGGGCTAAGTGAACGAATTATTATTGTATCGAATTATACCAGATGATCATAGATATGCAATACATCGTCCAATTATACCTATTTCGTATCCAATTTTGACGACCTGATTGGCGCAGTGGCTGGGCGATCGGCTTGTGCGTCACGGGTTGCGGGTTCGATCCCCGCACGGAGCAAATATTTGTACGTTCTACAGGTAGTTGTTCCGGGTCTGGGCGTTTGTGTATGTGAAAATTTGTGTTTGTAAACGCGCCCACTACACAGGAGAAAATTCTAGTCTGGGGCAACGTATTTATAAAAAGAAAAAAAAAAAGAAATTATTCAATTTGGCAGCCCTGCGCGTAGATCAGTCATCGTAAAACTCAACCACACTATAAGGAGCTCCACGACCAAACCACAAAATAAAATTAGAATTTACGACCAGGCTCGTTTTAAATATATCTACTACATGTAGGCTATAAATTTCTTTTAAAACTATTTGATTGCTATTTTATGACTTTATGACAAGATCCAGATTGAACCAAATTTGTTTTTTTTTCATACAAACAAGATCTACTTATTATATTAATACTATCTGCTCTGGCATACATTGTAATGCTACATCAATTATTATTTCTAGTGAATATCTGTGGATGGAAGTGGGTGGTAAAAAGATGAAAATACATACATACACTCACGCCTTTTTCCCATGGGGGTAGGCAGAAACTACAGAATGGCGCAATCTACGATCCCTGCATACCACATTTGCCTCATCCACGTTCATACATCTCGTCATGCACGCGCTGCGCAAGGGTGAAAATTTTGGATCATAAATATATTTTAATGCAATTTTTTTTATATGATTTGGCAGCAAACTCCCGTGGGAAAAAAGGGTGAGTGTATACCTAGAACAAAGTTTACTAAATAAATTAAAAACGGGAATGTATACACAATACCTTATCGTTTGATTCTCGTCCTACCCAAACGTAAATACCACTGTAGCTGCCTGTGTCCAAAATGTAGCACTCCTGTTGACAATAATAAAGAGTTTGTACCCATATTTTATTTTATTTATTAGGATTTCCAACGAAAAATACACATTACATACATAAAAGTCATACAATTTAGATATAAATAGTTATTTCTATTCCTTGTGTTTCTTCATTTACAGGAAATCACAGCATGCTTATGAATACAGTTCTACGAAATTACAAATGGCGTTTGCTCAAAATTAAATTAAACTAAATTGAAATTAAATTTAAATATTTAAAATTTAAAAGAAATAAAAAAAAAACATGAAATTAAGTAAGAGAGTTGAATTTAGATTTTCCATCAGTAATTATCAGGAACTAAAATGAAAACGGTGTATTATGTATTTACTGCGGACGTCAAGTGTCAAGAGCTCGTTATTTCTGAAGTGCATGTGCGATCTACTTAGAGCCAGCACGTGCAAAATGTTGTAACATTGGAATGAGGATAAGATAATGGACGGTACAGGAAATTACACATATTAAATACTATACAAGAAAAATAATGACACTGTAATGTTTTGAGTTAGATTTTTAGACTTCATCTTTCGTATTTACGTTCTTAATTTGGTATTAGGTGGTAAAAATAAGATTAACTAGTTATCGATAAGCAAAACACTATTGGCGGGTGGATGGGGGAGGGGGAGGGTTAGTAGCCGTTGATGGGGATCTAATAGACTTCAAAGTTGGAAAGCCTTGTCGTGCCGCCTTCAAAGATAGCTCCTACGGGTACTTTCTACACCAACAGCCGCATTAAAATCGGTCTATTCGTTTAGGAGGCAGAAAGACACGTCGAAAAGCAGGTCACTTACGTTAGTATTAAGCAAGTCCTGGGTCAGCGGCGGAGACAGCTTGGAGATCTTCAGAGATCCTGAACTGTCCGAGATCTCACTGAGGGACACTTCCACTGTGGCTCCGCGCTCGAATTCCTGAGGAAATATGATATTAGAAGCGAAAAACCAATTATATAATTCTCTGTTAATTTATGTTTTGAGGTCACGCCATTTACAAGTAATATTTAAGTTTATCCTGCCTCGTCTTAACTGCCTCGTTGGTTTAATGTTCGTATAGTGCGACTGCCGAGCAAGAGGACTTAGGTTCGATTCCCAGGTCGAGCAAAGTGTTATTGGGTTTTTCTATGAAATTCTCAGTAGCAGCTCGGAGTTTGGATTTGTGCTCGGTTAATGGCAATAGGGTCGCCCCCTATTACATGGGACCTAAAACATACCGGCTAAAAGTGGGTGTACATTAGTAGGTACACCCCTGCCTAACCCTTCGGGGACTAACAGGTGTGATGGTATGTATGTATTTAAGCCTGGTAAAGGATGCTGGAATCCGTTGGATGCGGGTGGCGCATGACTGGTCGATCGTAGCGAACCTTGGGGGAGACCTATGTCCACTAGTGGACGTTTAACGGTTGATATGATGACGATGATTTAAGTTTAACTTTAGTAACTGCCTCGTTATCGTTCAATTAAAAGGCTGTCTTGCAGTTAGACGGTTGTAATTAGTAGGATGCGAAATATATACAGATACGAGGAAGTTTTAAAATAACTTATGAAAAGATGCAAAATAGAGCTTTCTCAAGCCGAAGCAGCCGAGACTTCTCATCTATCAGCAGGTTATCAACATCAACCCATTATTGTCCCACCGCTGGGCACGGGTCTCCTCTCATTTGAGAGGGATTAGGCTCTAGTCCACCATGCTAGCCTACTGCGGGTTGGTAGACTTCACATGCCATCGAGAAAATCTCTCAAGAATGCAGGTTTCCTCACGATGTGTTCCTTCACCGTTTGAGCTTGTGATAAATACGCACGTAATTTCCGAAAAGTCAGTGGTGCGTACCCGAGTTTGAACTCGAGACCTTTGAGAGATTCTCTCGATGGCATGTGAAGTCTACCATCCCGCAGTAGGCTAGCATGGTGGACAATAGCCTAATCCCTCTCAAATGAGAGGAGACCCATGCCCACCAGTGTGACAATAATGGGTTGGTGATGATGAATGTCGTCTTGTGCTCGAATGTGAATATCATATTCTCAAAAAACCACATTTGTAATACATCACATTCACAAACTATCCCATGTAAAATTGAGTAGCATCGGTAGTGTGATTAGGTTAGGTTAAAACTGAGACCCCCTGCGACAACCGAATGTAGCGTGTTTTGTGAATGTGATGTTTTACTAATGTGCTCTTTTGAGAATATGATAGAGCGCATGTGTATCTAAATATATATCAACGCACAGCCCAAACAATTGGACGGATCGGGCTGAAATTTGCCATGTAGGTAGATGTTATAACGTAGGCATCCGCTAGGATTTTTGAAAATTCCATTAAGGGGGTAAAACGGGGGTGCACACGGACGAAGTCGCGGGAGCTAGTGTCAGAATAAACGTGCTTATTTTATCTTTCTTTCTTTCTAAGATATCATATTCTGTGTAGACATGAATTTAACGTTTCCACTTACCTCATCATCTCCACCTTCTGTAGCGTCGGCCACCGAGTCCCTGTCTCCGGAACCTAACGCCTCGAAGAACTTCTCAAAGTCACTCTCTCTTGAATCGGCATCTACGACAAATTAAGTCAGTTTTAAGTCTGATCCGGTACCTATGTACCGTATCAGACTGGAGACCGGAGAAGGTGTGAGTTGTACTCACGCCTTCTTCCATGTGGGTAGGCAAAAATTACAGAATGCCACGCGCTACGATTCATACACTCACGCCTTTTTCCCTTGTGGGTAAGCCATATAAGAGTTTTAAGAATATCAGGCTTTCGTAATGTAATTTCGAAAGCCTGATATCGATACTATAGACGATCCGATTAGGCTGCCTTCTGTAATAAGGGTCCCAGTTTCGAAACTCGGTAGGGGCAAATGTTTATGTGATAAGCATGGACAACGGTATGTATGTACATATATCAACCATCTAGTATCCGTACCATAAGCCTCATTGCTTAGCTCGGAACATGTTCGCATATACCTACTTATATTTTATTAAAATCCCTAGAGACTAACTTGGCAAACTTTTGAAATATATAATTCCTATATTTATTGACACATTTATCTTCAGTTACCCTATTGTACTCACCAATAATCTCGATGCTGGCTCTTCCATTGTGATCCTGGTCTCTGATCTGATTGGCCACCGTGATGGCTTTGAGTCTCTCCACGCTCTTCGCGTTGTCGCCGACGTAAAGGTAGATATCGTGGTTGACGTCCAGGATGAAGCAGTCGCCTTTGTTGAGGGACTCGAAGCTTACGTCCACCTGTGGGCAAAAGGAACATTTATAGGATAGAATAAATAATAAATATTTCTGGATATTATGACACATCGCCATTTAGTTCCGAGCTAAGCAACGAGGCTTGTGTTACGGATCCTAGTTGGTTGATATACCACATATATACGTTTCTTTTTTGTAAATACATACATATTATACATAGATACATAGACACATCCATGAGGCAGATACAAATGTTTATGCTCTTCACACAAACATTTGTCCCTACCGGGATTCGAACCCGAGACCCATAGCACAGCAGGCAGCGTTAACTACCGCTGAGCTAAACGGGTCGTCTAAAAGCTGTCGTCAGAAAGCTGTTATGCCTTGGTGTGGCCAGTGGATTGGGATAAATGGTATTTATTTCTGTATCTATTTATGTGGGTCTTTTAAAAACACTTTTACAAGTTATTTTAGGATCTAGATGGCATCGGCATCTCCTAACTGACGAAAGAAGAAATATTGAAACAAACTCAGAGAATCATGGCCTCTTTTAAAGTCCAAACATTTTTGTTTACGATATGTGAGCCTGACTATGTAGGTCAAAGTCTGAGATGTCCTTTTGAAGAAAGCACCAGTGCAGCTTTGAGTTGACCCGTCCATACTGACAGCACGCATACGTCAGCTATCGTGTAGCTCAACCATTATTGAGGGAGCTGCACGACCCGACGCACGTCAATGCAAGATCAGTGAGCCATTTGCGTAGGTTTACGCTGCCAGTTCACCTGATGTGTTGTGACACTGCGATCCCCAATGGAACGCTTACCTAGAAGATACCGATACTAGTTTGAAAGACAACCAATTATTTCTATCAGAAAGACCCACTCGGGAAGCTCATTCCACATTCAAAGCCATAATTATTACATGCTCAAAAGGCGAAGGATAAACCTCGTAAGAAAACCTTGAGAGATCTTCTCAAAGGCGTGTGCATTCTAAAAACTCACACTAGGCTGGCTGGATATAGCCAAATCTCTCTTTAACAAGAGGAGACCAGTGCCCAGATTATTGTCCCATAATTTGGTTGATGACGAATTAGTCGATAATCTTTAGAGCTGACTAGGCAACATGAGCGATCACGCCTCATAGAAACCTATTTTCCAATTATAGCTTCTCAATCGATTTTTGAATGATTTCCGTAGATTTATTGTTCGTTTGTTTCCAGTGTTTTGTAAACAATTAACAGCGGCAACAACAATGAAGTGCGTCACACTTAAACTACCGGTAGAATTGCGTTCTGTTCAACGATTTGATACACACCAGAACGTGCTATACTATGTGGAGATGATTACACGACAAGTGCGATGGTATCTTAAAGAACCTGTTAGGTTCAACCTCTGGTTTTCAATTTTAACATACGGTCATATTACAAAAAAAACTTCCTTTGAATTCCAACGTACGCGTCATCTCTTATTTTGAATAGTTGTTGAAGTTTGGATTTTAAGAGGTCATTAGGGGTCTTGGGATTGTGCCAGAAACATCCAGTGTTAAAAAAAGACGTTGCAAATACATCTAAGACAACATTCACGATAATAAATCGCACAATAATGAAAAACTGAAAGTACTAGGGAACCATAAATGCGTGCTTTCACAGCAGGATGGCGATCAAAATATGACATGATCAAAAAGCCGAAATAAAGTCCAAATGTATTTGTGATAGCCTAATGTTGCGACTATTAGTAGAAGGCTAAATTGCACTTAATTTCGAAAATATAATATTTTAGTTTGAGCATGTGATAAATCAGCAGTGGACGAATATAGGCTGATGATGATGATGATGTGATATTCATATATTTATCGCGGGTAAACGGTGAAGGAAAACATCGTGAGGAAATTGCATGTCTGAGAATTTTTCTCGATGGCGTATAAAGTCTCCACTAGGCTAGCATGGTGGTCTATAACAAATATCTATCAAATGGACACCTGTGCCCATCAGTGGGACAATGGGTTGACTATGAAAGTCCCACAGATCATGGTTTCTTTTAAACTGTTGGTCCCTATAGTACCTAAGAGTTACATCTCATATATTAACTAAAATTATTCCTATCATAAAAAATAGAGGAGCTCATCATTGTTCTTTGGTCCTTGGTAGTATTTAAGGGTCTATCATAATTATACATAGTAGTTTATTACCACAGACCTGTCTGACACGAACGTTCCTCCTGCCCTTAATTTGGAACAGCCGTTTTTCAGCTCCCGCGTTGATTGTCACGTGGTGAAAGCCCGACGCGTGCCCTCCGTCCAAATATCTGATGGCTAGCGAACAAAATACAGGTTATAAAATTTTTTTTTACTAACGTTCGTATACCGCTGTTTTTTCTAAATATAAATGCCAGGCTTTGGGGTTTTTGGTAGCTACAAGATTTGTGACTATTTTCTACAGGTTTTGGTTTTAAAACTGACTCTAGCACTTTCGATGACCCTCGAAGTACGTGGGTATGTTTTTACACTATTTGACGCGCTTATAAGAAGGTTAAAAATGAAACCTAGGTCATGTCTCCGTAAAAAATATAAAATTTAAAAAACCCCCGACAAATTTTGTGGCGGTTTTAATGGACCGATTTCCTTCAATCATAGCTAAGAACACTCCCGACTCACTTTCAAACAAAAAAATAACAAAATCAAAATCGGTTCATTCGTTCGGCAGCTACAAATGCTACGATGCCACTGACAGACACATACACACACACACGTCAAACTTATGACACCCGTCGTTTTTGCGTCAGGGGTTAAAAAAGAATTTGGGCGCATTATGTATGACTGACCAGTCTTAACTGACAGCACCCGTTCACGAGCATGACGTGTGTATCAGCGTCGCGCTACTCAACCAGGTGATAAGGGGACAAACGAGCAGGCGGCTCACCTGATGGTAAATGATCATCGCCGCCCATGGATATTTGCAATACCAGAGGCTTGCATATGTGTTGCCAACCCCTGCAGAAACCGTTTAGGTTTCCTAAAATAGGGAATTACTAAACTGACAGCAAACGGAATGCCCATGCTGTCAGAATAGTCACTCCCCCAACGAGCTCTGGTAACCTTACTCACTCACAGAAAAACAATTATTGTTGATTCACTGCGGTCTTATGTAAATTTTATCATTTACCTGGCTGGAAGTAATCCAAGAACTGCTTGGACTCATAACCCTGGACTTCTCGGTGCTGTATAGCGGATCCATTGAACTGTGCATCGTCCATGTTGACTGTCAGGACGGCTGCGGAGCCCGCCTCGTCCTGAGAGGTCTTGGAGCCGAGCCAGAAGTGGATGTCCCACGCCAGGCGAGACTCGTCATCTCCTGTCGTCTAAAAATGAAGAAGCTGTTCAAGTACTGGGCGCAGTTCTTCGCTCAAAAAGAAAAATATCCATCTTATAAAAATCTCGTGTCACGGTGTTTGTCGCTGAACTCCTCCGAAACGGCTAGATAGGTTATTATGAAATTTTGTATGTATATTTGTTAGGTCTGAGAATCGGTCGTAGGCTATTTTTACTCCCCTAGGTGGTAAGGATGTCCCCACCAAACATTTTTCTTTAATTTTTTTGATAAAACATATTTTTGATTTTTTTATATGATTTGGCATTAAAAAATATTTACAACGCAAAATTTTCTTTTCTAACTTAACTTACGGGGTTAGCTAGTAAATAAAAAAAATAATATAATAAATGCGATAGCGTGTCTGGCTGTCTGTAACCTCTTCACGATTAAACTATTTAACCGATTTAAATCAAATATGAATGAATATAGTTTGAGTCCCAGGGACCATAATAATAACTGTTTTTTTTACCACAATAGTGGAAAACGGCCCTGATGGCAAGCGGTTACCGTAGCCTATAGACGTTTGGAATACCAGAGCTCTCAGTCGCGCTTTACCGGCCCTGTAGAAACCGTTCACTGACAGCAAACGGAATTCCCATGCTGTCACATGTAATAGTCACTCCCCCAACGAGCTCTGGTAACCTTATTCCAAAGACTATAAAACCACTTGACTGCTCATACAGGGCGACCGATGCTCGCGAACTATTAGCATTCTAGTGCCAATGTTAGTCCGCGGTACTGGCGGCCATTTTAGTATCGACCAAATGTTAGATCCGTGTGCACGTGATATTAATCGAGATTTGTAAAAACGTATCCGTTCAAAAATACGACATTATGCCTTCCTGTTCTAGTAGGTGTTTTGTTAAATTATCTAAGATATCAAATTATAAAAAATATGGCATTACTTTTCATCAGTAAGTACAGTTTTAATCAATATTATTTCTAATGCAGAGCTCAAGTTAAACTGGTTGTAAACGTAAACATGCAACATGCCTCTCTTTCTATCTTGAGATATTTGGCTATACTTTCGTCTCTTTCTTTACACATAGTTCCGTAACAACTTTTTCTTGTAGATATCGATTATAATATCGATAAAATGTAAATTAATGTTTATAATGGATAATATTTAATTGTCATTTATTCGTTTCTCGATGGTCCCGGAATACAAAGAACAGCGGCTAAATGTTGTTCAAAGGGAAAATTGGTTTCCAACAAAATATGCCGTTGTTTTTTTCCGACACTTTATATCTTACTGCTCTGAATCTTTAAAAAATAGACGACGTTTATTTTTATTTTTTATAAAATGCAACCATCAAAATATAATACGGATGACTTAATTCGATCGGTTCTTAAACCATTATACATAAGAAGTTTTTGATTTTATCGATATCGATTATTGTCGAAAAATTTAGTAATCCCGCACTATGAGAGGCGCTATCGTCCTTATATTGTTGCATTAGCAAATCACAACCACGCATTTTTATTCGTCCCCCGGCCCGCAGTGGTGAGTCGTGAGCCTAAACAAAATTCGTACATTGGCTCTCAAGTGGTTAGATACTCGTTGCCTTATTCACTTACAGAAACACAACATACATTTCTACTCTTGTATACCATACAGTAGAATGACACAGTCCACACGAGTTAAGTTTTTGTTGATTATTGACCGCAAACTACCTCTTAAATACAGGTATAATCCTAGCTTAAGAGGTAGGGTATTATTCTTGTACAGAATTTGCAACATAAACTGTAAATGTTATTCTAAACCAAATATCAAACTTAACTACTGTTGATTCAACGCGGTCTTCTGTAAGGCGGAGGTACTTCTCCAGTCGGGCAAAACATCTCGCTATGCCCTAGCTCTCTACAACCTGAATTATTGATACACGAACATAGTAGACACGAGAAAGAGAATCAAATATGTAGTTTATTGTTAATACTTACGCTAAGAACAATGTATGAATCTCCGGAGTAGAATTTACCATGGTGAGAAGTTGGCACTGGAACGGGTTCAAAATCCTGAAACAATTGACAGGTAGGTAATTGTCGCAGTTAAAATATAATATATGTATTTTGGAGCTGTGGTAGCCTAGTGGTGAGACCAGGGGACTGCGATGACTAAGGTCTTGAGTTCAACCCAAGGCTAACCCAACCACTGACTTTTGGAAAGTTATGCGCGTATTTATCACGTGCTGAAACCTGCGATTGAGAGATATTCTCAATGGCGTGTCAAGTCTGCCAACCCGCAGTAGGCTAGCATGGTGGACTATAGCCTAATCCTTCTCAAATGAGAGGAAGCCCGTGCCCAGCAGTGGGACGTTAATGGGTGATGATGATGATGTATTTTGGAGGGTCTAAAAATAAGCTATATAGCAGATATAGTAGATAGCAAACGGAATTTCAATGCTGTCAGAATAGTCACTCCCCCTAATATATTATCTTGAAAACAGATTATTGTATTAATTTATGTGATATTTTGTATTTTCCTGATTACCATATATGGCTTTAATTAAAATATAATGAGCATTTATTTAATTAGCTGAAATATCTACTGATTGGGAAACTATATTATAAATATATAAATAATCATTACCTAATCATTAAAACTAATTTGTGTGTATTTATAAATAAAATAAAATAAATAAATAAATAAGTTATTTTTTAACCGACTTCAAAAAGGAGGAGGTTCTCAATTCGTCGGAATCTTTTTTTTTTTATGTATGTTCACGAATTACTTCAAAACGCCTGGATCGATTTGCAAATATTTTTTTTGTTTAAATGGGTATACTTCACAGATGGTCCCATTGTAACCACATCACGATCTGATGATGGGATCCCAGGGAAATCGAGGGCAACCCTCAAATTTTATAGGCAATTATCACGTTTTGAATATATTTACTAAAATTGTTCCAGTATTTGTGTCTGATAATCATCATTTGAGGTTGATGAGCTGATGATGGAAGGTAGTACTCCTCAACAGTTAAGATTTAAAAGAAAATTCTTTCAGTTATAGGCATTTATTACATTTACATGTATTCCCCAAAGCTGTTCAAGTATTTGCATCTGAAAATCAACTTCTCATGTAATGATCTGATGATGGAAGGTACAACTCCTCAACGGTTAGGAGTTGAAGGGAAAATCTTTCATAATTATAAGTATATATGGATCGATAGTTGTATTCTTTCAGGCTATTAGATTGACCTGATATGAAAAGTTTAATATATGTATACAACACTAAAAAGAATAAAATAAATTAACTTTAAAAAAAAAGAAAAACCAACTTCAAAAACTAAAAAGCAAAAAATAACTTCATACAGTTTTACCTTTTTTTTTAGTTTTAAAGGTATGAAGTCGGTGCCGATGATGTGGTGGTTTTAATCACCCTGCTCAAGGTCACTCGTGGTGAGTGTACTTACTATTACGTTTGGCTTGGGGTTATCAATTCGACTGTTTTTTTTCTTTTCTTCCGTCTTCATACCCTTAAAACTAAAAAGAAGTTAAAACTGTATTAAGTTATTTTTAACGTTTTAGTTTTTTTTTAAGAAGTTTGAATATCAGGAACATTTAATTCTTATTACAATATGTCAGACTTCCCATATAATAGCTATTTATGATATAAAGCTAATTATAGTTCATAAAGGTAGTATAGTACATAACTCAAATAGTATAATAGTATATAACTCAAATTATGCATTATAAAAATGCAAAATAATGGTCAATCTTGAAATAAAACTACTTTTTACGGATTTTATCGAGGTATATTTGATATTATTATCCTTTACAGCATCCATGGTCACATCATGCTCATGGTCGTCAGTCTGCCCGTGACCATGGATGCTGTAAAGGATCCGAAACGTCGGGTTAAAATAATATCAAATATACCGCGATAAAATCCGTAAAAAGTAGTTTTATTTCAAGTTCTAATATTCGCGTAAGTGTACGAAATCAATAATGGTCAACCTTATTATCTCTTGGTTAAGCGAACATTCGCCAAAAAATATCTAATATTCTATTTATATCTGTAATCGGAGCAGGAAAAAGGAAATATACGTCACATCATGTTATACCTACAGCTTTAAATATACATAATAATATATATTACATAACATTTATTATTTATAAATAATTTTGTATATTGTATTTCCTCATCATTATCGAACATTTACAGTCCCACTGCTGGGCACAGGTCTCCTCTCATTTGAAAGGGATTAGGCTATAGTCCACCACGCTAGCCTACTGCGGGTTGGCAGACTTCACATGCCATCAAGAATATCTCTCAAGCATGCAGGTTTCCTCACCATGTTTTCCTTCACCGTTTGAGTAAGTGTATGATGAGCGTAACATTGAAAAGTGAGTGGTGTGTGCCTTGGGTTTGTACTCGAGACTTTTGACATCGCAGTCCATTGGTCACCACTAGAAATCTATCCTCAACATAATTTAATAAACGAACAGACAGAACTGTGTTGCTGAGGAGTTTGTTTGTTTGTTGTTTCTTCTTCCCAGCAAAAACACTAGGAAGCGGTGAACGGCGGGCGTTTTTAGGGGCTGTTTCTAATGTCGACGTTCATAGAGAGTAATTAATTTTATTACATTTTGTTAATAGTGATAATGGAGCAAACGAGCAGGAGGCTCATTTGATGGTAAGTGATCAACGCCGCCTATGGACATTTGCAGCACCAGAGGCTTGCAAATGTATTGCCAAACCCCGTAGAAACCGTTTAAGTTTCTTAAAATAGGGAGTTACTAAACTGACAGCAAAAAGGAGTTCCCGTGCTGTCAGAATAGTCACTCCTCTAACGAGCTCTGGCAACCTTACTCACTCGCAGAGAAAATCTCGATCTTTTGTAAGGCGGAGGGAGGTACTTCCTCTGTCGAGCAGCGTAATTTGAGCGAGGATTTTCGCTCAATCTCAATATCTCTACAAAAATATGGCTTACTTTGAATAATTTATATTTTGACTTTGACTTTGATAACTAGGGAAAAAGAGAATAAAACCCGTTCACTATGATTGAGTCTATAGTGTTACAGTAGATTAACTGGTGTGACATACTCGACCGTATCTAAGGTGTTTGTTTAGTTGATAGCATTGTAAACAAACAAATACCGATCGTATAAAGTATGCGTTAGCTACACGCGAGACAAGAGAGGTTATAATTAAAGAGGTTACTATAGATTCTTACATACATACACTCACGCCTTTTTCCCATGGGGATAGGCAGAAACTACAAAATGCCACGCGCTACGGTCCCTGCATACCACTTTTGCCTCGTCCACATTCATACATCTCGTCATGCACGCGCGCCGGTTATGAGTACTGCGTATCTGACCTTTTTGAAGGAGTTCACCAATTAGGTCGGTGTATGTCCTTCTAGGGCGCCCCCTCCCGGCCTATCCACTGTCATCCACCTTATAAATTCCTTTCGTCAATCGCCTATCATTCATCCTTTCAACATGCCCAAACCATCTCAGTACATTCTTCTCAACTTTTGTCACTGCGTCGTCGATTCTTACTACAGCGAAATATGATAACGCATATTTTCTCTCAGATATAATTTGCAAACTATCAAACATATTATCGCGTTTACTTTGTCATAGTCTCACACAGTCCCACATTCGTTCAACAATAAAGAATGCAAAGTCAAGAACATTTCTAAAAAAATTGTCGTTAAAATCTAGAAATAGATGATAAAAATAATATTGTAGACACTCGCCATCTGCCTACTGCATAAAGATGTATTATTTTTATTTTTACTAGCGACTTACATTTTTATGTATGTGATAAAAGAGCTTTTATGCAAATGTTTATTGTCTATACTTAGGGACTATTTTTAATTTTATGCTTTCTAACATCCATCCGTACTTCTAAATTAATATTATAAATGCGAAAGTGTGTCTGTCTGTCTGTAACCTCTTCTCGCTTTAACCGCTGAACCGATTTAGATGGAAGCATGGACATAGTTTGAAGGACAAAGATTGGGTTTTGTCTCGCAATTCGGAAGTTTCTTAAAAAAGGAGGGCTAGCAAACTGATAAAAAGCAGATTAGATAAATTTTCTAATTCTACGCAGATGCAATCGCGGGCAAAAACTAGTTATATATTGATTTCGTACACTTACGCGAATATTAGACATTGAAATAAAACTACTTTTTACGGATTTTATGGCGGTATATCTAGTCTGCCCGTGACCATGGATCCTGTAAAGGATCCGAAACGTCGAGTTAAAATAATAATATCAAATATACCGCGAATAAATCCGTAAAAAGTATTTTTATTTCAATGTCTAATTTTCTTAATGTTTTAAAGTTGTATTTAAGTAACAAATAAATATCACAAAACTGCCGATTTCACAGTAATAATATCTGTTTGCCAATAAAAATTCAGTCAACATTTTTCCTCATCATTTATTTAAACCGATTTAATATGCTCTAATAAAGTTCATATTCATTTTTATTTTTAAATAGTATGTGTGAAAAAATACGAATTAAAAACGTCACGAATTAAAAATCCAAGAATATTCCACCTATTTTCTAAGTTTGATAAAAATAGCAGACAGAAAAAAGTGTTATGTAAGTTTATAAATATAATTTTATTAGCGGCAGTCTGTTCATCCGGCATAAAAATAATTTTACATCGGTCGCGGAGGCCCGAAGGGCTTCCACATCGTATGATAACCTGGCAACCCCCGCATAATGAATTCATTAAATTTTAAAAATGCTGTGGTAGCCTTATAGCCTAGTGGTGTCAAGTGGAGTGACCGGTTGACTGAGATGTCAAAGGTTTCGAGTTCAAACCCAAGGAACCACTGACTATTCAGAAGTTATGTGCGTATTTATCACATGCTCAAAAGGTGAAGGAAAACATCGTGAGGAAACCTGCATGCTTGAGAGATATTCTCGATGGCGTGTGAAGGCGTGTATTCTCGGTGGCGTGGTGGACTATAGCCTAATCCCTCTCAAATGTGAGGAGACTGCCCAGCAGTGGGACAATTATGGGTTGATGATGAATGTTTGTCTGTCTGATAACTTTCACGCTTTAACCGTTGAACCGCTTTAGTTGAAATTTGGTGTGGAGATAGTTTGAGTCCCGGGGAAAGACATAGATATTTTGAAGTTTCTTTCTTTCGTAGAAGAAGGAAGGTAAAAAATAAATAAGAAGATTGCTGAGACAGCAGATTGGGAGTTTGTTGCTCTCCTCTTATTCCCAACAAAAACATTAAGGAAGCGGTGAACGGCGGACCTTTTGGTGTCTGTCTTTATGAATTACAAAACCAGTCTGGTAGTTTTACACGTGTAAATGAATATTAATTTTTTCAATTCCATCCAGTAGTTCCTGAGATTTGCGCGGTCAAACAAACAATCAAATAAACTCTTCAGCTTTATAATATTATTATAAATAAGTTCTCAGCAACTCTGTGTACTATTTATATAGCCATAAATCAATCGAGAAGTAAATGTACCAGCGACAATAAAGTGTCTATCATTTCCACGAAAATAACTTTTATTATTAACTAGTAGATCGGCGCTACTTCGTCTGCTTTACATTATTTATATGCAAATATTACCTAGTGGGTAAAATTTGCATATAGGTAAAATTTGCACATAGATATCACAGATAACCACCTCCTAGGAGGTTATCTGTGATGTGTATGGATTAGGGTTTTTCTGCCGCTGACGGTAGCGAATGCCGGTTAGGTATGACTAAGCCTAAAAGCTAGGTCTTTATATGGGAAGAACGTACCTCAATCCTCCAGACTTCTAGCCCTGCCTTCTTGCCAGCGCTCGCAAAAGCTGGATGTACTTCTGGCATTATCTGTTGAACAAAGAAACACTTATAATCAGAGCTGTATTATGGCAACTGGATGCCAGAAGCAACCTTGGGCAGTGGTGTTAAAAAAAATATCTCTTTCCACATAAATTACTAAAACATAACAGTACAACATTGATTTCTTACACTTACGCGAATATTAGACATTGAAATAAAACTACTTATGGATTTTATCGCGGTATATTTATTGATATTATTTTAACCCGACGTTTCGGATCCTTTACAGCATCCGTGGTCACGGGCAGACTGAGGTGTTGGTCGTCTTGAAGTTATAATTACTAACAGATACCCTACATTCTTAATTAATTATTATTGACAATCCGATTTACACCGAACGAGAAACGAAACGTCGGGTTAAAATAATATTAATAACTAGCTGACCCAGCAAACGTTGTTTTGCCACATTATAGGGGTTGGTGGACAACCCTAGCGTAACACAAGTGTCGTTGCTTACCACGGAACTAGATGGCGCTGTGTAATAATGTCTGGAAATATTTATTGATTTATAATGTCATTTTTTCTTTGTGGTCGTCAGGAAATTCTGGCGCCACTCGTAAAAGCAAAACTTAACATAGCAACTAGAATATAAAAAAACTACAAAATAAAACACGGAACCTAGATTTTCTACAATCGAAACAGACAAAAAATATATCGCTGCCGTGTGAAACAGACAACAATATTTTGCACATACGAGCGAGCGAGATGCAAAACGCAATTTAAACTTAGCATCCTTGAGCACAGATGTAATCTGCGTTAGAGAAAAAGGAAAAAAGATATTACAGCTTTTAATCAAGTCTCTTTGTTTTTCCGACCGGTTGTGCAAGTTTTTTTCTTGAAATAACATCACGACTATGACCGTAGGGGGTAGGCAGTGGTACTAATGTTAGTCACACAGTTTGAAGGTAAGTTTTTAAAAGAGAGACCCGTGCCTTATGATAATGATTGATTCAAAACTGTATTAATAACAGCCATTTGATAAACTGAGTACTGATTAGATTCATTGTAATATTGTATAGAATCATTAAATTAATTAACAGACAGAACTGTGTTGCTGGGGAGTTTGTTGCGCCGCTTCTTCTTTCCAGCAAAACACTAGGAAGCGGTGAAGGGCGGGCGTTTTTCGGGGCTGTCATTATTTTCGACGTTCAAAAAGAACCAATTAAATTTGGCCTACTTTGACTAAATTATATTTTGATTTTGATTATGATAGCCTAATTAAAACACATACCATCACGCCTCTCGTACCCGAAGGGTTAGGCAGAGATAAATAATGTTTGATATAAAAACTTGCCGTCAACGAGACACGAAACAAAACTCCGAGCTGCTACTGAGAATTTTGTAGAAAAACCCAATAACACTTTGCTCGGCCTCTGTATCGAACCCAAGACCTCTTTGACAGTCGCACTTACATTCACGGCACGTAGGTAACTTGGCAAAAGATTTTTTTAGTCGGGTAAGTTTGCGCATATAAAATGCAAAACTAGAGCCGTGGTAGCCTACCGATGTGATCAGTGGACTGAGACGTCAGAGGTCTCGAGTTCAAACCCAAGGCACGCAGCACTGACCTTTTGGAAGTTGTGTGCGTATTTATCACATGCTCAAACGGTGAAGGAATACATCGTGAGGAATCCTGCATGCTTGAGAGATTTGTCTCGATGGCATGTGAAGTCTGCCAACCCGCAGTAGGCTAGCGTGGTGGATTATAGCCTAATCCCTCTCAATTGAGAGGAGACTCGTGCCCAGCAGTGGGACATTAATGGGTCGATGATGATGATGATGATGATGACATGCGCGACCATCCCTCATTACAAAATTTCTTACTTTCTTTCTTACGTTCCGCGATCTGTACGACCGCTAGTCTAAAACGAGTACGTATTTAAGCAATATTGTACCTACATATAAAAATTACACTATACAATTTTATCACACGCTCAAACGGTGAAGGAAAACATCGTGAGGAAACCTGCATGCTTGAGAGATTTTCTTGATAGCATGTGAAGTCTAATGAACAATAATAGTATAAAACCGAACGGATATCATTGTTTAAACTAATTCCAAAACAATATATATTATATATGGCACAATAAATTACATATTACATACACGCTCGACCCAATTAGTCCAGCGGTAGTCAACTGTCTTCTGTGCCCGGGTTTCGAATCCCGGTAGGGACATATGTTTGTGTGATGAGCATCAACATTTGTATCGGGGTCACATGGATGTATCTATGTGTAATATGTATGTACAACAAAAAAAGTATTTATGTAGTGTATCAATCAACTCGTATCCGTAACACGAGCCTCGTTGCTTAGCTCGGAACTAGATGGCGCTGTGTGTCACAATGTCAAGGAATATTTATTTCTTTAACTTATTTATTTATTTAATTCACGCCTTTTTCCCATTGGGGTAGGCAGAAACTACAGCATGCTATGAGCTACGATCCCTGTACTACTTAGGCATATATGGTACAGTATCTACAAACTATACTGTGCCCAATCCATAGGTGTACTTCCCTCTCAAATGAGAGGAGATCCCTGCCCAACAGTGAGACAATAATTGAGTCGATGACAACTCTTCAATAGCTTGTTTTTTTGTTCAGCTGACTTTTTTAGGGTTCCATACCCAAAGGGTAAAAACGGGACCCTATTACTATGACTTCGCTGTCTGTCCGTCCGTCTGTCTGTCTGTCACCAGGCTGAACCTCAGGAACCGCGATAGCTAGATAGTTGACATTTTAAGAAATTGATGTATTTCTGTTGCCGCTATAACAAACAACAAATGGGTACTAAAAATAATAAAAAATAAATATTTAAGGTGGGTCAAAAATGGGAAAAAAATCACGTTTGCTGTATTAGAATACAGCAAACGTGATTTTTTTGCCGATTTTTGCGCTGTATTAATAACGGCGACGGATAGCCGGTAAATTGGACGGAACCCTTCGTGCGCGAGTCCGATTCGCACTTGCCCGGTTTTCTAATTCAGTCACCCATTATTATCGGAGGCGTGATTAAAATCATTCACACACCACTGACTGTGCACCGGTGTGTGTAACTGTGTCTAATTAAAAACACACATTTACGAACACAGAATGATTTATTTCATGTGAAAATAACGTACATACTGTGACGATGCGTAGAACTGTTGATTGTTATTGTATAGTCTATGTCTTGATATCTATTTATATAGAACTAACTGACCCAGCAAACGTTGTTTTGTCACATTATAGGGGTTGGTGGTAGAAGAGTGAAAATTTAGGGTTATAAGATTTTTTTATGCCAAATCATAAAAAAAATACAAAACAATGTTTTGTCAAAAAAAAAATTAAAAAAACTGGTGCGGGACATCCTTATCACCTAGGAGTATAAAATAGCCTACGACCGATTCTCAGACCTACCAAATATACGTATAAAATTTCATAATAATCCGTCTAGTCGTTTCGGAGGAGTTCAGCGAAAAACACCGTGACATAAATTAAAATAATACATTAAGAATAATTTACGCAAATCAAAGTAATTTGATTGATCTAATTGAAGAGTTAATTGAATTGATTGAGTGTTGACATCCATATTCATACTTATTTAATATTATAAATGCGAAAGTGCGTCTGTCTGTTTGTCTGTTACCTTACCATGAACCAATTTAGATGAAATTTGGTATGGAGATAGTTTGAGTCCCGGGTAAGGACATAGGATATATTTTGTCCCGTAAATCATCCCTTAAAAGGGCAAAAAGGGGGTACAAGTCTGAAAAGATGTATAGCAATGAATGAGCAAATTGATAATATTAGCAGATTGGATACAATTTGCTGGGGAGTTTGTTGCGCCGCTTCATCTTCCCAGCAAAAACACTAGGAAGCGGTGAAGGGCGGGCGTTTTTGGGGGCTGTCTTTGTTGTCGACGTTCAAAAAGAGCCAATTAAATTTGGCCTACTTTGAATAAATTATATTTTGACTTTGACTTTAATTAATATTTCTACGCAGACGAAATCGCGGATAAAAGCTACTCAGGAATAAATTATACGCAAATCAGTTATTTGTTTTAAATGGAAGAGATAATTGATTGATTGAGTGTTGACATATTTTAATATATTTTGGGACATCGCTAATTTAGTCACTTATGATAAATATACCCATATTTTTTATACCACAATGGTGGCAAATAAAACTGCGACGTGGATGAATCTAAATATATATAACTCAAAAGTGACTGACTGACTGACATTGTGATCTATCAACGCACAGCCCAAACCACTGGACGGATCGGGCTGAAATTTGGCATGCAGGTAGATGTTATGACGTAGGCATTCGCTAAGAAAGGATTTTGATTAATTCTACCCCCAAGGGGATAAAATAGGGGATGAAAGTTTGTATGAAAAATATACCTAGGTAATTAATAATAATACTTCTTGCAAAAGCTAGTTTAATATATTTTGGGACATCGCTATTTTAGACACTTTTTCTTTCTTATATATAAAAATCTTGATGTATTATTATGAAATTCTGTATGTATATTTGGTAAGTATGAGAATCGGTCGTATGCTATTTTTCACACCCCTAGATGTTAAGGATATCCCTCACCAGTTTTTTTTTTTTTTTCAATTTTTTTTTTATTTTATTATGATTTGGCATTGAAAAATACTTATAACCCAAAATTTTCACTTTCTACCAACAACTCCTATAATTTGGCAAAACAACGTTTGCTGGGTCATAGTAGGATATATTTTTTTTATACCACAAACAAACAAAACTGCGACCTGAATGAATAAATATATACCTATATATGAACATTTTTTCGTTAAATTGCACGCGGGCCAAGTCGCGGGAACCAGCTAATACATACCTACTATGCTAATATTTCGTCTGAACTCGTGAAGAAGCGAAGAGTCTGTGTTATTCCATTAATCAGCGAGACGATGACGTCACTCCGTTGTCGTCACGGTTGCTAGGCAACCGTCACAACGGATAACAATCACGTTTGGACCTTGACTTTAAAACGTAAATTATAACAATGAGTCGTTTAGTTAATATTATTTAACTAAAAGACATTTCAATTAACATTAACATACATACCATCACGCCTGTCGTCCCCAAAAGGTTAGGCAGAGTGTACCTATGTATAAACATAGGTACATCCGTTATGTCACAATAATTATGATTATTTATAGTCAATTAAACTATAAATTATCTTCACTAACAACTAGGCTACAAGGAAAAATCCTAGACATGACATTTTAAATCTATTATCTAGGTTTTTTTTAGATGGTAAGTGATCACCGCCGCCCATGGACATTTGCAATACCAGAAGGCTTGCATATGTCAAAGTCAAAGGTCAAAATATCATTTATTCAAAGTAGGCCAAATTTAAATGGCTCTTTTTGAACGTCGACAATAAAGACAGCCCCCAAAAACGCCCGCCCTTCACCGCTTCCTAGTGTTTTTGCTGGGAAGAAGAAGCGGCGCAACAAACTCCCCAGCACTACTATGCGTTGCCAACCCCTACAGAAACCGTTTAGGTTTCTTAAAATAGGGAATCACTTAACTGAAAGCAAATGGAATGCCCATGCTGTCAGAATAGTCACCTCTGGTAACCTTACTTAGTTTCACTACGTGATCGAATCAGAAATGAGGAGATCCGTAGAAGAACCCGGGTCGCTGACATAGCCCGAAGAATCGTCCCGGTATCCAAAAAAAATAAAAATGTTAGAACTGGGCCACATTAAAATAGGACCACCCGGGAAGCACTAGCTTTCAAATAAAAAAAGAATCATCAAATCAGTTCACCCAGGCGAAAGTTATGAGGTAATAAACATAAAACCAAAAAAATACAGTCGAATTGATAACCTCCTCCTTTTTTGAAGTCGGTTAATAATAGAGGTAGGTCCTACCTCATCATACACAGATTTTGCCCCCTCCTGCAAATCCTGGGGGCAAAATCTGTGTATTTTACACAGGGTCGGTTAAGCGCGAGCGACACCTCTGGTGTTGCAAACGTCTGTAGGCTACGGTAACCGCTTAACATCTGGCGGGCCGCAAGTTTCTTTGCCACCCTTTTGGTATAAAAAAAACTAAAAAACCGGCCAAGTGCGAGTCAGACTCGCGCACGAAGGGTTCCGTACCATTGACTAGGTAAACAACAGTAGGTACACAAATTAGGCAAAAAATTGCGATTTTTGTTTGGGAGACCCCATTAAACATTTATTTTATTTTATTTTTTACAACTGAGTATTTAGTGAATATTTCAAGTGCCTACCTTTTGCCATTATTAATATCGAGCAAAAAAGGGCATAAAATAGCGTTTGTTGTATGGGAGCTCCCTTAAATATTTATTTTATTTTGTTTTTAGTCATATTTGTTGTTAGAAATACATAATTTGTGATAATTTAACTGTTTAGCTATCGCGGTTCTTGAAATACAACCTGGTGACAGACAGACGGACGGACAGACAGCGAAGTCTTATTATTAGGGCCCCATTTGACCCTTTGGGTACGGAATCCTAAAAGCAGTCAGTCAAGACAAGTCATTCTATATAAATATATATCAAGACACAGACATGCCGATGGAGCAGACAAGTGTTAGAGTCGAGACCGCGATCGGGCAAACGTAGTGTAGGACGACCTGCGACACGATGGACCGACGATTTGAAGAAGGTGGCTGGTAGCGGATGGATGCGAGCTGCCCAAGACCGGGATGGTTGGCGCTCTTTGGGGGAGGCCTACGTTCAGCAGTGGACGGCTATAGGCTGATAATGAAGACACAGACTATACAATAACAATCAACAGTTCTACGCATCGTCACAGTATGTACGTTATTTTCACATGAAATAAATCATTCTGTGTACGTAAATGTGTGTTTTTAATTAGACACAGTTATACACACCGGTGTACAGTGAGTGATGTTTGTGTGTTAGTCACGCCATCGATAATAGTGGGTGACTGAAATAAAAAGATGGCTGAAAAACTAAAAACAAACACGATTGAAGAGTTGTTATAAAAAATAAACTACATAATAAATGTAGATTATGAAGTCTGCCAAAATCATTTTTATTAAGCTTTTTTTCAATTTTATCTATCATTTTGTTATCACATTCTAAATTAGTTTTTATTGGTTTCTTTGGAAAATAATTATTTCAATACAAATTTCACATCGAACTGCACTATTCTCTGATATTGGTATGAAAAAACATTGTATTACTCGTATTGTCAAATACAGCAAAATTTTGTACTTTTATTTTATTATCTATGGAATGTCTCGCCGGTTCTTCTCCATAACACCTAGATACTTATTGTAACCGAGAGATTTCCTTGATGGCGTGTGATGTCTGCCAAACCAGGGTTTGCTAGCATGATGGACTAAGCCTAATTAAATAGATAAATATTTCCGGACATTATGACACAGCGCCATCTAGTTGCCGAGCTAAGCAACGAGGCTTGTGTTACGGATACTAGTTGGTTCATCATCATCATCATCAACCCATTAGCGTCCCACTACTGGGCATGGGTCTCCTCTCATTGGAGAGGGATTAGGCTATACTCCACCACGCTAGCCTACTGCGGGTTGGCAGACTTCACACGCCATCAAGACAAATCTCTCAAGCATGCAGATTTCCTCACGATGATTTCCTTCACCGTTTGAGCATGTGACAAATACGCGCACATAACTTCCGTAAAGTCAGTGGTGCGTGCCTTGGGTTCGAACTCGAAACCTTTGACGTCTCAGTCCACTGGTCACACCGCTAAGCTACCACAGCTAGTTGGTTGATATACTACATATATACTATTTTTTGTTGTAAATACAATCATACTATACACAGATACATCTATGACTCAGACACAAATGTTGATGCTCATCACACACATAGCACAGAAGGCAGCGTTAGCCTACCCCTGGGCTGATCACGTCCGATTCCTCTCAAATTGCGTTGATGATGATGATGATAAAAGAATCTATAGTAACCTCTTTAATTATAACCTCTTTAGTCTCGCGTGTAGCTGGCACATACTTTATACAATCGGTATTTGTTTGTTTACAATGCTTTCGTCATATTCTTGTTTAACAAACACCTCAGATACGGCCGAATGTGTCACACAAGTTAATCTACTGTAGTCTGTAACACTATAATATACTCTAAATCGTTGTAAACAAGGTTTTATTTTCAATATTCTATTCTTTCGTTCCTATTTTCTGGCTATGTTGAGGATAGGTTTTCTGTTTACCCATTTGCGGCCCCGGATATAGGGTATTGGGGGACTGGGGCAGGATTTCAGGGCCCCAAAATCATAATATCCTACCAATATATATTATAAATGTGAAAGTTTGTATGGATGTTTCTTACTCCTTCACGCAAAAACCGCTTAACAGATTTGCATGAAATTTAGCATACATACAGTTTATTACCTAGATTAACACATTCCTCCCTACCCAACAGAAAATGCTATTAACTTTAACAAGAAAAATTAAAGCACCCAGATTTGGGTGACGAGAGCCCTATAAATACATTGCAGACAGCCAGATTTGGGTGACGGGGGCCCTATAAAAATATTGCAGTCACCCAGATTTGGGTGACGTGGGCCCTATAAAACATTGCTGTCACCCAGATTTGGGTGATGGGGGCCCTACAAAAACATTGCTGTCGCCCAGATTTGGGTGACGGGGGCCCTATAAAAACATTGCTGTCACCCAGATTTGGGTGACGGGGGCCCTATAAAACATTGCAGTCACCCAGATTTGGGGGACGGGGGTCCTATAAAAACATTGCTGTCACCCAGATTTGGGTGACGGGGGCCCTATAAAAACATTGCTGTCACCCAGGTTTCGAAAACGTGGCGATAATAGTGTTATTAGCGTTCTTTCAGAGACACGGAAGTGGCTCAAGCTGTTATGGATCACCCATCCGAAGATTGACCGTGGCAATCGATGCTTAACGTTGCACCGTGAAAGCAAACAAAATCTCTAAGAAATAAATGTCTAAAATAACATAATTTTCTACAATGCTGAGGGTAAAATTAACGTTTCTAAAATTATGGAACTGACAAAAAAGTTTATTTAAAAAACTTACATATAAAATCCATTTAGGTACCTATTATTTTTACAAAAACAATGTAAAAAAAAAATATCTCTATTGAATTCAGTTCTTCTGATCTGCAGACTCATGAACATGCGAAATTACCTATAAACTCAAATATTTTAATTCAAGTAGGCCAATATTACAGGTAACTTTTTAACTTTCAAAATTAGTTGCACGGTTCCAAAAAGTAGGTCTTATGGAGAAGAACCGGCAAGAAACTCCATAGATAGAAACTCTTTTTTAAACAAAGTGAATAATGCAGTTTCATGTGAAACGCATGTATTTTCATATAAACTATAGTGTAAATAATAATTAATACTAGACAGAATAATAAAATTACTTTTAACGGATTTCATCGCAATATTATTTTAATTTTGACATTTCACTGTCACGGAACGACTAAATTCAACAAAACACCGCGAAAAAACCGGTAAAAAGTAGTTTTATTTCCATATCTAATATTCGCGTAAGTGTAAAAGATCAAAACACCAAGAAATCCTCATTTTAGATCTTCAAATTTCACGAATATAATGATCAAACACTCTTATGTTATAAAACCACCCGCTATTCTGTTATTATAATTGAAAATCACGAAAAAGTATATAGTTTCTGTAATATTTACAAGTATACATTATATTTATAAGCAAAATAAAAGTGCATACTAATTTGCAGATCAATCTGTCAACAGGAAGGGGTTAGAATTTCAATAACTAGATTTGAATCAAATAAATAAACAGGCGAAGCTAAATAAAACCGTTTAAAAAACGCACACATAGAATATCTAAATAGTTACACAGGTAAACACTGCCGTATAAATCACGAAAGAATAATAATACCCTTTTTATACGAAAAAAAATCAAGTTTAACCTTATTTATAACCAAAAATATTCACACAACAATTCATATTTACACTATTAATATTTATTTAAATGTCATTACCCGAACATACTCTATAAATAAATAAAAACTTACGTTTTATTTTATGTACAACTGACGTACAGTCTCCTCCAAGTCAGATTTCGTACTGAATTGTCGAAACGTATCATTCATTGACCGAGTTAGAGACCGAACGAACGATGCTGTGTTTGGTCTAGATAATAACGTTGTATGTGACAATCAGCTTCAAGGTCATTTTGGTTTTATTAGTAGATTTTATTCAATTTTTTTGTTATGATAATATTGATGTTATACGCTAATTAACTTGCTTAATAGTTATATTCATATTGTTAGCTGAAAACAATACAGCTTTAAACAAACTCGATGATTAAATAACTATTGTTCATTTATACTAAATAAATTATCCAATGTCATGGATGTTTCTATGTATAATATGTATGAATTTACGAAAAAAAGCATATGTAACACAAGCCTCGTTGCTAAGCTCGGAATTAGATAGCGCTGTAGCATATTGTAAAAAAAATATACTTATATCGTATTTTTTATATTTTGGACAAGCCTGCCGTGCTAAATCCTAACTCCTGTAAGCCAGAAATCCCAAAAATCATCGTGGCAACGAAGCTTGACGTGTTCCAGGGGAATCATTTAAACTGGTGTCTCCACACTGAAATGAAATAGTGGGAAAATAGAATGTTTTCTAGAGAGATAATTTATTACCTGGATCAATACATAGGCTTACATAGGCTATGTTTCATTTACATATCATGCGGGTAAAGCCGCGGTGCAAGCAAGTAACAAATAATAATTATAAAAAAACTTGAGAGGTGTCAAGGGACACCCGGATGGAACGAAGTTCCTTAATTAGTGAAGGAATTGTAATAAAATTGTATTTTTTTTTACAATAGCTCACTATAGCAAAAAGTGTCGTTACAACTTTTCGTCTTAATTTTTTCCGTCTAGCCCCTTTCGCAACGCGCGATAAGGAACTTCGTTCCAACATAACACACCATCACGCCTGTCGTCCCCGAAAGGTTAGGCAGAGGTGTACTAATGTACACCCATACACCGCCGGTATGTTTTATGTCTCATGATTATAATATAGGGCGAGGTTGTAGTTTTACAAACAACCAAACATCAAATATATTGACGACCTCTGTGGTCTAGGGGTTCGATTCCCACGGGACACAAATATTTATGTGATGAATACAAGCGTTTGTGTTCGTCTGGGTGTTTCCTATGTATTATAAGTATGTATTTACAAAAAAAAGTATATAAGTATTATATCCATTGTCTAGACAATGGATATAATACAAGCACATTATTAGTTTATGCTTAGTTACTAAGCAGAGCTTGTAAAATGTCGCAGAATATTTATTTATTATCAAAAATAAATTTATCCAGATATTAAGACAGCGCCATCTAGTTCCGTGGTAAGCAACGAGGCTTGTGTTACGGATACTAGTTGGTTGACATACTAAATATATCCTTGTTTTTGTAAATACCTACATATTATACATAGATACATCCATGACTCGGAAACAAATGTTGATGCTCATCACACAAACATTTGTCCCTACCGGGATTCGAACCCGGGACCCATAGCACAGAAGGCAGTTTTGACTACCGCTGGACTAATTGGGTCGTCAAAAAATCTCTCAAGCATGCAGGTTTCCTCACAATGTTTTCCTTCGCCTTTTGAGCTTGTGATAAATACGCATATAACTTCCGAAAAGTGGTGCGTGCGGTCTAACTCTAGACTTTTGTCTTTCATAGTCCATTGGTAACTCCACTGCGCTATCACAGGTCGGAGCGAAGCTTCATTATCACCATCACATCAACCGTTAGACGTCCACTGCTGGACATAGGTCTCCCGCAAGGACCGCCACGACGACCGATCATGCGCCGCCCGCATCCAGCGTGTTACAGCGACCTTCACCAGGTCGTCGGTCCACCTTGCCGGGGGCCTGCCCATGCTGCGTCTTCCAGTACGTGGTCGCCACTCTAGAACCTTCACCATCGAGATAGAGCAAAGCTTAATGTCTTATTATTGTGAAATCCACATGATTCACATTGCGTTTTAAAATAAATATACACATGTTGTAGGTTTTAGTAAGATGATCAGTACTTTGGGTTCTGGCGTGTCTCCAAATGTCAGTATCACATACTTGGAAATGTGTTTATCACGCTTTTCTTGTTATTATTGTGATTTGGGTATTTTCTTTTTAGAAGTCGCATTGTATGACTGTGCTCCACGGCGTCACTCGCGGGTTAATATAGGTACATAACGCCGTCCCCGGAGAATAAAAACCAACTGCAAAAACTAAAAAGCAAAAAATAACTTCATACAGTTTTACCTTTTTTTTAGTTTTAAAGGTATGAAGTCACTCAAATATTTGTCCCTATCGGGCTTCGAACCCGGGACCCATAGCACAGCAGGCAGCGTTAACTACCGCTGAGCTAAACGGGTCGTCAAAAATTTTAAGGAGTAATCGACGAAAACATGTTTTTTATTTTTCCTGAAAAGTTGCGTTATTGTAATTATCTTTTTATTCTCCGGGTACGGTGATAAGTAAAGAATGGTTGTATGGGGCTGAATTTCCCGGAATGCCGTTGGGGCTGAACGAAACACGTTTGCATTTAGTTTTGCTAAGAGCTTGAATATTTAAATTTCATTCTTCTTAGTTAAAAATAAATTAATATAAAAAAATAAACAAACCCTAAAAGTAAAAAACAAGTAAACTATTTTAAAAGTCGGGTACCCATTATTAGTAAGCCGGATTTTTTATGGGTCCCGACTGTTAAAACGGTTTACTTGATTTTTACTTTTTTCGCAGTCGGGTTTTTTGATTTCTATATTACTTTATTTGACACTTTTTAGTTAGGGTTAGTAACTTAAAAAGGATTTTATTTTCAAATACCTATTCACTGATACCCCGATTGACATAGTCCGTCGATGTTTTTTCCTTTTTTTCCATTTTTTTTTATAGCCTATGTCACTCCCGCTGTCAAAACAAATCTAACGACATCCCATATGTTAAAATCCATCATGCTGGCTGTAGGGCGTGCTAAAGAAACAGACATACAGACAATGCGACCCCATTAGTCCAGCGGTAGTTAACACTGCCTTCTGTGTTATGGGTCCCGGTTTCAAATCCCGATAGGGACAATAATGTTTGTGTGATGAGCATAAACATTTGTATCCGAGTCATGGATGTATCTAATATGTACGTATTCACCAAAAAAATGTATATTATATGTAGTATATCAAACAACTAGTATCCGTAACACAAGCCACGTTACTTAGTTCGGAACTAGATGGCGCTGTGTCATAATGTCCAGAAATATTTATTTATACATACATACAAACACACCTTCCGACGCAGTCGGGTAAAAAGTGACGTACTCTTCATACAATCTTCCTGGAGTTATCTAGATATAAAAGTTTTTCTATCTTTCTGTTATGTCCTATCTCGAGGCTCAATCTATATTCATACCACATCTCATCTAAATCGGACCAGCGGTCTTTGGTAAAAATATTCATATTATACAGTAGGAACATAGCAACACAAAAAAATTTGGCCCTTCTGAGATTCGAATCCGGGACCATTATCACGGTTGATTTATTGGACGAAAATTGGCAAAAATACCTGGTTTTTGTTATTGTGAATACATGCGTTGAATCATCTATGTTAATTATTTCTATAAATAGATTTATTAAAAACACTTTTTACATCTTTTCCGTCCTCTTGCTTTCTTGCAATCTGTGGAAGCGATTTTGTGAAAAGGGACGCAACCAATGGCGTTCCTAGAGGGGGGGAGCCGGGGGGGCCGGGGGGCCGTGCCCTCCCCAGAATTGTCCAGTGCCCACCCTAGGATGTTGGGCTACTGATTAGAAATTCTCATACGGTGGACTGTGCCCATCTCAGCGCCCCATAAAGGAAAGGTGCCCATGGACGCAACTGTTTTGTTCAACCCCAAACTAGGTCCTAGTTTGGGGTTGAACGTAGTCGGTAGTCTCCTGTGTCGTGGTTTACAAACACAAATTCTCACATACACAAACACCCAGACCCGGAACAACTTAGTACATACCTGTAGATTGTTTAAATATTTGCTCCGAGCGGGAACCGAATGTACATATGTTACGTCAAAATAATTTCTGATAATACCTGAATCTATTCATATTCAAATTCAAATCATTTATTTCCAGTAGACCAGTATAACAGGTGCTCTTGTATCGTCAAACTAGTTGCACGGTTCCAAAAAGTAGGTCTATGCAGAAGAATCGGCAAGAAACTCCATAGATACTCTTTTAAATAAATACAAATTACAATTTTCAATTTTCATTTGCAACATCAATATCAGAATAATGCAGTTTGATGTGAAATGTATGAACTATTTACCCAAGACAAAATAAAACGAATTCAGAATGCCATAGCATGTATGAGTCGACCAGCCACCACCGACAGCACCCGTTCACGAGTATGACGTGTGTATCAACGTCGCTTTACTCAACCATGTTGCAGGGAATAAAAGGAACCGACACACTTTTATTTGTTCAGGATATTTTTTTTCTTCCGCTTTAAGTGATATAGAAGCGAAACTTCATGGTTTATTCTAGAAAATTTGGTATATTGTAGAATATTCTAGAAAATGAGGAATATTCTAGAATATTCTTAAAAATCCGCAATATTGAAGAATATTCTAATCTATATTTCTAAATAATAGTAATCTAGAATATTCGAGAACATTATTAAAAATAGCAATAGCAATTATTCAGATCGGAGTTATAGCTTCGGAGCCTACTCAATACAAACATACAATCAAATCTTTATTCTTTATAAATTTACAATACCTACATAAATAAGTATAGATAAAGTTAACTAGTTAAATATATATAAATATAAGAATAAACATAATTTCGCAATACATTATGAATCAGGAATCGTCTGGCAATAGCATTAATGATTATGCGCATTTTATTTTGAACTGACCTACCTCAAGTTGCTTAGGACGGAGCTAGAAGGACGTTAGGAACGAATGAATCAATTATTTATGTAAGGACGCCGAGCGCACATAATGCTGAATAAAAGATTCTCTGCATTTTAAAACGTCCTGTTTGAATTTTTTGTTGAATTTTGCTGTTATTTTTTGCCACTAAAAGAATCATGTTGATACATTGAATGATAGGACATTATATTGACTAAAATCATTCTATAGCTGCGATAGCCTATTTGCAGACTTTGAAGTTTAAAGTTTAGAGTTCAAACCCAAGGCGTGCATCACTGATTTTTCGAAGTTACGTGCTTATTTATCACATGCTCAAACGGTGAAAGTAAGAACATTGTGAGGAATCCTGCATGCTTGAGAGATTTTCTCGATGGCGTGTGAAGTCTGCCAAACTCCAATAGGTTAGCGTGGTGGACTATAGCCTAATCCCTCTCAAATGATAGGAGATCCGTGCCCAGCAGTGGGACAATAAATGGGTTGATGACGATTTATCGGATTTTTTTTTCATTTACTTAATTATTTATTTAGCGCCATCTGTCGAGATTGTTATTACAACTACGTAGTTTAAAAGTTCTCCTATTCGACGCTAGATGACAGAAGTAGTGCGCTAACGTTCGCACGTAAGGTATCGTTTTTCATACTTTGTTTGTATGTATACTATTTCTTAATTTTAAACTTGCAACTTTATTTCGTTATTAATAAGGTACTTTATTTAAAAAATATCGTGATTGCAGGTTCCTGTCGAGGAGTGGCACTTTAGCAATATTTTTTGAGTCAAAATCCTAATCGATCAACCACAGTAGCTTGGGGCAAAAGCTAAATTATTATAGATCTGCCTTAAAAAAAAGAAACCTTGGTTTTAGAGGGTGACTCCTGCAACCCTCTACGCGATTAATGCGAAAGTGTGATTGTCCGTCAATTACCTCTCCACGCTTTAACAGCCGATTTAGATAAAGTTTCTTTGGGAGATAGTTTGAGTCCCGAAGAAGGACCTAGGTTATTTTTTGTCGTGGAAATCATTTCTAAAAATGGCGAAAAGGGATGGACATTTATATGTATGCGTACAATTAATAATTATTTAAATGTTTGTTGGAGTGAAATCAGGACATGCTTTGTGAGGTTATCTTCCCAGAAATGTATTAGGTATAATAAAATAATGACCAATAATAGCATTCTAGAAGTTTTCACTCTTATAGAACAAATTAAGGGCTTGTTTATAAACACAACGAGCCAATCTAAAATCCACAAATCTGCCGTTGAAATGTCCATCTAAATCATATCTCAATCTAACGCAAAACAAAATAAGAGACATCAAATATAGATGCATAATACATCTTCCATACATAATGATTGACGCAAGTTGTACAGAAATATGAAATTCTAATGTCTTGAGGAATAAACAAACTATTACTGCGGACTTGTTTTTGCTGTGGACTATTGTCCATTCTAATGCCACGGTAGGTAAGCAGGGGAATGGGTAAGCTCGGATTTTAGCTTTGATTTTTAACAGTTTGATCGCCATTGTCAAATATACGTCAAAGTCAAAGTCAAAATATCATTTATTCAAAGTAGGCCAAATTTAATTGGCTCTTTTTGAACGTCGACAATAAAGACAAAACGGTCCCACAAAAACGCCCGCCCTTCACGTGACACGAGACGCAGTGCATAGCGAGATTCCTCACTCAAATTGAGCTGCCCGACTGGGGAAGTATCTGCGCCTTACAAAAGACCGCAGTGAATCAACAATAGTTGTTTTTCTGTGAGTGAGTAAGGTTACGGTTTTTCCCCCTAATCACCATAAAAAAATACATTCGAAAAACAGAACCCTCCTTCTGACGCAGTTGGGTAAGAAATAAAATATCGTTTCACTAGAAAGCCAGACAACTCCTTAACCCTTAAGATATTGGCGTTACCCAATAATTGGTAGGCAGGTCCCCATAGATAGATCCCATCGGACAGCCTGGCTAACTGATAAACGGCACCGTTTCATAGTGAAAATTCCTGAAACCCGTATGAAGCGTTTCGCTTCGTCGTTTTTTATCCGCACAGCAAAGGAACGGAATCAGTTGCCTGAGTCTGTATTTCCCGATGAGTACAATTTGGGGGTCTTCAAGTCACGAGTGAATAGGTATCTTCTAGGTAAGCGTGCTTCATCTTAGACCACATTGTCACTTACCATCAGGTGATATGTGGTCAAACGCTGACCTATAAACAATAAAAAAAGAAAATAGCTGTCTGATTGCAGTTGTTTCGCATTAAGTAGTAATTGACCCAACATATAGCGCTAACTGCCTTGATGAGGTTCTATAACAGAAATAGTTGGCAACGCCAAACCGCAGTCATCTGTCCACTCAGCAAAAATTGAGAGAGCTTGGCTGGGATTTGTTGATGCACCCTCCGTATAGCCCTGATCTTGATCAGATTTCCACCTGTTTTGGTCACTTCAGAATGCTTTAGGAAGCATAAAGTTAACCTCAAAAGAACACTGTTAAACTACCAATCAGTTTTTTGTTATCAAAATTCTCAATTTTTTTACAGCAATGGGATCACTACCAACAAGATGACAACAAGTCATCGATCAAAACTGCACATATATATTATAAAATAGCTGACCCAGCAAACGTTGTTTTGCCATATTATAGGGGTTAGTGGTAGAAGAGTGAAAATTTAGGGTTGTAAGTATTTTTTGATACCAAATCACAAAAAAAATAAAAAAAATTATTCTGTCAAAAAAAAATTTCACAATAATCCGTCTAGCTGTTTCGGAGGAGTTCAGCGTCAAACACTATGACACGAGATTTTTATTTATAAGATTTAAAATATATTTTTTTCTCTGTAAAAAATACGTAAATACTTTTGCCCCGACCTTATATAATAATAATAAACCGGACCGTAGCGCGTGGCATTCTGTAGTTTCTGCCTACCCCCATGGGAAAAAGGCGTGAGTATATGTATGTAATAAAATGAATTTATTTTCTCATCACAAATTATTGTTGGCATTCATTGTCGTCGTACAGAAGTATTGCAAACATTTTATGTAAGGTGGAGGTACTTCCCCAATCGGGTAGCTCAATTTCAATTTGAATTTGAGATATTAAAAACTCAAAAATTCTGTACCGTTTGTGCTCAAAATTTCACATGATATACAACCCACTTCTAACTGTGGTAGTCTAGTGGTGTGACCAGTGGATTGAGATGTCACAGGTCTCGAGTTCAAACCCAAGGCCACCACCACTGACTTTTCGGAAGCTATATGCGTATTTGTCACATGCTCAAACGGTGAAAGAAAATATCGTGAGGAAACCCGCTTGCTAGACATGTGAAGTCTACCAACCCGCAGTAGGCTAGCGTGGTGGACTATAGCCTAATCCCTCTCAAATGAGAGGAGACCCGTGTCCAAGACTGGGATATTAAATGGGTCGAAATGAGATACTATAGGACTGCCTCGCAGGTCTAGTGGTCGTACAGTGTGACTGCTAAGCAAGAAGTCTTAAGTTCGATTTCCAGGCCAAGCAAAATGTTATTGGGTTTATCTATGATCTCAGTACAAGCGGGTTTTGATTCGTGCTCGGTTGGCAATAGGCTCGCACTCTATTACATGGAACCTCAAACATACCGGCGAAACGTGGGTGTACCTACATTAGTACACCTCTGCCTAATTTAGAGATAGCTTCCCGAGAGGTAACCTATATGTAGATTCCTCATAGCGAGATTCCTCGCTCAAACTGAGCTGCCCGACTGGGGAAGTACCTCCGCCTTACAGAACACCGCAGTGAAACAACAATAGTTGTGTTTCTGCGAGTGAGTAAGGTTACCAGAGCTCGTTGGGGGAGTGACTATTCTGACAGCATGGGCATTCCGTTTGCTGTTAGTTTAGTAATTACTTATTTTAAGACACCTAAACGGTTTCTGCATGGGTTGGCAACGCATATGCAAGCCTTCTGGTGTTACAGATGTCCATGGGCGGTGGTGATCACTTACCATCAGGTGAGCCGCCTATTATTTATTAAATATTTGTACGTTCTACAGGTAGTTGTTCCGGGTCTGAGCGTTTGTGTATGAGAAAACTTGTGTTTGTAAACGCCCCCACGACACAGGAGAAAATCCTAGTGTGGAGCAAAGTTTTTTTAAAAATAGAAAGATAGAAGCGTGGCAAGGTACAGATAATGTAAAATAAAAGAGTAAATTCATTTGCAAATGTCATCTATAATTTCATTTCTAATTCATCTACTGATCACATATTATCATCTAATATCTAAATCGTTATCAAGTTAGCCATATTAGTTGTTTTGTCGCGTTTTATTATTGAATATACAAACCATTCACTCAGTCATTTAAATATACAGATTATTATACTATCTGTGGCTACATTAAAAATAATATTACAATGTCTCGGGATTTTAAAACTAATATAGGTATGTGTTCTACTAACGGAAATCTTGTTTAAATACATAGAAATATTCAAGATGGCGTAATGAACTTAATAAAAATGATTAGGTACTACTTTGAATATGAATCTAGGTATAAGAACAATATCTAAATACGTTATATTTCTTTGGAAATCCGCCATAGTATTTGTTACAATTAAACAATTCATTGAAACTAAAAATAATATCATCTTCAAGCAAAGACAATAGTTAAAAATATTGTTTTAAATACTTTCTACTTGTTAAGAGTTTTTTTACAGTATTTCCCCTTATTTAAGTCTATTATTCTATACTATTTAATATTATAGATACCAGTTCTAAATTAAAATCGCATCAAACACTCATGAAACACTAAAATGCTACCGAAAAAAAGTATTACCAAAGAAAGGAATTTAGATACATAACGCTTTAACTACTCACTACTAGATGGCTCTAAATACACTGTTTATACCATTGGATAGTTATTAAAAATACTTTTATTCGGTCAAATTACGTATAAACAGCCGATTTTGACGAGAAATTCTATAAAATTATAAAATACGAGGAACTATAAAAGATGAATAAATCACTACTCTACATGAGAACTAATGAATTTCTATAAAAATATATTTTCATGATTCTTATTTTTTATGTTTTTGTCTAAAACATTACTGCTAATATTTAATAATATTTTAATTCTGATAACATAAATAGTAAAGAAAAATCATGAAATATATTTTTTGGACTAAACACAAGATCTTTCGTATAAAATATAATTGCATAATTTTAATGTAAGTATTTTTTATTTGAATCTACAAGTCAAATACTACTCTGTGGTTCTAAACTATTACAAAGCTACTTAGAAAAACCAATATTAATAATCTGTGAAATATCAAACCTTAGATTTATCAGTACATTCAATTCCATAGACAAATAAGATCATTTTTTTCGCCACAATTTTAAATATTGAATAAATTTCAAATATATGTACCAAAAGTATTTTTTAATCTTAAAAAAAATAATTATTTCGAGAAATAAATAGTTTTGAGCGAGTATTTCTTGGTTTTGATGTGTTATTTTACTAGAGATGAATAATATAGAGAGAAAAACAAAAAAAGGTGTTATTAGCCAGATATCTGTCAAATTATTGTTCGTAAGTACCGACATTAATTAAAAAGCAACTTTTCATAATGCTATTCGTATTAACGCATATATATCATTATATTTAAATTTAATCATCAAACAAAAATATAAATTTAAATAAACTTTGAAAAGCTAATTCAATATAATTTTTAAAAGTTACGAGTTAATATTTTATGAAAAGAAAAAAACACTACTAATGTTAAAAAAGTTTTCAAATGCCTAAAATTTACAGCAGTCAACAAAAAAAACTAAAAACCAAAGAGCACCTCTAATAAAAAACGCATCAAGACCAAGACAATAATTTATACATTTAAATCAGTGTTTTCTTGGCATTAAGTACAGATTATATGTGTCTTTGGGCAGTGCCACGCAGGCCGGTTTCTGCCTCAAATCCTCAAGGCACTCAGCCGCGACATCAAACTCCTGCATAATACTCGCGAACATGACAAAACTCATGGTCGTGACTAAAGTCTGACCAATGCACGTTCTCTTACCAATACTGAAGGGGAGGAAATGGGGAATGTTCCTCCTGACACTCCATACTTCCTTCTCCGTGTCCGCCTGCTTCGATGGCCGTTCTCCATCAGACTCCATGCCAGAATCGCAGAGGGAATTCCTTCGGACTCTGACCTTGGACTTTTCTAAGAACCTTGAGGGGTCAAATTTGTCAGGCTCGCTCCAGTATTCTTCTGAGGTGTTCAGCTCGTAGTTGTTTATGAAGACGATGGTGCCTTTCTCGACTCCGTACCCTGAGATTGCGGCGTTTTCTGTTGCAACGTGGGGGACGATGGGGGATGATGCATATCTTAGGCATTCGAGGACTGTAGCTTCGGTGTAGGGCAAGCTCTGCCTGTCAAGCAGTGTTACTGGTCTTTTGCCCTTTGTTAAAGCGTCCAGTTCCGCTTTCACCTTCTTCCCTACTTCAGGATCTCTAGCCACAGCAGTAAGACACAGCATGACTAAATTCCCGACGGAAGAATGACCGCCGAGGAAGTCTTCCAGCATGAAAATGATGGTGTTTCTGTCAACCGTCGGGTCTTCATGCAGTACCTTGAGCAAACCATCCAAAAAGTCCTTCTCAGGACCTTCGATGTCGAGGTTCATCTCCCTCTGTTCCACAATCCTGGATAAAATGAAGGATCTGATGTCGGCCGACCAGTTGGACAGCTTTTCCAAGTGTTTCTTGTAGAACGGTGATAGCCAGGGAAGGAAGTCGAGAGCGTACCCCTGATTGATTTCCCAAAAGATTTCGTCGAAATGGTCCACGATCCTCTTGAAGTCGCTGTCAGTATCAGAGTCAAAGCGCACGTTGCACATGTAGTGGCAAAACATGTTCATTGCTGTTGTCATTAAGATCGGTTTTAGATTGATGCTCGCGTCTGATGTTCTTGTGATGCCCTTCAATGTTTGTATCAGTTCTATGGATTCGAAGGTAGCGACGTCTCCAATTCTCGCAAAGTTGTCAGTGTGTTGTTTCGGTCCGCAGTGACGTCTCGCTAAGTTTCTTCTGCGAAGCTGTAGATTTGACCAATCGCAAAGCGCCAAAGCTGCACAAGAGAAAAACAAATTGTTAATGTGGTTTATTCATAACAGCGCCATCTGTTGGTGAGAGGAATCAACGTGAATTATTGTGAGTATTCAAAGATTATAATAATAGTAAGTACACTCTCCGCGAGTGACCTTGAGCGGGGTGGTTACGACCACCACATCATCGGCACCGACTTCATACCTTTAGAACTAAAGAAAGGTTAAACTGTATGAAGTTATTTTTTGCTTTTTAGTTTTTGAAGTTGGTTTTTCTTTTTTTTTAAAGTAATTTATTTTTTTCTTTTTAGTGTTGTATACATATATATTAAACTTTTCATATCTGGTCAATCTAATAGCCTGGTAGAATACAACTATCGATCCATACTTATAATTATGAAAGATTTTTCCTTCAACTCCTAACCGTTGAGGAGTTGTACCTTCCATCATCAGATCATTACATGAGATGGTGATTTTCAGATGCAAATACTTGAACAGCTTTGGAGAATAAATGTAAATGTAATAAATGCCTATAAATGAAAGAATTTTCTTTTAACTCTTAACTGTTGAGGAGTTCTACCTTCCATCATCAGCTCATCAACATCAAATGATGATTATCAGACGCAAATACTGGAACAATTATAGTAAATATATCGAAAATGTGATAATTGCCTATAAAATTTAAGGGTTGCCCTCGATTTCCCTGGGATCCCATCATCAGATCCTGATGTGGTCACAATGGGACCATCTGTGAAGTCTATCCTTTTAAACAAAAAAAGAATTTTGCAAATCGGTCCAGTCGTTTTTAAGTAATTCGTGAACATACATAAAAAAAAAAAGATTCCGACGAATTGAGAACCTCCTCCTTTTTGAAGTCGGTTAAAAATGAGTGAGACTTTAATTGTTCATGATCTTAAAGCACACTATTTGTAAATAAATCTGTGAATGAAATATAGAAAACTACACTAGATGAAGATTTAGTATCGTGTTTTTGCAAAAAAAAAGGTTCGTCAAATACCTACAATAACATTATTGAGTAATAAAAATGGCAGTTAGAAGTAAATAAAGAGACTAATAAATACAATTTTACGAAAGAAAAAAACAGGGTATTTGTGTTTTGTTGATCGTAAACTTTATTGCAAACATATTTCTTATCTATAAATTATAATATAATAACAATTTACGTAAATAAAGTTAGTTGTACTCAAATGTAAATCACTTTTTTTAAGTTGTAATGTATATTTTATGTTAGGCGTTGATTTTTAGTAAAAAAGTATTTTTGAAACATAACTTTTTTACACAGGAATCCGTATTTGTTTTTTTACTAGGTACCTTATCAAATACTTCACAGATAGTCCAATTAATTGTACTAATTTTTTTTTTTTATTGTTTTTTCAAATCTTAACATTAAGATTTCGCAATGGAATATAGAAAGTACATTGAAATCTTACACTTACGCGAATATTAGACATTGAAATAAAACTACTTTTTACGGATTTTATCGCAGTATATTTGATATTATTTTTAACCCGACGTTTCGGATCTTTTACAGCATCCATGGTCACGGATGACAACATACATGAACGTGGATGTACATTAGTACACCTTTGCCTAACCCTGCGAGGACGATAAGCGTGATCGTAAATAAAAATAAAAGAAACTTACAAGCAGACTTGAAATATTACTTCAATTTTGTACTAAATCATAGCTTTTATTGCCAGAGTTAAAAATACGTACATCCATTTTCTATTTACAACTTTACACATCACATATTCTTTTAATCGATTTGAACTTCATAAAAGCTAGTAAAAAGCTGAACAGAATCAGAGCATGACGCTTGTATGTATAAACTATGCGTTAAGAATGCTTATATTTACCGCCCAAGTAAACATTGAACATAACATAACATCCCACCTATCTTTAAAGGTTAGGCAGTTTTGGAAAGAAGTTCCTTATCGCGAGTTGCGAAAGGGGGCTAGACGGAAAAAATTAAGACGAAAAGTTGTAACGATACTTTTTGCTATAGTAAGCTATTGTAAGCCGTGCGAAGTCCGCATGTTTCTCTGTCTGTCTCTCTCTCTCTCTCTTATAGATAGCAAGCCAGATATTTTCGTTTCGTCTTTCTATTGCACTGAACAGTGTGGTGTCGCGACGATTATTTTTGTTGAGTGTATACAAGTTTTTTGTGCATAATAAATAATAAATTTCGTTCCATCCGGGTGTCCCTTGACACCTCTCAAGTTGTTTTTGCAGAGGTAGGGCATAGCGAGATTTTTCGCTCAAATCTCGCTGCCCGACTGGGGAAGTACCTCCGGCCTACAGAACACCGCAGTGAAACAACATTCTTAAATCTTATTTTTTTTTCTTAATTATTCTCGGACATTATGACACAGCGCCATCTAGTTCCGTGGTAAGAAACGAGGCTTGTGTTACGGATACTAGTTGGTTGATATACTTTTTTTTAAATTACATACATATTATACATATGTAGATACATCCATGACTCGGATACAAATTAACAATCCATTTTTAAAATTTTTGTCTGTCTGTCCGTCTGTTTGTTCCGGCTAATCTCTGAAACGGCTGGATTGATCTTGACGGAACTTTAATTCGCAGATAGCTAGATAATGTTATAACGAATAACTTAACCTATATTGATTTAAAAAAAATGAATTAGGATTCCGCGAGACTAAACTCGGAGCGGGCGAAGTGAATGAATATGAACTATTTTTTCGTTAAATTACACGCAGACGATGTCGCGGAAATAAGCTAGATATCAATATGATATGAATGACGAAACTATTTTGAAAATCATGCATTTAAAAAAAAACTGTGTCAGGTTTTCTAAATCGCGTTCTAAATACAAGATTCAAATTTCGCACAGACTGCATATAACTCGTATAGTAGGAAGTGTAACATAAACAATGGGAGTATAGAGTTACATTATTTTTCGGCACTGACAACAAACGCTTACAGCCTTATTTTTTTTAGTCGATTATAGTGCAGTAGTTGGCAGAGGTTACTTTTATCTGTATGGCTTTCGATACGATTATAAATTAATGTTCTTTTTTTCCTACAATTTTTAAGTTTAGTAATACGTTTTATATCCCAAGTTTCATTGCATAAAATAGGTTCTTTTTGTAAAAATATATTTCTTACAAAGTAAAGCACCGTTCCTCACTAAGGTTCTTTATCCAAATATTTGGTCTAAGCAAACATCAAACCCAAACTTAGTTGTTATTGAAAACTGATCCCTTAGTCTATAGTATTTCAAAAACTTTGTAAGCTACGCAAAAATCAGACATTGAATTAAACTTAATGTTATAACGTCAGTTATTATAATATTATCAATATAGTACAATAAAATCCTATAAAAAAGAGTTTTAATTCAATACTTTGTTTATGCATAGTACCTATATAATATTATAAAATGAGAAAGTGTGTCCGTCGGTCAGTACCCTCTTCGCGCTTAAACCGCTGAACGGATTTAGATGAAATTTTGTATAGAGATAGTTTGAATCCTGGAGCAGGGCATAGGATAGTATTTTTTGTCCCGGAAATCATCCATTAAAAGAAAAAATAAAGTAAAAATGAGCAAATTCATTAAAAGCAGATCGGATACAATTTCTAATTCTTCGCAGACGAAGTTGCGAGCAAAAGCTAGTCTCTACATATAATTTGCCATCTGAAAATAATTCGAAAGAAAAATAAGGTACCAATGCAATCTTTTGTAGGTACCTATTTTCATTTCTAGATCAGTGATTTGACCTACAACTGTACTGTCCCCGGCATCGTAAAAAGCGTAATGGTAACCTTAATTGTGTAGTAAAATAACACCCACAACTTATAAATGCTTAGTAACTTAAGAACTTACAGACTTATTAGTTCAAGGACGTAGGTTCATATCATAAGCGGAAGAGATTTTGTCTTCATCAACCCATTATTGTCCCACTGCTGGGCACGGGTCTCCGTTCGTTTGAGAGGGATTAGGCTGTAGTCCACCACGCTAACCTACTGCGGGCAGACTTCACACGCCATCGAGAACATCCGTCAAGCATGCAGGTTTCCTCACGATGTTTTCCTTCACCGTTTGCGCATGTGATAAATACGCACATAACTTCCGAAATATCACTGGTGCTATAGATTTGTACTTGAAACTAGTTGAAACTTTCAACTTTTTAAGCCCACTGGTCCCATAGGCTACCACAGCTTTACAGCCAGATGTTGAATTTATAGAGGGACAAATATAAAAAAAAACTGATTCATTTTTAACTTGATAACCTCAATGGGTGAAGGAAAACATCGTGAGGAAACCTGCACGCCTGACTGATTAATATCGATGCTATGTGAAGTCGACCAACCCGCAGTAGGCTAGCGTGGTGGACTATAGCCTAATCTCTCTGAAATGAGAGGAGAACCGTGCCCAGCAGTGGGATAAAAATTGAGGTGACCATGAAGCGTTTTAATCTTGGACCATATGGCTACGTAAATGAAGCTACTATCTATAAAAATCTAAATGTACGTCATTTGAAACTGCGCGTTCACATGACATAAAAGCTATGTCAATTTATGAACGTCTAATAAAAAAACTATAATAAATTCCTTGTCGGTTTTCATTTTATTTTTTGTACTTGGACATTTTGGAAAGGTAAGGCATAGTGAGATACCTTGCTGAAATTGAGCTGTCCGTCTGGAGAAGTACAACCTTACAAAAAACCGTAGTGAAACAACAATAGTTGTGTTTCTGCGAGAAAATAAGGTTATCAGAGCTCGTAGTGACACATCCCGGAATTCCGTTTGCTGTCAGTTTACTAACTCCCCCCCTATTTAAAGAAATCTAAACCGTTTCTACGAGGTCGGCAACGCGCAAGTAACACCTGAGGTGTTGCAAACGTCTATAGGCTACGGTGACCGCTTACCATCAGGCGGGGCGTCAGCTTGTTTGACACTCTAGTAGTACAAAAAGAACTATTGATAAATCTACCAATTAGGTATAAATTTTACTTAGAATGTTTCTTATAAAGTAATTAATACGCTGTTACCTGAAAATGTGTACTTAGCCAATCATTCATTGAAGATTATGTGTGATCAGCTTGTACAAAGAGAATTTTATGTGATACACATTTTTATTTATTAATGAAACGCATATTGCGGCTATATATGCAAAAGTATACACATTATTGTGTGAATTGCTTATTCAGATTATTTTTATGTTTTGTTTATAATTAATAATTGTAACCGGACACAATTGTTACGTATAACTAAAACCTTTTTATGTCTCAGCTGATAACTATCTATATATATATATATAAAAGGAGAAGCTGACTGACTTAATGACTGACTGACATATCAACGCTGGGCCTAAACTATAAGAAGGTTAGAAACTTGAAATTTTGCACAAGGGTTCCTTTCATAATGTAGGGGAGCACTAAGAAAGGGTTTTTGTAAATTCCCCCCGTAAGGGGGTAAAACGGGGATCAAATGTTAGTATGAAACTTTGCCGTTTTTATTAAATTGCACGCGGTCGAAATCGCGGGAATTAGCATAGCAGGCCCCTATTATAGAAAACTGTCTTGTCTAGTCTAGTGGTCATTAGTGCGACTGCCGACCAAGAGGTCTTGTGTTAGAGCTCCAGCAAAGTGTTATTGGGTTTTTCTATGAAAATATCAGTAGCAGTTCGGTATGATTCGTCCCCGGTTGATGGCAATAAGCTCGCCCCCTATTACATGGGACCTAAAACATACCGACGAAATGTTGGTGTAGGTACATTTGTACACCTCTGCCTAACCCTTCGGGGATGATCGGCGTGATAGTATGTATGTTATGGTAAAATGCTCACATAATCATAGTTAATTATTGCACTCTTTATTGTATAGACTGATTATCGTATTATATAGAATCATTTATTAAATAAACAGACAGAAATGTGTTGCTGGGGAGTTTGTTGCGCCGCTTCTTCTTCCCAACAAAAACACTAGGAAGGGGTGATAGGCGGGCGTTTTTGAACGTCGACAAAAAAGAGCCAATTAAATTTGGCCTACTTTGAATAAATTATATTTTGACTTTGACTTTGACTTTGAATAGAAAATTTAAGGCAACATATTTCTTCAATTATTGGCTGAAATTGGTTTGGAAAATGGCGTTGACACATTGCAAGGCGATGGCAGATGAACTATAGCTATTAGGGAGTGGCTAACGTTTGACAGCTGACGATCCTTTCTAGCGCTTTAGTGTAAATTTTTGATGACCAGAGTCATGGATGTTTTATATGTATAATATGCATGTTTTTTTAAATACTTACACAACGTTAAGGGAGGGAGTAGGGGAAACTCGAGTACTGTTTGGTCATTAATTTTGACGACCTCTGTGGTCTAGTGGTTTGAGTACCGGACTGCTGATCACGAGGTCGTGGGTTCGATTCCCACGGGACACAAATATTTATGTGATGAATATAAGTGTTTGTGTTCGTCTGGGTGTTGCCTATGCATTATAAGTATGTATTTACAAAAAAAAAAAAAAAAGTATATAAGTATTATATCCATTGTCTAGTACCCATAGTACAAGCTCCGCTTAGTTTGGGACTAGATGGTGCTGTGTAAAATGTCGTAGAATATTTATTATAAAATACTGTTGTCTTCAACAAGAAAATATTTAAAACAAGACAAATGATACAGGGCGTAGCAAAATAAAAAAAAACGTCAAGAAATTGAAAACAGGAATTTTAATAATTGAATAATTGTATCATTTAATTAATTAATTATTAAGTAATAAATTTTATATTCTTGGATATTAGCTGAAAGGCTAGTAAAAGGAGGTTCCCTAATGTCCCAAGTCACATTATGAATCCATTTTAGATTTTACAGCTAGGCATTGTCATAAATACTATTCTCCATCCGCGGCTTAGACTAAACTATCTGTATGCCAAATTCCATCCAAAATCGTTTAATGGTTTTTGCGTGAAAGAGTAACAAACATCCACACATACATCCATACAAACTTTCGCGTTTATAATATTAGTGGGATTACTACAATGACTTTTGGATTTTTTTAGCAAATAGTTTTCTCACTTTTGAAAGGTCAAAAACTTTTTGGAAGCATCTAGAAAGTGCGTTCATTTAGAAGTAATTCTTAAATGTTTAGTGATTATTATATGTTTGTCGAGAATTCGTGAGCAATATAACATTTTTTTTCATGTTTAGTTGCAATGATTTAATATTTGATATTTTTATTCTTCTTTTCTTTTATATCTTATTAAAACAAATAAATGTTCTATTATATAGGTATGAAAAATGTTACACAGCGTTACTGGTAATATAGCAGCAATACGTTAACAACAAAATGACCCCGTAAGACTCCTGAACAAAAGGCTATAATTTGCGATTAATTTGAAATTGTATATATTTTGTAATGTCTAAGCTTTTTTTCTTTGCGGTACACAACTTGTAAAATTATTATAATAAAACTGCTTTGTAATAAAGACCTGACAGCACACGATTTCTTTGATAAATAAACTTTAAATTGCAATAAATAACATAAAAAGTATCCCTTAAAAATATTTTTTTTATTTATAGTTACGAAATATCTAGTACCTACCTAGGCTGTATTTTTTTTTATTGACTGAGACTACTAACCTTTTTGACATGATTTCAATGGGAATCACCAGTTGTCTTAAAATTATTAGAAAAAAATAAAACAGAATAAATAATATTGACAGCAAATAAAATATTAAACTTTTTACATGATTCCATGCGGGATTCAATATTGTCTTACGAAAATTATAAAAAATAAAAATAAAGAAATGAATACTCACAGTTGTTCCTGTCTCCCGCGAAGAGTTGGTGGAACCGCAGGAAATCAGGTCGCCCTCCGAAGAATTTACCATTCTGATTTAGGACCTCCCTAATCAATTCTAAATTGTTAACAACCAGGCATTTTGTAGTTCCCAATTTCAGGCTAAATATGTCTCCGTGATCCTTCGCCAGATCGGTGAAGGACTGAAACGGGGATTCATGTTTGCCTAATAGGTGCATGTTACCTATAATAGGCAAGGGCCTAGGCCCCGGTGCCTCCTTCAAAACTATAGTTTTATTCTCACCATACTTATTGATTTTATTATAAGTCACGGTGTTTTTAAAATAGATTTTGTAGACCGCTATTAATAAGACGGTTATCAAAATGAGCGCACTCAACATCTTGTCTATAAGAAAGAATTTTTAGAGTGGCAACACCAGTGGCGGGAACTACTAACCCGGCAGCACTAAGTTCTCTTTGCTCCGGCGGCCATATTTATACCCGGCGCGCCAAATTTGCATTCGTATTTTGAATTTACAAATCGCATTTGCGGTTGTTTCTGGAGAAATGCTGCGTATTATGTATTACGATTATATTTTTAGAACGGAAAAATTAAATTTGCTTGTAATATATTTTTTGATCGATATGCGATATTCGATTCTATTGGTTTGATTTAAAGTTTCTTTTTTAACTTTGATTTTTATTCATTTGCTAAACTTAATTTTTTTGCGAGTTTCGGCAAATTTCGCGCACATTGGAATAGGTACATCAGGTTATAGGACAGACGGCCTCTATGGTCTTGTGGTTGTAAGTGCCACAGCTGAGTAGGAGGTCTTGGGTTCGATTCCCAGATCGGGCAAAGTGTTATCAGGGTTTTCTATGAAATTTGGGTTCGTGCCCGGTTGATGGCAATAGGCTCGCCCCCTATTACATGTGATGTTAGGCATATTATGATATATATTATAACTAGCTGTGACAGCCTACTGGTGTGACTATAGTGGACTGAGTAATCAAAGGTCTCGAGTTCGAACCCGCGGCACGCACCACTGACTTTTTGGAAGTTATGTGCGTATTTATCACATGCTCAAACGGCGAAGGAAAATATCGTGAGGACACCTGCATGCTTGAGAGATTTTCTCGATGGCGTGTGAAGTCTGCCAACCCGCAGTAGGCTAGCGTGGTGGACTATAGCCTAATCCCTCTCAAATGAGAGGAGACCCGTGCCAAGCAGTGGTGTTAAACGGATAATTAGAGTGTATTAATCTATTATTCTAGACAATACAAGATATTGTATTGTCTCAGTCTGCCCGTGACCATGGATGCTGTAAAGGATCCGAAACGTCGGGTTAAAATAATATCAAATATACCGCGATAAAATCTGTAAAAAGTAGTTTTATTTCAATGTCTAAAATTCGCGTAAGTGTACGAAATGAATATAATACAACATATATTATACACCTATGTTAAATAAAAATGCTTTATTTAACAATAATAACAATAATAAATTTCATGCGTGATTGTTTACTAATATAAATAATATCGATTGCCAGTAAAAAAAAGGCTATTAAAACTCTATGAACGTGATCCGCGAATAAAACCTTATTAGTCATTATATAATTATTATTATCTGTAGTGAAATTAAAACATACAAACATATCGTGTACATATTATGTTACAGTTGAAATAAGAGTACCTAGGTACTTTTTAGGGTTCCGTACCCAAAGGGTAGAAACGGTACCCTATTACTAAGACTTCGCTGTCCGTCCGTCTGTCTGTCTGTCACCAGGCTGTATCTCAAGAACTGCGATCGCTAGACGGTTACAATTTTCAGAAATTATGTATTTCTGTGGCCGCTATAACAACAAATACTAAAAACTTTATTTTGGTCACAACCTCATTGATATTATGAAAGAAGCTCAAAAAGATTTAAATAATTTAAATACTTGGTTCCTATCTAATTTATTGACAATTAACACAAAAAAAACATCATACATGATCTTTGCTGCAAAAAATAAGAAAATTAATAATCAAATCCAACTAAAATTAAATAATGAAAATATTACTAAATCAAACAGTGAAAGATACCTAGGCCTTATCTTAGACACAAAATTAACATGGAAACACCATATCGATTATATTAAATCCAAAATTTCTCCTCTTGTAGGCGCTCTACGCCGGATTTCTGCTTGCATCCCAAACAAAGTTCGAGCAATGATCTACAACGCTCTAATTAGGCCGCATATTGAATATTTGGTTGAGATATGGGGAGCTGCTTCGCAAACAAATACAAAAGAAATACAAGTTCTGCAAAACAAAGCAATTAAAACACTATATAATTATGACTACCTAACACCAAGCTTTAAAATCTACAATGATACAAAAATCCTAACAATCAGACAACTATACATACTTAAAACTTGTATACTGATACACAAAATTCTAACACAAGATACACATTCACAACTAATCTTTAAAAAAAAAACTTATACATTCAACGCAAGAAGAAGAAAAAAACTAGAAACAACAAGGCCTAGAACCGATTATGGTAAGAAAAATGTATTATACGAAGGGGCCAAACTTTATAATGAAATACCTAACCATGTAACTAATATCGATAGCTTGCCAAAATTTAAGAAGAGTTTAGAAGATTACGTCAGAAAAAAATACTTAAACTAATAAATAGAATTGTCATTATAATATCTAAAACTACCTTATAATGTATTGTGATCATAGAGATACTTAGTTACTTTTATTGTATTAGTACATTTTCTCATCATGTAAGTGAACTGTAATGTTCTTTTTGAGAAAATAAATGTCTTTAAACCGAAACAATATAAAATAAATATTTAAGGGGGGCTCCCATACAAAAAACGCTATTTTTTGTCTAATTTTGTACGGAACCCTTCGTGCGCGAGTCCGACTCGCACTTGGCCGGTTTTTACAAAAAAATGTAGATAGTACTTTTATTTTAATCCATACTAAATATTATAAATACGAAAATGTGTATGTCTGCTCGTTGGTCTAGTGACCGTACAGTGCGACTGCCGAGCAAGAGGACTTGGGTTCGATTCCCAGGTCGAGCAAAGTGTTATTGGGTTTTTCTGTGAAATTCTCAGTAGCAGCTCGTGGTTTGGATTCGTGCCCGGTTAATGGCAATAGGCTCGCACCCTATTACATGGGACCTAAAACATACTGGCGAAACGTGTGTGTATACATTAGTACACCTCTGCTTAACCCTTCGGGGTCGACTGGTGTGATGTTATGTATGTATGTATGTATGTATGTATGTGTATGTCTGTTTTATACCTCTTTACGCTATAACCGCTGAACAGATTTAGATGAAATTTGATATAAGGATAGTTGGAGTCCCAGAGAAGGACATGGAATATTTTTTCGGGGCGAAAAGGAAGTGAAAGCCCCTTCTTCTTCTAGTCTTCATTGATGACTCAATTAACCCAGCGGTAGTTAACGCTGCTTTCTGTGCTACGGGTCCCGGGTTCAAATCCCGATAGGGACAAATGTTTGTATGATGAGCATAAACATTTGTATCCGAGTCATGGATGTATCATAGTATCTATGTATAATATGTATGTAACACATACATATATTTTTTTTGGAAATACCAACCAACCAACCAGTGGCGTAGCGTGTGTATTTGCCGCCCGGGGCCGTCTGGAAATTTGCCGCCCCTTTTTCTAGTAGTATAAAAACGACGTGACACTTGATGCCGCCCCCTTTTATATTCCGCCCGAGCCCATGGCCCCGCAAGTATCCGTAATACAAGCCTAGTTGCTTAGCTCGGAACTAGATGGCGCTGTGTCATAATTTCCAGAAATATTATTATTATTATTATTGTTTTTTAAATTTATTTATGATGGATGATAGATGATAATGGATGATGATTACATAAGTACCTATGTTTTTTTCTTAGTTGCATTAGAAGAAGATATATGTAGTTCTTTACTGAAACATAACACGGATATCTTAGAAGAATTTGAAAGTCACGTTACACTGTTTAATTTAATTTGCCAACACCCATACAAGTTTACGAACATTTAATGGTTAAAATCCACCATTATTTTACATAAAAATTCATTGAAAACCAAATTTTAGATAATAAAACAATGCTGCTAAACGTGACACTTCACTTTCCCGCCGCCAAAAAGCCGGAGTCATAAATGTCAAAATAATATTTCATTAAGGTGGAAGCTTCACGCTAGCCCGCGAAATTCAAATTTTCGTACGCTTTTGCAATTTGCCGGTCATTGTCAGGCTGTACATTGAACAAAATATGATTCGCGCTTGTAATAGGTATTTAGTTACAGAATTATAATAATTAATATCATCAATACAACCCTCACAGTGCATACAATTGGATTGAATGACTTTTTCATGAAATAGACAATCAATACAGTTATATGCACTTTGAGGGCTGTTTTGTTCTAGGGTCTATTTTAAAATCCCTGAAATGCGTGTTTATTTAAGTATTTCTAACAAATAAAAAACGAATATATGTATATATATGAATGAGGGTTGAATGGTTAGAAATTCAACAATTTTAAAGTTAGTGGTATGAACTTGCATAATCAAGATTTTTGATTATGCAAGCTATCTATATATATATATAATCGCTATATATATATATATACAAATAATCCGTGACTAAAAAGTCACGAATTTATTTGAAGTTAACTTAACGGGAGAAGTCACAGAATATATTTGACTTTTATCAAATACATTCTGATCAAAGTTTGACGTTTTACTGACAAGTGACAAATATTTTAATAAAATTGTAGTATCTACTCATGGCAAAGGCATCGAACTCTTCATCCTACTTTACCTTCACAAGTAAAAGTTATGAAATTTTCTTAACATTCTCGTATGTATTTATTCGCAAAAGGGGTGCGTTGTTATTCTAACGGTATGGTCGAAATTTTCCATGCCACACTCATTTTATTCAGTTATTATAATCCTGATAAGAATTCTGGACTAGGTAATGTAAACATAGGTCTTGACCGAACGAATGATGTCATTTGACTCTAAGAATGGCCATTTTGTATTTGTTTTTCTTTTTTAGAAAAGCGGTTACAATTTATAGACTGCGCGGTACCAAATTTCATGTAAAGAGGTTTAACGGTTTTAGCTTTTGAACGCCTTGGTGTAAATTCATCGGTGTACCCTGCACCAATGGAAAGGCAGATTTTATTTTTAATATGTCTATGTATATGTATATGTTTTTTCAACCTACGATTCTAAAACTTCATCCAAATCGTTATTTTGTATTATCTTATCCTGTATTTTGTCAGATATTTCTTTTTATTACGTACATAGCACACTTTTGCGTATCACATAAAAACATAAGTGACAGGCTACACTATTAGAACCATTATGACCGTAAGTTTTAAGACAAACAATATATGAAGATATGATAGACTCAACTAAAATCTAACATATACCTAGAAAACCGCATTTTAAAATTCCGTGGTAATTTTGGATCATTTTATCGTAGTTTTTTAATTTATCCGTTGCGTTGCTCGTAGCGGAAAATCCTTGTTTAAATAGGGGAGATACTACATTGACAGCAAACGGAATTCCCATGCTGTCAGAACAGTCACTTCCCTAACGAGCTCTGGTAACCTTACTCACTCGCAGAAACACAACTACTGCTGTTTGACCGCGGTCTTCTGTAACGTGGAGGCACATTCCCAGTCGGGCAGCTCAATTTAAGCGAGAAATCTCGCTATGCCCTACCTCTCAATCACATCCTGACAATTGGTGCACGGATGGCCGATGGGGCTTGAAGGTTGTAGAGCGGCGACCACGTACTGGAAGACGCAGCGTGGGCAGGCCCCCGGCAAGCTGGACTGACGACCTGGTAAAGGTCTGGATGAAGGCGGCGCATGACCGGTCGTCGTGGCGATCCTTAGGGGAGACCTGTGTCCAGCAGTGGACGTTTAACGGTTTATGTGATGATGAATAATTGTGCATTTGTAGGAGGTAGGGCATAGCGAGATTTCTCGCTCAAATTGAGCTGCCCGACTGGGGAAGTACCTCCGCCTTACAGAAGACCGCAGTGAATCAACAATAGTTGTCTTTCTGCGAGTGAGTAAGGTTACCAGAGCTCATTGAGGGAGTGACTATTCTGACAGCATGGGAATTCCGTCCTATTTTAAGAAACCTGAACGGTCTCTAAGGAGTTTGGCAACGCATTTGCAAGCCTCTGGTGTTGCAAATGTCTATGGGCGGCGGTCATCACTTACCATCAGGTGAGCCGCCTGCTCGTTTGCCCCCTTATCACAATAAAATAAAATAAAAAATGTTTACCTAAATTCGTTGGGAATTATAATTATGTTAATACACATCTATTTCTGTAGTAACGGTATTCAAAACTTTCCTATTGAATCATCTCGGCGCGGTTAATGTAAGCAGCGACCTCGATGTGACTGCTTTAGAATCAGGACACAGGAGACGTGCCGTATATCACGTTCCACAGGTTTGAATTACCATCACGCCTGTCATCCCCGAAAGGTTCCAGCAGAGGCGTACATACATACATACACCCACGCCTTTTTCCCATGGGGGTAGGCAGAAACTACAGAATGCCACGCGCTACTTCCCTGCGTACCACTTTGGCTCGTCCACATTCATACATCTCGTCCTGCACGCGCGCCGGTTATGAGTACTGCGCACCTTTTTGAAGGAGTACCCCAATTAGGTCGGTGTATGTCCTTTTAGGGCGCCCCGCCCCTTTCCGGCGTTGCCACTGACATCCGCCTTATAAATTCCTTTCGTCAATCGCCTCTCATTCATCCTTTCAACATGCCCAAACCATCTCAGTACATTCTTCTCAACTTTCGTCACTACGTCGTCTTTCAAACCACAACGTTATCTTATCACATCATTCCTCAATCTATCATTCAAAGTTACACCACACATACTTCTCAAAGAACGCATTTCCACGGCATTAATTCTGTTTTCATGCCTCTTCCGCTATACCCAACTTTCACGTCCATACATGAGTGTAGGTACCAGCAAATACCGGCAAATTGCAAAAAACGTATGAAAATTTTAATTTCGCGGGCTAGCGTGGAGCTTCCACCTTAAGCAATTCAGATTCGTGCAGATTTTCAAACTTTATTTTTTTGCACATTTTATGTGTTTTAAATAGATTCTTTAAGGACACTTTTACAAAAAGAGTTTTTTTATTCCACATTTTAGATTATAAATACACGATGCTCCCAGAGTGTCTTAGCTGACTTCATTTGAAAAGCAAGTCTAACAAACTCAAAGATACATCATCTAAAGATACATCATCATCGTCATATGTATCATCAACACATTACCGTCCCACCGCTGGGCACAGGTCACCCTCATGTGTGTGTGATTAGGCTATAGTCTGTCACGCTAGCCTACTGCGGCTTGGTAGACTTTCCATCAAGAAAATCTCTCAAGCATGCAAATTTCCTCACGATATTTTCCTTCACCGTTTGCGCATGTGATAGATACGCACATAACTTCCGAAAAGTCAGTGATGCCTTGAGTTTGAGCTTGAATCCTCTGACATCTCAGTCCACTGGTCACACCACTAGGCTACCACAGCTGTTTATGTATGTTTGATTAAAAACATTTGCAAATGACAACATTTTTTTGTTTCGTTTATGTGGGGAATACCGCCTAATTTATAAGTCTGCTGATATAGTGGCCTTATGTTAATGTAATTCAGTTCATGCGCACATACCAGCACGCCTGGTATCCCTGAAAGGTTAGAAAAACCCAATAACCTGTCGTTTGACCTGGAATTACCACCCACCCAATGAAACGGTAACAATTATTATAAACTAGCTGCCTCCCACAGCTTTGCCCGTATGGTATATAGATAAAAAGTATGCCTATGTGTTAATCCAGGTAATAAACTATATGTATGCTAAATTGACGACCTGTTTAGCCCAACGGTAGTTAACGCTGCCTTCTGTGCTACGGGTCCCGGGTTCGAATCCCGGTAGGGACAAATGCTTGTGTGATGAGCATAAACATTTGTATCCGAGTCACGGATGTATCTATGTATAATAAGTATGTATTTACGGCAAAAAGTATGTATGTAGTATGATCAACCTTTTAGTATCCGTTACACAAGCCTCGTTGCTTGCCACGGAACTAGATGGCGTTGTGTCATAATTCCCAGAAATATTTATTTATATTTATTTTGTGCAAACTGTTAAGCGGTTTTTGCGTGAAGAAGTAACAAACATCCATACCAACTTTCCCATTTATAATATTAGTAGGATAGATCCTAAATAAATTCATACTCAACGAGAACTGCCTCGTTGGTGTAGAGGTCGTACAGTACGACTGCCGAGCAAGAGGTCGATTCCCAGGTCGAGCAAAGTGTTATTGGATTTTTCTACGAAATTCTCAGTAGCAGCTCGGAGTTTGGATTTGTACCCGGTTAATGGCAGTAGGCTCGCCCCCTATTACATGGGACCTAAAAAGAACATACCGGCGAAACGTGGGTGTACATTAGTGCAGCTCGTGAGCTATCTTAATTCACATGGCTATTCATCTTGAAACAAGTCACGTTATAAGCCATGGGGCTTCGTAAATATACAAGACTTAGATATGGCATAGCGAGATTTTTCTTTCAAAATTCAGCTGCCCGACTGGGGAAGTACCTCCACCTTACAGAAGTCCGCAGTGAAACAACAACAGTTGTGTTTCTGCGAGTGAGCAAGGTTACCGATCTCGTTAGGGGAGTGATTAATCTGACAGCATGGGAATTCCGTTTGCTGTTTGCTCAGTAACACCCCTATTGTAGAAAACTTGAAACGGTATATACAAGGTCGACAACGCGCGAGCGACACCTCTGGTGTTGCAAACGTACATAGGCTACGGTAACCGCTTACCATCAGACGGGTCGTAGGCTTGTTTGTACCCCGCTGTATAAAAAGCCATTCATTCTACCTGTTTATTTTGATACGTAGTTCTTTGTCCGAAAATAGGCCACTAAAACAAAGACCAAACAAGTGCCTATAACGGATTGTGACCTACTCAGAACTGTCTCGATCGAGTGGTGAAATCACATCTCCTTCCCTCCATTCATCAGTCTTACTTCTCTTTCTATCTCACCAAAATGTCCTATTCTGTCTCACTCGTCGTGTTGGGTAACTGGATCGTCGTTAGAATTTCGACTTTTCTATTATGAATAATGAATATTTTGTAACACTTTTCGGTGTAAACAGTTTCTGGAAACGGATTACAAGCGCGGGGAAAACAAGGAAACATTGACGTATCTTTTTTTTTTGTTAATGATCTTTAAAATGTGACGGATTGTTTTTTTTTTCTTTTCTTTTTCCCTTTCGGGATAAGGCAAAAGAATCTAGTCCATACAGCCAAGTCTTCAGTATTTTTTTTTATGAATTCATCATGTATGGATGAAAATATTTGATGATTTGGTGAATTAATTTACATGTTCGTACCTAAACCTCCCACTACCCCTTAGCGTCAGAATATTTCACAAACACGGAGTATTACCAGAGGAAATAAATCCACGAGCCTTTTTACCATGTAAAAAAATATTATTAACATATAACCTTAAAATAGGTTCAGCCCTACTCCACTGACCTATTAAAGAATTAGGCCAGGAGGCATGGTAAGTACTTTTGTCTTACGCAAGCAAACCGAGGCACATTACTTAGTATGGTGCAAGGAGTTTGGCAATAGTTCAAAGGGCTCAATGGTGCCCCGTTAAGCAACGGTTGTGACGGTCAAATTTTGGATTCAAGAGAGACTGTTTTAATTAAATAAATATATCTTTTCATTATGAGAGCGTCATCTAGTTCCGAGCTAACCAACGGGACTTGCGTTACGGATACTAGTTGGTTGATACGCTACATAATTATGTCGATTTTTTTGGAAACACATGCATCATCATCAACCCATTACTGTCCCACTGCTGGGCACGGGTCTCCTCTCGTTTAAGAGGGATTAGGCTATAGTCCACCACGCTAGCCTACTGCGGGTTGGCAGACTTCACATGCCATCGAGACAAATTTCTCAAGCATGCAGGTTTCCTCACGATGTTTTCCTTCGTCGTTTGAGCATGTGATAAATACGCACATAACTTCCGAAAAGTCAGTGGTGCGTGCCTTGGGTTTGAACTCGAGACCTTTGACATCTCAGTCCACTGGTCACACCACTTAGCTATCACAGTATAGTACAGTATACATAAAAAAAAATATATTCGCGTCGACTTGAGAACCTCCTCTGTGCTTTGTTTCGTCGGTTGAAAATAGGATTTGTGCCATGCTAGGAACCATTAAAATTTTTTACCAACAAAATCGCTTTTGATTTCTTACACTTACGCAAATATTAGATATTGAAATAAAACTACTTTTTACGGATTTTATCGCGGCATATTGATATTATTTTAACCCGACGTTTCGGATCCTTTACAACATCGCGTCACGGGCAGACAGACTGTTCGTAATATACCGCGATAAAATCCGTAAAAAGTAGTTTTTATTTAAAACACTTTATTATTATATTACTACTTTACTGTGTGTAGTGAACTTTCGTCGTCATTTGAAATTCACTCGTAAAATTGGCCAGAGTTATAAAAGAAAAGTTACTAATAATCTAATCCCTCTCAAATGAGAGGAAACCCGTGCCCAGCAGTGTGACGTTAATGGGTTGATGATGACTCAAAATTACTTAGTTATTCTGCCATTAGTTTAAGAATATAGTTATTAAGATTAAATAACAATGTTTTATTATTTTTTGTTAAAAAGTTTTTATTGCAAGCTTTTTTATAAATTTTAACTTGTGTATGATCTACGAAAAGCAGGACACCATTTAAACTTGAACTTTGCTGCATCAAGGTGCTTCTGATTTCTGTATCTTAAAAAATCAAGACGCAATATTATTAATCGCGACAATACTGCGTCTCCTTTTGTACGACATTACGTCCGCCAGGACATAACATAATAATTTATATCGCCAAGCGACTTGTGACCCAATTTATTCACAACTCCTTCGAATTCGGGAAAAACTCATTTGAATATTGTCTGTAACGATACTGCCAATGATGCGGGTTCAGCAGTTCATATTGTTTTAACCGACTTCCAAAAGGAGGAGGTTTTTTCGTCATAAGTTTCGACTCGGTGAACCGATTTCGAAAAATCTTTTTTTATATGAAAGCTGATGCTTTCCTTGTGGTCCCATAAACAAATGGTGAGGATCTGATGAGTGGATCCTTGGGAAAGCGAGACAAGCCCTCAAAATTTCTACGTAGATGACGCGTTTATTGTTCAACCTCTTACATACCACCACGCTTGTCATCCCCGAAAGGTTGGGCAGAGGTGTACTAATGTACACCCACGTTTCGAAAATTCTGCCAGTTGTGACGTGTAAGTATTTAAGTGGGTATTTATAGTTCGCTACTAGGTATGCGTAAACACAGGTTCACAGTTCTTGCCTTAATATAACTATGCATCTTTATATTAACACTGAGATAGTTTGGGCATGTTGTGGGGATGAATGATAGGCGATTGACGAAAATAATTTATAAGGCGGATGTCAGTGGAAACACCGGGAGGGGGCGCCCTAGAAGGACATACTCCGACCTAATTGGTGAACTCCTTCAGAAAGGTGCGCAGTACTCGTTACCGGCGCGCGTGCAGGACGAGATGTATGAATGTGGACGAGGCAAAAGTGGTATGCAGGGATTTTAACGCGTGGCCTTCTGTAGTTATGTGCCTACCGTCATGGGAATATTACTACAGTGATCGACTTGTGGCTCACGGATTTTGGGTATGATCTACAGTTAGGTAGTTGTTCAGTGTCTGGGCGTTTGTGCACCCACGGCCCATGATACAGGAGAAAATGCTAATGGGGCAACGTAAAAAAAATTATTAAAAAACCGTCGACGCATTTTGTGACGGTTATTTTGGACCAATTGTCAAAAACATATATTTTTTTTTAATTATTATAAAAACACAATGTACTTAAGTTTTTACATAAATAAAATAAATAATAAATAAATATTCCTGGACACTACACAGCGCCATCTAGTTCCGTGGTAAGCAACGAGACTTGTGTTACGGATACTAGTTGGTTGATATACTACATATATACTTTCTTTTTGTAAATACATACATATTATACATAGATACATCCATGACTCGGAAACAAATGTTGATGCTCATCACACAAATATTTGTCCCTACCGGGATTCGAACCCGGGACCCCTAGCACAGCCGGCAGCGTTAACTACCGCTGAGCTAATCGGGTCGTCAGATCGTCGTCATACATAATTACCTCGCCAAACTGAAATGTTTGATGGCGAGTCACGCTCATTAACCTGATACATACTTTAATACATTAGTTTTTTTTTAGCTAAGAACACCCTCGACTAAAAGACCCACCTTTCAACAAAATTAAAACAAAATCTAAATCGGTTCAGACGTTCGGGAGCTACGATGCCACAGCAACACACAAACACGTCAAACTATAACACAAACCAACCTATCAGTCAATCAACCTCTTTACCTTGAACTCTTTTGGCAGTACTAAGCGACCGCTTTGCTGAGAATGACCTGGCTGGTAGGAAACTGAAAATAAAAAATACATAATCCTTTTTATCTCTTTAAATCAGCCTCCCAGTTATAAAGTGAGTGAGACGATCGCAGAGGATCTCCGAAATGTCAAATTTACGCGGAAACAAGTTTGAAAATCCATGAATATGGTAACACCGGCCGACCTTCCTCGCAGACAGGACGCGAGCGAAAAAATCCCGAAAAAAAACCACACAATCGATTATGTATTCATCCTTATTTTTTGAGGAAGTAAACTACATATGTACCATGAATTTTCGAAAAGTTTTTTGCTAGTAGGTACTCCTTATACGCTTGTAATTCTAAAGCTGTCGTATTTATTATTTATTTATTTATGTTTAGAATATCAGACACGATTTTCTTTTTTTTTCATTGATGTGATCTGTTGCTATGGCGGGAATATCTATGCTTTTTTTTAATTGAAATTAACTTTATTTTGAATTTAGTTTTTTGTAATCTGATAAATATTTATTTATACACACATACAGGGATGGTACGCTCACAGGCAAAGTTTAGAAAATCTGTATTATAACGACGTATAAAACCATTTGTTTAAAAAAATTCAAGTAAATATGAAAAAGGGGATGAGCCTATTGCCATTAACCGGGCACGAATACAAACTCCGAGCTGCTACTGAGAATTTCACAGAAAAACCCAATAACACTTTGCTCAACATGGGAATCGAACCCAGGAACTCTTGCTCCACAGTCGCACTGTACGACCACTAGACCAACAAGGCAGTATGCACTACATAACTCCATCAACGCTACATAAACAACCCGACAACTGTTGACCTATCAAATTTGACAGATACAATAGGTATTACCCACCAACATGTCCGTTACCCCCAAATGGTTAGGCAGCGGTGTACAAATGTACACCCACATTTCGCCGGTTTGTTTTGGGTCCAGAGAAACCGATATCACTTTGCTGGAACTAGGAATCGAACCCAAGGCTAGACAAACGATACACACAATATAATTCCATTAGTTTTAGCCTATGTGTTAATCCAGGTAATAAACTATATGTATGCAAAATTTCATTCAAATCTGTTAAGCGGTTTTTGCGTGAATGAGTAACAAACATCCATCCATGCATACTTACAAACTTTCGCGTTTATAATGATAGTAGGATTTCACAACAGCGCGACAGCTGTCAAATTCGACATGTCAAATGTGACAGCTAGAATAGGCAAAGGTATTATTTAGTTATTCCACTTCTAAACAACAATAATAATATTATGTGCTCTGACTTAAACAAAACGTGCCCGTTGTTTGTTTAAGTATGGTATATGCGCATAATATATTAGTATGGGTTTAATATCATTATGCGATTTATTTTGAAAATATAGCTTTATTTGTTACTAGCTGATTCCCGCGACTTCCTCCGCGTGCGAATATAACGAAAAAAAAACCCATCGCCCACCGGTTTTAGTACCGCGGAAGCCTAATTCGTTTCTTTTACTTACTATAAAGTAGCCTAACTCCTTAAAACATTAGCTATCTGTATCAAAAAAGTCCCGCCGAAATCGATCCAGCCGTTTCAGAGATTAGTCTCAACAAACAGACAGACAAATTTTTTTTTTGATGTAAGCACCGTATAAATATACCGTTAATTTGATATCACAGACAGACAATTTATTTTTATCTATTTGTCTATGCAGAATAATCATGTTATTACTTTTCTATGTGACTAGCTTTTGCCCGCATCTTCGTCTGCGTAAAATTAATATTTTCATCCGCATATAAATATCCAACCCCTTTTCTCGCTTTTCAGGGATGATATCCGGGATGAAAACTATCCTATGTCCTTACCCGGGACTCAAACTATCTCTATGCTAAAGTATTTCATCCAAATCGGTTCAGCGGTTATAGCGTGAAGAGGTGACAGACAGACAGACACACTTTCGCATTTATAATAAGTAAGGAGTGTGGATATGAAAGGGTATGGATTAAATTATACTAAACACTTATTGTGACGAATTAACTGTAAATTGAAAGACAATGAATATCTAACTTTATTTCGATTTAAGAACCGTGGTAGCCTAACGGTGTGACAAACCCAAGGCACGCACCACTGACTTATCGGAAGTTATATGCGTATTTATCACAAGCTCAAACGGTGAAGAAAAACATCGTAAGGAAACCTGCACGCTTGGGAGAATTTCTCGATGGCATGTAAAGTCTGACAACCCGCAGTAGGCTAGCGTGGTGGACTATAGCCCAATCCCTCTCAAATGAGAGGAGACCCGTGCCCAGTGGGACATTAATGGGTTGGTGATTATGATGATTTCGATTTATCTCCTCAAAGGTCGTCAGTTAAGAAACACCGTATATATTACTCGTAAAAGTGTCTTTAAATAAGATCAATTGGATAAGAGCGGGTATTTATCCTGCTGGATTTCCTTAATGAATCCATGTCGCAGGTATATTTTATGTAATATTTTATAAGCTTTTGACGCTGCGTGTTACGGATTTATTTAATATACTCCGTATAGCCGTTACGAGTTTAGAGCGCTGGCCTTGAATGCGCAGATATCATTTTTTGGGTCCGTTTGGCGGGGTGGGCGGTGTGCGGAGGGTGAAGCGGCCAGTGCCGGCGCCGTATTGGTGTATCAGTCGCTCGTCGCCCGAAGTACATTCACACACATATTGCTTCGTATTTTTTCATCGTCTTGGTCTTTCAACTAGTAGTTCCAGTCGCATCCATCTACAAACTTCGACTTCCTTAATTACCGACGATTTGATGGAAGGAATTGGATTATTACCAAATGATTAGAATTTAAGTTTTTTTAAATATAATTGATTATAGATAGATAGATAGAATATACTTTATTGTACACCAATAATTTTAATACACATTACATTAATTTTATTATAGTATTTACAAAAAATTATAAATTATTATTTTGATAAAATAAACCGTGGTTATATTTTATTTTTCTCTTTTAAAATACCTATATAAAACTTATATTTCTTTTCCATTAAAAGTGACAACTCAAGTTAATTTGACTTTTCTAAAAACACTTCGTAATATATGTGAGCACAAATGTACAACATGCGCTATTCTCCCCACTACTTTCGTCCAGCGCTCAAAACTCGTGACGGTGCCAATAAGTGAATTTAATCAATATTCTAATAAATTTAGTACGTTCATCTCAACAACTAAACAACATTTCATTTCAAAACATCTCGATTTCAATTCCACAATTCCACGGCACGCACCACTGAATTCCCGAAGTTACATGCGTATTTGCGCCCCAAATAGAATTCATAGAAAAATCGTTTTGGGACAGGAAAATATTCATATTGTTGCTTTGTTTCTCACGATGTTTACCTTCACCGTTTGAGCATGTGATACACACATCCTACTTATCCTACTAATCCTATCCTACTTCCCACATGTATTATAAACGTGAAAGTTTGTAAGTATTGATGGATGGATGGATGGATGAATGAATGGATGGTTTGATGGATGGATGGATGGATGGATGGATGTATGGATGGATGTTTGTTTGTTACTCTTTCACCCAAAAACCGCTTAACAGATTTGAATGAAATTTAGCACAGGTATACATAGTTTACCAGCTGATGGTCGCAGCTTCGCTCGCGCAATTTAATACTAATTTCTCCTCCCCATTTCTTCCGTTAGGGGTTGAATTCCCAAAAACGATGAAACACATATGCATTTATTTTTGGTATGGAGCTTGAACATTAAATTTCATTCATCTTACTTTAAGACTGACGGACATAAAACCCCATATAAACTTTTAATTCACCCTCTTAGAGGGTCGATTTTAATAAATCGAGATATCTATCTATCTATCCAGCCAGTGACACCCACTGCTGAGTAAAGGCCTCTTCTCTATAAATCCCGATAAACGTGTTTAATAAAGGAAAGGATGGGTGTTAGTAGAAACGCCGGGAGGGGGCGCCCTAGAAGGACATACACCAACCTAATTGGTGAACTCCTTCAAAAAGGTGCGCAGTACTCGTAACCGGCGCGCGTGCATGACGAGATGTATGAATGTGGACAAAAAGCAAAAGTGGTATGCAGGGACCGTAGCGCGTGGCATTCTGTAGTTTCTGCCTACCCCCATGGGAAAAATGCGTGAGTGTATGTATGTATGTATGTATAAATATTCCTAGACATTATGACACACAGCGCCATCTAGTTCTGTGTAAGTAACGAGGCTTGTGTTACGGATATTAGTTGGTTGATATATACATATATACTTTTTTTGTAAATACTTACATATTATACATACGACGACCAATTAGTCCAGCGGTAGTTAACATAGCCTTCTGTGCTATGGGTCTCGGGTTCGAATCCCGGTAGGGACAAATGTTTGTATGATGAGCATAAACATTTGTATCCGAGTCATGGATGTATATATATTTTTTTTTTCTGCCCTTTTATGCTCGATATCAATAACGGCAACAGGCACATGAAATATTCACGAAATATTCAGTTGTTTTTTACTTTAATAATAAATGATAAAATTAAAATAAAATAAATATTGAATATCTACAAAAAACGCCAGCTTTGCCTAATTTTGTACGGAAAACTATGTGCGCGAGTCCGACTCGCACTTGGCCGGATTTTTATCAAATAAATTTCAAAACAAACATTGAGTAATTTGATCCAGTAATCCAATAACTCGTTATATATGACCAAATAATAATTTCTCTTCAATTTAAGCTTCCGCGAAAATTGCAATTGAATAAAAAAACATATTTCGACTCTCACTTTTATTAATGGCGCGCATATTTAAGCTGTGGTGATTTGTGATGGCGCCAATGTAGACTTGCTTGAATTTAGAACTGTCAAATGACTGCATTAAAACCTTTTTGCTATATAATTATGAAAACGCTGAAAAAGTAGTTTTTATTTAAAAATAATCTAGTAGTTTGGTTTTTTAACGCAAATAGATGTGTACCGAAATTACTACTTTTAAGTTAAGCAATCTTACATATATGTTAATTTTTAAAACTTGGACTTATGTAGATGAGTCCGTGATGCACACCTTATTATAATATTTAAACTCAACATTTTTGAATTTGCAGTCCTGTCTTTAATTTCTGTAACTCTGTGGAATTATTCAAACTTACCATTTCACTTTAAATAAACAGAAAACAAAAAAAAACTGTATACGCGAATGCGCGCCGGGATCCGGCGCCATTTGGCGTTACTTAGAAATAAAATTACTCTTTCCCTCTCTCCGAGCGAGAGTAATTTCTTGATAAATAATTGATCGCATAATAACGCACTTAATTTAAATTTGATTTACGCATTGTTTGTTTTAAATTTGACTAAAGTAATGACGTTTTGTTTTTTTTATTTTACACTTTAAGAAGGAGGTTTTATCACTATGTGATTATTGTACTAGCCCGGTGGCCCAAATTATGTCCGAAAAATTAAAACGCGGTTCTTCTTCTCCATATTTTTTTCTGAAAGGCAGTTGCATTTGCAAGTCCTCTGGTGTTGCAGTTGTCCATAGGTGGCGGTTATCACTTACCATCAGGTGAGACTCCTGCCTCCTCATCATCATTAAAAAAAAAGGATGTCGTAACGCAAATGTTCTATAATCTATTCCTATTTCACCAATTCCACCTTGTCTTGATACAACTCTAGTGAACAGGTGTGAACCCTGTGGACTGCTAAGCCACTGACTTTTCTGAAGTTATGTGCGTATTTATCACATGCTCGAACGGTGAAGGAAAACATCGTGAGGAAACCTGCGTGCTTCAGAAATTTTCTCGATGGTGTGAGAAGTCTGCCAACCCGCACTAGTGTGTCAAACTAAGGCCTATCTTTCACAAAAATCGGACGAGACCCGTGCCCAGCTGTGGGACAATAATTAGGTTAATGACGAATATATTTGATTAAAAAAATTGAAAAAAAAACGTTAATCGTTCCAAATCTCACACCTCGTTTGATCAATATGGTTAAAAAAATATAATAAACATACAGTGGAACATAAAACCGCCTCTTTTTTTGAAGTTGTTAAAAAAAGAGGCTCACGTGTTTAATAATTTAATTAATACAACACACTTTAAGATAATCTAAAACATGACATATGTCACCTCGTTTTTTTGAAACGTCCTATTCAAAGTCAAGATCACAGCTGCATAAAATACCGTACCTTTGCGTCAATCGACAAAAAAAAAGTAGAAAGACGAATAAATAATGACATACATTCGTAATTCAAAACATTTCTTCAACTGTTCTTTTTGTTTCGAAACTTCGGCCATATTGTTTTGTTGAATAATTATAATGTTACGATTTGGCGCCTTTTCTTTTCAAGTTTGTATGTATAAATATTAATTGATTAAATAACAGGTCAGTTGAAATATATGTACCTACTACCTGATGGTCGTAGCTTCATTTAATTGCTCCCCCTCATTTCACCCGTTATAAGTTGAATTTCCTAAAAAGACGAAACACGTATGCATTTTTGCTGAGGAGCTTGAATATTAAATTTCATTCATCTTAATTTTAAAATGACGGATTTCCCATATAAACTTTCAGCCCCTACTTCACCCTTTTAGAAGCTTAATTTATAAAAATCCTGAAATACGTGTTTATTTATTTTTAATCAAAAGCTTGTATATGTATAAAATTTTATACCTCTTACTTTGAAAATAACGGATTTCCATACAACGAATTGTTTTAAATAGAATAATTTTAATGATTTCTTTAGTGACAACTGAAAAAAAATCCGACAGCCTAGTTTACCTATGTATAAGTAGAATTACAACTATATTTTTATGTATAGTGTGGTATGTTAAAAAAAATTGCCTAAATAGCCTTTGAGAAACATTCTCAAAGGTCCCGTCTTTATTAATACCAAAATTGATCAAAATCAGTTCAGTCGTTCACACGTGATGTCGTGACCAAGGCAACATATTTTCATAAACAACCGAAATTAATTACCAATAGTAAATTAATTATAAAGATGATAATAAGATAAGATAAGAGCTGTGGTAGCCTAGCGGTGGGACCAATGGACTGAGATGTCAGAGGTCTCGAGTTCAAACCCAAGGCACGCACCACAAATTTTTCGAAAGTTATGTGCGTGTTTATCACATACTCAAACGATGAAGGAAAACATCGTGAGGAAACCTGCATGCTTCAAAGATTTTCTCAATGGCATGTAATGTCTGCCAACCCGCAGTGGGCTAGTGTGGTGGACTATAGCCTAATCCCTCTCAAATGAGAGGAGACCCGTGCCCAGCTGTGGGACAGTAATGGGTTGAACATGATAAAGACAATAATAAGTCTTTCTTCGAGTTTATTATAATCAGATGTTATTATTTTTATATAAATAAAACTACATTAAATATTTATACGTAATAATATAATATTTCAAAAACAAATAACACAAATAAAAAATTAACAGTATGTTTTTAGTTTTGCTTATTTTAATCAATATTTAAAAAAATATAAATGAAATTATTCTAAACTACAATCAATTATTACATTATATTAATATACGCGAAGTAAATACTTGGTGTGTACTCCTTTTTTCCGAAAACTACAGAGGAGTATGATATTAGGCATCTAGACTTTAATTTCCTAGAAAAACCCAACATATTATTGCTTGACTGGGACCCTAAACCGCGTGCCCCGCAGTCGCAATAACGACCACTGAACCAAAGAGGCAGTAAAACACCAGATTATTCAACAGAAAAGGTACCGCATAATTTGTCTCGTTTTCAAAATTATTAAAGTAAACCACACTCAAAATATATTTAAATATGAACCCAGCCCCCGTTGAACTTAAAATACAGTTACAAAATTAAAAAATATAATTCAATTCACGGTCAAAAAATATTGCCTACAAACTAACGTCATGCAACGTTCTGAAATTCAAAACCACAGATTATAAATACAGTTGATCATGCTTGACGCACATATGTCATCCATATTGTATTGAGGCGAGCAGTCGTATCGCCAACCAGGTAATATTATATAGGTTTTATGTATATAATCATTGGTGTATCTAGGAAGGGGGGTGGGGGGGACGTGTCATCCACCATGAGGATGACAAATAATCTTACGGCCCACCTGATGGTAAGCTGTTACCGTAGCCTATAGACGTTGGTAATTACTGAGGTTTGGCTCGCGCGTTGCCGTAGAATAGAAACCGTTTAGGTTTCTTAAAATGAATGATGTGTCTTCAGGATGTAGAGATGGGAAAATGCCCGGGCGTTTTGGGCAAATTGGGAATGCCCATAAGTTCCAGATTAATTCCTTCCCTTGGGCGTTTATATGGGTATCTTAATATAATATTAATTTACTTACTAAATAGATATTGGTTAAGAAAGTTGTCCTAAACTGTTTACGTAATTAATGTAAGTTATCTTTATTGCTTTCAAAATAGTTCTGATAAAAATCAAGCTCATTTTACGTATTTTTGTTTTATAAGCAATGCATATTAGTACCTTAACCTACTTTAACGTAATTGGTGTTATCACCTATAGCCGATTTACTTTTTTACTGATTTTTAGAAATCAAACTACTGTTATTAAAATGAATACCTACTTATGATAGAAATTACTAAGTACTGTGATTATAATTAACATTAATTACTTAAGATATTTTATCTTGAATTGTTAACGTAAAAATGTTCATTGTTTTATTTATATACAATACTATGATTGTTATTAAAGATTTATATGTTTTCAGATCAATATAAATATTTTTCTACTATATCTTAGATTATTCCACCTGAAAATCATGAAATGTCGGTAAACAGTCGCAATTTTACTTCTGCATTGTGATTGGGAATTTATTCGGGAATAAAAATAATAAAGTCCAAAAAGATTTTTCCTTATTTGCCCACCCGGCGTAAACACGTTGCCCATCTCTAATGATATATAATGTCATCCTGGCCGATTTCGGCCACAGCGACTGTTATTAAAGGATTGGATCCTGCGTTCCTCGGTGTAGTTATTCTACCCTTTGATGCGCTCTTTGGTGACTCGCATATCCAATCTTGTGGGACAAGGTTTAAGCGCACTTGGAACACGTCACCACCTCATTGACGTAGTTATAAGTGTATGCCACTAGTGGTCGGGCTTTACGCTCGTCTCTTTTCTGGTCGATCTCCTTGAGGCGGTCAAAGGCAAACCAGTTGATGGATGACACGTCTCCGTTCAGGGCGCGTTGCTACTTTTTTTTTTCAGTTACTATATTGACAGCAAACAGGATTCCCAAGCTGTCAGAATTACGGCCCAACGAGCTCTGGGAAACTCACTCGCAGAAACACAACTATTGTTGTTTCACTGCGGTCTTCTGTAACTTATGGTACTCTCCCAGTTGGGCGGCTCAATTTCAGAGAGAAAGTTCGCTATGCTTGCTGTACCTTTCAGAAACCAAAAAGATAGTGTAATATAAACATAAAACTTAAGAGGTAAGGCATAGCGAGATTTCTCGCTCAAATTTAGCTGCCTGACTGGGGAAGTACCTCCGCCTTACAGAACACCGCAGTGAAACAACAATAGTTGTGTTTCTGCGAGCGAGTAAGGTTACCAGAGCTCGTTAAGGAAGTGACTATTTTGACAGCAAGCAATGTCTTATTGCTTTCAGTTAAATAACTCCCCTATTTTAAGAAAGCTAAAACCGGTTTTTGAAGTGTCGGCAACGCGCGACAACTCTAGCGTTGCAAACGTCTATAGGCCGTTATGGTTTGAAAGACGATGTAGTGACAAAAATTGGGAAGAATGTACTATGATGGCTTGGGTATGTTGAGAGGATTAATGATAGGCGATTGACAAAAGGAATTTATAAGGCGGATGGCAGTGGAAACGCCGCCCTAGAAGGACATACACCGATCTAATAGGTGAACTCCTTCAAAAAGGTGCGCAGTACTCGTAACCGGCGCGCGTGCATAACGAGATGTATGAATGTGGACGAGGCAATAGTGGTATGTGGAGATCGTAGCGCGTTGCATTATGTAGTTTCTGCCTACCCCCATGGGAAAAAGGCGTGAATGTATGTATGTATTATAAGAGAACTAATACGAACATTTCTTTGGTAGTGATATTTGCCGTCCTCTTTCCTATATTCAAAATACATGAATAACTATTATCCGAATGCATAATTGAAAACCAAAATGGCGGCGTAACGGTATCCGGTAAGAGTGTCAGTAAAGTTAATTTTTCCAATGTAATCTCTTCGTTTTGTCGATATATTCAGATTTACAGTTAGTGAATAATTGCATAGTTTTAGGTTATTTAGCAATTTGATGCAATTTCATGAGGTTTTCAATTTTGAATTTATAATTTTCAGTGTGACAGCGGATTTACGTGCAAGGTTCGCTTGAAAATGCACACCAATCTTAATAATATTATATTATTCGTTTTAATTATTTCTAAGAATTTTTGGAGAGGTAGGGCATAGCGAGAAGTACCTTCGCCTTACAGAATACCGCACTGAATCAACAATAGTTGTCTTTCAGCGAGTGAGTAAGGTCACCAGAGCTCATTGGGGGAGTGACTATTCTGACAGCATGTGAATTCCGTTTGCTGTCAGTTCAGTAACTCCCTATTTTAACAACCCGAACGCAAGCCTCTGGTGTTGCAAATGTCCATGGGCCGCGGTCACCACTTACCATCAGGTGAGCCGCCTGCTCGTTTGCCCTCTTATCACCATAATAAATGCCTTTTTAACCGACTTCCAAAAGGAGGTTATTGGGTTTATTGGGATTTTCTATGAAATTCGCAGTAGCAGCTCGGAGTTTGGATTCGAGCCCGGTTAATGGCAATAGGCTCGCCACCTATTACATGGGAACTCAAACATACTGGCGAAACATGGGTGTTCATTAATACATCTCTGCCTAACCTTTCGGGGACGACAGGCGTGATGGTATGATAATTATTTCGAGTACTATTATTGTTAAAGTTAAGAACTTAATAAAGGTACTTATTTTAACATTATATTAATGTGGAGTAGAATCAATATTTTTTTTAAAGATGGTAGTTATTTAGTATATACATACATATACATATATTGCACATAAGCCAAAATCTCAGCTACTGCAAATTGTTTATTATAAAAGTCGACTAAACTTGAATATACTTAATTATATTTAAGTGATTAAATAAATAACTAACAATAATGTACTGTATAAATTACTCCTCTCTCCTAGGCAATAATAAAATTGTACCTAATGTATTTCATTTAATTTACTATGCTGTGCCCGACAGGGTCCATATATGTTCCAAATTTAAGCCTAACATCAGCTGTAAACCACACTATGGAATGCAATAAAGTATTGAGTATTGAGTATAAAATTCTTAAATTTATTTCAGCGTTTTTGCCGTAAAGAATACCCAGCGCCATCTAGTATGGGAAATTCAAAACAGTCGATAGGTAAAAAATCTCCTTATAAATTACTAAGTGACATCATTTTTAACTCAGGTGTAATGCTTTGCTAGCATCCGAATGGTAAAAGGGTCATAAAAATCTGTTCACTATTTTTAGAGTTTATTGAAGAACGCAGGAGCGGACGAAGTGAATGAATATGATTTTTTTTTCTCTTAGTCAATACTGATATTATAAATGCGAAAGCGTGTCTGTCTTTCTGTATGTCTGTCACCTCTTCACACTTTAACCGCTGAACCGATTTAGATGAAATTTTGTAGGTACGGAGATAGTTTGAGGCCTCGGTCGGTTTAGTCCTGAAAATCACCTCTTAAATAGGCAAAAACAGGGGTGCAAGACTGTATGTGAAATCGAGAATTTCTTAAAATAGAATAGAAATAAGTAAGTAGGTCGGATACAATTTTACTAATACTAATATTAGTTTAGAAGAATAAATAGGTATTTAAAAAAAACTAACGAAAGTGTATCAACCAACTAGTATACGTAACACAAGCCTCGTTGCTTAGCTCGGCAACTAGATGGCGCTGTGTCATAATTTCCGGATATACATACATATGTATATTTATTTTATTTACGCCGCATAAAATAGGGCACATCATGATATTAATCTATTTAATGGGGCGGTGTATTGTGTCTTACGTAAATATTGACGATCCAATAAGTCCAGCGGTAGTTAACGCTGCCTTCTGTGCTACGGGCCCCGGGTTCGACTCCCGGTAGGGTGATGTGATGAGCGTCAACATTTGTATCGGAGTCATGGATGTATCTATGTATAATATGTATGTTTTTACAGAAAAAACTATATATGTAGTATATCAAGCTTCTAGTGTCTGTAACACAAGCCTCGCTGCTTACCACGGAACTAGATGGCGCTTTGTTATAATATCAGGCTATATTTATTTATTCCTTATCCATCCTACTTATAATATTATAAATACGAAAGTGTGTCTGTCTGTCTGTTACCTCTTCACGCTATAACCGCTGAACCGATTGAGATGAAATTTGGTATAGAGATAGTTTGAGTCCCGAAGAAGGACATAGGATAGTTTTCATCCCGGAAATCATCCTTTAAAAGGGGGAAAAGGGGGTGGAAATAAAATTATTTATTAGATTTTACGCAGACGAAGTCGCGTGAGAAAGCTAGTAAACTATTAGTGTAGGAAATATGAAGTTTACATAGGTAGTATATATATATATATATATACTACCTATGTGTGGTTTTGCATATATGATTTTTTATAAATAGATGTATGAAATTTCCTCCTCCCCCGCAATTTTCAAAAGGGTTACAAAGTTTTTGCTTCACGTATTACATATAGATACTAGCTGAGTCCCGCGACTTCGTCCGCGTGCAATTTAACTAAAAAAATAAAAGTTTCATATTAACTTTGCACCCCCGTTTTACCCCCTCAGGGGGTGAATTTTCAAAAATCCTTTCTTAGCGGATGCCGACGTCATAACATCTACCTGCATGCCAAATTTCAGCCTGATCCGTCCAGTGGTTTTGGGCTGTGCGTTGATAGATCACTGTCAGTCAGTCAGTCAGTCACCTTTGAGTTATATATATGTAGGCGTACCCGCCTTTATACATCAAACCTCATTTGATGGTGACAATACCTTTTTTACATCAAACCTAATTTGACGTATTAAAACGAACACCGAGCTCTGGTGAGGTGGCCATCTTATGTTATCTGACAGTTAATTTTGAAGGTTGAGAAGTGCGCTCGCAACCACGTACTCGGTAGACGTTCCTCTTATATAAGAAATAATCAGTGATCAGTGACTGTTTAGTGCTAGATTGAATTATTAGCGATCATAATTAAATGATTAACATACTTGCTATTTCGTCCAAATATCGCCTCCGTATCCACGCCTATCTAAACATGCACCAATTCTGATAATAGTCGAAAGACTTTATATATTTAGATAATATTGGCAAATCCGCAGATGCAAACTAGTATTAAAATTCAGCTATCAGAAACACTACTGACTATTAATCGCTTATGTAAATAATAATAAATAAAATAAAATAAAATAAAATGCCTTTTATTTCCAGTACAATAAAAACATAAACAAAAGAAAAAGTTTGAGTGGTAGGTACATAATTAGTTTTAGATTTAATAAATATGCAAATATAATTTAATTGTTTAGTGTATATACCGGGTGACTTTTTTTACCGTCTTGATAAAAATAGGGTGTGATGGGTAAATGGAGTAGAAGCCTATGGCATAGTTATTTTACATTTTTTTTTGTTTTACACTCATCATTTAAAATTTGTCTACTAATATACACAAGTAATTTACAACCAATTTTTCATATTAAAACATAAATGTTTAATTTTCAGAGAAATTTTAAAAAAATAATTCAAATAATTCAAATTCGTAAACATAGTCACCCTAATAAACAGGCGGCATATCATGAATGATATCGTTTCAAATAGGTAAAACTAGATCTTCAAACAAACGCACACGTGTAGCCGCCAGCGATTTTCCGATGCTGACACAGGATCCCCGCTCCCGCCATCCCGCGCTGGACCCCCACTGCCCTACAGTCCTATTCTAATTATTTTAAATAATTTTTAGTCACATACGATTAGGCACTCAGTGACGTCGCGTGATATATTCGCAATGTTTACGTTACCGCGCATGTCTCCGTCGGTCGCTCACTGTGATAAAAGTGATTAACGTAAACAATAAACATGTACGAATATAACAATGTAGAGTACTTATTTAGTAATGGTGCAGTGTTATATCGTGTCCCTTGAAAGTTTAAATGGTGTACGGCGAATGTATACAGGACCAAGCCATCTGCAATCTCTTCTTCGACATTCGGACTGTCGATTCAAACGAATCCACAAAAAACTCGTCCCTTCCATCCATAACATTCCATCATCGATATAATGTTAGAAGACGTTCCTTTGAATTATTTGCGGGGAATGTACCTACTTCCAGAGAGAGAGAAACTGTGGACACTGTGATTACTGCGATATCGCTCAAAGGTACTTTTTTTAATATTTGTAATTAAAATCACTGTAATTTGTAATAAGTTGATTTTAATATTTTAAATACGCAGAGTATGTAGTAATTTCTAGTTTACGCATACTCATACCTAATTAATACTTTATTTTTTCAAAGAAATAATGACAAATGAGGAAGTTTAACATGTAACACACAACTATACCATGCTAAAAGATCATAAGCTCTTTAAAATATGAAGGGAAGATTGATATCTCTACAAAACAATTCGGAGTTTATAAAATCGCAACGGAAAAATGCCTAGGTATTCAGATATGTAGTTACGCTATTTCGCTCGCACTTTTCATTCATTGGAAATCACGTTACACGCAGTGTAGGCATCTATTTTACTATTACGCACGCGCCGTGTAGGATGTTCTCTTTTTCTGGATTTTCTTGGATTTTCAGAACTCCCATAATCAAAATGCTATTACAGAAATAGTCTCGTCCGCAGATTCCGTTCTATACATATAACCTACCCTATAATTATCGAGACGGTAAAAAAAGTCACCCGGTATATATGTTTTTTTTTTTTTTTCCTTTTTATTATTATTATTGTTATTTTTATTTGTTTTTTTTCTTCTTTCTTACTGGAACCCCTCTCAGGTGAAGGCCTCCTACAAATATTTCCATTTCTCTCGGTTTAGGGCTATTTTTTTCCACTGTGGGCCGGCAATTTTCTTTATGTCATCTTCCCATCTAGTGTATGGTCTTCCCCTACTCCGCTTGCCGAATGGGCATTTTATGTAAATACAGACATTGAAATAAAAACAAAAATTGGTTTGTTTTTTTTTTGTTCGCGAAATATTATAAATTCAAAATACTACGTAATACATATAATATAATTATGTATTCAGTCTTTGTTTTTTATTTAACATTTTGTTTCCGTCTTTTTGGACGTACCTATATTAGGGTTCCGTACCCGAAGGGTAAAAACGGGACCCTATTACTAAGACTTCACTGTCTGTCCGTCCGTCTGTCCGTCACCAGGCTGTATCTCAAGAACCGCGATATCTAGACAGTTGAAATTTTCACAAATTATGTATTTCTGTTGTCGCTATAACAACAAATACTAAAAACAAAATAAAATAAATATTAAAGGGGGGATCCCATACAACAAACGCATTTTTTTTTTCAAATTTTGTACGCAACCCCTCTGTGCGCGAGTCCAACTTGCGCTTGGCCGGTTTTAATATAAACTGCCCCCAAAACGTCTGCTTTTATTAGCTTCCTTGTGTTTTTGTTAAAAAACAAGCAGTGCTGCTAACTATTTACTGAAACAGATCATTCTGATGATAATATTGTAATTAATATATTTAATACTAGCAACTTATTACACTACTGAGTACCGCGGCTACGTCTGCGTGCAATTTAACAAAAAATAGGTCCATATTCATTGATTTCACCCACTTCCCACGTTGTTAGTCAAGTAGTTTTAGTCCCGTGGAACCCTAATTTGGTACTTGGTCATAATTAGTTTAATTCAAGACAAAGTGACGAATTTGGGTTACGTTACTCCTTATAATATAAGCTATCTGTCAGATAAAGTCTCGTGAAAATCGATACAGCCGATTCAGAGATTAGCGAGAACAAACTGACATACAAAGAGAACAAATTTCAAAATAATCTTTTTTAATATAAGTACATCATTGCATACGTCATATGCGTGTAGTAAAAATCTGTTAATTTAAAAATACAAAAAAGACATTTCAATTTTATTTATTATAATATAACTAGTTTTAACCACCAGGTCCGTCTACATAGAATTAGTGCTATTCATCATCATCATCATCAACCCCTTTCATGTCCCACTGCTGGGCACGGGTCTCCTCTCAATTGAGAGAGATTAGGCTATAGTCTACCACGCTAGCCTACTGCGGGTTGGCAGACTTCACATGCCATCGAGAATTCTCTCAAGCATGCAGGTTTCCTCACGATGTTTTCCTTCGCCGTTTGAGCATGTGATAAATACGCACATAACTTCCGAAAAGTCAGTGGTGCGTGTCTTGGGTTCGAACTCGAGACCTCTGACATCTCAGTCCACTGGTCACACCGCTCGGCTACCACAGCTCTATTAGTGCTATTAATTTATATTAAATATTAGCTGATTCCCGCGACATTGTCCGCGTGTAATTTAACGAAAAAGAAATGTTTCATATTAACTTTACACCCCCGTTTTACCCCCTTAGAGGGTGAATTTTCAAAAATCCTTTCTTAGAGTTTAGAGTTTACCCTTATAGTTTAGGGTTTGCGTTGATATGCCAGTCATTCAGCGTGTTCTTTTATATCTTATATATAAAATTCTATAAAAAATGAGGCAAGACGTTTGCTGGGTCTGCTAGTATATATATATATACTAGCTGACCCAGCAAACGTTTTGCCACATTATAGGGGTTGGTGGACAACCCTTATCACTAAGGGGTATGAAAAAAAGATGTTGGCCGATTCTCAGACCTACTCAATGTGCTCACAAAATTTCATGAGAATCGGTCAAGCCGTTTCGGAGGAGCGAACATTGTGACACGAGAATTTTATATATAAGATATTAATTAATTGACCATGAGGTAATTTAACGTACTTATTGTACGTTAATCTAGCTCAAGGTCAAAAATGCATTTCATATTCTTTTTTTCTTACAAAAAGTTCAATTATAAAAGTTTTAGGCACGATTTTTTTAAGGAAATTATTGATTCACATACATACGCTAAATTCCCTTACAGTGACAACCTCCCTCCCTCCCGAATTCCGCCCCGTAAAAGGATGATTTCCGGGATAAAAACTACATGATGTCCTTTCTCGAGACTATCTCCAAACTAAATGACATGTACATCAGTTAAGCAGTTGAGCGTGAAGATGTAACAGACAGACACACTATCGCATTTGTAATATTAGCATAAGTTTATTAAATTATTCTAATTATTATGGAAGCTAGCATGCACTCATCTAGTTTAATTTAACAAGTACATTTTTTAAACATAATATCTTACTTTTATTAGTTAGGTACAAAAATTCAGACTGGTCCTTTATTTATATGTACATATATAATATACTAGCTTTTTCCGGCGGCTTCGCTCGCGTTAAGAAGTATTATTATTAATTAGGTATAGTTTTCATACAAACTTTCATCCCCTATGTTATCCCCTTGGGGGTAGAATTAATCAAAATCCTTTCTTAGCGGATGTCTACGTCATGACATCTACCTGCATGCCAAATTTCAGCCCGATCCGTCCAGTGGTTTGGGCTGTGCGTTGATAGATCACTATGTCAGTCACCTTTGAGTTATATATATTTAGATGTATGTAGAGGCACATATGTGCCTCTTCCTCTCGGACCGCCTCACGGTGCAGTTGTGTCAATACTCGTATTTCTTTTCCGTAAATATTTAAAATAACATTCTAAATCAGTTTAATTCACACCAAAAAAATAGGAGTGCATAATTCAAGAGGTAATATTCGTTGAACGAGTGATCGAGAATTAGCAACAGACAACAAATCATAGTATCCTGGTACTTTTTGATGAAATCAACCACTACCAGGGTATGGTGCACACCTTTTTAATTGTCACCAGCAAACCGGCGCAAACGCAGGCGTTGACGAAAGGTTAGTTCTCCACCCTCTCTTCGGTGATTAGCTACTCAAGCTCCGCCTTTTTGTCATCCGTCAGCTTACAACGCCCCCTAACCTCAGAACAAAAGGCCTTAGTATCGCATCTGTGTGGTATATTGACTGTGAAGAACTGACCACAAAAATAAACACACGGCGAATGATCTCCACGCGTTTATGCTATCCTGGTAATATATAAGATACTGATACTTACATTACCTTTAATATATACATCTCAAATTGTTGGTTTAATACCAACAATTCTAATACAAAATTAGGAGTGCAAAAACATAAAGATATAGCTGTCACCTACAAGTTAACTCCACTGATATTATTAATAGAACCGTTTAAAAAACACTGCGACGCGACGCGAAGCTCAACATATACTGGACGGATAGCGAAACTCCTCCCTGGCGTCGATCAGTGTCCAGTTTGCTAGACCTCCGCATACAGTGCCACACTGAAGTTTAGCGACCGAGTTATTAGAAGGATCTCATTAATCTGGACGGTGAGCCTGTTTATATTGAAAACGTCGATAGTTGTCCAGTTTGGTAGACACCTACAACTACCCAACAATATATTATTAACCTTTTTAAACGCCTGTTTTGTACGTTTTCTATTAGATCGTACAGTATGCCTCTAAAGCGGACACCCCCCAAACCTGATAACCCGGTGCAATCTCGGTTACACATAGATTCGACATTGGACAAATCAGTGTCAGAGCCGGAGATCAATAAGCTGGGGGAGGTTGACAAGACTCCACAAAACTATGTCTTTCAACGGTCTAAAAGAAGCCGGGAAGAGATATCCATTACCGAGCAGCTTGTCGAATTTAAAGACGAAATCAGAGACATGATGACTCAGTTCTTGACCACGCAAGGGAAAAATATCCAGCAAGTTACGGGAACTCTAAAAGAAATCCAGCAATCAAATCTTAACCTAGAAAATACAATTACACTGCTAATGTCACAAAATCAGGAGTTGGAAAAAAAAGTACTTCAGCTGGAAAATAATGCTAGAGAAGACAAAAAACATATAACATTATTGGAGAATAATCTTGAAGAAATAAAGATGGGTAGCCGAAAAACTAATTTCGTGATGAAGAATGTCCCAAAAGTCAGCAATGAATCCAAAGACGATCTAATTGGAATGGTTATGTGTCTCTCAAATAGTATAGCCAGTAACATGACTAAACACGATATTAAGGATATCTACAGAGTGCGAACAAAAAATACTAACAGCCAAAATACTCCAATAATTGTAGAAACAAGCTCGACATTATTAAAAGCCGAGATATTAAAGATGGGAAAAGCTTTCAATACAAAAAACAAGATCAAACTTTGCTGTAAGCACCTCGGGTTCAAGACACTAGAAGACACCCCCATCTTCCTCTCAGATCATTTGACACCAAAAGGATCTCGCCTACACTTCCTGGCCAGAGATCTGACCAAATCCGGAGCTTATAAGTACTGTTGGACGGCCTATGGGAAAGTTTATCTAAAAAAGGATGACAACTCTCCAAACATTATCATACATAACGAAGAACAAGTTCACCAGCTCATAATAAAAACGTGACTAGTTTATTTTGCCATTCACCATTTGTGTCTAAAATACGAAGTAAGAGCTAAAATGTCACTCTCCTTAACCCGATTATTACTTAAACCTTATAATCGCTTGAGAATCAGTACTTTCAAAATTACTTTTGTAAATTATTCGCTAACTTCCCGTAACTACTACACACAAAACCGCTACATCAAAAATTATACTTATTATTTTTTACAGCTGTTTATCAAATTTAGTTGTCTAATATCACGTAATTTAAAAAAAATATCATACACAATGTATGCTGTAATGAGGGATTACATTATAAATAGTTTAAAAATAGGTTACCAAGATAAATACTATAATACTTACACTATCCTCCTTAGACACAGCTCACTCAACATATACACTCTCAACTCCACACAAACGCACTCTACTACAGAATTTCTTACACTTAGTCTTAGTAAAATGTATACACTCGCCCTAAAAACTAGAAAAAAAATCTACCTAAGTATGATCAACTTTATAACCAATGGATACTTTAAATATCTGCTGCTAGCTGTCTTTAATCCTTGCACGTTTTTTATGTTGACTAGTATTCTGCATAAAATTACAATAGATGGCTGATACCCTCCAAACTCTCAATGATATAGACAAACTAGAGTTAGCACGTGCAATCGAATGCGATTGCTCGGACCTATATAAACAAGTTACCGTAAAAAATAACGACTTAACCATTATTTCACAAAATATAAGAAGCATCTACTGTAACTTTGATGACTTTGTTCTCTTTTTATCGACTTTTAAATTTGAAACTGACATAATTATTCTAACAGAATGCAGACTGAGTGATAAAAAACCCATTCCTCAACTTAAAAACTATGTTAACTATGCTACTACACACCAACTCAATCAAAACGATGGAGTAGTAGTCTTTGTAAAGAATAAACTTAAACCTAGAATTAAAGAAATCAAGCTATCCCAAGCGTCTTGCCTACAGATAGAAGTATTAAATAACACTGTTTTAGGCATCTATCGTTCTCCCTCAAATTCTAATACAGATAGTTTCATAGACTCGCTCAGTACACACTTAGACTTTATAACCTCACAGCAAAATATAATTATAGCCGGAGATATAAATATAAATATAAGGCCAAAAGATACTGAGTCTTCACACGAATATAAATCCAGAATAAACTACCTTAACATGTTATCGATGTATGGGATATTACCTGGACACACTTTACCAACAAGAGAAAAGAACTGCCTGGATCATTTTATGCTTAAAATCAATAAAAACAAGACATCTGCGTTTATAGCTGTCCTTTCAACTACCATTACTGATCATTATACAACACTCTTATCACTTTCTAAAATAAAACCAATCAAATTTTCAAATAAAACTACTACTAATATAGACTTGGAACAAGGTATACAATACATACAAAAAAAGAATCTGTCTAAATTGTTATTCTGTGAGGACCCTATCATTTTAACTGATTTGCTTATACAAATACTAAATGATTCAATAAAGCTCTGTACTAAAACCGTAAACATCCCCAGCAGGAAACGTATTATTAAGCCATGGATAACCCCAGGAATTGTGCGTTGTATAAACCACCGCAATAAATTACAAAAAAAATACCGATGTGATCCTCATAATGAAACCTTAAAAATAACTTATTGTCGTTATAGGAACTATTGCAACAACCTTATTAAAAAGCTAAAGCGAAAATACGAAAGGGATTTGTTATCTAAGTCGATTAAGAACAGTAAATTGCTTTGGAAAAATATAAAAACTATTACTTACTCAAATAAACAACAAAATCAAAACACAGAACTGTTAAATTGTAAGACATCTCACATGGAATCTGTAAATTTCATTAATGACTACTTTGTAAACATTGGCAAACAACTGGCCCATCAAATTCAACCTAATTATAATATTAGCAATGTTACTATAACTAGTAATCCATCACCGTCACAGGTTAACTCTTTTGTACTTTTGGATGCTGACCATAAGGAAGTAGACAGTATTCTAATGAACTTAAAATCTAATAGTGCCCCTGGCTGGGATAACATTTCTACGAAGTTTCTCAAACACATATGCAGAGAAGTTGTTCCAGTTATAACTCATCTTGCCAATCTCTGTTTTACGAAAGGTATCTTCCCAGCAGCGCTAAAACTATCAATAATTACTCCAGTACATAAGGGAGGAGACAGAGACGATGTCAATAACTACAGACCCATCTCTGTTTTACCAAGTATATCCAAAATTTTAGAAAAATTAATTAATAATAGGCTAACTAAATATTTAAAAAAAAAAAATATTCTTTCCCCTACACAATTTGGGTTCAGACAGGGTTTGTCCACAGAGGATGCAGTAGCTGCGCTTAGTAAGCTAGTAGCAGAACATCTTGACACGGGCAAGAAATGTTTGACTGTTTTCCTCGATCTCAAAAAAGCATTTGACACCGTCTCTGTCCCGATCCTTTTGAACAAGCTGGAAAAAGCTGGTATAAGAGGTACTTCACTTGATCTCTTTAGAGATTACCTAACAAACAGGAAACAAAAGGTTAAAATAGGGAAAAACATCAGTGAAGAAGCAGATGTATCATACGGCGTTCCGCAAGGAAGCGTACTCGGCCCTACACTTTTTTTAATTTACATTAATGATATATACAATGTAAAAATCATGAATTCAAAAATTTTCTCTTACGCCGATGATACAGCTGTTGTTTTCACTGGAAATTCCTGGCCTGATGTCAAGACCAACGCTGAGACCGGATTAACTCAAATTGCTTGTTGGCTCAACAACAACTTACTTACATTGAATGCGTCAAAAACCAACTATATATGCTTCTGTATTTCAAATCGTACAAAACCTAACTCTGATTTTGAAATAAGAATTCATAGTTGCGATGACGCCCAAAGTAATAATTGTTCTTGCCCCGCTATAAATAAAGTCTCACAAACTAAATATTTAGGAGTTTTAATTGACTACAGGTTATCTTGGTTTGCTCACATTGAGCAAGTAACTACTAGAATAAGGAAATTAATATGGATCTTCAAAACATTAAGATATGTTGCTCCAAAAAACATCTTGACATCTTCAACTAAAAACCCAGCCTCTCATAGGAATCTTTTAAACGAAATATATGTAGCCCTAGTACAATCAATCCTTGTATACTGTATACCTGTCTGGGGTGGTGCGGCAAAGAGTAAATTTATCGAAGTGGAGAGAGCGCAACGTGCTATGATAAAAACAATGTATTTAAAAAAAATTAGACACCCTACCGAAAGCCTGTATCAGATAAGTGACCTTCTATCTGTAAGAAAATTATATATTATCTATACTGTCCTTAGAAAGCATAAAACCTTACCATTTGACCCTAAAACTCAACTCAAAAGAAGGAAAGATATTGTAGCACAAAATCCTCAAACAAAAACTAAGTTCGCAAACACACAATTTAATAAACGATCAGCACAACTTTATAATAAAATAAATAAGGAAATAGATATATACACTAAGACATATCATGACTGTAAAATTATTTTAACTAAATGGATAAAACCCTTAACCTATGAAGATACTGAGTTAATCCTACATCACATCATGTAACTTACAGCATACCCGCGTCAACAACAATAAAACCAACTAGCTCATACTACAGTACGATAACTTCACAAACACACACTCAAACATTACACATACTCATACACGTTCAAACACTACACACACATACACAAATTACTCACACACAACATACAGGCCGTTTTTTCTTCTTTTTTTTTTCGTGAGTTCAGCTATTAAATTGAACTTTTTGTAATTTTTGCTTAAATTAAACCTAAATTCATTAGTTACTAAGATATGGAAGAGCGGAGTCTCCTAATACAGGCATTATTTGCTTAAAAGGAGGCTCCAATCACCAACTATTGTAAACAAATTGTTAATGAAAAAAAAAAAAAAAAAAAAAAAAAAAAAAAAGTTTATTAAAGTTTATATATGTATTTACATACATACGAATATGTTTTGACATATAGAACCGGACAGGGAAACTTTTTGGATTAATCCAATAACCATCTATTCATCATTAGAGAGGTAGGGCATAGCGAGATTCCTCGCTCAAATTGAGCTTCCCGACTGGGGAAGTACCTCCGCCTTACAGAACACCGCAGTGAAAAAACAATAGTTGTTTCTGCGAGTGAGTAAGGTTACCAGAGCTCGTTGGGGGAGTGACTATTCTGACAGCATGGCAATTCCGTTTGCTGTCAGTTTAGTAACTCCCTATTTTAAGAAACCAAAACTGTTTTTACGGAGTTTGGCAACGCATTTGCAAGCCTCTGGTGTTGCAAATGTCCATGGGCAGCGGTGATCACTTACCATCAGGTGAGCCGCCTGCTCGTTTGCCCCCTTATTACCATAATAAAACTTTGTCAATTCGTTTGAGGGTACTGTGCGGTAATGTTTCTGATAACGAATGCATGCAAATCCTTATCTATACTTATTAGACCGTCGTTTTCATCTGAAGTAGGTATATTTATAGTTGAACCAGAGTATAGTACATGCGCTAAGTGACAATACCCTCATTTGGCTTCACTTTATGTTATTTTATCAGCAAGTTAACCCCTCGTGCGCCGAATGCGCTTTTTTGACACGGAAAAGTTCCAAAAATAATGAATACCGTTACATTATTTTATAATAAACTGCCTCGTTGGTCTAGTGGTCGTACAGTGCGACTGCCGAACAAGAAGTCCGTGGGTTCGATTCCCAGGACTTCTTGTGTTATTGGGTTTTCCTGTGAAATTCTCAGTAGCAGCTCGGAGTTTGGATTCGTGCCCGGTTGATGGCAGTAGGCTCGCCCCCTATTACATGGGACCTAAAACATACCGGCGAAACATCGGTGTACATTAGTACACCTCTGCCTAACCTTTCGGGGACAGCAGACGTGATGGTATGTATGTAATTATTTTAAAGCAGGAGGTTCTCAATTCGACTGTATTTTTTGAATATTTGTTACCTTATAACTTTTGACTGGGTGAACCGATTTTGATGTTTTTTTTTAAAGCTTGTGCTTCGAATTTTTTTGTTAGAATAATTCTTTTGTTGTTTGCAACATTAAATTTTGTTGTTTAAAACATTAGTACGATACATTTTATTTAGAAAAAACATAATTCTAAAATAAAAACTGATAGAAAATGTGGTTTGATTATCCTTGATTTCTGTATAGAGCGCAGATATACGGTCTATAATAATAAGGCTACAGTAATTTATTTTCGAGGGCTGAGCTTGGAGACCTGTGGTAGCCTAGTGGTGTGACCAGTGGACTGAGATGTCAAAGAACTCCAGTTTAAATCCTAGGCACGCATCACTGACTTTTCGGAAGTTATTTATTTTTATTTATTTATTTATTATTTATTTAGTTATTACCACGGTTTTGCACCAATTACAGTAATTAACATAAAGTAAGTATACATAGGTAGGTATATAAACAATTCAATAATTTATTCACATTCATACACAATTGGTTTCACAGAACTTCAAACATACTAACATTAACATATTAACATATTCAACCTTCCATTCATCCACAAACATCAAAATTCGGAGCACCATCAAGAAGTATATTGATTGCACCGTGCATGCGACACAGTGGGGAATGAGCACGTGATACTGTACGACATTGTGCTACCGCGAATAATCTGTGCCGGTGAGATGGCCTATGTCGCAAATAATTGTCAGGAACAAAGACCTTACAGAACATATTATGTAATTCAGGGCAATCTACTAAACCCCTTAGGATTTTGATGGCCGTAATGATTTGCATTCGTGATCTACGCACGCTGAGAGAGTTATACCCTAACATCCCTAGCAGATACTGAGTTGGGTAGAGAAATGGGTAGTAACCATAGATCCTTTTGTACAATGAACGCAAAAAAGCCTTTTGGATTTTCTCAATCGTTAAAACATATGTTGACTCATAAGGAGTCCATATACATGCAGCAGACTCCAACTTACTCCTTACGAGCGTATTATATAACAATTTTACAACTGTAGAATTTTGAAAAACCCGTGCATTTCGCAGCACGAACCGTGCGTATTTATCACATGCGGTATCAAACGGTGTTGTAACTATTTTTTGATGTCAAATCATAAAGAAATCCAAAAAAAACTTAAAATCTAGGATTGTAAAAAATTGCCTACGACCGATTCTCATACCCACCAAATATACATACAAAATTTATAATAATCCGTCTAGCCGTTTCGGAGGAGTTTAGCGACAGACACTGTGACCCGAGATTTTTATATATAAGAAGATTATTTTATAAATATTAACTGCCTCTTTTGAATTGGTAGTCGTAAAGTGCGACTGCCGAGCGAGAGGTATTTGGTTCGATTCCCAAGTCGAGCTGTGTTATTACGTTTTTCTATGAAATTCTCAGTAGCAGCTCGGAGTTTGGATTCGTGCCTCTTTGATGGCAATAGGCTCGCCCGCTGTTTCATGGGACCTAAAACTTATTGGCGAAATGTGAGTGTACATTAGTACACCTCTGCCTAACCCTTCGGAGACGACAGGCGTGATGGTATGCTATATTAACAAGAGGCAAGCCTATAACTATCCAAACTCCTTGATTAAATTAGTGATAGTGAGAATATGAGTTCAATAACTAGATCAATCAATTTTTCATTAAATTTTCCTATCAAATTCTTTGACCTTCCTGAACGGGGATTGCGGTTAAATCATTGAACGGAGCACTTAAACTATGCGGACTAACTGTGAGCCTACACCTCTGCCTTACACTTTAACGTACCGGCGTGATAGTATATTATACTAGCTGCCTTCCGCGGCTTTGCCCGCATGGTATATAGACGAAAAGTAGGCTATGTGTTAATCCAGGTAATAAACTATATGTATGCTAAATTTCATTCAAATCTGTTAAGTGGTTTTTGCGTGAAAGATCAACAAACATTCATCCATCCATACTTACAAACTTTCGAGTTTACAATATTAGTAGGATCAATCATATTGTTCTGTTCATGCTATTAAAGTACCTATTAATTATATAATATTATATGAATTTTAGTTCAATGTCGTGAAATCGTGACCAATAAAATTTAAAATGGCGTTTTTTATGTTTAATTTTATCAATATTATGCGATGAAACGTGCATGCCTGAGAGATTTTCTCGATGGCATGTGAAGTCTGCCAACCCGCAGTAGGCTAGCGTGGTGGACTGTAGCCTAATCACTCTCAAATGAGAGGAGACCCGTGCTCATACGTTGATGAAAGACCAATTTGACAGCTTATAATTATTTTTTCAATTGTTTAAGATCCGTAAAAAATATAAACTCCGAGTTGCTTCTAAGAACTTCGTAGAAATATTGCTCATGCACTGCTGGATTTAGGAATAAGAGTCATGACCTCATGACCATCAGACAGGCTTCCGTCTTTAAAGCTAATAAAACAGTATTTTTATTTCTTTGTTAACTTAGAAAGGACACCAAAAGTAATTTAAATATCATTTCTCAAAGAATAAATGTATTTAATTTAATTCATTTCTTGCAATTTCATTATATATAATACGTTTTATAATATTGAGTCTGTTCTGGGCCAATTATGCTAAAATATAAATGTATGCATAGCCATATATTCCTTGTTAGCTGAAGAAATCTTTAGAAAAAAAATATAGAATATAAAATCAGGGCATAGCTCGAAGGATAAACAGTGAGTCGCGAGCCTTGGCTGAATGCACACGCACGCCTGTGCTACTTATCGTTTTTTTTTATATCCATACATACGTTACCTGTGCTTTCGCGCGCTTTTCTTGACACGCACCTTTTTTTAATTATGGAGATTTGACAGGTAAGAAATTTGACGTTTATTTCTTTTTATTGTGTTTTTTATTTAAAGCAAAGGTAACGTTATTCTTTTTTTAATATTGATTACGTCACTTTTTTCTATTAAATTATGTAGGTAATGTAAAAACAAAATAGATATCAACTTTAAACTAAACTGCTGTGTAGCAAGTCTAATGGTCTAGCGGTCGCAAGCACGACCACTGAGTGTGGTTTTGGGTTCGATTCTCGACCAGTACCTACTATCATTCTGTTTATGTTCTGTTCAAGTTTTCGGAAAATATTATATTAAACTAGCTGACCCAGCAAACGTTGTTTTGCCACATTATAGGGGTTGGTGGGCTACCCCTAACTTTTAGGGGGATGAAAAATAGATGTTGGCCGTTTCTCATAGATACCGGATAAGCACAAAAAATTTCATCAAAATCGGTCAAGCCGTTTCGGAGGAGTATGGCAACGAAAACTGTGACACGAGAATTTTATATATTAGATTATAAAGAAAACATGAATATTTGTATTTTGTCCACTTTGTATTAGTAAAACAATGATAATAAACCTTTGGTAAGTTGTTTTATACGTCTGCAAAAATTCCTAGCACAAAAAATATAAATAGGATAGGCGAGCGAAGACGGGCCGAAAGCAGCTAGTTAAAAAAATAAAATATAATATGTTACATGCTCACTGCTGATTTTCGGCTTTGTAATACTGGCCGCGGGTTCTATTTCCACTCTAAACTAATAACTATACGGACTAGAATTAAAAACAGTAGTTTTCGAAGTCACTTACATCAAATAATATAATCTTAGCGTCGGCAACGTGCGAGCGACGCTTCTGGTGTTGCAAACGTGTATGGGCTACGGTAACTGCTTACCATCAGGCGAGCTGTATGCTTGTTTGTCACACTTGTGGTATAAATAAAACAACTTTTTACACAGTCACGCCAGTGTAGTGGTCAAATGAAAAATGATTGTTTATTTCTGTAAATAGATCTTTTTAAAGACACTTTTTTTAGTATTTAGATGGCATCGGCATTTCCTTACTGACGACCTCTGAGTAGAAATGCCGAAACAAACTTAACTCAGAGAATCAAGGTCTCTTTTAAAGTCCTAACATTTATTAGGTTAAAATATGTGAGCCTGACGATGTATGTATGTCAAAGTCTGAGATGGTCTTTTGAAGAAAGCACCAGTGCAGCTTTGAGTGGACCTGTCCATACTGACAGCACGCATACGTCAGCCATCGTACACGATGGGCCTCAATGATGATTGAGCTACAGCTCAACCATCATTGAGGGTGCTTAGCGACCCGACGCACGTCAATGCAAGATCAGTGGGACATTTGCGTTGGCGATTTCAAAATCCCAAAGCCGCCAGACATTAAACATCAATATGCCGCGATAAAATCCGTAAAAAATTGCTTTATTTCAATTTTAAACCCACAATAAACACGACTGTCGTTTTTTTTTAATGTCATAACGGTGACAAACAGGCGTGCAACCCACCTGGTGTTAAGCCTGACGCAAAATTGCAATATGAGAGGCGTCATTCACGCGTTGCCGACCCTGAAGAAACCGTATAGGTTTTTTTAAACTAAGGGAGTTATTAAACTGACAGCAAACGGAATTCCCATGCTGTCAGAATAATCACTCCCTTAATAAGCTCTGGTAACTTTACTCACTCGCAGAAACACAACTATTGTTGTTTCACTGCGGTGTTCTGTAAGGCGGAGGTACTTCCCCAGTCGAGCAGCGAGATTTGAGCGAGGGATCTCGCTATCGCCCTACCTCTCCTAAAAGTAGTCCTCGAAGGTTTAGGCAGAGGTGTACTAATGTACACCCACATTTCACCGGTATGTTTTAGCTCCCATGTAATAGGGGGCGAGTCTATTGCCATCAACGGGGCACAAATCGAAACTCTGAGCTTCTACTGAGAATTTCACAGAAAATCCCAATAACACTTTGCTCGACCTGGGAATCGAACCCAAGACCTCTTGCTTAACAGTCGCACTTTACTACGACTAGACCAACGCAGCAGTTAAAAATCCATATCGAAATTAATATTATAAATGCCAAAGTCTGTCTGTCTTTCTGTCTGCCTATCTGTTACCTGTTCACGCTTGGACCCGTGCCCATTAGTACACCTCTGTCTAGCCCTTCGGGGACTACAGGCGTGATGGTATGGTATGTTATATTGAGGATCAAAAGTATTCTATGTTGATTGTTCATCTACGAAGTCGTTGGTATGTTTTTAAATCTGGTTAAAGGGGAAGCTTCACGGTAAAGTGGAAGCTTCACGGTAGCCTATTTCATGAAAAAGTCAATGAATGCAGTTATATGCACTTTGAGGGCTGTTTTATTGATTTAAATGATTATAATTCTGTAGCTAAATACCTATTAGGTACAGGCGCAAATCATATTTTGTTTAATGTTCAGTCTGACAACGACCGGCAAATTGCAAAAAACGTACGAAAATTTGAATTTCGCGGGCTAGCAAGGAGCTTCCACCTTAAGTAAGAGATGTGCTTATTGTCATTATAAGGCCATAAATACAAGCTTGATATTAGTTTAAAAACCTTATCAACATTTTCTGTAGCTGCAATAGCCTAGTGGCGTGTGAGGTCAAATGTTCCAATCTATCCGAAGGCACACCACTGAAATTTCAAAGTTGCCATGCTCAAACGGTGAAGGAAAACTTCGTGAGGAAACCTGCATGCTTGAGAGATTCTCTCGATGGCGTGAGAAGTCTGCTTTTGAGAGGGACCAGGCTATAGTCCACCACGCTAGCCTACTGCGGGTAGCCGACGCACACGCTTTTGAGAAAACGTCTCACGCATGCAGGTTTTGTTTGTTTGTCGATGTTTTGCTTCACCATTTGAGCATGTGATAAATAAATAGTTATTCGTTGATGTGCGATAAAATAAAAACAAAAAATATATCTTATCACTCAATGTTCTAAGTTTAGTTAAAACCAGTTTATTTGTTCAATAGTTTATAGATGACAAACAACACAATATGTATATGACGACCCGTTTAGCGCAGTAGTTTAAAGGCTGCCATTTATGGCAAGGGCCATGGGTTCGAATCCCGGTAGGAGCTAATGTTTGTGTAATGAGCATAGATATTTCTACGTATAATATTTACATAAAAAAATATATTATCATAGTGTATCAACCATTTAGTATCCGTAACACAAGTCTTATTTAGCTCGAAAGTAGATGGTGCTGTGTTATGTCCAGGTATATTTATAATTTTCGTATTTCACAATTCATCACTGAAGTCTCTAGGTTGCAAAGGGTTACTTGACTGTTTTCAATGGTGCCAGTTTACCATAGACCACGGTAGCTACTTGCACTGAACTATAAATGATGCTCATCACATCAAACCCTTGTCTAACGGGATTCGAGCCCGGGCCTATAGCGCAGAAAGCAGCGTTAACTACCACTGGACTAGTCAACCTTGCTGGCTAATCGAGTAGTCATTCGATTTCATATCTTGATAGTAATTCGACTCTAGGGTTCTCGAAAAGTTCCTCGAAACACCCTTAAAATCGGTATTCATTCTGATTTGTTATTCGCACCCGTTAAGGTGGATTGAAAAGTTCGCAGCAACAAGAAAACAAAATAAATTACATTCAAATTTTTTTTCTTCGTCAAGGGATGAAGTAAAAAAATATTTGGAGATTAAGTAATCTCTACCTCAAACTCAATCGAAACTCAATGCATTTCTTCCAGCTGATTTGCAAAGCTTCTATACCAGTAAAAAAAAACTTGGAGGTCTTAAAAATACTGGTTCCCTGCGGCTTCAACCTCTTCATTTGAAGAAAATTTCTGTCCAACATGGTGATTTTGTAAGTTAGGAAATAGATGAATGTCGGTAGATACTTTATAAGGTGAATAAGCAGGGTGGGGCAGCTATTCAAAACCACAATCACGAATTTGAACCATACTCCCAACAGACTTTAGAACGCGTGAAACAACACTTTCTTTCCTAGTAATCCTCAACGTTTTTCTTTAATTTATTCACGAAAACGACGCTAAAGTTAACGAGTTTATTGATTGGCCATTTGAAAGGTATTCCACCATTATTACTCCCAAATACTATGAATGAAGAAACAGACTCATTTCTTAGAGACAATGGTTTTATGCGAGATGAGCTTCCGGCATTGTATATTAGGTAAAAAGTAGTCTGTGTATTAAACCAGGCAATAAACTATTTGTAAAATCTGTATTCCAAATTTCACCCAAATCCGTTAAACGGTTTTTACGTGAAAGAGTAACAAACATCCACACATGCATTCATACAAACCGTCGCGTTTCTAATATTTGTGGGATATAAAATAGACAAAAGTACGAAGTGGCCTGTAATATTTACAGTGAAAGTAAAGTCCAAGGACATTATAATCATACTGGGTAGAGCAGTTAATCATTTTTTTTATATTATGCCCACACTGGGCATTCCTCCTGAGTCGTGAAAGCATTGGGGTTCAGTCTGCCCGTAACTATATATGCTGTAAGGAATCCGAAACGGTAGTTTTATTACGTATTGCGTAAGTGCAAATAAATCAATATATTTTGTACTTGTTAGGGGAGATCTATGCCCAGTAGTGGGATCAAGTAAAAATATAGAGAGAGGTAGGGCATAGCGAGATTCCTCGCTCAAATCTCGCTGCCCGACTGGGGAAGTACCTCCGCCTTACAGAACACCGCAGTGAAACAATAATAGTTGTGTTTCTGCGAGTGAGTAAGGTTACCAGAGCTCATTGAGGGAGTGACTATTCTGACAGCATGGGAATTCCGTTTGCTGTCAGTTTAGTCCATCTCCGCATCCACTTACCATGGCCTTAGCTTGTTGCCACCGTTGTAGCCTAATTTCTCTCTAAAAACTATGAACATATTATATTTTCTTCTTCTATCGATCCAAAACGGACACCCATCCATAGATAACCGCGACACATGCAGCTTAACCTTAGACTTTGAACGTGACCTATATAATTTACGTTTTAATTTACAGCATATCCAAGCAAGGTCGCCATTTGTAGTACATATAGCTATTTTATATATATGTTAACAAAACATCAATTTGTAACATGATACTAACACGGGCCTCCGATCTTCGCTGAAGCAGCATATTTTACTTCCTTTTAACAAATTATACAGAAATTAATCACATTACTTAGAAATTTATAAAAGGGTATTCAATAAAAATACAAGACTACGTATAGGTACCATTTGAAAGATAAAGATTTTTTTACGCTTACCATCAGGCGTACCTACGTAAGCGGTTACCATAGCCTATAGTAAGTTGTGATAGCCTAGTGGTGTGACCAGTGGACTGAGATGTCAGAGGTCACGAGTTCAAACCCAAGGCACGCACCACTGACTTTTCGGAAGTTATGTGTGTATTTATCATATGCTCAAACGGTGAAGGAAAACATCGTGAGGAAACCTGCATGCTTGAGAGAATTCTCGATGGCATGTGAAGTCTGCCTTCAGCCTACTGCGGGTTGGCAGACTTCACGGCGTGGTGGACTATTATAGAATACAGCAGTGGGACAATAATGGGTTGATGATGATGTATGATGATAGCATAAAGACGTTTGCAACACCAGAGAATTCGTTTGCGCTTTGACGACCCTGTAAAAACCGTTTTAAATTTAAAACAGTTTAAGTTACTAAACTGACAACAAACGGAATTCCCATGCTGTCAGAATAGTCAATACCCTAACGAGCTCCCAGTCGGGCAGCTCAATTTGAGATGATAATGATGATATTTAGCTAAAGAATAACAAAATACTGATTATTTTGTTATTCTTTTTCATTTATATAATTAGCGACGCAAAAACGACGGGATGTTATCAGGTTGACGTGTCTCTGTGTGTGTATGTTTGTATGTCTGTCTGTGGCACCGTAGTTGGTAATGGATGAACCGATTCTGATTTCGTTATTTTTGTTAGATAAGTGAGTTGAGAGTGCTCTTAGCTATGTTTGAATAGAATCAGTCCAAGATGGCCGCTACAAAATATGTCACGGGTTTTTAATTTTTTTTTTGTTTCAGATAAACTCGTGTGCCTACATTTGAAAGATAATTCCAATATGGCCGCCATCTGCAAAAACAACGCTGACAATATTCTAGAATTAACATTCTACGAATGTCAAAATGCATTAAAAAACAGAGAAATCAAAAAAGATATTTTACTATTCTATTTAAATTTAAGCATCGACGTTTTAAAATCAGCATTTGAATTTGTTTGTAGCAATATTGCTTTAATTTTATTTATAGTGGCAATATCCGTTTTGTTAGTCATCGTTTATAGAAGTTATGTGAATCCGGTGTTGTATAAAAAAGTAAGTACATATTTAATTTTGTATTGATTTTAAACTAGCGGCCTCCCACGGCCTCCCCCGGCCTCCCCCGGCCTCCCCCGGGTAGATATGGGTATTTTAAACCTTCAAGAGACACGCTAAGGTATTTTTTCAGCATATTTTTCACAGCTTGTTTTCATAGGGATTCCTTATGGTTTTTAAATACCTAAAACATAGCTTATGTTCATCATGGATACTGTAGCATTCTAATGGTTATTTGAAAGAATTATTCAGATCGGCCCAGCAGTTTTGGAGCCTATGAAATACAAACAAACAATCTAATCTTTCCTATTTATAATATTAAAAGAGAACAATATACATTGATATGATGATATCCAACTAAACTCTTGAATAAGGTACTGTAAGGACTCCGAAGGTTTAGCCAGAGAAGCCCACAGTTCTCTAGTATGATTTTTAATCCTATATTAAAAGGGAGGAGGGGAGGAGGGGAGGTAAAGGTGTTGCCATTAACCGCACACAAATCCTTCAAAACCTAATATTATTAAGTACATTGATTTGGGAATCGGACCTCACTAGAAAAAATCTCAACTATAATCTGTACGAGAATGTAAAGAAAAAAAAAAACACTTTTTTTATACCAAACAAGGTTACGGCCCGCCTGTTGGTAAAGTGGTCACCGTAGCCTTTAGACGTTTGCAACATTAGAGGAGTCGCTCGCACGTTGCCGACCCTGTAGAAACCGTTTAGGATTCTTAAAATAGGAAGTTACTAAACTGACACCAAACGGAAGTCCCATGCTGTCAGAATAGTCACTCCCCTTACTCACTCGCAGGAACACAACTATTGTTGTTTTACTGCGGTATTCTGAAAGGCGGTGGTACGTCCCCAGTCGGGCAGCAAAATTTAAGCGAGGAATCTCGCTATGCCTCTCGATAAAAAGCAATATTCAGTAAAAAAAAATACATATATTTCTTTACAGGAACTTACAGAAATAGGCTTCGATCACATTGCGGCTGGCCCAGACCGCGATAGGCGGATATCTAGAGCCCAGGCCACTAGGCGGATGGGCAGCAAAATACCTCCCCCGTACCCTAACGGATGGTTCGCCGTCGGAGAGAGCAGAGAATTGAAGGTCGGTGATGTCACCGCGGTTGACGTTATGGGTAAGTGGCGACATCTGTTGTCGAGTAGCGGTAGCATGAGTTTTTAGGTTTTTTTTTCTTTTTTTTTTCAAATGGTATAATATTAAAAAATACTTAAATGTAAGTTTGAATAAGAATACAATTTTAAATGCTATTCTAATGTTTTGTAACCGATAAAAAGCACCGTTATTGCCGTAGTAGCGCCATCTAGTATTGATTAGCAAAACTTTTTCGATTCATTTTAATGGTGCGATTTGACTAAAGAATGGAGGTATAATAAGTATAGTAGTAATAATAATAGTTATTTATTTTTATATAATAATGTATGTCACGGTACCTACAAAAAATCCAAAATCCTATTTGATACACAACTGGCAACACTAAAATGAAACTGGAAACACTAACTACGGCATTTTGTGAAGTATTATTCTGATCAACATTTCAATACCTAGTGTTTGTATACTTCCAGGTCTGAACCTGTGCGTGTACCGCGGTGAGGATGGTGTGGCCAGGTGTGTGGACGCGTACTGCCCGCACTTGGGCGCCAATCTGGCGGTGGGCGGGAGCGTCTGCGGCTCCTGCATTGAATGCCCGTTCCACAAGTGGCGGTTCGGAGCGGACGGCGCCTGTGTCAGCGTGCCGGGGCTTGAGCGACGTATGTGTTTGATGCGATACTTTTTTTACTACTTTTTTATTGTGATAAGGAGGCAAACGGGCAGACTGCTCATCTGATGGTAAATGCCCGAAGGCTTGCGTTGCCAACACCTGCAGAAACCGTACAGCTTTCTTAAAATAGGGAATTGCTAAACTAACAGCAAACGGAATGCCCACGCTGTCAGGAATAGTCACTCCCCCAACGAGCTCTGGTAACCTTACTCACTCGCAGAAACACAACTATTGTTGATTCACTGCGATGTTCTGTAAGGCGGAGGTACTTTCCCAGTCAGGCAGCTAAATTTAAGCAAGGAATCTCGTTATGTCCTACCTCTCAATAAAAATTCAGGTACTTCAGTCGGGCAGCTCAATTTGAGCGAGGAATCTCGCTATGCCCTACCTCTCGAAATATAATTTAAAGTTATACAAGACTAGCGACTTCCCAAACTTTTCCGCGACTTCATCTGCGTATAAACTGCGTATTTATTTATTCCCCCCTTCTTTTAAGAAATTATTGATTCTGCATATGAACTTCTACTCCCCATTTTGCGCTTTTGAGGGATGATTTTCAGGACAAAAACTGTCCTATATCCTTCCCCGGGACTCAAACTACCTACCTCTACACCATAAATTATATATAAATCGATTATAATAAATAAAATAAATATTTCTAGACATTATGACACAGCGCCATCTAATTCCGTGCTAAGCTACGAGGCTTGTGTTACGGATACTAGTTGGTTTATATACTACACATATACATTTTATTTTTGTAAACACACATATTATACATAGATACATCAAGGACTCGGATACAAATGTTAATGCTCATCACACAAACATTTGACCCTACCTGGATTCAAACCCGGGACCCGTAGCATAGCAGGCAGCATTAACTACCGCTGAGCTGAACGGGTCGTCAAATGATTGAGCCGTTGAAGCGTGAAAATGTAACAGACAGATATCCTAACACATTTATAATAATATTATGGATACGATTCACTCTCTTTCACAGCACCAAAAGGCGTCTCAATAAAACAGTGGCTAACGGTAGAAATAGATGGCGCTGTTTGGATATGGTACGACGCCGAGAACCGGCCGCCGATGTGGACCGTCCGCGAGGATCCCGCGCTGAGCAGCTGGCAGTACAGAGGCAGGAACGAGTTTACAGTCAGCGCTCATATTCAGGTGAGAAGACCATTTTTTTATTAATTTACTAGTAGTGGCAGAAACGGATGAAAACGGATGCGAGTGGTGTCAAATTTTATGGGGAACCTGTGTGATTTATTAGATTTGCAGATGATAGTGACAATGGCCGATAGTACAGTCTAACAACCTAATTGGTATACATGCAACTATCGACCGATCCATGTGTGGATGTAAACCAATTAGCTTGTTAGAGTGTACACATAATTTAGAAAATCTTTTAAAAATTATTACCACTTCTTTTGGGGATTACGGATTGAAAATAGACATAAATAAAAATAAAACTTTAATAGCATCAAAATTTCCATCGGTAACTGGACCAATCATACTTGATAACACACAATTACAGCAAGTCACCAGTTTTAAATGCTGAAACCAAATAACACATGACTCTAGATGTTCACCTGATATCATGGCGAGAATTGCAATGGCCAAAGAGGCATTTAACTGAAAAAGGCATTCATTTACGTCGAGTTCAAAGTTCTTCGATCTTTCTGAAAAGCTAAACGGCCATTTTTTTATCGTGATTTTTATTTATTTATTGAAGATACAAAACTAAACTGTCCCGCTAAACTGTTGAGCAGCTGTCTGCAGTTGTCAACTACAATCTGTGATATCACTGTGGTATGACCACTGACCTGAAAATCAATGGAACGGTGAAAGAGATTTCCTCAATGGCGTGTGATGTCTGACAACCCGCACTTGGCTATGTGAATCCTGATTAGGATAATGGGACATACTTTTTTAATTATTCCATTGTCATTTCATTTCAGATAAGAATAACATGAGGCACCTTTATGAAGGCCCTTTATAATGTGTGTCTCAAGTTAATCTTGCGTTTTCAACTGAGGGAAAATCGCGTTTAAATATCCCGTTGCCAAAAATATAGATACATACATATGAAGCTAATGAAAGCTTGTAAAAAAATTGATCAGATAATTTAATGAGAAAGTTTAAGATATCAATCATATTTATTGTTACAGGAAATTCCAGAGAACGGAGCTGATGTGGCTCATCTAAACGCAGTGCATTCGCCGTCGTTACTGTCCAGTTTGGGCGAAAAATATCCCCTGCTTTACGATTTTATAGGTAAGATCAATGATTAAATTAATTATTAGTCAATTGTAGAACCCCAAACAATTAACTACACAATTAAACCAACGAAAATCATGTGAACCCTATTATGGTCTCCAGCTCAAACCCGAGACACGCACCACTGACTTTCCGGAAGTTATGTGCGTATTTATCACACGCTCAAACAGTGAAGGAAAAGAACGTGAGAAACCTGCATGCTTGAAAGATTTTCTCGATGGCATGTGAAGTCTACCAACCCGCAGTAGGCAAGCGTGGTGGACTATGGCCTAATCCCTCTCAAATGAGAGGAGACCCGTGCCCAGCAGTGGGACAATAATGGGTTGATGATGATATTTTCTCAGGTTGTCACGTGTGGTCAGCGAACTGGGCTAGGGGCGAAGATCATACGGCTGTCATGAGTTTAACACACGACTACAAGCTGCTCAAATATAACCTCTGTCACATAGACGTTAACGTCACACAAGTGAGTTGTACATACATACATTATCATACATAAACTCACGCCTTTTTCCCATGGAGGCAGAAACTACAGAATGCCACGCGCTACGGTCCCTGCATACCACTTTTGCGTCGTCCACATTCATACATGTTGCCAAACAAGCGCGCCCGTTACGAGTACTAGAAAACGAGGCAGTATAAAATAGTATATGCCATATGACCTGTGATCCCCAAAACATGTCCTGTGATCCCCAACAAATGTCCTGTGATCCCCAACAAATGTCCTGTGATCCCCAACAAATGTCCTGTGATCCCCAACAAATGTCCTATGATCTCCAACAAATGTCCTGTGGTCCCCAACAAATGTCCTGTGATCCCCAACAAATGTCCTGTGATCCCCAACAAATGTCCTGTAGTCCCCAACAAATGTCCTGTGATCCCCAACAAATGTCCTGTGATCCCCAACAAATGTCCTATGATCTCCAACAAATGTCCTGTGGTCCCCAACAAATGTCCTGTGATCCCCAACAAATGATCTGTGCTCTCCAACAGATAGGCCCCGGCCACGTGCGGCTTATGATGTGGTCCCCCGTGGGCCCCATCCTCGTGTCGCAGTCGGTGACCCCCCTGGGCCCCTCGCTTCAAAAGGTGGTGCACAGAATGTTCTCGCCGTGGTACAACGCGCCATTTGCCGCGCTACTGGTGAAGTCTGAAGGTGCTATGGTAAGGACCCTTAGGACCCTTGGTGCGCGAGTCTGACTCGCACTTGGCCGGTTTTTTTTGTAAATGTCAGGCTCATTAAGATTTACTCGTGCATCGTGGGTGCGTTTACAAACACAAATTTTCACATACATAAACACCTAAACCCAGAACAATACGCCTGTAGATCGTAGGTACATATAAATAAATAAATAAAAATATTTCTCGACACTAAGACATTGCGCCATCTAGTTCCGAGTTAAGCAACGAGGCTTGTGTTACGGATACTAGTTGCTTGATATACTACATAATGTATCCTTTTTTTATTGTAAATACATACATATTATACATAGATACATCCATGACTCGGATACAAATGTTTATGCTCATCACATAAACATTTGTCCCTACCGGGATTCGAACCCAGCACCCTTAACATAGGAGACAGCATTTAATTCCGCTACTCTAATTAAGTCGAACTTAATTAGCTTTAATTTTTGTTTTATTTCAGTTTGAACGCGACATCACAATATGGAACAGCAAGCGCTTCGTCTCTGCCCCCGCTTACGTCACAAGTGACAAGACAATAAGGGCGTTCAGAAACTGGTTCGCACAGTTCTACAGTACGCATAGCATAAGCTTTAGAGATGCCAACCAGAATACTCTAGACTGGTAGAAAATACGTGAAACCCCGCTAAATTCTAATTTTATAATGTTTTTGACGTGCTAGCGTCCTAATAGAAGAATAGTTTATATAGAAGGGCGGGCGTTTTTGGGGGCTGTCGTATTATCGACGTTCAAAAAGAGAACGTTTAAATTTGGCTAACCTACTTTGAATAAATGATATTTTGACCGATATAGTCAAAGTCAATTTTGACTATATCGATGAACGCCGGCTGCACGCACTATAACTTTTTACAAAAAGAAAAACCAACTTCAAAAACTAAAAAGCAAAAAATAACTTCATACAGTATTACCTTTTTTTTAGTTTAGTTTTAAAGGTATGAAGTCGGTGCCGATGATGTGGTGGTTGTAACCACCCCGCTCAAGGTCACTCGCGGAGAGTGTACTTACTATTACGTTTGGCTAGGCACCGACTTCATACCATTAAAACTAAACTAAAAAAAAGGTAAAACTGTATGAAGTTATTTTTTGCTTTTTAGTTTTTGAAGTTGGTTTTTCTTTTTGTAAAAAGTTAATTTATTTTTTTCTTTTTAGTGTTGTATATATTAAACTTTTCATATCAGGTCAATCTAACAGCCTGAAAGAATACAACTATCGATCCATATATACTTATAATTATGAAAGATTTTTCCTTCAACTCCTAACCGTTGAGGAGTTGTACCTTCCATCATCAGATCATTACATGAGATGGTGATTTTCAGATGCAAATACTTGAACAGCTTTGGAGAATACATGTAAATGTAATAAATGCCTATAACTGAAAGAATTTTCTTTTAACTCTTAACTGTTGAGGAGTTCTACCTTCCATCATCAGCTCATCAACATCAAATGATGATTATCAGACGCAAATACTGGAACAATTATAGTAAATATATTGTAAATGTGATAATTGCCTATAAAATTTGAGGGTTGCCCTCGATTTCCCTGGGATTCCATCATCAGATCCTGATGTGGTTACAATGGGACCATCTGTGAAGTCTACCCTTTTAAACAAAAAAAGAATTTTGCAAATCGGTCCAGGCGTTTTGAAGTAATTCATGAACATACATAAAAAAAAGATTCCGACGAATTGAGAACCTCCTCCTTTTTGAAGTCGGTTAAAAACTGTTCACGTTCCGTTTGAGTGCAAGCGAGAGCGCGGAACAAGTGAAAGATAGTCACAACTGAAAAAAAAATGTATTGTCTATAAACTGACTTTACAGACAATCAATTTTTAATGACTCACCGGGCTTGCTCCCTATTACATGGGACTTAAATCATACCGGTGAAATGCGGGTGTACATTAGTACACCTCTGCCTAACCCTTCGGGGACGACAGGTGTGGTGAAATCTTATGTTACGTTTAATAAAAACTTAACTCATAAAAAGAATCATCAGGTACTATACATAATCTGTGGACAATATTTTAAAATAATACCGACTGTTGAATTTGGCGGGAATAAAAAAATTTCAGTGAAATGTCATGTCTGTCCTTTTCTCAAGCTCTTTATTAGAAAGAGAAGAAGACAATGACACTAGCTTAGTTTTATTAGTAACAACAGAATTATTATGTTTGTAGTAATTATCTGATGTTTTAACTGTTTATTTTTTATCTTTTTTTATTATAAAGACTTGAATGTGACGATATGCCAAATTATATATTGTAGAATAAATAATAGTTTAAGAACATTGTTTTCTTTTATTTATTTTATCCGTATATAAATACGAATATATAAAAAAGTCTAACGGTAGATATGATGATGATGGTATAAAAAATATAAATTGAATTTGGTAAAATTTGAAATAAGCCACAGCCATTAATTTTAGTTCTTTCTATCCGTAAAATTAGAAGAATTATTTTAGAATTTTATAATTATTTCTTTAGAAATGTATCATTTGTATAGAGTCTCCAATAAAGAAGGATACTTAATAAGGAATTAGTACCTCTATTTGATTCTTGAAAAACTGGCGCAAGTGGCACTATTATTAGCTCTGCTATTTACTACTTCATCATTTCAACCGTTAGACGTCCACTGCTGGACATAGGTCTCCCCCAAGGATCGCCACGACGACCGGTCATATGCCGCCCGCATCCATTTACTACTTGAAGCGGTAAATAGCAGAGCTAATCAATAGTAAATAGTATGTACTTTTAATTAGATCTTTTCGATACTTAAACAAATAATGGCGCTACTAGCACCATTAAATAGTTCTTCTATTCGATACTTGAATAAATATTGGCGCTACTAGCACCATTAAATAGTTCCTCTATTCGATACTTGAATAAATATTGGCGCTACTAGTACCATTTAATAGTTCTTCTATTCGATACTTGAATAAAGATTGGCGCTACTAGTACCATTAAATAGTTCCTCTATTCGATACTTGAATAAATATTGGCGCTACTAGTACCATTAAATAGTTCCTCTATTCGATACTTGAATAAATATTGGCGCTACTAGTACCATTAAATAGTTCCTCTATTCGATACTTGAATAAATATTGGCGCTACTAGTACCATTAAATAGTTCCTCTATTCGATACTTGAATAAATATTGGCGCTACTAGTACCATTTAATAGTTCTTCTATTCGATACTTGAATAAATATTGACGCTACTAGCACCATTAAATAGTTCCTCTATTCGATACTTGAATAAATATTGGCGCTACTAGTACCATTTAATAGTTCTTCTATTCGATACTTGAATAAATATTGGCGCTACTAGTACCATTTAATAGTTCTTCTATTCGATACTTGAATAAATATTGACGCTACTAGTACCATTAAATAGTTCTTCTATTCGGCACTTTAAAAATAATGGCTCTAGTAGCTCTATGATTAGTTTTGCTATTTACTACTTGAGGTGAAATGGCGCTAGTAGCCCTGATTGCACTGATAGTAATATTTTCTGTCATTTTGAGGTAAAAAACTGCACAATACATCGCAGTTATTTGGCATAACATTAAAAATCTAGTGTCCCGCCTCATTTACTTCAGTGACTTTGGTACAACTAGGATGGAGGGGAGAGATAAAAGTAAATAAAACTACATTTATGAGATAATATTTGGTGTAATTCCACTTTGCCCCACCAAGCCCGCCACCCTGGTGTGGCAAAGTGGACTGCCTAAAATTTTGCAGTGGAATATGCCCCACTATTCTGATTTGATGGGGCGGATAACACTAGCATAAACACTTTGTGGATTCTGCCCCACTAGGGTTGGCACCTCAGGATTTGTGTATGAAGGTTAACATGTATTTTTAAAAATACTGAATTGCACACTTAATTTGAACCGAATCGGTCCTATTCATAATTATTGGTTTAGGTTAGGTTAGAACTGTGACCACAACGCACGAGCCGAGCGAGCGAAGCGAGCGTGCCGCGGCAGCGGCCGGCGAAGTGCCAGAACCGAATCAGTCCTATTCATAATTATTTGTTTAGGTTAGAACTGTGACTATTCTAGTAGTGTGACTATACTAGTCCTATTAAGCTTTAAAGATCTTTTTTTTTTTAAAGAATTTTGTTTTTTTACCAATTAAAACCACCAGTCTTATATTATTTAGTGGGAGCAATAGACCCAAAAAAGAATTAATAAATTATTCCCATTCGTCCCCCCAAAAAATTTTGAGGGACCATCGGGAAAATAAATAACGAATTCCCGTTCGTCCCCCTCGGGGGACGAAGTCTAGGCGACGAACGGGAATACACGAACTATATAATGTATTTATTTAAATCCAGGAAGATTTAATATGTGACAGTTTTTTACAAAAGTAGAACCTTAATACACTGTTTAAATAACCATTTTGATGTATTTAGATTTACGTTTGCTTGTCTCAGACTTGTCAAATCCTAACGTCAGTGGTTACATTTATTTTTTTTACAAACAAATGTAAAAATACATGTTAACCTTCATACACAAATCCTGAGGTGCCAACCCTAGTGGGGCAGAATCCACAAAGTGTTTATGCTAGTGTTATCCGCCCCATCAAATCAGAATAGTGGGGCATATTCCACTGCAAAATTTTAGGCAGTCCACTTTGCCACACCAGGGTGGCGGGCTTGGTGGGGCAAAGTGGAATTACTCAATATTTGTCATGTTTTTTAAGCATTTTCGTTCGTAATAAATAAGACGTCTACTTTAATTTCGTATAAAAGTATAAACATAACAATTAGTGTTTTATGTATGATGCGTACGTACGTAGTATTCAAATCGAAAAAGAAGTTTCAAACACTTATTAATTTTCTTGCAACACTGCAGAATTTGACACAGTATAAAATAGTATTACAAAATGAAATCTTCAAAAAAATGAGATAGGACCGGTTGCTAGTCCACAGTCGATACATTTGGTGGCGTGTAGGTAGCATAAAATATGGCCACCGATGGTACGTATGTACTTTATGCAAATTTAAATGGTGGCCGCTTTAAACTCGGCGTACTCAATAAACCCGTCGTTATTGGCATCAGTCTGCTTTAGAGCACCTTCTACCATTTCCTGTAAATCCTCATCTTTGTACTGAATATGTTGCGTGTTTTCAGACCCTGAAATGAATAATACATACATATAATTACATATACTATCACGCCTGTCGACTCCAATAGGTTATGATATGATATTTTTATTTCTGTAAATAGATCTTTTAAAGACACTTGTACAATTCATGTAGCAGATATATTTTAGGAACTAGATGGCGTCGGTAGGTATTTCCTAACTGACGACCTGTGAGAAGAAATGCCGAAACAAACTCAGAGAATCATGGTCTCTTTTGAAGTCCAAACATCCTTGTTTATATTATGTGAGCCTGATTATGTAGATCATGTTAGGCAGTGCTGTGTATCAAGAGGCGAACCTATTGCCACCAACCGGGCACATCCGTTTAGGTTTCTTAAAATAGGGAGTTACTAAACTGACAGCAAACGGAATTCCCATGCTGTCAGAACAGACACTCCCCAAACGCTCTGGCAACCTTACTCACTCGCAGAAACATAACTATTGTTGTTTCACTGCGGTCTTCTGTAAGGCGGAGGTACTTCCCCAGCAGAAGCTAGTGACGGGCCTACTTCTTAAATTAACACCTGATGCTGAGAATTTCATAGAAAAACCCAATAACACTACATACTTCGACGACTCGCATAGCTCAGCGGTTGTTAATGCTGCCTGCCATACATCATACGAAAAGATGTGAACTGCATAATTATAATACTAGATATAAGTCAAAATTAATGCAGCCACAGCTTCGTCTCGCTAAAGTCCATACCTCTTTTGTGGGATATAGTGTTAGGTTTTATAATAAGATTCCGGAAATAATTTTGAACCTCCCGGAAAATAAATTCAAATCCATTGTAAAGTCTACTCTATGCAAGAAAGCATACTACAAATTAGAAGATTATCTTGTAGATAAAAAAGTTTGGCAAAATGCTGGTCCAGCTCCACAGGTTTGCTAGCCTCATGATTATTATATTTCCTTTTAATTATATTTTTTTATTTATTGGTTTGACTTCTTTTTGTTTTACATAAAGATATTTATACATTTTTACAATTTGACATGCTCAATTATACACTTATACAATTTGACATGTTTAGTTATACACCTTTACTGATTGACATGCAAATTATTTATTAATTTAATTTATTATATATTAACTATAAATACTATAATAGTTACTGAGTAGTAAAATAACTTGTAAAATATGAGACTGATGTTGGCTTTGATGTTGTTTTTTTTTTTTTTATGTGAAAATGCCTACCGGTTGCCGAGCATTCTGGGCTAGTCATGCTCACTCAAATGTCCTGCTGATGGTGGCGTTGTGTGTCGGGTCTTTTTATTCCCTACAACATGGTTGAGTAGACAGACGCCGATACACACGTCATGCTCGTGAACGGGTGCTATCAGTTGGGACTGGTCGGCTCATACATGTTATGGCAACCTAAATTGGTTTTAGTTATTTCTTTTATTTTCATAAATTATACGTTTCATATCGAACTGCACCAGTCTCATATTGATATTACATACACAAAGCATTGTAAAAGAAAACCAACAATTTTGTATTTAATTTAAAAAGAGTATCTATGGCGTTTCTTGCCGGTTCTTCTCCATAAGACCTACCTTTTGGAACCGTGCAACTAAATTCAATTTAATTCGACTATTCAAAAGTACCTGTATTGGTCTAATTGAAATAAATGATTTGATTTGCCTGCTGTGCCATGGGTCCGGAGTTCGAATCCCGGTAGGGACGAATATTTGTATGATGAGCATCAACATTTGTATTCGAGTCATGGATGTATCTATGTATAATATGTATGTATCTACATATTTACAATAAAAAAGTATAGGTAGGTAGCTAGTATCCGTAACACAAGCCTCGTTGCTTAGCTCGGGACTAGATGGCGCTGTGTCATAAAGTCCAGAAATATTTGTTTATTTATTTACACTTTGCTCGACCTAGGAATCGAACGCTAGACCTCATGCTCAGCAGTCCACTAACGCCCACTAGATATTTTTTTTAAACATCAAATCATTTTAAACAAATGGAGTCGCTCGAGTAAATTACCGTACAATTACCGTAAGGCTAGCTCGTTTTGCTTATTTTGCTATTTGATCTGTTTATTGACAAACTCATTGGAACGAAGTTCCTTATCGCGCGTTGCGAAAGGAGGCTAGACGGAAAAAATTAAGACAAAAAGTTGTAACGACACTTTTTTCTATAGTAAAAAAAAAACAATTTTCTTACAATTCCTTCACTAATTAATCGAAAGGAACTTCGTTCCATCCGGGTGTCCCTTGACCCTCTCAAGTTTTTTTGTTCTAGTTCACGAATCGGGCATCATTCAGTAGGTATATACATTGGTGCTATTATTAAATAGGAATTAATACGTACTCACCAAATTAATTCTTTGGAAACTGAAAATAAGTAGGTAAATGAATAAAACACAAAATATAAGACATTTTGTTAATTTATTTTGTTGTAACTTCATAAATACGGCAAATTTTTATTACACTTTCTATAAAAGGCAAGAAAGCACGAACATACTACACGAAAATTTAAAAAGGAAAGGTACATAGTCTCATTTTGATTTTATAAAAAAAAACGTTTACAATTGAAAACTAGGCTTTTTTTTTCAATATAATTTAATAGTACAAAAATGAAAAGGGATGTGTACATTTATCGAAAGACAGCAAAACCTCAGCTCTAAAATTATCTAGTTATTATTTGGCCGCAGCTTTTGCTTCAGCCTTTTTAGCTTTATAATTACTGATCCTATACTCCGTGTAGCTAATGTACCCATCTTTATCTATATCTGTGTGCTTAAACACGTGCTCTAGCAGTTCTTCTAGCTGTCCATCTGTGTAGGACTGGTGATTTTTGTCCATTTGACCTGGGAATTTAAAAACAATAAGTAGTTATACAGACTTTTTACACTTACGCGAGTATTAGACATTAAATTAAAATAAAACTACTTTTTTCTGTTTTTTCTTTCACCACGAAGGTAGCAAACAATTTTATGCCCTGTCTGATGGTAAACGGTTACTGGCCTATGTTTATTTCAATCCTAACATTTACGATATTTCTTCGAACTCATCTATGGTTGCGAGTTGATTGTGTGACGTAAAATGTAGTCTAATTTCAATAATAAATATACCATAGATTAAGCCCGATTAAAAAAAAAGTTGCCTCTTTAGGATTAATTATCTGTTTTCTTACGCAAGTGTATTAAAAAAAACACTAGCATTAAGATTTGGAATACTTTTAGTCGACTTTATTATAACACAATACGTAGTGATTTGTTTGTCATTTTATCTGTCTCGAAGAATAACTCTCTTATAATTATGTATACGCCTCAAGTAAGATGTGGTATAGACATTTAAAATTACGGGCAGAGACATTGGCTTCAGTAGGAGCTTAGTTGGCTAAACCTTCTGCATTTCAAGCAGGTTAAGGGTTAGGTTAAAAAATTTTTCGTTGACAAAAATACGTAAGTCAATACCTAATTTTTTATTTAAGAAATCTATTTTTACAATAAATTGTAATAGGCCGATGCTTGTACATGATAGATATAAAAGAAAAACTAATAATGAGTCTTTATTGGCCCATCAGAAGTCAAAACTATTTTATGTCTGCATGACTTTTTGTTTGTACACGCATCATGCAAAAACTACAGCATGGTATTAAATGCAGATTTCAGTGGTGTATTCCTAGAGATGTAACTTAAAATATAGGCTCCATTTTTCCGTAGGAAAATATTTTATTCCCACTCTTTTTTATTTTATATAGTAAATCCATTAGAATAACACACAGGCTACTGTTCATACACACACCATCTAGTAAATACATACATACATAAACTCGTACATTTTCAGGCAAATAAAACAAAATGCCACGCCCAACACACCACTATCGCTTCGTCCACATTCATACAACTTCTCATCCATGCGCGCCGGTTACGAGTACTACGCACCTGACCTTTAAGAAAATAATATAAGCAATATATTAGAAATAAATAGTAATAATTTGAACAATACTTACCCCAGTTTTCTATAGGGTTTTTCTGTCATGCAACACATTCACAATTTAAAATGTCAACGTCTGTCGCATGTCATAATCATGTTTTGACAGATCATATGATTTTCAAAATGGTTGACACACTTGTGAAGTGCTTTGTCGTCAATTTAAAACAAAGTAGAAAATGGAAATAACTGAAACGGTCTTAAAATAAATGTCATAAAAAACCACTCACCATTTATTTTCTCTTTGCCTCCAAATTCTGACGTTCACAAAAGCATATTTATAGTACAAAACGAACATGTACAGATAAAACATTGCCGTTTTTGTATTTAGTGTGACCAGAAAAATAAAAAACCTTGGTACGAAAAACCAATACAATTAGTCATGTACACTCTGCAAGAATATAAATGCTTGTTTGTAGAAGCATATTCAAATCAAATCATTTATTTGCTGAAATATGGTGGATACATGCTTGCCCCGTATGTTATTTATTTTTCTGGTCACACTTTAATACAATACTGCTCCCATAATGGTGGTGGGTCGATAGGTCAAAGAGTATAATAAGTCTACGGGTACGATAGGTCCTATACGCTATACAAAAAAACATGTATTTTCTTTTCTTTTAGTGGCCAGATTCGATCATCATCAACGCCATTAGTATGTTCCCACTGATGGGCACCGGTTTCCTCTCATCTGAGAGGAATTAGGCTATATTCACCACGCTAGCCTACTCCGGGTTGGCAGGATTCAGATGCCATCGAGAAAATCTTTCAACCATGCAGGTTTCCTCACGATGTTTTCCTTCACCCTTTGAACATGATAAAATCTTTTTACACAAAAAAAATTACAGCGCCTAACTACATGATCTGCATCTTTTTCCCACCCCATGTGAAGACGCAGAATCAATACTGTCATACTTCTTACTAATATTATAAATGCGATAGTGTGTCTGTTTGTCTGTCTATTACCTCTTCACGCTATAACCGCAGAACCGATTTAGATGAAATTTGGTATAGAGATACTTTGAGTCCCGGGGAAGGAGATAGGATAGTTTTCATCCCGGAAATCATCACTTAAAGGGGGGAAAAGTGGGGTGAAAATAAAATTACTAATATTACGCAGACTGTCGCCGGCAAAATTTTAAATAAAAACACGTATCAACACAATATTTTATTTTACTACACAGCCTTCTCTTAATGCCTCCTGCGCTGGTATTCGTCGTGTCGTTTCTTAAATTCATTCCAAGATATGTACCCATTGTTGTCTAGGTCCATTTCATACAAAGTTTTATCTGTCATGACTTCCAATTCTTTATCTTTGAATGAGACATTCTCATCTTTCTTTTCTTGTGCTGCAAATCCCCGTAATATTATAAACACGAAAATTTGTATGGATGTATGCGTGGCTGTTTGTTACTCTTCGACGTAAACCCACTTAGCTTTTTGTATGACAGATTCCATCCAAATCTGTTAAGCGGTTTTTGCGTGAAAGAGTAACAAACACCCACACTCAATTCATACAAACTTCCGGGTTTATAATATTAGTAGGACAAATAGTGAATTATCAGGATTCATTTTTCACTTATTTTGTATAAATTTCCGATCTCACTAACTGCGACAAACTAAACACCCCATAATATGAAAAAACAAATCTACTTCACACACTTCAAAATGTAAAATATTGGTTTCGTACGCGAATATTTGACTACTACTAGATAGAAAAAAAAGCTACTTTTTACGAAGTAAATATTTAATAAGAAGTATTATTAAAAAAACTAAATAAACTACACTACAGCAAAAAAAAACACAAGATCAATATAAATTTTATTGATATTAACACCATATCAACATTATATCTTACACAACCAAATAAAGAGAAAGATACAAATAATATTAACTATACTAAACACTCTTTTAACAGCCGAAGTTCAAAAGACTACAGTCCTGGGGGTACCCACACGGTGGGGCAAAATGAAGGACATATTTTGTCCCAACAGGCCCTCTAACTAGAAGCTAAGAATTGTTGGGAAAAATAAATTTAATGATATTTAGTACTTTATGTGCCAAATGCAAAATTTTCTGTCATTGTTATCCTGAACCATTTGGTTCAGGATAACAATGACAGAAAATTGTCTTTAATTTGAGTTCATACATACTTGCAAACGAAATTTTTGCTAGATTAGCCAGAACATTTGAAGGTTATTATTGACATAAGGTGTAGTTCAGTAAATAAAATGTATCAGTTATAGTAAATAAACAATATTTTTTATTTATTACTACTTATAGCTTATTTACTTCTAGTCCATGCGTTAAAAAATGCTGGATGGGACTACGTTAAATTCGCACGTGGCGGGTTAATTTGACATCTGGGGTCAGTCCGCCATATTTACCTATATACAAGAAACATTTCAGTATCAAAAGTATAAAAATGAAAATAGAGTATTTATTACAAGGAAGCAGTAAAAAATAAAGTGTGTTTTTATGTTTTGTATTTTTATTTAACTTTACATAATGCAGGATAATGCACTTTTATTAATTTTCCATTTACGATGAGTAAAAATACTATTTATTTAAAATTAAAAGGTTCCTTGTTTTGGTCAGAATTGTGGTAAAAATTTTTACATAAAATTATTTTGAGACTTTTCTTATTTTTTACATTTTTTTTTTGTATTACTTGGATTAAGTTTTTGTAGGAAATAGAAAAATAGAAATAAAATATTTTAGAAAGAAATAACATAAAATCAAGTAGATCTTCTATGCGGGTTCTTCAATAAAAATAAACTATTATTATTTAACCTAATTTATTACATAAATACATAATTGATGAAACAAATACAATAACATTTTTATATTCGAGTTTGGCGGAGTTTTTAATCAACACAGCATGTATATGTTTTCTATCAGCGAACGTGTTTAAAAAATAATGGAAGACTTGAATAGATTTAACAACCAAAATATACAAATAACGAAGACATTTCTTGACTCATAAACAAAATGATTAATTTAATCGACGCATGTTTTGTCTTCTTCACTCTAATATAGAAAAACATGTATTAGAAAGAGAGAAACAGTCTTTGAGCAATATTTTAATCAGTTGACAGTTCTTTTTTTAAATATTCTATCAACCTTTATTATTCTGGTAAATTCTGAGTATCCGAATCCAGTTTTTTTACTAAATCACGCAAAAACTGCTGAACAGATTTCAATGATATTTGGCATACAAATAGTTTATTCCTTGCATTAACACATCAGCTACTCTTTATGGTATACCCCACAGATGGATGCTAGTATTTATTTAATTATGTAATCTTTTTTATACCACACGAGTGGCAAACAAGGTTACGTCCCGCCAGATGGTAAGCGGTTACCGTAGCCTATAGACGTTTACAACACCAGAGGTGTCGCTTGCCCTTTACCGACCCTGTAAAAACCGTTTTAGGTTGCTAAAAAGCATCAAAATCAGTAAAAAAAATATGCTCATTACTATCGGGTACCACAATTGACCCTGACTGTTTTTATATGAAGGAATGTGGCAGTTTAAGATATACATTACACTAATATGCCAAATATACAAAATATTCTTCAAAGTATCAAGGAAAAAAAAAACGGGTAGTGTACACATTATCGACAAAAAAGTCGTGACGATCGTGTAGTTTGTCCTTACATCTCGTCCTTATAGCAAATAATCTTACTTCGTCCAAAAAAACTGCATCCAAAAAGTATTTTATTTAAATTTCATTTAGTCCTTACGTCCGGAATGTGGCTTTGAGTATATGGGACTAGGTATGCCGTGCGACTTTAAGTCGCAGCAAATAATCGCAAAATAAAATCTTATTACATTTTTAAGTACTAATTAAAAAGTATAAAATGCAAGAGGAATCTCAAAAATTAATACTCAACCTATTATTTCCGTCGAGAAAAAAAAACTCTCATCATTACAGTATTAAAAAAATACAAAACATTTAATGTGTCACCACTTTACAACTGACACGAATGACATAAGAGACTTTTTGTTACGAAAAAAAGCAAAAAAAACAAACACACTTTTTTGACATTTAATGTCAAAACAAACACTTAATGTCAAACCTAGTCCCACAACGCGCCTTACTTAAAACTTATTGTCCCTGTTTCTGTTGGCTCTTTTGTTGTGCTCTCACAAATTCTGGGTAATCTATGTAACCGTCTCTGTTGTGATCGTCCATATTTAGAATAGGGTCTATTAGGTTAACTAATTCGTCATCGCCGAAGATTTTCTCGCCAACGGGCGGTGTGCCCGGCTGTGGTTGTTGTTTGTGGCCTTGCTCTGTGTTTAAAATGTCAAATAGTTCCGTGTTTGTGTCAATATGTCAAAGATGACAGTTCAGTTTTGTGTCAAAATGTCAAAGATAGTAGTTCCGTTTTTAAGTCAAAATGTCAAAGAAGTCAGTTCCGTTATCGTATCAAAGTTGGCATTTTTATTCATAACATTGTTTTTTTTTTTCATATGAAATATTTAGAATTTGTTTGTATTTCAAATAAATAAATTAGAGATATAAAATTTAGACATTAACAATATTGTAAGGAAATAACATGAATGATACAAAAATACCCATATACAGTGTATGTTTTTACCGAAAAGATGATTTTCCAAAATAGGCGGATCGAATGATGGTACGAAGCGAAGCGGCAACGACGACACACATAGAAAGAGGAGACAAACACACACATAAGTATATATGTAATATACATACATCAGATACTAAACTAATTGCCTTTTTTATAACATCAGTTTTATTTACAATTTTATTCTCAATATCTTAATTACTGTGAGAAGTAGTCAGGATTCTGTAATATAAAAATGGCAAAACACCAGAAATATTTAAATCAAAAGTTATTTTTAATTTGTTGGTTCTTAATTAATGGTTGATATCAGGATCAACACCATAGACAATGAAAATCCAGTGTAAATACGACCAACAAATTAAAATAAATCTTTTATCAAAATATTTTTGTTTTAAAATTTTCTACTTTAATCTAAAACTCAACCCAACTATCCCGTACTTTTCTGTATACTAAACAAATACCACTACCAACTAAAATAATGATAAATAAATATATAAGATTACATACTACAAAGAATCACTGAAAAAAACTAAATACTACTTTTCTGTAAAAATATAAAATAATACATATGTACATATGTATACAATAATACATATGTATATGTAAAACATATAAAAAAAAACATATGTACTCGAATTTTGTGCTGTGATAGCTTCTCTAGTGGTTCTAGAGGTCTAGAACCACTGAATTATCGGAAGTTATGTGCGTATTTATCACATGCTCAAACGGTGAAGGAAAATATTGCGATGAAACCTGCATGCTTGAGAGATTTTCTCTATGGCGTGTGAAGTCTGCCAACGCACAGTAGGGACGTAGGGTAGTGGTGGACTATAGTCCAAACTCTTTCAAATGAGAAGTGACCCGTGCGTGATCCATGACTCATTTCAACTGTCCATGCTCATCACACAAACATTTCCCGGTGGGGACAAATGTTTGTGTCATGGATGATCATGGATGTTTTTATGTACATATAATATGTATGTATTTACAAAAAAAAGTATATATGTAGTATATCAACCAACTAGTATCCGTAACTCAAGCTTAGCTCGGAACTAGATGGCGCTGTGTCATAATGTCCAGGAATATTTATTTATTTATTTGCCCCTACCGGGCTTCGAACCAGGACCTACTACGAAAGGCATCCTTTAATACCGCTTGGATAATCGGGTCGACATCAAACGTCATCTAAAAAATGACTCGCGCATGCTGGTTTCCTCACGATATTTTCTTTCACCGTTTGAGCATGTTATAAATACGCACATAACTTCCGATAATTCAGTGGTTCTAGACCTCTAAGCTATCACAGCACAAAATTCGAATACATCTATATTCTTTATATGAAAATATAAAAAAATATATAAATACGCACCACAAGTGTGGCAAACTAGCTTAAGGGCCGCCTGACGGCAAGCGGTTACCGTAGCCTACACCAGGCTATACACCAGGGGTGGCCAAGCTCACTGATAGCCATAGCCATTTTTGGCTCGGAATTAAATGACCTTGTCTTGAACCTACGAGATCAAGGGCGCTGGGGCTAAAAATAAGTCATCCCACTTTCCCTGTGCTTTTATTTCGTTTTGTTTATTTTTTTTAAGTGAGACGACCTATTTTTTTCCTTATCTACCCCTTTTTTGCATTCTTCATATAGAAATGGCTAGGCCCTTAAAAAAGAAAAAGAAACCCGGGTACATTTATCGAGAGTCACAAATAATCCTTGAAAAAGCCCTTTTATTAAGTGCAGAAAAATCCTTTACGGGCCGTCCCGCCGCCTGGGGAGGCGACGGGGCGTGTCTGACTCCGCCCACAGTGGGCGTTTACCGACTAAAAAGCCATTTTATAATGCCGGGGCCATGGGATTCGCGAAAGTATGCAACACAACCTCGGCGAGTTTGACCACCCAAGCTATATACATACGTTTGCAACACTCGAGGTGTCACTTACGCGTTGACGACCCTGTAGAAACCGCATTAAATATTACGCTATAAATATAAATAATACTAAACTCACCGTGCCAGTGTATAAGAGACTTGATGAGCTCGCATCCATCTAATTTGTTGTTATTATCAGCGTCGTGCATCTTGAAGTAATGGAACTGTAATTCTTGTTCAGACATTTTCGATGTGTCTATGGGCACTTCCATATGTTCTTGTATATGGCTGTAAGCGTTTGAAGTGGGAATTTAGATATTATTGTAATGGAAATTGGTTAGGTATAA